>CAMTZB010000027.1:295000-960000 GCA_947086495.1 Morpho achilles
TATCCACGAAACGGTGCGCGCAATGGTCGCATATATATCTGGAATATTAAATTCATATTCAAATTCAAATTTTTCTTTATTCAAATATATACACTAACGGTGCGCTCCAGCTTCACACGAGTATAAAATATATATCCCATGTCACTCAGTGAAAAAAATGATTGAAATCGATCCAGTAGTTTTGATTCATTCATTACTGTCAGTGGTCCGCACGCATTTATTTGTAAGCGGGAAACAATGTAATTATTTACGACATCACATTAGAAACCTCAAAAATTACAGTATTCCTCTACTCCGTATTGAATGTTATTATACATATAAACCCTCTACTTCAATCACTCTATCTATTAAAAAAAACCGCATCAAAATCTGTTGCGTTTTAAACTTACATAGGGACATGGGGATAGACACAGAAAGCGACTTTGTTTTATACTATGTAGTGATTTTCGGAATCTCGGAGACGGCTCCAACTATATTCATGAAATTCAGCATGTAGCTGTGATGGCCCAGCGGTGCGACCGTGTGAATCTCTAGAGACGATCACGGGTTCGAACCCGGGCAGACACCAATGAGTTTTTCTCTTAAAACTTATGTGTCTAATTGATAATTTCAATTTATCACACGCTTTTCGGTGAAGGAAAACATCGTGAGGAAACCTGCATATCTCTAGAGAATTCTGGAGGTATGTGTAACCTACCAATCCGCATTGGAGCAGCGTGGTAGGTCTTAGCTCCAATCCTTCTCTCCCAAAACGGAGAGAAGAGGCCTATTCTCAGCAGTGGGATAGTAACAGGCCGTTACTTACAGCATGTAGAGGGTTTTGGGGGAGAAAAATCGATCTAGTAAGGTTTTATTTAAAAAAAATCGTATAATCCTTGTTTTTGGGCAATAAAAAAATACTGAAATTTATATTGAATTTTTGCCATTAACTGTCAAGTCAGCGTAGCTCATTCGGGGAACGGGTGGTCTCTAGAAATCAAAATACGTAGGTTCGAGCCCCACCTACTCTATTTTTTTTTTTTGAAGTTTCTTTTTTATATTTTGCAAAAAATTACCGAGCAAGGCTCGGTCAACCAGATATTGTTCTTTAAGTGGAAAATTATATTTTTAATATTAAAATTTATGTATGTTACTTAGGGGGGTACATCCTGGCTACAGCTGAAAAACAGTGTTGTGTGACAAAATTTTGTCACTCAATTCATACTGAGCTGTTTGCCATTTTCCTCCTTCTGTGCTATCCAGTATATGTATTTATATATGTGTGTGTGTGTATATATATATATACACACAAACACACGTGTGTGTGTGTGTGTGTGTGTGTGTGTGTGTGTGTGTGTGTGTGTGTGTGTGTGTGTGTGTGTGTGTGTGTGTGTGTGTGTGTGTGTGTGTGTGTGTGTGTGTGTGTGTGTGTGTGTGTGTGTGTGTGTGTGTGTGTGTGTGTGTGTGTGTGTGTGTGTGTGTGTGTGTGTGTGTGTGTGTGTGTGTGTGTGTGTGTGTGTGTGTGTGTGTGTGTGTGTGTGTGTGTGTGTGTGTGTGTGTGTGTGTGTGTGTGTGTGTGTGCGTGCGTGCGTGCGTGCGTGCGTGCGTGCGTGCGTGCGTGCGTGCGTGCGTGCGTGCGTGCGTGCGTGCGTGCGTGCGTGCGTGCGTGCGTGCGTGCGTGCGTGCGTGCGTGCGTGCGTGCGTGCGTGCGTGCGTGCGTGCGTGCGTGCGTGCGTGCGTGCGTGCGTGCGTGCGTGCGTGCGTGCGTGCGTGCGTGCGTGCGTGCGTGCGTGCGTGCGTGCGTGCGTGCGTGCGTGCGTGCGTGCGTGCGTGCGTGCGTGCGTGCGTGCGTGCGTGCGTGCGTGCGTGCGTGCGTGCGTGCGTGCGTGCGTGCGTGCGTGCGTGCGTGCGTGCGTGCGTGCGTGCGTGCGTGCGTGCGTGCGTGCGTGCGTGCGTGCGTGCGTGCGTGCGTGCGTGCGTGCGTGCGTGCGTGCGTGCGTGCGTGCGTGCGTGCGTGCGTGCGTGCGTGCGTGCGTGCGTGCGTGCGTGCGTGCGTGCGTGCGTGCGTGCGTGCGTGCGTGCGTGCGTGCGTGCGTGCGTGCGTGCGTGCGTGCGTGCGTGCGTGCGTGCGTGCGTGCGTGCGTGCGTGCGTGCGTGCGTGCGTGCGTGCGTGCGTGCGTGCGTGCGTGCGTGCGTGCGTGCGTGCGTGCGTGCGTGCGTGCGTGCGTGCGTGCGTGCGTGCGTGCGTGCGTGCGTGCGTGCGTGCGTGCGTGCGTGCGTGCGTGCGTGCGTGCGTGCGTGCGTGCGTGCGTGCGTGCGTGCGTGCGTGCGTGCGTGCGTGCGTGCGTGCGTGTGTGTGTGTGTGTGTGTGTGTGTGTGTGTGTGTGTTGTTTGTATAAGTTACTGTATAAGTGTGCTGTGTAGCACAGGAAGTTGAAATAAATGTTTTTTCTTTCTTTCTTTCAAATAATTTTAACGTGGGCACGGACCAAAAAAAGTCGGTTAACACTGCTTTAGAGGTTCAAACACGAAAAATATCAAAAAATATATTTACTTGAGCTGATCGTATGTGACATGTTTCAGACTGTTCCTCAGATGTCGCTGCAACGAACAGACAGAAGAAAATCCGATGTCGCAAGACTCGCAGTACGCCTTGTTCATTGAATTAACACTTTTTTTCTAAAAACAAACACACTTGATTATTTACAAAAGTATTAATACAATTATTTTGCTATAATCCACGATAAAGTAAATAAAAAATATAACATAAAAGTAATGAGAATATTATTTTGCTATAATTTTTTTTTTGGGATTTAATTTTTAAATTTTCTATCGCGGATAATAGCAAAATAATATTCTCATTACTTTTGTATTATGAACCTCCGCAAAATAACACCTAATTTTATATATTTTTTTTTAAATATAACACTAAATGGAGATAGGACCGTCATTTTATAGTTTTAACTAACGGCCTGCCCCTGCTTCGCACGGGTGTAAAATATATATTCCATGTCAGTCAGTGTAAAAAAAAATGATTAAAATCGATCCAGTAGTTTTGATTGAAAAAAAATTACAGTATTTCTCTACTCCGTATTGAATGTTATTATACGTACAAACCTTCCTCTGGAATCACTCTATCTATTAAAAAAAACCGCATCAAAATCTGTTGCGTAGTTTTAAAGTTTTATGCGTACATAGGGATATAGGGTCAAATGACTATGATATAGGGACAATGCGTCTTTGTTTTATAATATGTAGTGATTAAGCGTGCGATATAATGTTGAGAAAAAAAATATATATTTTTTCTTAATTTAAAAAAAAATAGATCTAACCTACGGTATTAATGGGCCACGAGGTCTTACGGAACATTCAAATGTGACCCACTGGTGGGTCACGCCGCCCCACGGAGCAGTCAAGTGTGATCCACTAGTGGATAACGCCACATCAGGGAACATTCCAGTCCAATCCACCGGTGGGTCACACAGCACCACGGGGCAATCTAGTGAGACCCATCGGTGGGTCACACAACACCGGAGCAATCAAATGCGGCGCACCAGTAGTTTACACCGCCCCGGGGCAATCAAGTGTGATCCACTAGTGGATAACGCCACACCAAGAAACATTCAAGTCCAATCCACCGGTAGGTCACACAGCACCACGGGGCAATCAAGTGTGACCCATCGGTGGGTCACACAAGACCGGAGCAATCAAATGCGGCGCACCAGTAGTTTACACCGCCCCGGGGCAATCAAGTGTGATCCACTAGTGGATGACGCCACACCAGGAAACATTCAAGTCCAATCCACCGGTGGGTCACACAGCACCACGGGGCAATCAAGTGTGACCCATCGGTGGGTCACACAACACCGGAGCAATCAAATGCGGCGCACCAGTAGTTTACACCGCCCCGGGGCAATCAAGTGTGATCCACTAGTGGATGACGCCACACCAGGAAACATTCAAGTCCAATCCACCGGTGGGTCACACAGCACCACGGGGCAATCAAGTGTGACCCATCGGTGGGTCACACAACACCGGAGCAATCAAATGCGGCGCACCAGTAGTTTACACCGCCCCGGGGCAATCAAGTGTGATCCACTAGTGGATAACGCCACACCAAGAAACATTCAAGTCCAATCCACCGGTAGGTCACACAGCACCACGGGGCAATCAAGTGTGACCCATCGGTGGGTCACACAAGACCGGAGCAATCAAATGCGGCACACCAGTGGTATATACCGCCCCGGGGCTATCAAGTATGTCACACTGGAGGCTCACTCCGCCTCACGGGGTTATCACGTGTGACCCACCGATGGGTCACGCAGTGCTTGAAGACAAAAGTCTTCGAATGCGTATTGCCAGTAATGACATACGGATCCAAAACTTTGTCGCTAACTATGGGCCTCATAAGAACGTTCAGTCGCTCAGCGAGCGCTGGTGTGTCAGTGTTGGAATGGCGACCCCGCACCGGAAAGCGCAGTGTTGGAAGACCCCCTACTAGATGGACTGACGACCTCAAAAAGGTCGCGGGAGCCGCTGGATGCAAGCGGCACAAAATCGTGTGTTCTGGAGATCCCATTAAGATCCTATGTCAAGCAGTGGACGTCCATCGGTTGAAGAAGAAGATACAAGCGTGACCCACCGGTGGGTCACGCCGGTTGGTCAGGCCGGTGGGTGACGCCGGTGGGTCACGCCGGTAGGTCACGCCGTTATCGTGTCACCGCATACCTCCGCACTGTGCTTCTCCAGATGCCTCTTGAGGCTGGTCTTCCACCTGAACACCTTCTCGCAGAGGGTGCACGGGAACTCGCTCCGCGGGCCGTGGAAGGCCAGCCGGTGGTTCATGAGGCCGGCGCGGTGGCTGAAGGTCTTGTCGCACTGCGGACACTGCACGCGCGCCTTGTGCCGCTCGCAGTGGTAGCGGTGCTTGTCCAGCGACCTGGAACGGACCGACACGTGGTCTTTAATATTTAATGAGTTAAGCATATAGGTTTAGGTTTAAATAATTTAATCTCAAAAAAAGCCAACGGCCACTTACATGAGAACATAAACTCTTAACTAAATTAGGCGGTCACCAAAATACCTGCTCGTTAAACGGTTTTAATTTTCATTTGACTGTAAATTATTTTAGTTATACTAGATTTTTCATTATTCATTGTTTTTATTAAACTTTTACTCTGTGTAATTTTCAAATATGTATTTTGCTAGAAGTGATTTAAAACAGTTAAACGAGCTTACATGTTTGATATTAGAAGATATTTTATTAAAAAAATTGTGTAAGTAATTTTTTTTTTTTTTTTTCATTTGTAAGGACCGCCGTGTGGTATCCGGCTGAATAGAATAGTACCACCCTCATTTCTTACCGAGGTGTCGTAAAAGGCGACTAAGGTAAGTCGACCCGCCGTGTGGTATCCGGCTGAGTAGAATAGACCATCCTCATTTTTTACCGAGGTGTCGTACAAGGCGACTAAGGTAAGTTGACCCACCGTGTGGTATCCGGTTTGGTAGAATGGACCACCCTCTTTCTTACAGAGGTGTCGTAAAATACGACAGAGGTAAGTTGACGTCAGGCAGGCGGCCGGTCGTAAAAACGCAGCCAAATCATGTGACAGCATGTTTATAACATGTTGTGCCGACCCCACCTAGAGTGGGATAAGGGCAGGAAGATGATGATCATTTGTATGGAATTTTGGGCAAAACAATTAAACTTGGTCAACGAAGGCTAAATTTAGATATTTGAATTTTTTTTAAAGAATAAACTAGTATGGATGGTTTTATCAATTATTTTTTTTAATAGAATACATGTATTATATATATATATATATATATATATATATATATATATATATATATATATATAGAGTGGAGTAGAGTTATATACATATCTATATATATAAAAGAAAGTTGGTCTAAGTTACACTATTTATAACTCAAGAACGGATGAACCAATTCGGCTGAAAATTGGTGGAGAGGTTGCTTAGAACCAGGAGACGGACATAGGATACCTTTTATCCCGTTCGACCGCATTTATTTTATCCCGTCAAGTCGCTATAAAACGTGGTATAACAAAAACGACTATGAAAGTAAAATAATAAAACGCAAATTTCAGTGGAATACAAAACATAGATGACAGTTAACGTAATTTTTCTTTGGTGAAGTATGGTAAAATATTTGACAATTATCAAAATAATAGCTAAACGTCACTACATAGTATAAGACAAAGTCGCTTTCTCTGTCTGTCCCTATGACCCTATATCCCTATGTATGCTAAAATCTTTAAAACTGCGTAACAGATTTTGATGTGTTTGATGATAAGAGATAGAGTGATTGAAGAGAAAAGTTTTATGTATAATAACATTCTATATGAAGTAGCGAAATACTGTAATTTTTGAGGTTTCTAATGTGATATCGTAAATAATTATATATTTCCCGTTTACATCGCAAATGCAGGCCGCACCCTACGAGATATATAAAAATAATGTACTAAGTATTTGTACATCCTGAAAAGGTCTACAGAAAACTCCGCGATTGTATATGTCTATCTCTTATGGATAACTCACAATAGCATTTTTTTGTCATTTTATTTCACTGAGTGATATAGGCTATATATTTTACACCCGTGCGAAGCCGGAGCGGGCCACTAGTATATATATATATATATATATATATATATATATATATATATATATATATATATATGTATATAACTCTACTCCACTCTATCTTTTTTAAAAAACCGCATCAAAATCTGTTGCATAGTATTAAAGATTTAAGAAAACATAGGGATATATGGACAAACAAAGAATGCGACTTTGTTTTATACTATGTAGTGATTTATAAAAGAGTTAAAGTAATAAAAGCACATGTATAAAGGCGTACTTATCCCTAAAAGGGGTCTATTCCAGTCAACCTTAATAATAAAAAACATTTTTAACTCACTTGGAAGTTTTCCCGCATATTTTGCACTGGTATTTCTTGAGCGAGATCTCGTGGACCGTGTACATGTGCTGCTGAATTGACTTGATGTCTCGAGCCCGCTTGCGACATATCGCGCATTCGTATCTACAACGTAGAAAGAGAACAGAATAGAATAGAATAGAATATAAGAATACAAATTCAAAATATTCATTACTAGTAAGAAAAAAGTAAGTAAGTAGCGGCCTGTTACTATCCCACTGCTGAGAATAGGCCTCTTCTCTTTGTTCTCGGAGAGAAGGATTGGAGCTAAGACCTACCACGCTGCTCCAATGATTGGTAGGTTACACATATCGCCAGAATTCTCTAGAGATATGCAGGTTTCCTCACGATTTTTCCTTCACCGAAAAGCGTGTGATAAATTGCAATTATCAATTAGACACATAAGTTTTAACAGAAAAACTCATTGGTGTCTGCCCGGTTTGAACCCGTAACCTCCTCGAAAGAATCGCACGGTCACACCGCTGGGCTACCACAGCTTTATTCATTTAATGACGCGATGAAGATATATTCATTACTAGCTTTTAATAAATAAATATATGAGTATTTTGGTTCCCAAAGTAAGTTACTTGTTACTTTTGTTATGGGTGACAGACAACTGGTGAATATCACTACATAGTATAAAACTAAGTCACTATCTGTGTCTGTCGCTATGTCCCTATATTGAAAACCAACAAATTCTCGCCCTGGCCCTCGGCGGGAATCGAACCCGCGACCCGCGGAGCTGAAGGCAGGGTCACTATCCACTGCGCCAACGGGCCAGTCAACTTTTACCCACAACTTCGTTTGCGTGGACAGATGTCGCGTAGGTAGATTGATAATAGATGGCGCTTTTCAATGTCATCCTATTCCTGTAGAATTAACAGGATTTCTATAGCCTATATGTTATTCCGGTGTATCACTACATAGTATAAAACAAAGTCGCTTTCTCTGTTTGTCCCTATGTCTCGTGGTATGCAGCTGAATAGAATAGTACCACGCTCATTTTTTACCGAGGTGTCGTAAAAGGCGACTAAGGTAAGTTAACCCACCGTGTGGTATCCGGCTGATTAGAAAAGACCACTCTCATTTCTTAGCGAGGTGTCGTAAAAGGCGACTAAAGTAATTCGACTCGCCGTGAGGTATACGGCTGATTAGAATAGACCACCCTCATTTCTTAGAGAGGTGTCATAAAAGGTCGCTAAGGTTAATCAACCCGCAGTGTGGTTGAGTAGAATAGAACACCTTCTTTTCTTACCGTCCATCCATCCATCCATCCATCAGCCTTTCGCAGTCCACTGCTGGACATAGGCCTCCCCATGTCTGCGCCAGACATCCCGGTTCTCCGCAATGCGCATCCACCTGGCCCCGACAACCTTCCGGATATCGTCGGTCCAGCGAGACGGTGGGCGCCCTACACTGCGTTTGCCAAGACGCGGTCTCCACTCCAGGACTCTTTTGCTCCAACGGCCATCAGTCCTGCGACAGACGTGACCGGCCCACTGCCACTTCAGCTTGCATATTCTGCTAGCTATGTCGGTTACTCTGGTTCTCTCGCGGATAATCTCATTCCTGATTTTATCCTTGAGAGACACTCCGAGCATAGCTCGCTCCATGGCACGCTGAGCGACTTTAAACTTGTGGACTAGTCCCGCCGTCAGTGTCCACGTCTCGGCGCCATAAGTTAACACAGGTAGGACGCATTGGTCGAAGACTTTGGTCTTCAGGCATTGCGGAATCTCGGACGTAAAGACTCGACGAAGTTTGCCAAATGCTGCCCAGCCCAAGTGAATTCTCCTTTCAGCCTCTCTCTCGAAGTTGTGGCGGCCGAGTTGGATAGTCTGGCCTAGGTAGACGTAATCCTGCACAACTTCGAGAGGAATTCCATTCACTGATACTGGTCTTGGCACGACAAGATCATTGAACATGACCTTGGTCTTGTCCAAGTTTATGCCAAGACCAACTCGCTTGGAGGCATCACTCAAGCCATTCAACATTTCGCGCAAGTCTTCCAGCGTCTCTGCGAAGATGACGATGTCATCCGCGAAACGAAGGTGTGAGATGTATTCTCCATTAATATTGACGCCTCGTTCAGTCCAGTCCAGGGTTTTGAAGACGTCCTCCAGCGCGTTGGTGAACAGTTTCGGAGATATTACATCTCCCTGCCTCACCCCGCGCTGAAGGTGAATAGGTCTGGTTCGCTGGTCCTGGATTTGAACGGTCATTGTTGCCGTATTGTAGATACATCTCAACACCTCGATATATCGCCAGTCGATATGACATCGCTGCAGAGATTCCAGAACAGCCCAGGTCTCAATGGAGTCGAAGGCTTTCTCGTAGTCCACAAATGCCATACACAGCGGCTGGTTATACTCTTGGGTCTTCTGTATAATCTGCCGAACAGTATGGATGTGGTCTACGGTACTATAGCCTTTTCGAAACCCAGCCTGCTCCGGTGGCTGGAATTCGTCAAGTCTGGCGGCAAGACGATTTGTTATGACTCTCGAGAATAACTTGTAGACGTGGCTCAGGAGCGAGATTGGTCTGTAGTTTTTCAAACGCGTTTTATCACCCTTTTTGAAAAACAAGACAACCACGCTCCTAGACCACGCTTCCGGTGTAGTGCCTGTATAAGTAACAGCCTGTTACTATCCCACTGCTGGGCATAGGCCTCCACTCTCCATTTTTGGAGAGAAGGGTTGGAGCTAAGACCTGCCACGCTGCTCCAATGCGGGTTGGTAGGTTACACATATCCCTAGGATTCTCTAGAGATATGCAGGTTTCCTCACGATGTTTTCCTTCACCGAAAAGCGTGTGATAAATTGCAATTATCAATTAGACACATAAGTTTTAATAGAAAAACTCATTGGTGTCTGCCCGGGTTTGAACCCATGATCGTCTCTAGAGATTCACACGGTCGCACCGCTAGGCCATCACAGCTTATAAGTGCCTGTATAGATAACGGTATTAAAAAGCTCTGCCAAGGCCTTAAGGACAGGACGTCCAGAAGCTTTTAGCAGCTCTACCGTAATACCATCGTCACCGGGGGCTCTTCCGTTTTTAAGTTGCTCGAGTGCCAAACTAATCTCGCCACTCTCAATGTCCGGGATGTCTTCTGTATAATGGCGCGACAGTGGTGCTCGTGGATCCTCGGTATTGCGGGTACTAGGCTTATGTGCACTCGACGAGTAAAGCAATCCGTAATATTTCTCGACCTCGTTCTGGATCTCAGAGCGACAGACAACTGTCCTGCCGTCCTCTGTTTTAAGCTTCGCGAGATGACTTGTTCCTAAGGGTTTTTGAAATACTTTCGACCCCCTATTCCGCTCAATAAGGGCTTCGATAGCCTTTGTATTTGAGCAGCGGAGGTCTCTGCGTACAAGTTTTCGTATCCTCTTAGAAAGAGCTCTCTGTTCTGGTGAAGCGACTTGAGCGGACGGCATTTCGCGTCTCTGTCTCATCAGATCCAGGGTTTCGGGAGAAAGTTTGGACTGCTTGCTTCGACTCGTCGGCGGAAAGTGCCTTCGACCCAGTGCACATACCGTCTTCACCACGTTGTCGGTTATCTCGTTCACATTGCTAGTGGTTTCCAGACAGTCGAATCGATTCTGGAGTTCCAATCGAAACTGCTTGGACGTACAGTCTATTTGGGCCAGCGTAGGTCGGAGAGTAGGCTTCATCATACGGGACCTTTCGGCTTTGAAAGACATATTCAAAGTGCCTCGTACGAGTCGGTGATCACTACCGGTATTAAACCTGTTGACCACTGAGACATCTCTGAATATGTGCCTCCTATCCGCCATAATGAAGTCTATCTCGTTCTTTGTCAAAGTATCGGGGCTTTGCCAAGTCCAACGTCTCTGAGGCTTCTTCTTGAAGAAAGAGTTCATTAAGAAGAGCCCTTGCATTTCGAGGAAATCGACTAGCATTTGCCCCCTTTGATTCCTATGCCCCAATCCATGCAATCCGATTTTCGATTCTCCGCGTCTTTGTACTCCAACTTTAGCATTGAAGTCTCCCATAACAACGTTGTAGAAGGCTGACGTAGTGCCATGCAGAGCTTGAGATATGTCCTCATACATGGATTCGACCTCGTCGTCAGAGTGTGCAGAGTTCGGCGCATATACCTGTATCACTTTCAGGGAGTACCTGTTGGTGAGTTTAAGTACAAGGTACGCTACCCGGGTCGACACACTACTGACTTCCACAACGTTGTTAATGAGAGTCTTGTGAACCAGAAAACCGACACCACCGTGGGAGACTTTATCACCTTCACGGAAGTAGAATAAGTGACCGGAATCTAGGGTTACCGCATCCTCACCCTCTCTTCGGACTTCAGATAACCCAAGAATACTCCAGTTTATACGACTTAATTCTACCTCTAGTTCGGTGAGGTGATGGTCCAGCCGTAACGTTCGTCCATTATACGTTGCCAAATAGATCGTTGGTTGGCAGCCTACCGTAACCCGGTGATTCTTCGCACCCTCCGCCCCACCGTTACCGCGACCGCTGCCGTAATCGGGAATAGTGGGGCTGCCGGGAACTGAGGGCCGGAACTTTCTGGACACTTCCATATGGGGGTTGCTGCCCATAGTCACCACGCTGGGCAAGCGGGTTGGTGACCGCAGAACTGACTCATTCGACACTAGAGGCGCTGCTGCCCACCTCTGGCCTGGGATTTTAAGTCAGCTTAAATTGGATGGTTATACCGCCATCAATCGGTCGCCATAGCCTCGTCTGTTATTCGGCAGGGGGCACCGCGTGCAGGTGAGGTTGGCATTTGGGAGCACTAGTTGTTATGCGTACTCCCCTTACCCCCCTTTCTTACCGAGGTGTCGTAAAATGTGACTAAGGTAAGTCGAACCGCCCTGTGGTATCCGGCTGAGTAGAATAAGCCACCCTCTTTTTACCTAGGTGTCGTGAAATATGACTAAGGTAACTTGATGTCAGGCCGGTCGAAAAATACGTGGCCAAATCATGTGACAACATGTTTATAACATGTTGGGCAGACACTTAGAGTCGGATAAAGGTAGGAAGAAATTTGTGTCACACTGATATCCACGCTGGCAAAGAGGCGGACTAATCAATACATATAATAAAATCGTAGAGGTGTTAAAATCTGTACATTTGATATTTTTAAGAAAAAGTTAGTGTTGTTGTCTCAAAACACGCTTCTAAACATGAAACAATAGTTTTTAAAATTTTTGTCTGTTTCTCTGTTTGTCTGTATGTCTGTGCGTTTGTTCCCGCTAATCTCAGAAACCGCTGATCAGATTTGAACGCGGTTTTCACTAATATGTAGTAGAAAGCCTCACTTAACATATAGGGTATTTTTTATTTCAATCTGTCAACAAATAAAAAAGATATGTCAATTTTAAGTTGAAAGGCCGTTTACTATGATACTGGAACTTGCATTTTTTTCCGTTTTTGCCGTTCCTGAAGCGATTTTACTTACTGGATTGCATATATTACCATATCTAAGAGAAGCATAAATATTTTTATGAGAACTAGGCCGGTCTGAACCCGACTTTTTTGAAGAATTTCACATTTTTTATTCCAGTTTTTTAGGCATTCTGCCTTTGTTCCCACTAATCTCAGAAACCGCTGATCCGATTTAGACGCTATTTTCACTAATATGTAGTAGAAAACCTCACTCAACATATAGGACATGTTTTACTTGAATCGGTCAGCGAATAAAAAAGATATGTCAATTTTAAGTTGACAGGTCGTATACTATGATACTGGTACTTGGATTTTTTTCCGTTTTTGCCGATCCAGAACCGATTTTACTTACTGGATTGCATATATTACCAAATCTAAGAGAAGCACAAATATTTTTATGAGAACTAGGCCGGTCTGAAGCCGACTTTTTTTTGAAGAATTTCACATTTTTTAGTCCAGTTTTTTATTTGCCTTCTAAAGGCATTGTGCCTTTGTTCCCGCTAATCTCAGAAACCGCTGATCCGATTTAGATGCTGTTTTCACTAAAATGTAGTAGAAAACCTCACTCAACATATAGGGTATGTTTTACTTCAATCGGTCAGCAAATACTGGTACTTACATTTTTTCCATTTTTCGCCGTTCCTGAAGTTTTCTAACTTACTGAATTACATATATTACATATATTACTAAGAGAAGCTCAAAAATATTTTTATGATGAAGGCGGGTCTGAAGCTGATTTTTTTAAGAAATTCCCATTTTTATTCGAGTTTCTTGGGCATAACAAAAGGGTAACATACACTTATCGATAGCATTATAATGCACGGGCTAAACCGAACAGTGAGTCACACTTACAGGTAAGACTTAAAAGTAAGGATTTCGTCTTACCAAATTATGATATGCTTAATAATCATTGTTAATGAAGGGTGTATTTTGTTTCAAACTTTTTATTCCTTGAAGGCATTAATTTGAAACTAGCAATTGCCGCCCGCGTGGAAAGATTAAAACCGTAATTTTGTAAGTAACCGTAGTATTTTGATAATTTACCGTAAAATGGTTAAAATGGGTTAACCTTTAAAATTAAATATACATATGCTGTCGCAGACTTTTATATTTTTATTGAGAACTGTTTGAGGTGAACAATTTTGTTTTTTCAATAAATTTCACCATTTACTGTGCACACATGGAAATTTTTAACTTTCACCGTTTTTGCAATTTTTTTTTACTGCTCCTCTCCTATTCATCTTGGACCATATTACACTCAAAGAATTTTTCAATTCGGCCCAGTAGTCCCCGAGATTAGCGCGTTCAAACAAACAAACTCTTCAGCTTCATATATTAGTATAGATTTTAAAATGAAAATGTAGCAATATATATTAGGACATAATATACGACATATTTTTAGCAATTTTTGGTTTTAAGTGGGGTGAAATAGCAAATGGAATCCTAGATGCTTAAATCAAAGTAAACGTTATCATCGGACCATTTGTATAGAGCTTTGCATTTTAATTATTTAAAAAAAATATATATTTATTATTTCTGTAAGGAAAGTAATGACCTGTTACTATCTCCCATTGTGGGCAAAGCCTTCTCTCACCTTTAAGAAGGCGACTGGAGCCTATATCTACCATGGTAATCCAATCCGGACTACGTGGTAGTGTAGTAGTAGTTTTTACGAATTCTGCAGGTATCACCTATGAGAGCGACTCCTGCACTCTACATTAAGCATTACATGTATTTTCTTTTATAGCGGAGCATAGCAAAATAAATTTTTCATTACTTTTTTATTATGGATCTCCGTAAAGTAACGCCTTATTCCATAAAAAAAAGGTATAACCCCTTATTGAACATAAAAAATCACTATCTATCGCAATTAATATTAATTGTTATAGTAAAAAACCCATATGATTTTTAATAGAATAGGTCAGTTAAGTTTATCCAATAACAGAAAACTGAAATTTATAAAATCTTTCTCAAAATTAATTTTTCGATGTAATGCAAACAATGTAATATAGAACCTATTTCTTAAATTTACAGGATATAAAGAAAAACCAGGATTTTTGAAGTCTATATGTTCCCCCGGCAAATAAACATTAATTGTGCTTAATTTCATGAATATTGATTGGTTCAGAGGATTGCCCAAGTAAACGTAGCAGACAGACTTTCGCTATAATAGCTGAGTTAAATGTATTCAGTAAACAGAATCCAAAATATATAAAAACTTTCTTTGAATAACTCTTTCGACGTAAGCCAAACAATGTGATATACGAGTAGAACCATTTTATCACTTGACTTTGACAAATTAACAATTATTTAATTCCTGTTGAATTAACAGGATTTCTATAGCCTATATATTATTCCGGTGTATAAGAAATAATTGTGCTAAATTTCATCGATTTTGGTTCAGCGAATTCGCCGTGAAAGAGTAACAAACATACATCCATACTTCGCATTTGACATATTAGTGTGATTACTCATATTAAAAATGCTACTGTTCAAATACACTCAAAGAATTTTTCAAATCGGTCCAGTAGTTCCTGAGATTAGCGCGTTCAAACAAACAACAAAACAAAGAAACTCTTCAGTTTTATATATTAGTATAGTTTTTTTCTATTGAATGAAGCCCGTAAATTAGCTGTTAAGTTTATTGTAAGCAGACAGATAGTTGCGGGGACATTGTTGTTTCATAATATGGAGTGGTTCTAAATTGTTTATCTGTAATAATTGTTAATAACGAGACGTTAATATATTTTCAGATACTTATTGTAAAACTTTATGTTCCCAAAAACATAATTTAAAAATGTTCTAATAATATATTTTTTCGATTTTATACTAAAAACTTAGAATCCAGCGCTGAACCTATATAGGTAATTAAAAAAAAAACAGGTTGACAATTCATGTTATTATTAAAGTTTTCTTGCACGTTATTAGTTTATAATATTTATAGTGATATTTAATACCAGAAAAAATTAAGAATTTTTTGATGTATATGTATGGATTTTATTGTAGCAGATAAGCCCAATCTAGGAAGTTTCCTTTTAATATATGTTTCATGTACGGGTTATTTACTAAAATAATAAAATTATGCTCTTGATAAAACTATAAATCTCTGTGACTATTCTGATTATTCTATAGAGATATTTGCAGTTGGAGAGTGACAGAAGCTACTGGTAATTCCAAAACTACAGTCCCCGCGAACGAAGTTGCGGGTAAAAGCTAGTATATACTATAACTAAACAATGTCAAACATCAAGCCATCTATTTTTCCTTATTTTATTCTTCCTTCTGCTTATTTTATCCTTCCTTCTCCTTATTTATCCTTCCTTCTCCTTATTTTATCCTTTCTTATCCTTATTTTATCCTTCCTTATCCTTATTTTATCCTTCCTTCTCCTTATTTTGTCCTTCCTACTCCTTATTTTATCCCTCCTCCTCCTTATTTTATCCTTCCTTCTCTTTATTTTATCCTTCCTTCTCCTTATTTTATTCTTCTTCTCTATATTTTATCCTTCCTTCTCCTTATTTTATCCTTCCTTCTCCTTATTTTATCCTTCCTTCTCCTTATTTATCCTTCCTTCTCCTTATTTTATCCTTCCTTCTCTTTATTTTATCCTTCCTTCTCCTTATTTTATTCTTCTTCTCTATATTTTATCCTTCCTTCTCCTTATTTTATCCTTCCTTCTCCTTATTTTATCCTACCTTCTCCTTATTCTTACCTTCTCATATGCCTCTTGTAGTGCGCCGTGAACGCTTCCACTGACGTCACGACCGTTTCACATATCGAGCATACAAACTCGCCGGCCGCCTGGAACATGTGCAAAATATCAGTAACTTGCTATATAAACAACGGTAATCCGTGTGGTATCCGGCTGAGTCGAATAAACCAACCTAATTTCTTACCGAGGTGTCGTAAAAGGCGACTAAAGTAAATCGACCCGCCGTGTGGTATCCGGCTGAGTAGAATAGACCAACCTCATTTCTTACCGAGGTGTCGTAAAAGGCGGCTAAGGTAAGTAGACCCACCGTGTGGTATCCGACTGAATAGAATAGTACCACCTACATTCCTTACCGAGGTGTCGTAAAAGGCGACTAAGGTAAGTCGACCCGCCGTGTGGTATCCGGCTGAGTGGAATAGACCAATCTCATTTCTTACCGAGGTGTCGTAAAAGGATGTCTAAGGTTAGTAGACCCACCGTGTGGTATCCGGTTTAGTAGAATAGACCACCCTCTTTCCTACCGAGGTGTCGTCAAAGACGACTATGGTAAGTTGACGTCAGGCCGGTAGTAAAATGCGCAGCCAAATCATGTGACAGCATGTTTATAACATATTGTGCCCCCACTTAGAGTGGGATAAGGGCTGGGATAAGAAGAATAGATAGATGTATTGATTGATTACCTTATGTTTTTTCACGTGATGCGTTTGCAACGACGCGGGACAATTGAAGGTGGCAAGACACGACGTGCATTTGTGTGGAGCCTTCTGGAAACTCTCTCTCCGCGCTTGGCGAGATCTCTCCGCTTGCATCTCTTCGTAGGAGAGCTCTACTGTTAGGATATTTTTCGATTTTACGTTCTGAAAAATTTTAACCATGCTTAAATTTTATCAGAAAATCGATTTTTTTTAAATCGATTATTTTTGATATCCCTTTTTCTTTTTTACTCTTTTTCTTGTTTTTTAAGATTAGATATGCATTGTTGGAGGAAACCAATTTAGCCAAACTACATATTTTAATCCAATTTCACAAACAGCGCATCTGATATTATTTCTTGGTAGTTGTCCACTTTAATAAGACTTTATTCTAATTATTATTATAATTAAAAAAGACAACTTTTGAAAAAGTCAGAAAGTTAGATTTTTAAAAAATCGATTATTTTTTGGATTATTTATAAAGAGATAAAAATCGATTATTAATTAATCGATTTTTCTACTCAAAGTCACATCCTTAAGTGATAGTAACAGGCCTAAACTTAGTTTAAATATTCTCTATCTACAAGAAGTCCTATCAAAATCAGTTTAACCGTTACCGAGAATCTGCTTATAAATTGAATTACATTTCACCATAACTTTTACAAACGCAACTCTTTAGCGGGTCACAATGTACGACTAGCGCCATCTATCGACGTTAGCAAATATTACCAAAAAATGTTTTACATTTAAACAAACTCACTCTCTCCTTAATCTGCTTCCGTTTACTCTTACTCTCTGTCACTTTCTCTTTATTCTTCTTGATGTCATCTAGAAAGCACTGTATCTTAGTATCTATGTCCCCAATATCGGAATCAACTGATTTCATACTACCATCGTCCGATAGAATAATATCGTCTGCAAAAAATATACAAACAAGTTATAACCGACTGGCCCGTAGAGATGTGACATGGAGTAGAAAATATCGAATCATAAATAATCGATTTTTTCTCAATAAAATAAATCGATTAAAAAAAATTAATTGTTTTGATACGAAATAAACGATTTATTTTAAATAGTTTTTATTTTCAGATTATTTCAAATGTTTCCTTTTTAATATTAATATTTAATTACAATAAAGGCTAATTAAAGTGGACAAGTACCAAGAAATAATATCGGATGCGCTGTTTGTGAAATTGGATTAAAATGTAGTTTGGCTTAAAAAGACAAGAAAAAGAGGAAAAAGAAAAAGGGGATACTTAAAATAATCGATTTTTTTAAATCTATTTTTGATAAAAATCGATTATCAAAAATCGATTATTTTAAAAATCAATTCATTTTTGACATCCCTACTGGCCCATTGGTGCATTGGGTAGTAATCCTCTCTTCAGCTCCGCGGAACGTGGATTCGATATGCGCTGAAGGCCATTTTCTTTACACAAATTGTTGGTTTTTTGAGCCTGGGTGTATATTTGTATTTAAGTATGTATTTAAAATTATATATGTACTAGCTTTTACGCGTGACTTCGTTCGCGTGATCTGTTGTCGTGTGATAGGTCGATAATAGATGGCGCTTTTCAATGTCATCATATGCATGTAGAATTAACAGGATTTCTATAGTCTAAAAATTCCTTTGATTTCAATTCAACATTATACTACAAAGACAGAAATAATACGATTTTTTTTACATAAAACTTTTCTACATCGATCTTTCTCCCCCAAAACCGCTACAACAGAATTTCAGGAAAACCGTTGGAGCCGTTTCCGTGTTTCCGAAAATATATATACATACAAACAAGATTAACTCATTTAATAAAAGCTTTTAAAAAGATAAAATACTTACCATCTCTGGACTCAGTCTTAATCTCTCTTGAATCTTTAGGATCACTCGCAGGAACATGTTTTATCTCGACTTCCATCAAACTCTCTGGAGGGCATTTTCTAACAGTTTTGAGGGTACACTGCCAAATAAACTTTAACTTTAACTAGTAGGAAATGAGAAAATCGAAAAAATACATGTAGCAGTATCATAGACACCACCTTACAACTTAAAATTGAAATATCTTTTTTATTTGATGCCCGATTGAAATAAATATATGTTAAGTGAAGCTTGTTATATATTAGCGATGTGAAAAGTAATCAATTTTAGAAATAATCGATTATTTTCCTAAAATAATCGATTTTTAATAATAGATTATTTTTCATCAGAAATAATTATTTAAAAATCGATTTTTTCGAAAATCGAATCGAATATTATTTTAATAATTCTCTTTCTTTTTTATTCTTTATCTTGTTTTTTTTTAAGATTAGATATGCATTGTTGGATGAAACCAATGTAGCCAAACTACACATTTTAAACGAACTTCACAAATAGCGCATTTGTTATTATTTGTTAGTAGTAGTCCACTTTAATTGGCCTTTATTGTAATTGTTTATTAATAAAATAAAAGGGCACTTTTGAAATGGTCAGAAAAATACGATTATTTCGTATCAATCGAAAAAATCGATTAAATATCAATAATTTTTTTCTACTCCATGTCACATCCCTACTACATATTAATAAAAACAGCTTCCAAATAGGATCAACGGTTTTGAAATTAGCGGGAACAAACGCGCAGAGATTTGACATCACAACGATTATTATTATATAATAATAATAACTTTATTCACGAAAAAAACTACATTTTACACTTAAAATTACTTATATAACAATAATATCGTAAAAAGGTCGTGGGACTCAGCTTGAAGCTGCTTTTCAGCCCACGCCTTGTACCAATGCTGCCACCATTGTGTTTTTTAAATTAATTAAACCAAATAAAATTAAAATTTAATCTAATATGCATAGATTAGTATGGATGTCAGTTGTAATTCAAATTCAAATTCAAAATATTCTTCATTGAAGTGGACTGTTTACAATAATTTTGAATCGATTTATAGCATCAGGATCCATCGGAGCGTCGTACTCGTAGGCGAAGTCCTCAAGGCTCGTTCCGCAGCCGGCCTCCTGCTTATCGCTCAAAGGTTGATAGCACAAGCTCTGAGCGATAAGCATGGAGCTGGCTGACAAACGTCTCGCCCGTCTCCCTCCCACTACAAGGAGGAACCGGATCTTGGCTTCGCACTGTCGACTCCCTGGTACTCTTCTAAATGTACTTGTTCTTCACCCACAATTAATGTCGCTCGCCGTAGATATCTTCAAGTGATGATCTTCCCTTGGGACGATATTCTGTAGCTTAGATCCAGCTACTGCACTTTCAAATTCAAATTCAAAATATTCTTTATTCAAATAAACTTGTAAGCAAGTGGTTTTGAATCATCAACTCTACTGCTGGTTCGGAAAGCTGTTCCCACCGAGAAGAGCCAGCAAGAAACTCGGTTGTTGCTCTTTAAAAAATACAATTCTTAATACTAGTTACATTTAATTGTTTCTATAAAATTAATTAATTTAATTTGTTTGTTTCATTTAATTGTTTCTGTAAAATATAAATATTGTTCGACCCTGTACAAGATAGAAACATTAAATGTAACTAGCATTAAGAATTGTATTTTTTAAAAAGAGAAACCACAGAGTTTCTTGCTGGCTCTTCTCGGTAGGATCAGCTTTCCGAACCAGCGGTAGAGTTGACGATTCAAAAGCACTTGTTTACAAGTTTATTTGAATAAAGAATATTTTGAATTTGAATTTGACTGATGTTAGTTATAGCATCAGGATCCGTCGGAGCGTCGTAGTAAGTCCTCGAGGCTCGTTCCGCAGCCGGCCTCCTGCTTATCGCTCAAAGGTTGATGGCACAAGCTCTGAGCGATAAGCATGGAGCTGGCTGACATACGTCTCGCCCGTCTCCCTCCCACTACAAGGAGGAACAAGATCCAGGCTTCGAACTGTCGACTCTCTGGGTACTCTTCTAAATGTACTTGTTCTTCACCCTCAATTAACGTCGCCTGCCGCCGTAGATATGAGGTTTGAGATATCCTTATTTCTCACTAGGAGTCCCGCCCCAGCTTCGCACGGGTATAAAGCATATAGCCTATGTCACTCAGTGATAATCACAGTATTTCTCTACTCCATATTGAATTGAAAGCTGTGATGGCCTAGCGGTGCGACCGTGTGAATCTCTAGAGACGATCATGGGTTCAAACCCGGGCAGACACCAATGAGTTTTTCTAATAAAACTTAGGTGTCTAATTGATAATTGCAATTTCTCACACACTTTTCGGTGAAGGAAAACATCGTGAGGAAACCTGCATATCTCTAGAGAATCCTATGGATATGTGTAACCTACCAATCCGCATTGGAGCAGCGTGGTAGGTCTTAGCTCCAACCCTTCTCTCCAAAAATGGAGAGAGGAGGCCTATGCCCAGCAGTGGGATAGTAACAGGCCGTTACTTACTTTACTTATTATATTGAATTTTATTATACATATAAACAATTTATAGAATTAGGCGTTACTTTGCGGAGATCCATAAATCGCTTTGCGATTTTGGTCGTGGAGTCTATCTCCTGATGATGCTTCGGTTGCGGGGCGAAACGATTGTTGAGTTTGTGATAGTGAACGTATATAGTGCTTGTGTATTGTGGTGGCGGTGGTGGAGGTTTGTGCATGTGTTTTTACGAATCCTGCATGTATCAGGTATGATAACCGATTGTCCACTTACATTTTGCATTATATATATTTTTTATTTTACTTCTTCGCGGATTATAGCAAAATAATTTTATTATTACTTTTGTATACATATAAACTTTCCTCTTCAATCATTCTATATATTTAAAAAAACCGCATCAAAATCTGTTGCGTAGTTTTAAAGATTTAAGCAAACATAGAGATATAAGGACAGACAGAGAAAGCAACTTTGTTTTATAATATGCAGTAACGTTTATAGCTACTACTATTTTGATAATTGTCAAATTTTTACCATACTTATCAAAAGACAAAATTACGTTTAGCTGTCATTTATGTTTTGTTTTTCCATGTCATAGTCGTTTTTGTTATACCACGTTTTATAGTGACTTGACGGGATAAAATAAATGCTGTCGAGCGGGATAAAAGGTATCCTATGTCCGTTTCCTGGTTCTAAGCAACCTCTCCACCAATTTTCAGCCGAATTGGTTCATCCGTTCTTGAGATATAAATAGTGTAACTAAGACCAACTTTCTTTTATATATATAGATATGTTTTATTGTAGTTTGTTTTATATTTTATTATATTATATTTTTTTTAATTATTTATTTTATTGATTAGCTATTCAAATCATTTATAATGTATTTTTTTTAAAGTAAAGTATTTTATAACAAAATTCCTCAACATTATCTAGACTTGCCTTTACACAAGTTTAGAAATTATCTCAAAACGATGTTGCTACATAAAGCTTACTATACTATTGAGGATTATTTGAGTGATAGCATATCTTAACTGCAGTCAGCTACGCATCCAGCTGCAACGATTATCTTGTAACCATCAAATTGTTATAATTTTTTAAAAGATTATCCGCCGAGTTTCTTGCTGATTCTTCTCGGTCGGAGCAAACTTCAGCAAACTTCCGAATCAGTGGTAGCTTCTTTAAAACATTTGACGATTCAAAAGTACTGTAAACAGTCCACTTGAATAAAGAATATTTTGAATTTGAATTTGAATTTGAAAGTAACTTTTTAAATTTTGTCAATGGTTTCGATTCTTTTATAGTTTTTGGCAATTTATTATATATTCTGCAGCTTATATCCAGCTACTACACTTTCAAATTCAAAATCAAAATATTCTTTATTCATATAAACTTGGAAACAAGTGCTTTTGAATCAACTCTACTGCTGGTTCGGAAAGCTGTTCCTACCGAGAAGAGCCAGAAGGAAACTCGGCTGTTGGTTTTCTATCTTTAATATTTCATCATCATCATCCTCCGGCCCTCATCCCACTCTAAGTGGGGTCAGCACAATATGTTATAAACATGCTGTCACATGATTTGGCTGCGTTTTTACAACCGGCCGCCTGCCTGACGTCAACTTATCTTAGTTGTATTTTACGGTACGGTATGAAATGAGGTTGGTCTATTCCACTCAGCTGGATACCACAAGGCGGTTCTATTTTTAATATTTAAATGAGTTAATCTTGTATGTACATATATATTTTCGGAATCTTGGAAACGGCTCCAAAGATTTTCCTGAAATTCAGCATGTAGGGGGTTTTGGGGGAGAAAAATCGATCTAGATAAGTTTTATTAAAAAAAAAATGTTGTTTTATCCCTGTTTTCGGGCTCAAAAAATTTTTTGAAATTTACGTTGAATACAATCACAATTTATCGCTGTCAAACGTAAAGTTATGGTTCATTTGGGGAACGGGCGGTCTAGAGAGGTGAAAATACCTAGGATCGAGCCCCACCTGCACTATTCTTTTTCAATTATTCTTTTAAATTTTTTTTACATCAGTTTAAAAATTACCGAGCAAAGCTCGGTCACCTAGGTACTTCTCATAAAATGAAAATCGACACATCAGTTGTGAATATGCTTACACTAAATTCTCTACGTGCCACAGAGAGAGCAACAGATTCCAAACTTTATTACAACGCGGGCAGCGACTCTTTGATATATAGCTATGTAATAAAATGTATACAGACCTTCCTTTTTCTTCTAATCCGTTTCACATCACAGAGGATTGTCTGTATGTTTTCTACAGGTGATTTATCTGGAACATCGCCTTTGTCTGGTAACTTTTCTGCAATTATCTTCTCTGCAATATATATTAATAACAATACAATTTGGTGAAGCACAATCTATTCAAGGCATATTGCCAATCATTTTACACGTGCAGTCCAGTGTTGCCAACAGTGCAATAAGCTTCCCACCAGATTCGACTTTTTACAAACAGAAATTTTACACTCTAAATGACTCTAAATAAGGATTTTGTATGAAATGATTAATAATAGTAAGTAGTAAGTAGCGGCCTGTTACTATCCCACAGCTGGGCATAGGCCTCTTCTCTCCGTTATTGGAGAGAAGGATTGGAGCTAGGACCTACCACGCTGCTCCAATGCGGATTGGTAGGTTACACATATCTCCAGAATTCTCTGGAGAAATGCAGGTTTCCTCACGATGTTTTCCTTCACCGAAAAGCGTGTGATAAATTGCAATTATCAATTAGACACATAAGTTTTAATAGAAAAACTCATTGGTGTCTGCCCGGGTTTGAACCCATGATCGTCTCTAGAGATTCACACGGTCGCACCGCTAGGCCATCACAGCACTAATAATGTTGACTCAAAATTGTTGACAGAGGTCGTACTCTAAAAAATAAAAATATGAAATGGCCATATCCGATTCATATGTTCATTAACATTTAACACCAACCATGAGCAAACAGCAGATTTAATCTTGTACACCTATGTATATATGCATATTCAAAAAGGAAAACGAACAGGTTACTTTTTAGCTCTTAATATATTTTACCTAAACCACCAAAAAAAACCACTAGCTACTAATAGCAATATTTCGCCACTAAATGGGGAGTTAAAACCACCAGTTTTAGTGGAAAATCCACTAAGATGGTAACACTGGTGCAGTCTTTGGGTTACATACGCAGAGGGCCTACAACGACCATAAACTGTGGTAGCCCAGCGGTAACACCGTGCGACACTTTCGATGAGGTCACGCATTCAAACCCGGGCAGACACCAATGAGTTTTTCTGTTAAAACTTATGCGTCTAATTGATAATTTCAATTTATCACACGCTTTTCGGTAAAAACATCGTGAGGAAACCTGCATATCTCTAGAGATGGAGATATGTTTAACCTACCAATCATTGGAGCAGCGTGGTAGGTCTTAGCTCCAATCTTTCTCTCCAAAAACGGAGAGAAGAGGCCTATTCTCAGCAGTGGGATAGTAACAGGCCGCTACTTACTACAACGACCTGCATATCCAATATAGCAATGGGTTCATGCTTCACTAATGTTTGCTGAAGTTCATACAAATGATTCTTATGGAATTATGATGATAAGAACAGTATCAGTAATGATTTTTCATAGTAGCAGTAAGTATTAGTAAATGTTTTCCAGGATGACACTCAAAGGGCCGCGGCTGAAAACCAGTGCTGTGTGTCACCTCAGTTTTCTGTTGTGACATGTGGCGTACACTGAGCCGTTGCCCTTTCTTTGTCATGTGAAATTTAGAATAAGCTACATTTAGTCATCGTTTCACATGGGGAAGAAATAAATAATTTTCATTTTCATTTCATTTCAATAGAATACGAGGAAATTCTAACAGTGTTCTGAAAGTACTTGGAAAAACTTGATAATCCATTTTTTTTTTTTATGGTATAGGATGGCAAACGAGCATGCGGTTTACCCTAAAGTAATCACCGCCGCCCACGGCCTCTCGCAGAGCGAGTGCGTTGCCGTCCTTTAAAAAAGTGGAAAACACGTTTTTTGAAGGTACTTATGTCGTACCGATCCGGAAACACTGCCAAGGGGAGATCGTTCCATAAGATGGTGGTGCGCGGAATGAAATTATTTGAAAACCGCACTGTACTGGATCGCCAAGCATCCAGATGGTGAGGATGATATTTTAACCTGTGACGTACAGTGCGGTTATGGAATTTAGCGGCAGGAATCAGGTCATGAAGTTCAATGGAACACTCTCCGTGAAAGATGCGGTAGAAGACGCACAGTGATGATACGTCTCTACGCATCGCCATCCATTTATTTAGCACTGGATTCGCATGCATACGTCCGAGTGTTTCATAAATGGAAGGTATGGAATAAATTAATTAATAGCTTCATAATACTAGCATATAATCTATGATTTATTTTTTACTAACAAAATATATGTAATGTCTGGAATCAAAATTAATTATTATAATAGGTGTCTCATTAAATTTTTTTGTTAGCCGTGTGGTATCCGGCTAAGTAGAATAGACCGCCCTCATTTAAACTAGATAAACTAATTCTAAAATTATGTAATATCTTTAATATATGAATGAGTTAATCTTGTATGTATGTATATTTTCGGAAAAGGCTGAATTTTCCTGAAACTCAGCATGCAGGAGGTGTTGGTGGAGAAAAATCGATCAAGCTTGGTTTTATTAAAAAAAAAGTCGTTTTTTCCCCGTTTTTGGACATTAAAAAAATACTAAAATTTATATAAAACACTATTTTTGCCATAAACTGTCAAGTTGCTCGGTAATATTGTAAAATTCTATAAATTATTACTTGTATTATGGATCCCCGCAAAAATAGCCAAAAAGGCCTGTTATTACTCTCCCACTGCTGGGATTAGGCCTCTCTCCGTTTTTGGAGAGAAGGATTGGAGCTAAGACCTACCACGCGGCTCCAATGAATGGTATGTTACACATATCTCCAGAATTCTCTAGAGATATGCAGGTTTCCTCACGATGTTTTCCTTCATCGAAAAGCGTGTGATAAATTGCAATTATCAATTAGGCACATAAGAACAGAAAAACTCATTGGTCTGCCCGGGTTCGAACCCGTGACCTCCTCGAAAGAGTGGCAGCCGCTGGGTTGCCACAGCTCTTCAGAATCTCTGCAAAATAACGCCTAATTCTATAAATTACTTACCTTCGTTGTTTTCATATTTAACTTTGACATCATCTGTATCAGGTGTGATGACGACAGACTCGTTGACGTGAACCTTCAGCCGAGGAGTTCGAGACACACCGAGCAAGGAGCAATCTTGGAGGTTCTGTAAGATAAGATAAGTCAGGGCCTTATGGCCTTAGGGCTATGGGACCATGGGCACTTAAGTATTGGAGGTACCCTGCCTTCAGCTTTTCGGGTCGCGGCTTGAATTCCCGGCGAGGGCCAACATTTTCTATAACAGAATTTGTTGGTCTTCGAGTCTGGGTGTACATTTGTATTTAAGTATTTTTTAAATACTAGTGGCCCGCTCCGGCTTCGCACGGGTACAAAATATATAGCCCGTGTCACACAGTGAAAAAAAAATGATTAAAATCGATCCAGTAGTTTTGATTTATTCATTACTGCCCGTGGCCCAAACGCGTTAAATTTGGAGAAAAACGAATCCCCTCTCCTTATACCAAAAAAGATTTTCTGCTACATCTAATATCTAAATTAATATACTACATATTTACTTATTACATTTTTTCCTATGTATTTTATTTTTACAATTAATTACAGAATGCCTTTACATATAACATTCACAGCTTTCTTGTCAGTAGACAATACAAACATGTTTTCTTTAGTGATTACTCTTGAAAGACCGACATATAAGTGGCCATGTGAAAAATAAACGCGTCCGATCGCTGCTAAATTCGAAGTGCTATAGGGCGAAGCGCGGCCTCCCCGCGGCATTTTAAATCTGTAATATATTCGCAAATGTTCATTAAAATTACATGCTGTAAACGGCCATATTGATTTATATTAAATCAACAATCTATTTAAGGTACCTAAGTGAATAAGGATTAATGCTGTATTGTATAAAAATTGCTTCGAAAATAAGGCATTATTTTTCGTAAAAAGTAAATGACAAAAAATGCTATTGTGGGTTACCCATAAGAGATAGACATATACCATCGCGGACTTTTCTGTAGACCTTTTCAAGGTGTACAAATACTTAGTACATCATTTTGATAAATCTCGTAGGGTTTAGCCAGCGTTTGCGATGTAAGCGGAAAAAAATGTAATTATTTACGACATCACATTAGAAACCTTAAAAATTACAGTATTTCTCTACTCCAAATTGAATAGTATTATACATATAAACCTTCCACTTGAATCACTCTATCTATTAAAAAAACCGCATCAAAATCTGTTGCGTAGTTTTAAAGATTTAAGCATACATAGGGATATAGGAACAAACAAAGAATGTGACTTTGTTTCATACTTTGTAGTGATAACATTCACAGCTTTCTTGATATTAGACAATACAAACATGTTTTCTTTAGAGGTTACTTTACATTGTAAAACATACCTCAGTATGTGTCCACAATATCCTGTAGCTATCCTTCACTTGTTCTCTAAATGATAGAGCGTTTCGAAGCATCGCGTCACATTCCCAACAAATAATCGGCACTATTTGATTAGTTTTATTCAACTGGAATAAATAATTAATACAACTAGGCGTTAGTTTGCTGAGAACCTACTACCCTTATCCCACTCTAAGTGGGATCGGAACAACATGTTAAAACATATGTCACATGATGACACAGAGCAAGGAGCAATCTTGGAGGTTCTGTAAGATAAGACAAGTCAGGGCCTTAGGCTATATTTGGGACTTTGGGCGTTTAAGATGTACATTGAAAAATAATTCTACTAATCTGTACTAATATTATCATCATCATCCTCCTGCCCTTATCCCACTTTAAATGGGGTCGGCACAACATGTTACAAACATGTTTTCATACCATTTGGCTACGTATTTTACGATCGACTTGACGCCTGACGTCAACTTACGTTAGTCGTATTTTACAACACCTCGGTAAGAAAGTGGATGGTCTATTTTACTCAACTGGATACCACAAGGTGGGTCAACTTACCTTAGTCGCCTTTTACGACACCTCGGTAAGAAATGAGCGTGGTACTCTACTCAGCCGGCTGCCACACAGTGGGTCAACTTAACAAAGTCGCATTTTACGATACCTCGGTAAAAATGAGGGTGGTTCTATTCTATCCGCCCGGATAAAACCAACAAGTTAAGGGTTAACAAGTTTACTTGATAAAATAATATTTTAGATATGAATTTCAAATATTAGTATTTATATATTCATACAGATCTCCAACAGCATTACCAAATTCAAATTCAAAATATTATTCATCCAAATAAACTTGTAAACAAGTGCTTTTGAATTATCTACTCTACTGCTGGTTCGGAAAGCTGTTCCTACCAAGCAGAGCCAGCAAGAAACTCGGCGGTTGCTCTTTTAAAATTATAATTCTTATGACTAGTTACATTTAGTCATTTCTGTCTTGTACAGGGTCTAAGCGAGCTATATCCACACATTCTTATCTTCTAAGTAATCCTCAACAGTATAATAGGCTTTCTGAATCAGCCTCTTTTTAACAGTGTTTTAAAACTGATGTAATGGCAAAACTAAACACTATAGACTTACAGGTAACTCCTTGAGAGCATCTAAATAATATTCCCTTAGTTTCTCATCTCGAACCTCATGTATAAACCTCCCAACACAGAGGCAAGCCATGCATAGCAGGTTATTAACTATTTCCTCTTTATTTTCCATCATATAATATGCCTATAGAAATTTTCTTTTTAAACCTCTGAAACAAAACAATATCATAATTTTTATCTACTCTAATACTATAATTAGATAGATTATAAAACTGAAACCAAAATTCTTGTGACAAACATTATGTACAGGGCAAAAATTTAAAATTAAAAAGTTTTATTACGATACAGGTCTTGTATGGACACCTGTATCATAATATAAGATTTTAATCATAACGATACACCTATACAACCTCCAGCTGGACCCAGGAGGTTTAACCTCTACCTAAAGAAAAGGTTTCTATGTACTAGTCCGCGGCGACGCAACACGCATGCGCAATCGATTTCGTTTGGACCTCGCTAACATTTGACATTTAAAAAATCTTTTCAATATTTAAACCAAGTTTGGTTTTTACTAATATTGTTTTACGTATAGTATGATAGTGGATAAAGTAGTGTATGACACTGTACATAACTTGGTCTTATAACACTAGTGTTATGAGACCAAGATACTATAAAAAAACTCACCTGCAGCTCGTTTTTTTAAATTGCACTTGTGTTATAAGAACCCTTATTATGCAACAGTATCATAATCTTTACTTAAAAAATACTTCTTTTAAATATTTCCTATTATTTTTATTTTTTTGATAATATTATTCTATTCTAATTTTGACTTTTTAAATATTGACTTTTAAATTATATATAGATTTTGACATGTACTTACTACTTATTAATTTGACATATCTTATCTTCTTAATATTTAAATGAGTTAATCTTGTATATATATATATTTTCCGAATCTTGGAAACGGCTCCAACAATTTTCCTGAAATTCAGCATGTAGGAGGTTTTGGGGGAGAAAAATTGATCTAGCTAGGTTTTATGTAAAAAAAATATTGTTTTATCCCTATTTTTGGGCATTAAAAAACACAAACATTTATATTGAATTGAATTTTCGCCATTAACTGTCAAGTCGACGTAGCTTATTCGGTTCGCGGGCAGCCTCGAGAAATGTGAGTGCCAAGGATCGATCCCAACTAAATATTTTTTTTTTATTTTTTTAAAGTTTTTTTTTGTAAAAAATTACCGAGCGAAGCTCGGTCACCCAGATTAGATTAGGATCACGACATAATTAAATTAGATATAATGTAATTTTTTTAGAAAAACATTGTTACTCCATCGATTTTTTTGTATATATGTATGGACTGAATAAATCTTTATTATTATTATTATTATCATAATCTACTATTATAAACCAATGGCCTATTTAAACTGTGAAGTAAACTGGTATACTACATTTTGAACACTACTAAAATATAAATAGAAGTACATGGCAGGTTGACCGAGCCTTGCTCGTTAATTTTTCACAATATAAAAAATAATAATGTAGTTGGGGATAAATCCTACTTATTTACATTTCTCGAGACTACCCGTTTCCCGAATAAGCTACGCTGATTTGACAGTTTATGGCAAAAATTCAATTCAATATGAATTTTTGTATTTTTTAATGCCCAAAAATGAAGTTAAAACAATTTTTTTTACATAAAACCTAGCTAACAATGCCCCCTTGTAGTGTTTATAAACTAATGTTGTATGCAGAGGCTCAAACACGCACTAACAAGTAACAACATGTCACTTCACAACCACTCTCATAAGGGCTCTCGTGTGCATCATGGGATGTACTACCTAGTGTGAGTTAGTGTGACTATATTCATATATGCATTACATATATGTCTTGTATATAAATGTACAAAGTTTGTTACGTCTCAACCTGCATACACTACAGCCCTACATGCTGAATTTCAAGAAAATCATTGGAGCCGTTTTCGAGATTCCGAAATATATATATATATATATATATATATCAATCTCTAACATACACAAGATTAACTCATTTAAATATTAAAGATAGAAAGATTAGTATTGCTTTCAGTGATATACATATTTATAAGACGAAATATGACATATATAGAAATAGGAAAGTTACCAAGAAGCTTATATTTCCTGTGTCGCGTTTCAACAGAGTTAGTCACTCATTTGATGGTTTCGGTATTCACTTCTACAATAAAATTCCACAATCCATACTAGACCAGTCTACAGAAAGTTTTATATAAAGTGTAAGAGATATGCTTTACTGGCTCGTTGGCCCAGTGGGTAGTGACCCTGCCTTCAGCTCCGCAGGTCGTGGGTTCGATTCCCACCGAGGGTCAACATTTTTTAATAAAAATTTGTTGGTTCTTCGAGCCTGGGTGTATATATGTAATTAAGTATGTATTTAAAATAATGTATATATTTACCAGTTGTCTATCACCCATAACACAAGTATTAAGCTACTTACTTTGGGGACGGACGACTGTGTTTGTAAGTGTCCCATATAGTTCTAGTTATATAGTTATACTTCTACGTAAAGCATATTACAAAATTGAATATTATTTGGATGATAAAAATGCATCATGCTAAAATTGTTTTGTCTTTCATGTATGATGACAAAAAATCAATACTACTAACGAAAAACGCTTGCCGGCCTATATTTTTTTTTAAGTAATAATGTTTTTATATTACCATTTTCTACTGATTTTCTCGCTCTCACGGAGATCCCGGCTTGCAAGAAGAAAACTTATAAATATTTTGATTTTACTATTTCAGTTTTTAATTCATAATCATTATTATCATAATTTAATGCATAGTTTCTTGTTAACAACTCACCTAACACTTATTAGGATTATAGTCGCTTTCTCTAAACACTACAAGCCACACCTTTTGGAATTTAGTACCTTTTGGAATTTACGCTTGTATATTACGAAGCAGTTCAAAAAGATTAGATGTTCATTTATAAAAGTCCAATCCTACTGTATTTACTCAAAATAAATCAATATTTATTCCGAAAAAATGTAATTTCAATGAAGCAGCATAGACATGGCATAGACTAATTGGTAGAGATGTGAAAAATAATAGATTTTTATAATAATCGTTGATATTTTCAAAATTATCGATTTTTAATAGTCGATTATTTTTTCATAAAAAAATGATTTTTTTAATCGATTATTTTAGGTATCCCTTTTTTTTTACTTTTTTCTTGTTTTTAAGATTAGATATGTATTGTTGGATGAAACCAATTTAGCCAAACTATACATTTAAATCCAATTTCTCAAACAGCGCATCTGATATTATCTCTCGGTAGTTGACCACTTTAATTAGCCTTTATTGTAATACAGAAAAAAAAACATTTAAAAATTTAAAAAAATTGATATTTAAAAAAATTGATAATTTATTATTAGTATTAAAAAGACAATTCTTGAAATAGAAAAAAACGATTTATAAAGGGATAAAAATCAATTATTTATTAATCGATTTTTTTTACATCCCTATTTACAATGGACAAAATGACATAACAAAATGTTGCATGCTTCAAAAAGTAGATACATTTTAGATCTCGCAAATCCGGGTAAAGCAGCCATTTTGTGGTGTCGTGGGAGCATAAAATAATACTCACCCAATTTAGTCTATTTTACATGGGAGTATTACTTTTTGTTGTGATTGATAGTTAACGAGTTTAATGGATATTTAAAAACTTTTTTGAATTTAATTCTAAAATGGAACAGGAAGTAGACTCTGCGTATAGGACTTTATGTTGCACTTGTTTGAGCACGGATCGGAATGTGATCTCCATAAATGGACTAACAAACATTTACCAAGTTTTTAGACTGCTTATGTACGATTACGCGGGCGATCGGGTGAGTTTTGAATGTTTTTAAAACTTGTACTTTGATACAGATCACTGTATGTTATGTAAATTATACAATAGATGTTGTATATAAGGGTCAACGAACTAAAATGTCATTTTATTTAATATAAAAAAGTCATTAATTAAATTAATTTAATCATTGGAAGATTTGAAGTTTAAAGCAGCTAATTAAATCATTTTTTTCCGACCTTGTATTAGAGAAGTGAATATTCTCATCTCATACGTTTTTTTTTGTCTCTAATATAAATTAGTATCTGGGTGACGTAGCCTTGCTGAAATGATGTTAAAAAAAAATTGAAAAGAAAATCTAAACATTTGTCAAGACTGCCCGTTCCTCGAATAAGCTACGCTGACCTGACAGCTAATGGCAAAAATTTAATTAAATATAAATTTTAGTATTTTTTAATGCCCAAAAACAGGGATATAATGACTTTTTAGATCGACTTTTTAAACTTATCTAGATTGATTTTTCTCCCCCAAAACCCTTTACATGCTGAATTTCAGGAAAATCCTTGGAGCCCTTTCAAAGATTCTGAAAATATATATATACCTATACATATAAGATTAACTCATTAAATATTAAAGATTTATTACCTGCTTATCTATATATTATGCTAGATCTAGGCAAATGAGTCTAGGCGGCAACAGATAGTGTCGAATCTTAATGTGGATCGACCAATACAAAACAATGACATTCAACAAATTTGCTCATAGTCCTATGACTGATCGCAGATGAATCTTATAAAGCAAAAAAAAAAACTTAAAGAGGTGGAAGTTCATTTGGAGAACGGGCGGTCTAGAGAGGTGAAAATACCTAGGATCGAGCCCCAGCTAATATTTTTAATTTTTCTTTTCAATTTTTTTTTTTCATTTTATATTTTTCTACATCATTTTAAAAATAGTCACCCAGGTAGTTTTTATTAATTGATTTATACTTGAAACATACTTTCAGTATGGGGATTCTATAATAGAGTTGGACCAATTAGTGTGTTGGGAGTGTCTGGCAATCATGAGGAAGTTCAGCAAATTCAAACGACAAGTGCATAATGCACAAGAACATCTGAGGGTGCTCGCAATGAGTCAATCACAGGAGGTAATCTTTTTCTTTAACGCTCTGGCTTTTTTTTTCGAATTTGACTAATGCTGTTAGCCCTAATGGCTTTGACAGCGTCACCGATAAGACGGGCGAGCGCAGAAGCATCGCCGAGAGAAGAAATGGATGGTAAAAGCGAGTGCATTATTCGCACCCGCCCTACAGGTGGCGTCGCCTTAATGGTGTCTCCTGCGAGACCGAACCTCGGCTTAAGGCGGCGCGGTTTTGGAGGGCTGCATCTAATAATTGACTTGGAAGAAGTCTGCGTCACGGCGGCCGCGGCAGAGGGCTGCGGCCGCTTGACACAAGCAAGCGGGGACCTCGTCTTCGCCGGCGAAGACGCTGTTTGTGTGCGTGTTGTGTGTATATCTTGTTGGATGCTGTTATAGCATCGTCGTGGTCGTTAAGGACGCTCTTCGGGCGCCTGTGAATCTTGTTGGGGTACGCTCTAGCTACATTAGCGGGCTATATATGTGGCCGGGTACATCGTTACAACGGTATTCGGGCGCAGACGATGTAGCATCGGGCCACTGTCGGTAAACTGGCGCGCATTAAAGGGATTTGTCGCGACAACATTCGCTTGATTCGCCACATTTACGACACTTCATTGTCGTCCAGACTTTGAAGTGGGACAGACGTGCTTTTGTTTTCGTACACTATGGAGCGGAGCAACGAAAAAATGTTTCGAGTTCATTCGGAAGCACAAAACTCAACGACGCTTTCCGAATCTTCGCCCGCTAATGTAGACAAGAACATCGTGTGTGGCCGATACACGATGTTTTGCGCGCCAACGCGATACGAATCTTCGCGCGCTAATGTAGCCCCGGCGTAAGTCAACAGTCATTAATATTAGGATTATGTAGGAACATGAGATCGCACTTAATTTTGGGTAAGATTAACATATCACAACATTATCTTCCTGCCCTTATACCACTCTAAGTGGGGTCGGCATGATTTGGCTATATATTTTACGAACGGCCGCCTGCCTGACGTCAACTGAGGTTGAGGTTCCGGATGAGGCATCCCGGCATCCTGGGCTCCCCTACTTTTACTATAGATTAACTCATTAAAATATCAAAGGTGATTAATTTTTGTGAAACTTATTATGCCAAATTTATTTAATAATAAACAATTATTACAGACCATGTGTGTACAAGCTGTGATAGCCCAGCGGTAACACCGCGCTACTCTTTCGAGGAGGTCACGCGTTCAAACGCGGGCAGACACCAATGAGTTTTTCTGTTAAAACTTAAGTGTCTAATTGATAATTGTAATTTATCACAAGCTTTACGGTGAAGGAAATGATGAGGAAACCTGCATATCTTTAGAGAATTCTGGAGATATGTGTAACCTACCAATCATTGGAGCAGCGTGGTAGGTCTTAGCTCAAATCCTTCTCTCCAAAAACGGAGAGAAAAGGCGCCTGTTCTCTGCAGTGGGATAGTAACAGGCCGCTACTTACTTACAGACTATGGACCACACATACATGTCCCAATCTCTGTCGTCACTCGAAAGTGTCATCAAGACGGACTACGATAGAGTTATTGTTGACTGTTCAAATGATATGAAGACAACGGACTGGCCCCAGCACTATATAACTATAAACACCTCGCAGAGTGTCAAGAATGAGGGCTACGATGTGGCGCAAGCATTAAGGGAACATATAACATTGGGTATAGACGACAATGTTATGGGAGGTAAGTTTGAAATTAAGTACCAGGTTAACCGATCCTTGCTCGGTAATTTTTTTTTTTAAGATATAAAAAAATAGAAAAATAAAAAAAAAAGCGCCGGGTGACATGTGGGAAACGAACCTAGGTTTCGAACATTTTCTGCCAGCGCGTTACCATAAGGCTTTCACAGCTTTGCATTTGACAGCTAAAAATTTCATTTAATTTCTATTTTGGCTGTTTTTTTTATTGCCCAAAAAAGGGATAAAACAAGTTTTTTTTTAAAACCTAACTTGTTCGATTTTTCTCCCCCAAAACCTCTACATACTGAATTTCAGGAAAATCCCAAGATTTACGAGATTCCGAAAATATATTTATGTGGGAATGGAACGTTAGTGTGACGCATGGAAAGGAACGGTGAAGCGTGTGAGCGAGAGAAATGGAAGTGTGCGAGGGAGAAGGGAACAAGCATGGAGGACGGATATACGAAGACGATTGGGCTTAGACGAAATATGAAATAAAAACAGTGTTAAAAGCAATAGTGTTTTTAAATCTCTAAAATTAATACAAGATTTTATTTTATTTATTTAAAAAAGGCCATCAACAATATAAACACCACATAGATACAACTACACAATGTACAACGATTATTATAATTAAGTGCTATATTAGTTATAGATGGCAACAGCATGCGCAGATTGACAACAACTATATAAAGTGACAATGAACATAAACAACTCAACAACAAGATTAACTCATTTAAATATTAAAGATTCACATCTCATTTCAGTACCGGAAATTGTGTTAGAGAACCCAGTAACTGGAGTGATGTCCCATATAGTGGTGGACGCCAACTCGCTGGTGAACCCCGCGGACTATACAGCGCAGCCGGTGAAAGGGGAAATGGCCGAGTTGACTATCGAGTGAGTGCATCACTATTGTTGAACTTCCCCATTTAAAATCTAGTACTAGGGATGTGACTGGGTGTAGAAAAATCGATTAATTAATAATCGATTTTTTGTTTTTAAAATAAGTAGATTTAAATCTTTTTTTTTTTAATTTACAGCAAAAATGTACAAATTAAATCTGTCTTAAATTACTTACACCCTAGGACTATACATGTGGAATGGTTCCAAGAATGCTGGCAGCGTTTCCGCGCTGAATCGCTAAGCTGATTATTTGTGCGAAAAAGGAGCCAGCCCTATTTGAAGAGGCAATTAACTGATGTGTTAAAACGGATAAAAAAATATTTGCACTTTTACTCCATGGCCCTAGGGTCTCGACTTCAAACGGCACAAATATATAACTCTCGATGAGAGATGCATACTTCCGCCGTTAGCCGGATTCGGCCATTTCCGCCGCAGCTCCAGGTCTTGACGCTGTTTCCCTGACAAAATCTAATTTAAATTCAAATAATTCTTTATTCAAATTGGCTTTTACAAGCACTTTCGAATCGTCAATTTACAATGAAGCTACGACTGGTTCGGAAAGGTGCTTACTCGGCTCGGTTAAACGCTCTCTCTCTCTAACGTGCTCTCTCTCTCTAACGTGCTCTCTCTCTCTCTCTCTCTCTCTCTCTCTCTCTCTCTCTCTAACGCTCTCTCTCTCTCTCTCTCATCAACCAATAGCCGTCCACTGTTGGACATAGGTCTCTTCTATGGACTTCCACGCTACACGACACACAAGGGGTGTAAGGGGGAAGCTAGTCCCAATCAGCTTCCTCAATTGCCAACCTCACCTGCTCGTGGTGCACCCTGCATATAAACCGACGAGGCTCTGGCGACCGGCTAATGGCGGTATAACCATTCCCTTGCTGACCCAAATGTTATAGAGCGGGCAGCAGCGTTGTCGGTGCGAAATGGTCAGCACTGCGATCACCAACCCGCATGCCAAGCGTGGTGATTACTGGCATATACCTTCATGGATATACACACTAAACCACAGCCCCTAGTTAAACTCTCTGTCTTACAAAAGTAATAATAAAATTATTTTGCTATAATCCACGAAGAAGTAAAATAGAAAATATATATAATGCAAAATGTAAGCGGAAAATCGGTTATCATACCTGATACATGCAGAATTCGTAAAAACACATGCACAAACCTCCACCACCGCCACCACAATACACAAGCACTATATACGTTCACTATCACAAACTCAACAATCGTTTCGCCCCGCAACCGAAGCATCATCAGGAGATAGACTCCACGACCAAAATCGCAAAGTATCTAAATAAAAATTTTCTATTTGACTTCATCGCGGATTATAGCGAAATAATTTTATTATTACTTTTGTATTATGGATCTCCGCAAACTAACGCCTAATTCTATAAATTATTTAAAGACGCTCTGTCTTAATTAATTCAGTTACTAATATTAATAGTATATTTTATATTTTCAGTCCTATGGCGGTCGGTGATACAGTAATAATTGCTCACAAGCCAAAAACATCAATGGACTTACCAATACATAGGGAGAGCAAATCTGATATGAAATCCGGATACATTACAGAATATATGACGGAGGCTGAGATGTTAGCTGTTCGGTAAGGTTTTTTTTTGACGTGACGTCTTAAATTAGGTTGCGGCTCTGAGTCACTCATGAAAAGTGTAACGCCCGCTCACGTCTGTTACGAGGCACCGAACGAAAGAGAAGCCCGCCGGACTGGCGAATGCCTTGCGTCTCTCTCCCACTCCAATCCATCACATTTTAAAAGACGTTGTCACGTAAAATCTTTGCCCGTAAAACCGACTTTACAGGCAACCGTTTTTTTTTTAATTTTTGGAAACTAGCAAACTATTTCCGTTTCGCACTGGTAAATGGGTGAAAGATTTCCATTTTGACGTATCATCTGTTAGCGCACACACTATATAATAGGAAGTACCTGGATGACCGAGCCTTGCCCGGTAATTTTTAAAATGATGTATAAAAAATTTAAAAAAAATTGAAAAGAAAAATGAATAAATAATAGGGCAGGTGGGGCTCGATATTTTCACCTCTCTAGACCACCCGTTCCCCAAATGAACCACCATGACTTTACGTTTGACAGCGAAAAATTGTGATTGTATTCAACGTAAATTACAAAAACAAACTTAGAGCCCGAAAACAGAGATAAAACGAAATTTTTAAAATAAAACTTATCTAGATCGATTTTTATCCCCCAAAACCCCCTACATGCTGAATTCCAGGAAAACCGTTGGAGCCGTTTCCGAGATTCAGATATAAATAATTTTATTATATGCTCTTTTTAGTGTCATCCTATTCCTGTTGAATTGACAGGATATCTATTGCCTATATGTTACCCCGGTATATAAGGAATAATTGTACCGCGTTTCATCAATATTGGTTCAGCTCAGTTCAATAGGCGGAAGTCACCGTTATGACAAACTTATGAAGGTATCATTTTTTTTCAGAGAAGAAGCCAAAACAATGATGCATTACGTGAGCCTGGTTTACAAATGCGAGCTATGCATCATTGGATTTTACACACAGCAGCAGGTTGAGGACCACTTCATAGCGATGCATCGAGAGGTTAGTGACCTTTAAGAATAGCCACGACAAGACGGCAAGACAAGCCACAAGTCTTTACCACACCACACATTATCTTAGCGCACGACCTACGATTCATGTAATAGTTGCTAGTCTCGGCAAGAGATTCACTGAAAATTTTGCGTTTCTCAGGTTTCTGATAGGCTTATTCAGCACTTAAAGTCCCCAATAAGTTAACAGGTAGATCATGTTGCTGTTATTTTGTTTATCTGCTGGATATCAAATACCTATTTTAAAATGGCCGTGATTAAAAAAAAAATTCACCTTTTAGAGTCTCTTTTTAGAGATATTTATCTGCTACTTAGTTTATTCGTTGGTTAACTATCCGACACTTTATCAGTAACTTGTGAAAAAGGTCCCAAATATCGTGACTATATCGCAGGGTTCTCTGGGTTACAGAAGCCAAGGCAACCCGTGTGAGTTGGCTTGGCTCTGTCCTTTACCACACCACACAACTTAGCTTACGAACACGTTAGCTTAGCACACGACACACCTCTTATATCTTTTCCCCTATTTAATTACAAGCTACATTCATTACTATCTTCAGTTGTTGTAACGATATTGAAGAATTCCCGTGTTTACAGAAGCCAAGATAAGCCATGCGCCTTTACCACACCGCACATCTTAGCTTAGCACACGACGCACCTCTCACAACCTACACCGCTCTTTAATCTATTCCTCCCTTAACTACAAGTACAAGCTAAATTCAGTGTTTCTATAAGCAAATATTTTTATAACAATATTTAAGAATTCCCGCTCCTACAGGAGCCAAGACAAGCCACGCGCCTTTACCACACTACACATTATCTTAACTTACAAACACGTTAGCTTATCATTTTGTTCTCCCTTGTAACTACAAGCTACATTCAGTGTTTCTATCAGTAAATATTATTGTAACGATACTGAAGAATTCAATTCCCGCGTCTACAGAAGCCAAGACAACTCACGCACCTTTACCACACGACACAACCTAACTTACGAACACGTTAGCTTAGCATTCTATTCTCCCTTGTAATTACAAGCTACATTCACTGTTTCTATCATTAAGGGCCTCTTTCACAAGTTACCAATAAACTGACAAATATCCCTAGGGACATTATCAGGTTCGTAAGAGCTACGGGTAGAGAGCAGGTGACACTGTCGGGACAGCAGTGAAACCCTTGTCCCAACATGGGAAATGGCTGGAATAGATCCGATATTTTATCAGTAACTTGTGAAACAGGAACTAAATATCGTGATGATATCGGGATGATGTCGATTACGCTTTGGTTACATTAGCGGTTTACGGCGATGTTTGTGGGTACATAGTCGCAACGCGATGTCTTGTAGCATCGGGTCACTGTCTGTAAACTGGCGCGCATCATTTGTCGCGACAACATTTGCTTGAGTGGCCACACTTACGGCACTTCATTGTCCATACCTTGAAGTAGGACGACAGAGCACAAAACTCAACGACGAATATTCGCCGTAGACTGCTTTCCGAATCTTCGCCCGCTAATGTAGACCCGGCGTAAGTCAACAGTCATTAATATTAGGATTATGTAGGAACATGAGATCGCACTTAATTTTGGGTAAGATTAACATATCACAACATTATCTTCCTGCCCTTATACCACTCTAAGTGGGGTCGGCATGATTTGGCTACATATTTTACGAACGGCCGCCTACCTGACGTCAACTGAGGTTGAGGTTCCGGATGAGGCATCCCCGGCTTTTAGTAAAGATTAACAATATCATCATCATCTCAGACAAGATCATCTTGTCTACATTAGCGGGTGCATGGTTTTGCGCGCCAACGCGACGCATTCTTCTCTCGAATCTTCAGGCGTTAATGTATCACCGGGGTTACAGAAAACCGGTTACCAGCCGTGCAGGGTGTGCTACGTGTACGTGCCCGAGGCGAAGCTGGCCGAGCACACGGACGGACACTACGTGCGGCACGTGTGCAGGCTGTGCGGGAAGAGGGAGACCAGTGCGAAGATGATAGCGCAACATGTTCGCACGCACCTCACCAGGCCCAAGCCAAGCGCGCTCATACAGATTGGAGATATAGGGAACGGGGATAAGGTATGTGAGCGATGGATATAAGGATTTTTGGGTACGGGACTAGCCTGTACTAGCCATGTGAAAAAATAATCGATTATTTTATAAAAAAGTAATAATAAAATTATTTTACTATAATCCGCGATGAAGTAAAATAGAAAATATATATATATAATGCTAAATGTAGAGTGGACAATCGGTCAAACCTGATACATGCAGGAGTCGTAAAAAACACATGCACAAACCTCCACCACCGCCACCACGATACACAAGCACTATCACAAACTCAACAATCGTTTCGCCCCGCAACCGAAGCATCATCAGGAGATAGACTCCTCGACCAAAATCGCAAAGTATCTAAATAAAAATCGTAAATTTTCTATTTGACTTCATCGCGGATTATAGCGAAATAATTTTAGTATTACTTTTGTATTATGGATCTCCGCAAAGTAACGCCTAATTCTATAAATTGATTATTTTATATTTAAACTCTCGTGAGTAGTATTCAAAGTTAATGTATAGGGGATAACGTCGTGTAAAGAACTCGTGAATAAGTGCCCTGGATGGGTTCGAAACTAATCGAGCTAACCTGATAAAATAAGACGTTAGTATAGCCGAAATCGATTATTTTTTTTTCATCTAAAATCGATTTTTTAAAAATCGATTATTTTAGGTATTTTACTTGATTTTTAAGATAAAATATGCATTGTTGTATAAAACCAATTTAGCCAAACTACAAATTTTAATCCATTTTCACAAACAGGGCATCTGATATTATTTCTTGATAGTTGTCCACCTTAATTTATTGTAATTAATTATTAAATATCTGGGTGACCGAGCTTCGTTCGGTAATTTTTTACAAAAAAAGACTTTAAAAAAGAAAAAACAATTATTTAGTTGGGATCCATCCTTGGCACTCTTATTTCTCGAGGCTGCCCGCTAACCGAATAAGCTTCGTCGACTTGACAGTTAATGGCGAAAATTCAATTCAATATAAATGTTAGTGTTTTTTAATGCCCAAAAATAGGGATAAAACAATATTTTTTTTACATAAAACCTAGCTAGATCAATTTTTCTCCCCCAAAACCTCCTACATGCTGAATTTCAGGAAAATCGTTGGGGCCGTTTCCGAGATTCGGAAAATATATATATATACAAGATTAAGTCATTTAAATATTAAGATACTAAAAAAAAACTTTTGAAATGGCCAGAAAAAAATTTAAGAAATCGATTATTTTAGAACAAAATAATCGATTTTTTTAAAATTGATTATTTTAAAAGGATAAAAATCGATTATTAATTAATCGACTACCTCGATACTGTAGCGCGTCGGGGATGTTCACTTGCGCAAGTAGATTGCTTCTACGCAACCATGCGCAAAGATGCACATCCCTGGTGCGCAGGGTGCGGGCCTGTGGTAATAGCATCCTGAAGGAATTTATCGGCAGGCTTGATTGTCAGTACCTGAACCACTGTCACATGGTTCACGTGCTGACAAATCGGGCCCATCATTGATAAGCTTTTAGAATAAGGTTAGGCTAAGTTTACTAACAAAATATGACCAGAAATAATGGTGGTCGAAATAAATGTATTTTATTTTATTTATTTTATAAGGATTTTTGGGTACGGGACTAGCCTGTACTAACGCCGTGTGGTATCCGGCTGAATAGAATAGTACCACCGTCATTTCTTACCGAGGTGTCGTAAAAGGCGACTAAGGTAAGTCGATCCGCCGTGTGGTATCCGGCTGAGTATTATAGACCAACATCATGTCTTACCGAGGTGTTGTAAAAGGCAACTAAGGTAAGTTGACCCGCCGTGTTGTATCCGGTTTAGTAGAATTGACCACCCTCATTTCTTACCGAGATGTCGAAAAGGCGATTAGCGTAAGTTGAAGTCAGGCAGGCGGCCTATAAAATACATAGCCAAATCATGTGACAACATGTGCTGAACCCACTTAGAGTGGGATATGGGCAGGGAGATGATGATGAAATTAATAATATGACAAGTAAATGAATATTGTATTTCACCACATAAATGATTCTACTTTTATACTGAGTAACTGATAATTTTAGCTTTGCTCGGTAATTTTTTACAAATATAATAATAAAGAAACATAAAAAAAAAAGAAAAAAATAATTAGATAGTTGGGGATCGATAATAGGTATTTACATTTCTCGAGACTGCCCGTTCCCCGAATAAGCTACGCCGACTTGACAGTTTATGGCAAACATTCCAATCAATATAAATTTTAGTGTTTTTAAATGCTTAAAAACAGGTATAAAACGATTTTTTTTTTACATAAAAACTAGCTAGATTGATTTTCCTTCCCAAAAACCCCCTCCCTATACAATTTCATGAAAATCGTTGGAGCCGTTTCCGAGATTCCGAAAATATATATATACATACAAGATTAACTCATTTAAATATTAAAGAATATCTGGGTGACCGAGCTTCGCTCGGTAATTTTTTACAAAAAAAAACTTTAAAAAAAGAAAAAAACAATTATTTAGTTGGGATCGATCCTTGGCACTCACATTTCTCGAGGCTGCCCGCTAACCGAATCAGCTACGTCGACTTGACAGTTAATGGCGAATTCAATTCAATATAAATGTTAGTGTTTTTTAATGCCCAAAAATAGGGATAAAACAATATTTTTTTACATAAAACCTAGCGAGATCAATTTTTCTCCCCCAAAACCTCCTACATGCTGAATTTCAGGAAAATCGTTGGAGCCGTTTCCGAGATTCCGAAAATATATATACATACAAGATTAACTCATTTAAATATTAAAGATAAAGACAAAAGTATCATTTATGTGGTAATATACAATATGACAATTTCATCATTATCCCTCTGCCCTTATCCCACTCTAAGTGGGGTCAGCACAACATGTCACATGATTTAGCTATGTATTTTACGAAAAAAAACGGACAATTTAGTGAGAGTGTCCGTTTTTTGATACTTGAAAAGTATTTTTAAATCTTTTTTGTAATCCACAGGGTCGTAAAAAGAAAAAAGATAAAAATGAGGAAGAAAAGATACCTCCAAAGCCGGGCGATTTGCGGAAATTGCTGTCCAGAACAACTATAGTCGGATACAAGTGTTTGGAATGCGATATGTTTTTCAAGTAAGTGTATTCAAATTCAAGATTTTTTTTATTCTAATAAACTTGTAAACAAGTGCTTTTGAATCGTCAACTCTACTGCTGGTTCGGAAAGCTGTTCCCACCGAGAAGAGCCAGCAAGAAACTCGGCGGTTGCTCTTTTTGAAAAATACATTTCTTAATGCTAGTTACATTTAATCGTTTCTATCTTGTACAGGGTCGAAAAATATCTATATCCACGTATTCTTATCGTCTAAATAATCCTCAACAGTATAGACTTTCTGTATCAGCCTCTCCTTAATAGTGTTTTTAAACTGCTGTAATGGCAAAGTTAAAATTGATTGTAAAAGTCTGTTACTATCCCACTGCTGGGCATAAGCCCCTCTCCGTTTTTGGAGACAAGGATCGGTTAACTTGTTTGGTTCAAAAAACGAAGAGCCAGCAAGAAATTCATTTGTGACTCTAAATTCAAATTCAAAATTTTCTTTATTCGTATAAACTTGTAAACAAGTGCTTTTGAATCGTCAACTTGCTGGTTCGGAACGATGTTCCTATTGAAAAGAGCCAGCAAGAAACTCGGCGGTTGCTCTTCAAAAAATCTTATAACTTACATTTAATCATTACTGTCTTGTACATGGTCTAAGAGTAACTATATCCACATATTCTTATCATCTAAGTAAACCTCAACAGTATAGTAGGCGTTCTGTAACCTTTTATTAATAGTGTTTTTAAACTGCTGCAATGGCAAAGCTAAAATAGATTGTGGAATTTTATTAAAGAATCTTACACCCAAACCCACAAACTGTCAATTCAGCGTAGCTTATTCGGGAAACTAAATATTAATAAAGTAATTTTAAGTCTCTTTTTGATAATATAAAATTTGTTTTCATCATCCACGCATTTACCCCATAACAATATTCCATATGACATAATGTTTAACAAGTTTTGTTGTTTCGATTACTGTAAGCAGTCTGAATAACTAGACTATTACATGTACATGTATGCATACTTATATTAATATTTTTTCCCATAGGACTTCAAGGGCTCGCAAAAACCATGTAGCAAGGATTCATAGAGAAGGTCTCCAGTGCGATCATTGTAAGAAGAGGTTCGTGAACCGGACTACATTGGCCACACACCTTAGGTGAGTTATACTGATTTATAGTAAAGTACGGGTGACCGAGGGTGACCGAGTCTTGCTCGGTAATTTTTTACAGAATAAAAAAAAGAAACTTCAAAACAAAAGAAAAAGTAGTAGAGTAGGTGGGGCCCCATCCTAGGTATTTACATTTCTAGAGACCACCCGTTCCCCGAATAAGATACTCTCACTTGACAATTTATGGTAACAATAGTACTTTATATTAAATTTAAATTTTAGTATTTTTTAGTGCCCAAAACAGGGATAAAACGAATTTGTTTGAATAAAACCTAGCTAGATCGACTTTTCCCCCCACAAACCTCTTGCATGATGAATTTCAGGAAAATAGGTCGAGCCGTTTCCGAGATTCCAAAAAAAAGTATATATATATAATATTAAAGAATATAAAATTAAATTGTTTTTAATCAAATGAATTATAGTACTGATAATCAAAGCAATTCGTTCAAAATTATTCCTTAACCGTTTCACAAATTATATAAGTTAAGGTAAGGTTGACTGTTTTGTATGAAATTTTAAATAATACGTGTTTTGTTTGTTGTATCTAATAAATGATATTAATTAATAACCAATTAATGTATAGAAACCGGCTATACTCACGTGCTATTTTATCAGATGAGCCCGACTAGTTTTAGTTATCGCTGCGAGAACTGCGATAAGGCCGCGTAAAGAGCTCATGAATAAGAGCCCCGTATGGACTTGAAACTAGTCGGGCTCATCCGATAAAATAACACGTGAGTATAGCCGGTTCCTATACATTAATTATGAATACCACTCACGATAGTTTAAATTCAAAAATTGTTAATTAATAACATTTAATTTTAAATATTAAACAACGGGCTACAGTTGTGAGCTTTTGGGCAGTTGTTAATAGATGGGGATAAGTAATTACATATTAATTTTTTATTAGCTACAGCAAACAAAACGCTTATTATTTAAAATTTCATACAAAACGGTCAACTACTAGTACATGGTCAATTACTAGTGCACTTATATATTTTTTTGCACAAAAATTATTCCACTAAAAACATACTCTAAAAACGACTATTTCCTTAAACTTCTCTCACAAGAATCACAGTGCCTAAAATTTCAAATATCGATAAACTATTGTCAGGTTGCACGAAGGACCCCTCCCCAGGGAAGAGTGTCCTGTGTGCCACAAGATGGTGCGGTCAATACAGATCAAGTATCACATACAGAGGCATGAGAATACAAATCGGTACGAGTGCAAGGACTGTAACAAGATATTCTCCCACTTGGCAACTTACCAGGCACATCTCAAGTACTCCAGGCCCCACGCGTCTGACCACGTGTTCAAGTAAGTATATCATCATCCTGCCCTTATCCCACTCTAAGTGGGGTCGGCGGATGTTATAAACATGATGTCACATGACAGGCCGCCTGTCTGACGTCAACTTGTACAACGACAACTTGTCAACGTGTGTTAACTGCCTGAGTAGAATAGACCAAGATAGACCCAAATATATCCCATCAATGTATGCACTTCATCACCATCCCTTATCCCACTCTAAGTGGGGTCGGCACAGTTATAAACATGTTGTCACATGATTTGGCTGCGTTTTTACGACCGGCCGCTTGCCTGACGTCAACTTACCTTAGTCGGTACAACACCTCGGTAAGAAAGAGGGTGGTCTATTTTACTAAACCGGATACCACACGGTGGGTCAACTTACCTTAGTCGCCTTTTACGACACCTTGGTAAGAAAGAGGGTGGTACTATTCTATTCATCCTGCCCTTATCCCACTCTAAGTGGGGTCGGCACAACATGTTTTTCTCTTCCATTCTGTCCTATCATTCGTCAACTCTGGCGCCACTCCTTTTATATGCATGTCATACTTTACACAATCCAACCATCTCTTTTTAGGATTTTATCTTTTAGGTTTTTAGGCTTTTTTTAGATTTTTATCTTTTTTTTTGTGAGCCGCCAAATTTTGAAATAGTTAAATATGTGCCGCAACAAAAAAAAGGCCGAGAATCAGTCTATTACAGGGCTTCCTAAACTTTTTTATATAGCAACCCCCTTCAAGCTTAGGAAATTTTAAACGAGCCCCTCCTCCATATAATGAAATATATATTAACCGTAGATGTAGATGTAATATCGCACTATTTCACAATGTGAATAACAGTTTTGCATTGCCACTTTTTTCAAAAAATAGTTATAATAAAACTACAATAGTATTTTGTATGATTTTTATTTGTGTTTATATTTGTACGTAGTGTGTATACTAATTTTAAAATTTTATTTATAATTGTTGTAAACTAACCAATCATAAGCTGTGATGGCCCAGCGGTGCGACCGTGTGAATCTCTAGAGACGATCACGGGTTCGAACCCGGGCAGACACCAATGAGTTTTTCTCTTAAAACTTATGTGTCTAATTGATAATTGCGATTTATCACACGCTTTTCGGTGAAGGAAAACATCGTGAGGAAACTTGCATATCTCTAGAGAATTCTGGAGGTATGTGTAACCTACCAATCCGCATTGGAGCAGCGTGATAGGTCTTAGCTCCAATCCTTCTCTCCCAAAAACGGAGAGAAGAGACCTATGCCCAGCAGTGGGATAGTAACAGGCCGTTACTTACTTTTTCTTTTTTTTTAACCAATCATAAATTTAATAAAATCTATTTAATTTAATTTAATGAAAAGGGGTAATGAAGGAACTTAGGAGGAGAAATATCAATAAATCTTTGTTAGAAATGTTAAAGGATAGCTGCAGCCATGTAGTTGTATCAATAATGATTGAAAAATCCAATAATGATATCAGATCTTTGCGACGCCTTTTGCTTACAGTAGTCTCGCGACCCCCCTGGGGGCGACCCACAGTTTAAGAAGCACTGCTCTATTAAACACTTGAATAAATAAAGAAATAAATAAATAAATAAATATAATATATGGGACACTTACACACACGGTCGTCCGTCCCCAAAGTAAGTAACTTAATACTTGTGTTATGGGTGACAGATAACTGGTGAATATATACTTATATATTTTTAAATGCATACTTAAATACAAATATACACCCAGGCTCAAAGACCAACAAATTCATTTATAGAAAATGTTGGCCCTCGGCGGGAATCGAACCCGCGACCCGCGGAGCTGAAGGCAGGGTCACTACCCACTACGCCAACGGGCCAGTCGAATGTGTTAATAAGGGATATATTTCCAGGTTCCCATGTCCGATGTGCAACAAGGGCTACCCCACCAAGCAGGCGATGCAGGACCACTTCAACTACCAGCATCTAGGAAAGACAACGCACAAGTGTCCAGTGTGCAGCAAGGTGGGTGTACGTAGTTATAGCGATTGTAAAAGAAAATCGATTTTTACAATAATCGATTATTTCATATCAAAGAAATCGATTTTTTTTTAATCCATTTATTTTTAAAGGAAAGAAATCGATCATTAATTAATCGAATTTTTCTACTTCATGTCACATCCCTACGTAATGAGCACATTGGAGTTAGGGATGTTACTTGGAGTACAAAAATCGATTAATAAATAATCGTTTAAAATTAATCGATTATTAAAATTCGATTAATTTGATACAATTTTTTAATAACCGATTTTTTAAGACTATATGAGCATTTGCCTTTTTTAATATTAATAATTAATTACAATAAAGGCTTATTAAAGTGGACAACTACCAAGAAATCATAACAGATACACTGTTTGTGTAATATAATTAAAATGGTTTCAGCTACATTGGTTTTGTCTAACAATGTATATCTGATCTTAAAAAACAAGAAAATGAGTGAAAATTTAAAAGAGGATAATTAAAATAATCGATATCTTTTTAATCGATTTTTGATTTAAAAAATATACTGCCGCTGAGAAGGTTATCTGACTATATTCGAATTATTTAATGTACAGTAGGTGACGGAACCTTGCACGGTATTTTTTAGAAAAAATAAAAGATATAAAAAAAAAAAAAATAGTTGGGAAGGTGGGGCTCGAACCTATATATCTTCATATCGCTCGTTCCCCAAAAGAACTACCATGACTACGTTTGACACCGAAAATTGACTTTTGAACTCGACGTAAATTATTTTCCCGAAAACAACGATAGAATGACATTTTTAAAAAATGAAACCTAGCTAGCTAGGTCAGATTTCCCCCAAACCCCATACATGACGAATTACATGAAAATAATTTTAAAAGCTAGACATATTCTGTCGTGGACTTTTATTTAGAACTTTTAGAGGGGAACATTTTTGTAATACATGATTTTTTGAATAATTCATCTTAGAGTGATATAGCCTATAGTCTGTCTAATGGACTATCTTACACTGAAAGAATTTTTCAAATCGAATCAGTAGTTCCTGAGATTAGCGCGTTCAAACAAACAAACTCTTCAGCTTTATATATTAGTATACAATTTTTTTTCACATTCCAGCCCATAGCGTCTCGGGCGAACGTCGAAAAGCATATGATGAGGGTCCATAGTGAGAAGAAGCAGAAACCTAGAAACCACGTGTGCCAGCAGTGCGGGAAAGGATTTACTGTGAGTATAGTAAACCTTCTAGTACCTGGGTGACCTTGCTTTGCTCGGTAATTAAAAGATTAAAAAATTCAATCAAACAAAAAAAAATATAGGTAAGCGCCGGTTGATATGTAGGGATGTGACTTGGAGTAGAAAAAAGCGATTTTTATCCCTTTTAAAATAATCGATTTAAAAAAAACGATTTTTTTGTTGAGAAATAATCGATTTAAAAAAACGATTATATTGTTTAGAAATAATCGGTTTTTTAAAAATCGATTTTTTTCTGACTTTTACAAAAAAAAAAATAATATGAATAATTAATTACAATAAAGGCTAATTAATGTGGACAACTGCCAAGAAATAATACCAGATGCGCTGTTTGTGATATTGGATTAAAATGTGTAGTTTGGGTAAATTTGTTTCATACAACAATGCATATCAAATCTTAAAAAACAAGAAAAAGAGTAAAAACAAAGGGATGACAAAAATAATCGATTAAAAAAAATCGATTTTTGATGAAATAATAATCTATTATTAAAAATCGATTATTTTGAATAAATTATCGATTATTTTTTCACATCGCTACTCTAGTATTATTAAACTATATTCTGTGTATAATTTACTTCACCTCAATTACCAGTGTATGTTGCTCTTAAAGTAAATTACTTCTGCTAGGCTTATCTGTCCCATGACTCCCCCTCCCCTCCCCTGTAACTTAGAATCCCAGCAATGCCCTTGGATGTCGCCTCTCAACTATATGTTAACTTATTTTGATGAAAAAATGATCGATTATTAAAAATCGATTATTTTTAACATTGCTAATATACATGGAACATGTGACTTTATTATTCGTATAAGTCGTAATGTTTGTTATATTATGACCAGGATAAGAAGGCACTGACCCAGCACGAGGTGATCCACTCCGGCGACCGGCCGCTCAGCTGCGACATCTGCCAGCAGACGTTCAAGCAGAAGGCCTCGCTGTACACGCACCGGAAACGGGTCCACAAGGTGTTCCCCAGCAAGAGGGTGGTCGAGTTCATGGACACCAAGAGCGATATTTAGTTCATATTATTAATGATATTTAAAAGATTTATAGTAAAAATCTCAATAACATATAAAACTCGCAACTGACTAGCACCAAATGAAATTAGATGAAATTTGTAATAATATGGACTGATTTGATCAGGTTACACTTTTTTTTACAATGAACTTTATTATCTTTCTACACTGGTACAACACCACTGTGGCACAATAACACTGTTACAACAAAACTGTGGTACAATCACCACTGAGGTACAACAACACTGGTACAACACCACGGGTAAAACATCACTGTGGCACAATAACACTGTGGTACAATAACACTGTGGTACAACAACACTGTTGTACAACAACACTGGTACAACACCACTGTGGTACAACAACACTGGTGTACAACACCACTGTGGTACAACAACACTGGTGTACAACACCACTGTGGCAAAATAACTGTGATACAACAACACTGTTGTACAACACCACTGTGGTAAAACAACACTGTGGTACAACACCACTGTGGTAAAACAACACTGTGGTACAACAACACTTATAGGGGTGTCGGGGATTATCACTCATCTATACTAATATTGTAAGGAGAAAAAAAATTGTTTATATGTTTGTAATGTTTTCACACTGTCCCCTGACTTCCACCCCCCCCCCCCCTTCCCTCCTCCTGTAACCTAAAATCCTAGCAACGCCCTTGGATACCTCTCAACTGTATAAAAACTGATGTGTGTAATAACTTTAGCTATATTATCGAATTGATTGTTTTGTATAAATGATATGTAAAAAAGGTATTATAGTATATGAAATAAATCGTTTACATTCTTATTAATAAATATGTAATAAGTTTTTATTACATTCTGGTTTTAATTCACAACTCTCAATAACTCATTTATAGAAGTAGCTGGTTGACAGAGTCTTACTCGGTAATTTTATACAATATATATCCTCCTGCCCTTATCCCGCTCTAAGTGGGGTCGTCACAACATGCTGTCACATGATTTTACGACCGGCCGTCTGCCTAACGTCAACTTACCTTAGTCGTATTTTACGATACCTCGGTAAGAAATGAGGTATGCCTATTCTACTCAGCCGGATACCACACGGCTAAGACAATAGATAAATATATACATATATAATATTTAAATACAAAGTAACTGGGTGACCTACCTGCTCGGTAGCTTAGCAGTGAAGCCACAGACGGACATTTCGCATTAATTTTAGTATTTGGACAACCCCCTTGGGTTGATGATGATTTGGCTACGTATTTTACGACCGGCCACCTAACGTCAACTTACCTTAGTCCTATTTTAAGACACCGCGGTAAGAAAGAGAGTGGTCTATTTCACCTAACCGGATATCCTATATAGTGTATTATCTATGTAACCGGATACCACATGGTGGGACAACTTTTTTTAGCCGCCTTTTACGACACCACGGGAAGAAATGAGGTCTATTCTACTCAGCCGGACACCACACGGCGGGTCGACTTACATTAGTCGCCTTTCACGATACCTCTGTAAGAAAAGAGGGTGGTCTATTCTACATCCGTTTACCACACAGCTATATTATATAGTAGCATTATTCGAGTTAAACTGAGAAAATATGATAATTCGAGAATTACGGTAAATAAAACACCTTTCATGAACAATGTGTATTAAAAAATATTATTATCAATATAATATCATCACAATAAATGCTTATTCTTATATTAACAAAGTGATAGCACCTATTTATACCTTATATTAAATGACATTATTAATAGTAAATGTGTGTATCTCCTCTGATACTATAATACAAAGACTATAAAACTGAAACCAAAATTCTTATGACAAACATTACGTACAGACCAAAAATTAAAAAGTTTTATTACGATACAGGTCTTGTATGGACACCTGTATCATAATATAACTTTTTAATCATAACGATACACCTATACAACCTCCAGCTGGACCAAGGAGGTTGAACCTCTACCTTTAAAAAAAAGGTTTCAATGAACGAGTCCGCGGCGACGCAACACGCATCCGCAATGACGTTTAAAAAATCTTTTCAATATTTAAACAAAGTTTGATTTTTCTTAATATTGTTTTACATATTATAGTATGAGAATAGATAAAGTAGTGTATGATACTGCACTTAACTCTTATAACACTCGTGTGATACTATAAAGCACTCGTGTTATAAGAACCCTTATTATGCAACAGTATCATAATCCACTATTTATCAATGGTTTCAATCAATTTTTCATTCTAAATCAATAATAAATTTCATTTACAAAAATACTCCTTTTTTTAATATCCGATATGAAACAGTATAACATGCTTTCCAAGATACAAAGGAAAGTTATACAATTATTAAATTTAGAATCAATAAACCTATGCCCAAATTGTATATAATGCTTTTAAAAATTTACAAAATCCTATCCTGTAATTATAATTTTACAATACACTTACACAACGATATCACTTTTCTTTGTACCATAAATAAATAAATGATATTGTATTTAAAGCGCGCAATATAAAATAGTCAGCCTTGTGCAATTGGTCTTAGGCTCATTTAAAAAAGATATTTGAATTCAATTTACAATAATAATTTGTCTAAAAAAGATTTTACTTTAACTTTCAATTAAATATTTTAAAACAACAATTTACACAATATACAGAAGAAAAATTTGCAATTAAAAATATATACAATATTGAACAGGTGACTTCATGTTTTGTCTTCGCCTATATAAAAAAATCCACAAATTTAAAATGACCATAGAGTATACTTAGAGTAGAGAAATCAGTTTTAATAGTAGCTATATGAAAAAATAATTAATTATTTATTCAAAAAATAATCGATTATTTTAGGTATCCCTTTCTCTTTTCCTTGGGGTCTCTTTTTCATTTTAAAGGGATAAAAAACGATTATTAATATAATCGATTTTTTCTACTCCAAGTCACATCCCTACTTAATAGTGACATACTACAATAATCAGTAACCAAATGAGGGTGATCTATCTGTCTCTTTCTAATGTGTGAATAAACAAAAAGATGTATACGAGTATCTTCCCTCTCATTCTTTATTGTCACTACCACTTATGGACCTACATATGGCTCCCCTCTAGTATTGATAACTCTATGAAAAAAACGCGGTAAATTCAATATAGATTAAAAAATTCTATATTAGTGAACATTAAAATGTTTGTTTTAAAGATGCTTATGTTTAAAACAAAAATTTAATATAAGGTTAATGCACTAGTAATTGTAACTATGAAATAGTAGTCGAACATTTTGTATGTAATTTTAAATAATAAGCGTTTTGTTTGTTGTAGCTAATCAAACATAAATATGTATTTACCTATCGCCATCTATTAATAAATGCCCGAAATCTCAGAACTGTAGCCCATTGTTTAAAATTTGAAATTTAATATTATTTACAAAAACTAGTGGCCTTACCTTAGGTATAAAAATTAAATTTTATTTCTAATCGCCAGAAGAAAGTGTCTCAACACATTTTAAACGCTACACTTTAATAATTAGTATTAAAGAAAAACTTTCACTCAAATGTAGTTTTTTTTATAAATATGTAATGTAGCAATGAGTCACTTAGCTTAAGATGCTTAAATAAATATAAAGTTACAGGCATGAAATTAAAAATAAAATAGAATACTCAAGTGTATAATTTTTATAGTAGCAGTTATGAAGAGTAGCATGATATATGAATGAATATTTCATATGATTTTTCACCAGTGATTTATATTTAACGTTTCACCAATTTGAAAGATGAAAAACAGCAGCAACATTTGGACCTGCTTTTGACTGGTTTAGATAAAAAACTTATTTAAACAATTTTAAAATTATTTGAAAATTTGTCAATTAATATGACACAATTTTTATTTATATTGACGACCTATTAGTATCAGTACTGATTTATCCTTGAATTTTGTAACAAACTTTGTATGTACGTAGTATTGCTTGGGCATGCAATAGTGGCACAACTTAGAAACACCTGTTTTGTAATAGAATAAGGTAAATATTATAATACACATTCATTACAGCAGCATAATTCATAATCCAATATTAGGCCGTTCGTTTAAGCAAAAGAAAGCATTTTTTATGCAATTTCCTTAGCAATGGAAACTTTAAGCTTATTTATCACAAAACATAATTTTTTGAGTTGTGCCACAATTGCAGCGATATGACTCCCTAGATAAAGGAGAATGTATATATATGTGCCTAAAATACCACGAAAGCCTGGAACGATTTTAATAAAAATTTCAGACATTTATATTAATTCAGCTGATAATTCTATAAAGTTTGGTGATTGGAGAATTTTTTAAACTTTAAATAACAGTTTAGTTTCAAAGGCAACTCTAAACTGGACATATAAGAGATATGTATACATAAATCTACAAATTCGCCGATTTATTTGTACTACACGTTGGACAATTCTTTACCTGGTCCTCTAATTGCGCGACCCTCTTTTGCAAATGCATTATCGTCGCGTCCTTTTGCTTCAGCTGCACTTTCAACGAGGTTATAGAATCTTCTAGAGCCCCATATACCGCTTGGACCTCTGGTTGGTAACTGAACACTTGCGGAGGCTCGTCCAGACAGAAGAACTCTCTTACAACTGGATTGTTTGGAAGCTTGTTTAATATCGCATTTACGAACACTTGCAAGCCTCTAACCCTTTGCTCCAGAAATGCTGGTTCGAAATTGTCTCTGAACCACCTTTTGCCCGGCAAAGGCACTATCAAGTTCGGCTGCTCGTGTTTTATCCTGTTGTACAATCTCACGAAATCTGTGTATCTCCTGAAGACCAACCAAGATTGGTCCCGCTTATCGTCCTCTACTTTCAACTTGTATATCGTGAACCTCGCCCTTTCTTCCATCACTTCGTACCCAACTATTGGAATCCTTAACGCTTCGAACTTCTTTATTTCTGTACTGTGCAGGTTTAGATCTATATTGCTAACGCTATTTTGTACTGTTGTTATTTCTGTATACGTATCGTTTATGTTGCCCATAGATTTGTAATGGCTTCTAGGTATGACTGTTCGTCGCGGTGATTCTAAAATCTCGTTGTCCGATTGCGCGTTATCTATGTAACGTGATTTGTAGAAATTGTTGAATCTCGTCACCGGATCTGAGATTGAACTTTCGCTTGATGTTGATGAGATTTCGTTGTTCATATTGTCTCTGGGATTTTTGTCCGTCATGGGTATACGCGTTGTTTCTAACTTTTGTACTGTCGCCATATTTTGTACTGAAACTGATGAATATATTTTCATTAATTTATTTATTTAATACTAGCGGCCTGCCCCTGCCTCGCATGGGTATAAAATATATATCCCATGTCAGTCAGTGTAAAAAAAATGATTAAAATCGATCCAGTAGTTTTGATTTATTCATTACTGCCCGTGGCCCGCAAACGTTAAATTTGGAGAAAAACAATTTTCCTCTACCTATACCAAGAAGATTTCTTGCTATCTTTGGAATATCTAAATTCATTTAGTACATTTTTACTTATTTTCCCTATGTATTTTATTTTTCCAATGAATTACAGAATGTCTTTATATACAACATTCACAGCTTCCTTGTCGTTAAACAAACTCTTGAAAGAGCGACGTATAGCTGCTAGATTCGAAGTGCTATAGGGCGAAGCGCGGCGTCCTCACGGCAGGATTAATGCTGTATTGTATAAAAATTGCTTTGAAAGAAACTTCAATATTATACATACAAACCTTCCTCTTGTATCACTCTATCTACTAAAAAAACCGCATCAAAATCTGTTGCGTAGTTTTAAAGATTTAAGAATACATAGAGATATATGGACAAACAAAGAATGTGACTTTGTTTTATACTATGTAGTAGATGTCTGATATATATAGTCTACTAATATTCAGACCTGTTGCATATTTATTCTACAAACCTGTTGTGTCGACATTACATTAGCTAAGAATACCAAAATATGAAAGGTTAAGGATATTCATACTAATAATGTAAATGCAAAAGTCTGTCTGTTACATTTTCAGTGGGAACCACTTAACCAATATCAATGAAATAGCTTAATTAATACATAGGTAACATATAGGCTATAGATATCCTATCCCGAAATCAAGATAAATACTATGATGACATTGAGAAACATCCTATATAGTCATGCCTGTAAGTTAAAGTAATAAGTTTTGTATCACTATTTTGCCTTTATTTTTATTTATTTATTTTTTTATTGGACAACTAACAATAGATACATTTTAATTCCTTAAATTATATTAGTCAAATCTCATTGTAAATGCTCTATTAATTAAAAGTTATCACGTCATTCGTATTAATTCGAGTTCAATAATTATGTCAATAATATATCATATATAATGTCAATCTCAATATCATAAAGGAGAAGTCATAAAGTAATACTTAACAATTTTAAATTAAAGATTTTAAAAAAGTTTTTACATATTTTGGTATTTGCTTTATCCAAAGTTAAATAAGCACACATATATTTTTTCTATGTGAGACTATGTAGACAACTTTTATTTGAAAAATAATTCAATCTTTTTTTATGAATTACTTTGTCTTTCATAGAAAACCTTGTGAAAACCTGTTAATTAGTTATGATTTTATCGTGAACAGTGTGAAGTAGAAGATGATTTTTTTTTAATTTTTGCCCCCAGTTTTGGGAAGTTTATTTTAAATAAATAATATCAGGGTGACCAAGCCTTTCTCGGTATTTTTTTACATAACAAAAAAAGAAACTTAAAAAAAAAGAAATTAAAAAAAAAGAAACTTTAAAAAATAGAAATTAAAAAAAAAAATTAAAAAAAAGAAACCTAAAATAAAAGAAAAAAATAATAGGGTAGGTGGGGCTTGATCCTAGGTATTTTAATTTCTGGCGACCACCCGTTCCCCGAATAAGCTAAGCTAACTTGACAGTAAATGGCAAAAATTCAATTTCAATATAAATTTTAGTATTTTTAAATGTCCAAAAACAGGGATAAAATAATATTTTTTTAAATAAAACCTAGCTTGTACGATTTTTCTCCCCCAAAACCCTCTACACACTGAATTTCAGGAAAATCGTTGGAGCTGTTTCCAAGATTCCAAAAATATATATATAAAAACATACAAGATTAACTCATTTAAATATTAAGGACAGAAGTACACTAAGTATTTGTTTATCTCCATTAGCTATCTCTATAACTAAAGTACATACTAAATAGAATATTAAATACTATTTGTACCGAAAACTTATTTCAATACATAAAATAAAAATTTGTAAAATTGTACAGGTTATTTAAAATTATTTTAATTAATATTTCGATAGAAGAAAATGGTTTTAGAAGAATTTGGTTTGTGTAGAGTACACTATCAAAATAACTACGTAAATAAAAATATTACGTGCATTGAACAAAGCTATAGATGAATAATTCAAATAAAGAACAAATAACCTTCGTTGCATATTAGGGGACAATCTACTTACATATTGAGTGTCCACCAATTTGAATAAAGAATTAGTTACGCTCCATACTATCTTCGTTCTTGTACTATTCTATGAAATAATGTTTCATATACTTTATGGTACATTGCATCAATATAGCACCTTGGTTGATATAAGACTTCGATCAGATCGACTTTATCACACTTTATAATAAACAATATTGTGTTGTAAACTTAAAACGATAAAAGTAAACAGTTATCGACAGTCTCATAAAGTCACATAGGAGCAGTGTTGTACGTATACCACTTTTGCTATGGTGTGTTTTACCGATTAATATATCGATTCAGGAAATAGCGGACGACTATTTCAAATTATACGTACAAACTAAAATTGAGAATAAATTATCATAATCGGTATTTATTAATAATGAAAATATAGAATTACTAGGTTGTACTAGGTCTAAAATCATAATAGCCAATTTGAATTATTTTAAATACCAAAAAAGTACTTTCATCGTATCCATTTGTAGAGTTAAAATTATAGATTTAAAGTTATTTTAACACCACAAAGTGATGGAGTTAATTTCAATTTCAGATATATCCAAACTTGTTATGATCATTCAATTCAAAATATTCTTTATACCAGTAAACTCGTAAACAAATGCTTTTGAATCGTGAACTCTGAGTAGAGCCAGCAAAAAGCTTGGCGATTGCTCAGTTAAAAATATAAATCTTTTTTACAAGTTACATTTAGTCATTAGGCTTGGACAGTTTCAAAGGTAGCTATGTCCACGCATTCATATCTTCTAAGTAATACCCAATAGTATAGTAAGCTTTCTGTATTAGCCTCTTATTAATTGCAATAATAAATAACTTTAAAATTCAAAATTCAAACAATTTCATTGTTTTAATGACATAAGTTAATTTGAAGCCAACTGTCAAACAGTTACATTACAAAACATCGATTTTTCCATTAATCGATTTTTTATTAAAATAAAGCTACATCCCTATACAGATTTATACTGTGATTCATCTATTACAGAAACATTAAAATCGTTATATTGTGCTTGTTTTTAAAATTCATGATGAACTATGAAGTCTAAAAAAAGAAACGTCAAATTTCACTTCCTGACAAGTCATGAGTAAAATGATATTATAATATATGTAAATTACCACCGAATAACTGGGAATAATAATTTTTGAATAATTTCCCTACTTATTACTGTACATTAGAAGCGTTTGAATTCTAATATTAGTAGAGTTGATTTAAATATAAATGTTAGAGAGGGTAATCACATCATAAACTTTGCTCCCAATTTTCTAAAGAAATATTACCAAAAACCAATATTTACAAATCAACTTATTTGTTAGCATTACAAATGTTATGCTGTGGGTTTCTTTATTGTATTTATAATTTTAAATGGTTGTGTTTGTAACATTCATTTGTATATCTTACTAACCGTCCATTAATTGCACAGATTAGCTAGAAATGTATGTGATCTTTGCTGAGCATTTGTACTTTGTAGTCAAGTGAAAATGTAGTTAAACTTCTGTTTATTTATTGAACTTATATTTATTGAATAAAATTTAATAAACACAAATAATACACAGATTCTCCAATGATTTAAGGCAATAGAAATTGAAAATTTGTAGGTTTGCAATTGGTATACAAAATAAAACACATATCCTCTAATGATTTAAGTCAATAGAAATTGAAAATTTGTAGGTTTGCGATTCCAATAATTAAAACTTTGTACTCTTCCTATCTGTAAACACCAATTTAGTATTTAGCGGTAATTTCAGTTGCACTATTTTATTACTGCCAGATCTAACAATAGATGCCCCTGTAACCCTTACTTTCTTTGATACTATATTTGGAGTGAGTTTCGCAACTGCACATATAGAATCCAACTCAATATTATATTTATTGATTATTAAAAGTAACACAATAGCAAAGCACAGTGTTTTATCTTTAAAAGGAGCTGGTCGTGTCTTTCTTCCATTTGTGATGGAAAGGAAATCTGTTAATATAATATCATTAAGTGTGAAAGAGTGTGAACAAATGACAAAGTTTTTTTTCATTATCTCTTTAGCTACTGTGTTGTGTAGTTTGAACAATGAATTTGCATATACTGCCAACACTTTCAGTTTGGGTTGTACAATTTTTGGTAAGATATTCTTGACCAATGGTATCATGTTGAACGAGTAATCTTTTCCCTCCAAGTCAGATAAAATCATCTCATACTGGCTTTGTGTTAAAATTTTATCTATATCGTAGACCTTTTCTACTGCATCAGCACCTCTATCTATCGGTGGTATGTAGAAATCATTAGTATTAATTATGTATGATGATATTATATCAAGATTATCTTAACTTACTTCTTGGACAACATTCTGTATTTGCTGTGTAACTGTTTCTAAATTGTTTTTTAATTTCTCCTTACGTTCCATATTTTGTCTATATTTTTTAGAGCCAAATTTTCTACTGAGTTCCAAATTATTTGTTTCCAGTATCTGTGGTTTGTTCTCAGTTTCTAGCAGAAGTTTCATATCAACAATGCCTGTTTCGATTAATCTCGCTTTACCTGTAATTCTGTTTCGCGCCATTATGAAGACTTTGCCGACTTCCTCCACCTTCTCTTCTCCGGTATATACAATGCCATTTATAGCTGTGGCTAAAGTTTTTTTATCGTTTTCTGTATTACTGAATACCATACATTCTTGCGCGGTAAATTGCTCCGTTATGAAACCATTTTGAAAGTTTACTAGCATAGGAGGCATATTCTCTTTGGGAATTACTTCATCAATTACTATTTCAGTCATTATTATTTATAAATTAGAAAATTATCCGTTAATAGTTAAAACTAATCTTTTACTCTATAAATCGATCGACTATTATTAAGCGACTATATTAACTAGAAAATTATGTTTCAAATAATAGATCCGTAGATACAACTTATTTTTAAAATAAATGAGATGAAAAATCTATTCAAAAAATCCTGCACAATCTACTTGGCTATTGACAGAATTTCAAAAATCCGTCAACCGTCACAATAATAAAGAATAATAGAATGGAAAACCAATTTTACTTACTGAAATTTAAAACATTACAATAATAACAATATTTCAATTTTTGAAATTAAAATATTATTAATACTTTATAATTAAGAACTATATAGGAAAATCTAGTAATTTTCAAAATTATAATAGATTTAAAAATTAAAATAAATATGCTGTTGTAAGACTACAGCGAGACATTTTCAACATACATATTTGATTTTTGTAATATTTCTGTAGTCTGTAGATCAAATAGATATTAGGCTAAACAATTTTTTTTCAAAGTCTCAGACAGTCAAAGTTACCTGGTTGACCAAGCCATGCATAGTATTTTTTTTAATTATAAAAATATGAAAAAATAAAAAAAACAAAAATGGTAGATAATAACAGGGGCCTGATCCCAGGTATTTTCACTTCTTAATTCCGTCCGTTAACCACTGAGCTATCACATCTTTACAAATGACAGCTATTATATCATACACATTTTATTCAACACTAGCAATCGCCAGCGGCTCCGTCCGCGTGGAAAGATTAAAACTGAAATATAGTATTTTGATAACCATAAAAATGGTTAAAGTGGTTTAACCTTAAAAACCAAGACATATGCTGTTTGTAATATGTATTACAAAACAATTTTGTAATACATAATTTTTGAATAACTTTAACCGTTCACTTAGCGCACGGAAGGCAACATTCTAAGTTACATATGACATGTTTGTAACATGTTGTGGCCGACCCCACTTAGAGTGGGATAAGGGCAGGAGGATGAGGATGATTATAGTAAATGATGTATAAATCGTGGGACCTTCCGTAACATCTAAGGTGCTCACTGAAAACCAGCGTTACTTTATTTGATCACAAATTTCTAATATGTAAAAATATAATTTTGTTTTTTTTTTATTCTGTTGATAGTGTCCAAATAAATCTTTTTTTTCTTTCTTTCTATACAAATTTTATTTATCTTTAATATTTAAATGAGTTAATCTTGTATGTATATACATATGTATATATTTTCGAAATCTCGGAAATGACTCCAGCGATTTTCCTGAAATTTTGCATGTAGATGGTTTTGTGGGAGAAAAATAGATCTATGGATTTTATTAAAAATAATCAATTTATCCCCGTTTTTGGGCATTAATAAATACTAAGGTTTATATTTATTTTAATTTTTGCCATTAACTGTTAAGTCAACGTAGCTTATTTGGGGAAAGGGTGGTCGCGAGAAATGAAAATACCTATGATCAAGCCCCATCTAACCTATTATTTTTTATTTTTTTAAAGTTTCTGTTTTTTATTTTGTAAAAAATTACCGAGCAAGGCTCGGTCACCCAGATATTTTCTTTTATATATGAATCACTCACTACATTGTAAAAAACAAAGTCACATTCTTTGTTTGTCCATATATCCCTATGTATGCTTAAATCTTTAAAACTACACAACAGATTTTGATGCGGTTTTTTTTAATAGATAGAGTGATTCAAGAGAAAGGTTTATATGTATAATAACATTCAATATGGAGTAGAGAAATACTGTAATTTTTGAGGTTTCTAATGTAATTGTATTTTTTTCCGCTTACATTGCAAACGCAGGCTACTACGAGGCCCTACGAGATTTATCAAAATGATGTACTAAGTATTTGTACACATTGAAAAGGTCTACAGAAAAGTCCGCGGTGGTATAAGTCTATCTCTTATGGATAATCCACAAATTTTTTGTCATTTTTTTTTTTACGAAAAATAATGCCTTATTTTTGAAGCAATTTTTGTACAATACAGCATTAATCCTTATCCAATTAAGTACCTTAAATACATTGTTGATTTAATATAGATCAATATCAACCATTTAAAGCATGTAATTTAAATGAACATATTCGAAGATATTATAGACTACAGTTTTTAAATGCAGGGGCGATTGCGGCAGTTCGCCGCGTGCCTATACATATCGCGTCGGAGGCCGCTCTTCGCCCTATAGCAGGAAAACTTCATGGTATAGGTAAAGAGGAATTGTTTTTACTCCAAATTTAACGCGTGCGGGCCACGGGCACTTATGAAAAAATCAAAACTACTTTAATCATTTTTTCACTAAGGAACATGGGCTATATATTTTATACCCGTGCGAAGCCGGAGCGGGTCGCTAGTTTTTATATAAAACAAATTTTCATTAGCCATTTCTGTGCTTTTTATATTAACTTTATGTAACAACGCCGCCTTGTCGCTTCTGCAAGCAAGCCATGATATCACATGATCACATCTTGCCACATATAGTGTATTATCTATGGCCGTTCGCACCATTTTGACGTGGGAGTTGTGACCAGTGTTGCCATCTTAGTGGATTTTCCACTAAAACTGGTGGTTTTAACTACCCACTTAGTGGCCAAATATTGGTTTTAGTGGCTAGTGGTTTTTTTGGTGGTCTTTGTAAAATATATTAGCAGTTAAAAAGTTAGATTTACTTCCATTTTACGATGATTTTTATATATCTGTTCGTTTTCCTTTTTGAATATACATATATACATTGGTGTACAAGCTTAAATCCGCTGTTTGCTCATGGTTGGTGTTAAATGTTAATGAAGATATGAATCGGATATGACCATGCTATCTTTTTAAGAGTACAACCTCTGTCAACAATATTGAGTCGACATTATTTGTCATTTCATACAAATTCATACTTTTTTCCATCCATAATTATGGCTTGCTGTGTACCAAAAAAAAAGCCATTTTCGGGAAGCTATATTTTTCTGCTTCAATCTTGAGAAATCAATTGTTGAATCATATTGAATGCTTGTAGAGACCAACAGCTCAATCAATTATCGGGGAAAACGTGCCCAGCTTGGTATCATCGATTGTAAGGGGTAATTCGGGTTGAATCGTTAAGGAGCGTGAAAATCTGCCCCGAACAGTTGAAGACCAAGAATTTTAGTCAGGATCTTTTGGACGAGGAAGATATCCAATCGCAAAAATACTTGCTTCGAAATTGGGTTTTTCTCAACAAGAAGTTTCCATGCGTAACATTTAACAAAAGGGAAAGGTTAAAAACATTGGGTGCTACATGAATCGGATGATAGGCAGGTGGAGCGACGCCACAACACATGCGAAATTTTGTTCGCCAGAGACAAAAGAAAAATGTTTTTGTTTCGGAATGTGACTGGGGATGAAAAAGGGATTTATTCTGAGAATCCTAAACAAAAAAAAACGTGGGTTCATCCCGGCCGACCATTAATATCCACTCTAATACTGAATCGCTTCGGACGAAAGACGAAGTGGTGCCATTAGCGGGGCATAATTATCTATTATGAAGTGCTGAAACCTGGTGAAACTATCGAAGTGCACCCTTGCCAACGATAGATAATAAAATTGTGGCGTGCTATGAAGGAAAAAGGCCAGAATATCCGCTAAGACATGAAAAGCTGATTTTCGTCCATGACAATCCTCCGTCACACACATCAAAATTCAAAATTACTTAGAGACGGTCAGCTGTTAGATGCTACTCCACACCGCTTATTCACCAGACCTGGCCCAATCCGACTATCATCTGTATTCGTCGGTGTGCCATTTGCTCGCTGAGCAGCAGTTCGATTCTTACGCGAGACGCCCAAAATTGGCTCGATGATTGGTTTACCTCGACAAAAATGTGCAGATAGCAATCGACATATATTTTGGATATAGCTCTCTTTGAACCTGTACAAGACAGTAACGACTTAATGTAAATAGCTTTCCGAACCAGCAGTAGAGTTGACGATTCAAAAGCACTTGTTTACAAGTTTATTTGAATAAACAATATATTGTGAATTTGAATTTGAATTTGACAATATTTTGAATGAAGTTATCTTTTTCTTTCCTATGAAAAAAAAATTTTTTTCTCGAAAAAAAAAAGGATATTTAAGCTTGTATACCTGGTAGATATTGTGTAAAATAACTGATCGGCAAGAATGAGTCGTCTACGTTTATCTACACGCGAGTATTTTCCACCTAATTTTTTTTGAACTTATCACTACATATTATAAAACAAAGTCCATATTTCCGTATGTACGCATAAAACTTTAAAACTACGCAACCGATTTTGATGCGGTTTTTTTTAATAGATAGAGTGATTCCAGAGGAAGGTTTGTACGTATAATAACATTCAATACGAAGTAGAAAAATAATGTAATTTTTGAGGTTTCTGTAAATAATTACATTTTTTCCCGCTTACATTGCAAACGCAGGCTTAACCCTACGAGATTTATCAAAATGATGTAGTAAGTATTTGTACACCTTAAAAAGGTCTACAGAAAAGTCCGCGATGGTATATATCTATCTCTTATGGATAACCCACAATAGCAGTTTTTTTCATTTACTTTTTACGAAAAATGATGCCTTATGTTCAAAGCAATTTTTATACAATACCGCATTAATCCTTATCCAATTGAGTACCTTAAATAAATTTTAGATTTAATATAGATCAATATTGCCGTTTACAGCATGTAATATAAGTGAACATTTTCGGAGATATTACAGATTTAAAATCCCGCGCGGAGGCCGCGCTTAGACCTATAAGCACTTCGAATTTTGCAGCGACCGGAGGCGCAACTAAATGTCCTTCTTTCAAGTTTATATTGTCTAATGATAAGAAAGCTATGAATGTTGTATGTAAAGACATTGTCTAATCAATTGTAAAAATAAATAATATCACTACATAGTATAAAACAAAGTCGCATTCTCTGTCTGTCCCTATGTCCGTATATCCCTATGTATGCTTCTATCTTTAAAACTATGCAACAGATTTTGATGCGGTTTTTTTTTTAATAGATAGAGTGATTTTAGAGGAAGGTTTACATGTCTAATAACATTCAATATGGAGTAGAGAAATACTGTAATTTTTGAGGTTTCTAATGTGATGTCGTAAATAATTACATTTTTTTCCGCTTACATTGCAAACGCAGGCTAAACCCTACGAGATTTATCAAAATGATGTACTAAGTATTTGTACACCATGAAAAGGTCTACAGAAAAGTCCGCGATAGTATATGTCTATCTCTTATGGATAACCCACAATAGCAGTTTTTGTCATTTACTTTTTACGAAAAATGATGCCTTATGTTCAAAGCAATTTTTATACAATACAGCATTAATCCTTATCCAATTAAGAACCTTAAATATATTGTTTATTTAATACTAGCTTTTACCCGCAACTTCGTTTGCGTAGACTGATAGGTTGTTATCCCTGCAAATGTGTATCTCTATCACAAAAATCAGATCGATCCGGGAAGAATCAGAGGGATTGACCGTTTTATCAAGAACATAATTTGATATTTTAGTAAATAAACCGTACTTACATGAAATATATATTAAAATAGCTCAGTAAAAGAAGTGTAAATACATCACATACATCAAAAAATTCATAAGGTTTTTCTGTTATTAAATATCTCTATAAATATTATAAACTTTCAATGGTAACGTGCTAGAAAACTTATTCAATAAAAATATTTATACGTAACGTCATCCGTCATCAATTGTCAACTTGTTTTTTTTTTAATTAATTTTTTTTTATTTTTTTAAGTATGTACGGCGCTGAATTCTAGCGTTTTTAGAATAAATACGAAAAATTAAATTTACATTATGTTTTTGTTAACATAATATTTTAAAATAGGTATCTGAAATTATATTACCTTCACTTTGTTATGTAACTGTAATGACTTTTCAAATATTAAAAATGGTGTTTAGAAATACAATCTTATTTCCATTAGCTGTATGGCCTAATATCTATGGGCTTAAATTAAATAAAACTTCCCAATACATGTCAATTATTAGTCATTTATTTCTTACGTGTTGCCACAGACTACTTGCTTGTTTCGTTTAAGAATATGTTTCTCGAAACGTCTGTTTTTTTGACAACAAAAAATGTATATGATTAAATTTAACTTGAACTTAAATGATCATACCTTATTGTTATATTTATATCACAAATCCTATCGTTTTTAATGTGTTATTAAAAACGATACGATTTGTATCTAGCTAGTAGTCGTACTTGTACATAACTTCAAACTATAATTCTTTTTTTATAGTTCCTCCGTAAGGTCTGGGCCAAAAAATTTATGAAATTCTGGCGGTCTCCTTTATTAAATAAACAAAAACCGAAATATTTAAAAAAGTGTCCCATATATTTATTTTATTTATAATTAATAAAAACAACGTTTTCAAAGATTTTTATATGTTACCCTGGTATATAAACATTAATTGTGCCAAATTTATTTATAATGATTCAGCGAATTGGCCATTAAAACGTAACAGAAAGACTTTCGCATTTATAATATTTTTAGCTTATTTATTTTAGTAAAAAACCCGTATTACATATATTAATTATCCATTGTAATAACTCACTTAAAACACGAATAAAATAAATAAAAGTAAAGTCCAAAATACGTAAACGAATAAAAATATAATAAAATATAAATACTCTCTAAAGAAACTCTTTTGACGTAAGCCGAAAAACTTTGAATCTAAATACTTCTTTTATACAGATTTATAATATTAGCAAGGATAGCGCAGTAAAAGGAGTGCAAAAACTTTATATACATGAAAAATTACTTATGTTTTCTGGAATTAAATATCTCTACAAATATTATAAGCTTTGGAAACGTGTTAGAAAACTTATTTAATAATAACATTTATACCATAGATTACTAACTATAAAACGTTTATAAACGATTTATACGTAACGAATCAACTGTCAAGTAGTTTTGTTTTTAATTACCTATACGTATGGCGCTGGATTCCAACGTTTTTAGTATAAATACGAAAAATTAAATTTAAATTATGTTTTTGTTAACATAATATTTTAAAATAGGTATCGGAAAATATATTCAACTTGACTTTATTAACTGTAATGACTTTTCAAATATTAAAAATGGTGTTTAGAAATAAAAAAATTTCATTAGTAGTATGGCTTAATTTCTATGGGATTAAATTAAATAAAACTTTCCAATACATGTCAATTAATAGTCATTTATTTCGTACTTGTTGCCATAGACTACTAACTAAAGACCGTTTAAGAATGCGTTTTCTTGAAACGTCTGTTTTTTTGACAACAAAAATGATATATGACTAAATTTTACTTGAACTTAAATGATTATAGCTTATTGTTATATTTTCACCACAAATCCTATCTTTTTAATGTGTTATCATGGTATTTAGCTAGTAATTGTACATGTACATAACCTCAAACTATAATAAATAAATATTAGATAAAATAAAAATTGATACTAAGATAACAAATATTTTTCTATTTAACAACACTAAAATTTATAGAATTAGGCGTTACTTTGCAGAGATCCATAATACAAAAGTAATAATAAAATTATTACTCTGGTCTGGGCCAAAAGATGTGACATACATCATTCTGGCGGTCTCTTTTTTATTAAATATTTTTCTTCGGTTTATGAAATAAACAAAAACCGAAATATTTAAAAAAATAATAATAACTTTTTTTAAGATTTTTATACGTTACCCCGTATAAACATTAATTTTGCCAAATTTCATCTATATTGGTTCAGCGAATTGACCATGAAAACGTTACAAACAGACTTTCGCATTTATAATATTATTAGTTTATTTATTTTACTAAATAACCCGTATTACTTATATCAATAATCCATTGTTATTACAATGTTAAATTTTGTCAGTTAAATTTGTCCAGTAAACGAATAAAATAAAATAAAATATAAATACTCTGTAAAGATAACTCTTTTGACGTAAGCCGAAAAACTTGGAATCTAAATACTTCGTAAATACAGATTTTGACACATCGTAAATAAAAATTAGTTCCATAGGTTTATTATAGATGGCGTTTTGAATGTCATCGTATTTCATTCCTCCTGAATTTAATTCCTGTTGAATTAACAGGATTTATATAGCCTATATGTTACCCCGGTATATAAGGAATATTTATGCCAAATTTCATCGATATTGGTTCAGCGGATTGGCCGTGAAAACGGAACCGACAGACAGACAGACAGACTTTCCCATTTATAATATTAGTAAGGAAAGGATTGATCAAAATGACCCTTTACAGCATGTAATTTAAATAAACAGTTTCGAAGATATTACAGATTTAAAATGCAGGGGCCGCGCCGCGAGCCTATAAATAGCGCGTCGGAGGTCGCGGTTCGCCTCTCGGCGATGCTTCCGCGCTTCCGCCCGTCTTATCGGTGACGCTGTCAAAGCCATTAGGGCTAACAGCATTAGTCAAATTCGAAAAAAAAAACGCGGTTCACCCTTTAACCATTTGAATTTAGCAGCGATCGGACGCATTTATGATCGGAGCTCTCTAGCGAGGAAAATAACAATCACTATCACTACATATTATAAAACAAAGTCCATATTTCCCTATGTATGCATAAAACTTTAAAACTACGCAACAGATTTTGATGCGGTTTTTTTTAATAGATAGTGATTCCAGAGGAAGGTTTGTACGTATAATAACATTCAATACGGAGTAGAGAAATACTGTAATTTTTGAGGTTTCTGTAAATAATTACATTTTTTTCCGCTTACATTGCAAACGCAGGCTAAACCCTACGAGATTTATCAAAATAATGTACCAAGTATTTGTACACATTGAAAAGGTCTACAGAAAAGTCCGCGATGGTATATGTCTATCTCTTATGGATAACCCACTATAGCATTTTTTGTCATTTACTTTGTTTTTCTCCAAATTTAACGCTTGCGGGCCCCGGGCAGTAATGAATAAATCAAAACTACTCGATCGATTTTAATCATTTTATTTACACTGACTGACATGGGATATTTTATACCTGTGCGAAGCAGGGGCAGGCCGCTAGTACTTTATACGCGAGGATTTTTCACTTAATATTTTTTATGATATATACTTAAAAGTTAGAAGTGTTCACCGTTCAGTAAAGCTTATATCGGATACGGATACTATACGGAACAGTTACTGGATTTTCGGCTCGTATGTATCGAAAATACTACGGGTCGAGTAGCGAAACGTAAATTTTGTGATATTAATTTGTTAATTTGTAAAAATTAAGGAAACTAATTATTTGTTACTTTCATAAACAAAAATTGTTTTAATGGAAAATTAAGCGGTTAGCGGTCATTTAGAGTGTAGAATTTCTTTTTGTTAGTGGTTTTGGAAGTTGAATCTGGTGGGAAGCTTATTTAACCGTTGGCAACACTGCAGCCGCTGTCATTAGCAGCTAGCCGGCGAGTAGCGAATGAGAGTTTGCTTTGATTCTATTTATGCATTTTTTATGAAAAGAATAAAACTGACTTAGAATACTTCTTTTATTAATAAAATTAGTTTAGTTACATTTACATTGGTTTATAGCAGACTACTGCGATTTAAAATTCTATGTCGCACTTCAGCAATTTGAGTATATGTATATCATATCTCACATCATTTGATATTTGATTGGACTGCCTTCGGCTCCGCGGGGTTCGATTCCCGCCGAGGGCCAACAATTTTTATAAACAATTTGTTGGTTTCTTGAACCTGGGTGTATGTTTGTATTTAAGTATGTATTTGAAAATTATGTATGTATATATTCACCAGTTGTCTGTCACCCATAACACAAGTATTAAGTTACTTTGGGGAGGGACAACTGTGTGTTTTATCCCATATTATATTTATTTATTTTATCATTGCATCATACAAGAATAAAAAAGGACAAACACTTTTGCACTTTAGCATTTAATTATTCATCTATTTTAGGAACCCCCCAAAGCTTAACCTCATCCTCACAAGCAGTTAACAAGTAATTCTCAGTAGGATGGTGATTTAAAGAAACAACTGCTTTATTTTGATTGTGGATTAATTTCTGTGTACAAGTACTAGATACTAAGTCCCAATAAAACACTTCTCCAGATAATGATCCAGAAATAATATGGCTATCTTTTTCATTTACAGCATTCTCTAATAGATAATCTTTGCTTTCGTGCCCTAAAAATGTATTTAATAATTCACCAGAATCTTTGTCGAATAATCTTATTGTACTATCAGCACAGCTTAATATATAGCATTGACCATCATGAGTAAGACTAGCATATGTCACAACATGTCCAATATAGTCTGAAAACATTTTGCCTACTCTCAAATCATAGAGGCGAGTGTGACAATCAACTGATGATGTCAAAACTTCATGGTCGGTAACCTGCACAGAGGTTATAGTGTCCTTTGCATCTTTAAGTATCTGAACAGGCTCTTGCCTTCGACTGACCACGTCCCAAAAACAAACAGTGTTGTCTATGGATCCTGACACAGCCATTGTGGACTCTTCGTTGAATTTTACGCATGTTACAGAACTGGCATGCCCTCGATATCGCCGTAAGGGTTGTCCTGTCGTTACATCCCATAGTATAACGGATTTATCTGCACTACACGATATAATGTGGCTACTATCGCAGGATCCAGCCACATCGAGTACTTCGTTGGCATGTCCACCATAAGTTTTTAATAACAGGTGGCTGTAAGGATTCCATAGTTTTATTTTTTTATCAGCACCGCAAGTTAAACAATACGCGCCATCAACATTAAAACGCACTGCCCTGACAACTTGTTGTTTACATTTTAAAGTTTGAATTGTTGACAAATTCAGTTTTTCATTCATATTTTTGTATTTTATGTTTACAACACACCCTAGGGACGTTCTTGGAGTGGAAATAATTGATCTTACTTCAAAATAAATCGATTAGTTCGAAACAAAAAAATCGATTTATTAATGGATTTTTCCACTTATATCAAACTTGCTATTATATTTTAAAAATTAATAAAAATAAAGAATAATTAAAGTAGACCGTGTGGTATCCAGCTGAATAGAATAGACCAACCTCATTTCTTACCGAGGTGTCGTAAAATACGACTGAGGTAAGTTGACGTCAGGCAGGCGGTGGGTCGTTAAAACGCAGCCAAATCATGTGATAGCCTGTTTATAACATGTGCCGACCCCACTTTGAGTGGGATAAGGGTAGGAAAATAATGAAAGAATAATTAAAGTGGATACCAACCAACAAACAATAACGGATGCACTGCGTTGGATGTGAAATTCGTTCAAAACTTTGGCTACATTGGTTTCATCCAGCAATGTATATTTTATCAACAAATAGAAAAATAGGATAAGGATAATAATCGATTTAAAAATTCAACTATTTTAATGAAAAAAATCGATTCTTGAAATTCGATTACATATTATATAATTTTTTTTTTAAAATAATCGATTAATATTTTATCTCTAGCTAGCCCTGCTGTCAAAAAATATACGTAAACTCCATATTTTTTCAATTTTTGCGTTTGTTATTCTATTGTGCATTTAAGAAATAGTAATTGATGCTATTAAATAGGTACTCAATGAGAAGAAAACTTTATTTATACAGACGCAAATTTAATATATCAGGTGATGCCTTAGAACCTCACCTGATATTGTGTCAAAATCTGTACCTCCAGGCTGTGTAAAAGTACAGAAATGAAGAAGAATATGGTAGAATTTGAGTGTCCCAAATGTTTCAAGAGGTTTCCAACTTATTTTCCCGCTCTTAAACACATACAGAAGTATCATTGTGTAAATAAACAGAATCAAAACGTGTGAGTATTAATTTATGGTATTGTGGGACCAACACGTAGTGGCCTGGAGTCAGCGGAGGTTGGTCTCACTCTTGAGTTGAGAACGGTTCGGCGTTGTGAAATAACACACTCTATATTTATGTGATAACATTATATTTTTCTGCCTCTATGTTTCCCCTTCACAATATTCACAGACCATAGCGATTTCGCAGACTAAGTTTCTAATCTCCGACGCGGTAAACATGGATTATAAATCCCCACAGTATTAATACAGAAAACTCACAATCTTTTACAGTGTTGTGACTATTCATTTTGCAAAGACTACGAATCTCGAGAATTTACATTTAAATTGAATTCTACTTACATTTGTATAAATATTTGTAAAGTAACCGCCTGTTACCATACCAGTGCTGGGCCTCCTCCGTTTTTGGAGAGAAGGGTTTTTCATTCTTAAATACTGTAAATTTGATTAATAAAAAAAGGTAATGTTTTGAAAGCAGCTTAATCCTATAGTTTACATTTGATTTTTTTAGGAACAGATTCTTCCATATTTATCTTTTTTCTAATCATCAACAACGATTTTTTCACACAAGAGATTTAAAAAATAATAAATAGGGTGAAGATCATCATCTTCCTGCCCTTATCCCACTCTAAGTGGGGGACGGCACATGTTATAAACACCGGCTGCCTGCCTGACATCAACTTACCTTAGTCGCCTTTTACGACACCTCGGTAAGAAATGAGGTTGGTAATAAATAGGGTAAAGATATCTCATAAATATTAAAATACCTGTGTCAAATGTGTAGAGTTATGATAATTGAATAGGGCAACCAGCCTAAAATATGCCCTATTACAAATAAAATATATGTGTATGTAAGAGAAATCAAATATATGTGTGATTAGACAAGATGAAGTATATGAGTTTCATCTTCACATTATTTGTTGTGTCATTATTAATTACTTTCCTACCTATAGCTCCCCTGTTCTAGTATTAATAACTCTATTTGCAATTCTTCATGCTGAGCTTACACATTTTGGCTGAGCTGTCTTGGGTGACGCTCAACAAGTATTCAGCCGCCTTTAGCGGGTTAAACAGTCAACTCTAATCAACTCTTCATGTCAACTGTTGAATTTCTATGTTAGGACATTTGTCTTACTATCTCTGCAATCTATCTAATATTGGGGACACTTGTTGGAGGGTAGTCAGCTCCTATTTTGGACTATTCCACCCATCTCCCCACGTTTTGACAAGGGTTTCACTGTCACCAACAGTGTCACCTGCTCTAATCTACCTGTAGCTCTTACGAACCTGATAATATCCCTGAAGGGGATATTTGCCTGGTCCTCAACTTCTCTTCTCAAAAATCTCTGCAAAGTGGTACCTTATTTTGTAAATTACTTTTTAACTAAACTCAAAGTAAGTAACGGCCTGTTACTATCCCACTGCTGGGTATAGGCCTCTTCGCTCCGTTTTTTTTTTTTTTGGAGTGAAGGATTGGAGCTAAGACCTACCACGCTGCTCCAATGCAGGTTGGTAGGTTACACATATCCCCAGAATTCTCTAGAGATATGCCGGTTTCCTCACGATGTTTTCCTTCACCGAAAAGCGTGTGATAAATTGCAATTATCAATTAGACACATAAGTTTTATACTAGAAAACTCTTTGGTGCCTGCCCGGGGTTTGAACCCTAAACTTCCTTGAAAGAGGCGCAGGGTGTTACCGCTGGACTACTGTATATTTGTATTTAAGTATGTATTTAAAAATATATAAGTATATATTCACCAGTTGTCTGTCACCCATAACACAAGTATTAAGTTACTTACTTTGGGGACGGACGACCGTGTGTGTAAGTGTCCCATATATTTATTATTTATTATTTATTTTACTACCACAGCTTCAAAGTATAGACTTGTAAAACACTTAAATATTGTCTGATTTCAGCTCACCAAACCACCCCAACCTTATTCAACCAGTCCTCATTGAAGTCTGTCTTAAATGTGACATTAAGGTGAAGCCAATTAAAACACACATATGCGAGGTGACCAAAACTGATGTAGATCAGAAATTGTTTGTATGCACAGCATGTGAAGAGTGGTTTCTAAATCTTAAGGCTTTTGAGTCGCACCTTTTTAGCATACATGGAGATGGTGTCGAAAGTATGTTCTTCCCAACAAATATAGGTATGTAAACTAAGTAGCCACCATAGAGACCTCAACCTCATACCTAATACTAATCAAAGTCATACCATCAGCCCTCCACTAAAAGTCGTCCTAAGCCGTGGTCCGGCCTCAACTTCGGCGATGCTTCTGCGCCGAAAAAAAAAACTAAGTAGCGGCGTGTTCCTATCCCACTGCTGAGAATAGGCCCTCCGTTTTTGGAGAGAAGGTTTGGGGCTATGACCTACCCCGCTGCTCCAATGATTGGTAGGTTACACATATCTCCAGAATTCTCTAGAGATATGCAGGTTTCCTCACGATGTTTTTCCTTCGACGAAAAGCGTGTGATAAATTGCAATTTTCAATTAGACATAAGTTTTAACAGAAAACCTTATTGGTGTCTGCCCGGGTTAGAACCCGTGACGTCCTCGAAAGAGTCGCACTGTGTTACCGCTGGGCTACCACAGCTTATATAATATAGGTATGTGAAATGTTACTTTCCGACATAACATATTTCCTGGTGTTAGACCATAGTAGCAATCCCTTTGTCCATACCACAAAAGTAATGAGAATATTATTTTGCTATAATCCGCGATAAAACAAAATATATGTAATGCTAAATGTTTGTGTACTACAAAACAATGGTCGTCAGATGTTTTATGACCGCATTTAGCTAAACATTTGTTAGAATGCGGTCATAAAATATCTGACGACCATTGTTTTCAAATTTTACAGATTAGCCTAAAAAGCTTAAAGTTAAATACATTATAGCAGCTGGAAATAATAAAACATAACAACGGCACTCTAATTAACGAACAGATAATCGTCACAAGTCCCAGTTTGTTACACGTGTTCAAAGATAAAATCAACTAAATGGTGGGGGGTTTAACTCGTTACTATATAACTCAGCTTGCTTGAGTAATGCTTCGCTTTGTGATTTTGTCGTGGAGTCTATCTCGGCGAAACAATTGTTGAGATTTTGGTGATGAATGTGTGCAGTGCTTGTGTATTGTTGTGCCATCGGTGTCGGGTAGTGCATGAGTTTTTACAAATAGTACACTCTACATTTAGCATTACATATATTTTCTTTTATCGCCTATTATAGCAAAATAATATTCTCATTCTTTTGTATTATGGATCTCCGCAAAGTAACCCCTAATTCTATTAATTACCCTTTGTCCATAACAAAATTGAAACTAATACAAACATCACTTGGAAGTGACTTGTTCAGGAACATAGGTCTTTTCAGTACAAGTTAAAGTACTTGCAATCACTTCATGATTGCAGGTGTCATGTAAATACTGCCAATGACAGTCCAGTGATGTAGCCGATATCAATCGTGTATTTCCTGATTCCAATCCATATGTGTGTGTGGGTTTGTGTATATATGTGTCTGTGTGTATACAGAGTGGCTACCGATGAAACAATAAATCCACTCATCATTTAAATATATAAGATCACTTAAGCACAATTCGATCTTCTTATCATCATCATCATCCTCCTGCTTTTATCCCACTCTAAGTGGGGCCGGCACAACATGTTATAAAAATGCTGTCACATGATTTGGCTGTGTTTTTACGACCGGCCGCCTGCCTGACGTCAACTTACCTTAGTCGTATTTAACGACACCTCGGTAAGAAAGAGGGTGGTCTATTCTACTAAACCGGATACCACACGGTGAGTCAACTTACCTTAGTCGCCTTTTACGACACTTCGGAAAGAAATGAGGTTGGTCTATTCTACTCAGCCGAATACCACGCGGCGGGACGACTTACCTTAGTCGCCTTTTACGACACCTCGGTAAGAAATGAGGGTGGTCCATTCTACACAGCCGGATACCACACGGCAGGTCGACTTACCTTAGTCGCCTTTTACGACACCTCGGTAAGAAATGAGGGTGGTACTATTCTATTCAGCCGGATACCACACGGCGTATAATACAATCTTCTTAAAAATATATATATTTTCAATCAAAATAAATATAAATTAATTGAGATCTGGCTAACAAGTAATGCTTGACTGACTTCGCGCGGCGCCCTTGTTCGAAAAAGGAATAATAATATCATAGTTCTGTATCTTTCGCAGATGTATTTGATCTCTCGGGCAAGGTCAATGCATAACATACGAAATGGAATGGACAACGGTCATTCACACTTTAGTATCATGTATCTTTTATTCAAAACGTAATAATTTAAAAATTCCTATGTCTAAATTACTTCACTAAATGAATTTAATATTTTTTTATGTAGGTTGCTAAGGTACCTGCAATTGAAATTAATGTCGTACGGTCGGTATCACTCTGTATGTCTGAACACACAATCATTCTGTGTCTTTACATAATACTACTATACGCATAACATATGTTCAGATAACTTGATTTCTCTTTCCAGAATTTACCGAGTGGAAAACAGAGATGGAGCAACAAACAAATGTAAGTTATACAGTCCTAGACAAGTATGATTCAAAAAGCTACTACCATTGCAACTATGTTAAAGACAATCGGAATGAAGATTCCACTACGTACTTCTGCCCCTCCACAATCATCATACAAGAGTTCAGCAAAGGCATCCATATGCATTTCTATAAACATCATTTTGAACACTGTTCCATAGACTATAAACTGTCGAATAAATACAAAAAGTATTCTATAACGTCCTTTTTAAAACGTTCAGAAGAATATAACAGTTTAAGTATAATAAAATCAGATGACAATGATTTATATATGCAGTTCAAAACTTTGATGGAAGTAATCATGATGGATGCAGCCAAAATTAATATTGCAACATTGAAAATTATACTAGGAAAAGCGTTAGAAATTACAACAATACTAACAAATTATGATGAAGAAATTGATGACAACAATATGAATTTAATGAGGACAAATCAAAGTATGACGGATTCGGAAATCGCTGAAGCTTTGGAGCCACTTCTGGGGAAACGAAGTCTCTTAGACATAGATACAAAAGATATCAAACGTAGAAGGTTAGATTTCGAAGACCTACATGAGATATCATCACCGAGGATAATCAACTCATTCTCATTAGCTGATACCAAAAATGATAAAAAGATAAATAAAATAACAAAAGAAGGGAACACAGATATACAAATAAACAAACAAGAGGTGAATGTAGAAGATAAAGAACGCAGGACAAAGAAATCAGATAAAGCTAATAGTGACAAAACACTATCTTCATTCAATGATACATACAAAGACTTTGTGGTTAGAGACTTTTTCAATATGGAGACAATACCAAGAAGGTCTCGTAGGAAACCAGTTGTTAAAACTCTTAAAAACAAAACAACTGATGCTTGATCTGCAAAAGTTGTCCCAACAAAATCAATGCCCATAGAAACAGAAATTCACAAGAAACCAAATTATGTTGAAACCTCGTAACGACATGCTTAAGATTGAGTTGATTCAATTCAATTTTCCTTTTAATGGCTTTTAGGAGTGCCATATTGGCACAGATTACTTTGCTAATGTCACGTAAGATGGAGTACACACAAAGGAGATTGTACAGTGAAACAAAGATTAAAACTGAAATTTGGATTATTTACAAATAGTGGGAACAATATGTTTAACCCTTCACCTGAAAAAAAGGACGACACAATATGAATATATATTATATACAAATATGTAGTTATACCTAAAAATAAATAAATCACAATTTTATTTTATTACATTTGATATATTTACATAAATATTAACAATAGGGACTAAATACTGAATAGATTGAGTTGAAATAATCCACGTAAAGAAACTGGTATTCCCAAAACCATAAATGATAATGTTGTCGCCAACGACTTCATTTTATAGCACTTCTTTTTATTTTATAGCAACACAGTCATGAAACAAGACTATCGCGCTCCTTTTGATTAAAATGGTGGCAGCACTGCGCTGTTGTTGTTTCTGTTGGAGTCTTCTATTGATAAAACGTTTCAGTGACATTCAGTCTTTGTTCGTCATTCAAGAGAAGTGTATCTCGGAGCGGGAATAGTGGTATTGTATTATATAGTGTTATTGTATATAGTGTGCGCTAACAATAAACAAAATCCAGTGACATAGCATTGTAACCCAAGGAAAAAATAAACTAGAACCCCCAATAAAGTATTTAAAGTCCTCTGTTTCTTTATCGTGTTCCTAATTCTGCATACTCAGTTTTGTCGTAATCTAGACTAATATTCATTGTAATATAGTCTATCGACTCCACATGTGATTGTAAATTGTTAGCCGTGTGGTATCCGGGTGAGTAGAATAGACCACCCTCATTTCTTACCAATGTGTCTTAAAAGGCTATTAAGATAAGTCGACCTGCCGTATGGTATACGGCTGAGTAAAATAGACTACCCTAATTTCTTACGAAGGTGTCTTAAAAGGCGATCAAGATAAATCGACCTGCCGTGTAGTATCCGGCTGAGTAGAATAGACTATCCTCATTTCTTACCAAGTTGTCTTCAAAGGCGATTAAGATAAGTCGACCTACCGTGTGGTATCCGGCTGAGTAGAATAGACCACCCTCATTTCTTACCAAGGTGTCTTAAAAGGCGATTAAGATAAGTCAACTTGCCGTGTGGTACCCGGCTGAGTGGAATAGACCACCTTCGTTTCTTACTAAGTTGTCTTAAAAGGCGATTAAGATAAGTCGACTTGCCGTGTGGTACCCGGCTGAGTGGAATAGACCGCCTTCATTTCTTACCAAGGTGTCTTAAAAGGAGATTAAGATAAGTCGACCTACCGTGTGGTATCCGGCTGAGTAGAATAGACCATCTCATTTCTTATCAAGGTGTCTTAAAAGGCGTTTAAGATAAGTCGACCTGCCGTGTGGTATACGGCTGAGTGGAATAGACTATCCTCATTTCTTACCAAGTTGTCTTAAAAGGCGATTAAGATAAGTCGACCTGCCGTGGGGTATCCGTCTGAGTGAAATAGACTAACCTCATTTCTTACCAAGGTTTCTTAAAAGAGGATTAAAAAAGGTGCGAGGGAGACAACTATAACGTTATGACCGTAAACCATATCATTTCGTATGTAATGCATTTACCTTGACCGAGAGACTAAATACATGTGCGACGAAGATAACTATGATTAGGGATGTGACATGGAGTAGAATAAATCGTTTAATTAATAATCGATTATTTTGTTATGAAATAATCAATTTTTAAAAGATCGATTATTTCGTAGTTCATTTTAAATAAATAAACTGTGGCAATACTTTGTATGATTATATAGCGATCCCAGCAAATAAATAATGAAATATGATTTATATTAAAGAGAAAGTATGCAGATTGGACATAAGGAGAGAACTGGAATGAAATGAAAACAGAAACAGGTTCCATCCCTTTGTAGTCTGTTCTGTCTATGTGTATGTTTCTAATAATTCCGCATTCATTCCTCACGCAGCGACTTTGATCGCAGTCGAAATGCCAGCGACTTTTAGCTTTTTCCACACTAAAGCGATCGTTCATCGTCCATTTGGTAGTACATGTGAATTTTTCGGACCTCCGCCTAACCTAACCTGACCCTGTGAATTTTCTATGAATTTTATCAGTTCTTGGGTGCTTAGTTATTTGTAATGTCTTAAGAAAGGCAACCTTTGCTTGCAACCGTGGATACTCTATTAAAGTCCGCCATTTTATTTCGGAAATTGACAGTAACTATAATTAAAAGCAAATTTAGAAAGGCATTACAAGGCATTACAATTACTTAAGACATTACAAATAACGAAGTATACTAAAACAGAAATTTTAAAATAAGAAGTCGCAGAGGTCAATCCATATCTACCAAATGGACAATGAATGATCGCTATAATGTGGACGCAAAAGCTAAACATGCGATCAAAGTTGTTGCGTATATACCTGATATTATAGATTGAAAGCGATTAATTCGCTGCAATTGAAGCGATCTTAATTTCCTGTTAATATTCACGTCCACACGCAAATTTTCCAGTCGTCGGCGATCAAAGCCGCTGTCATAGATAATACACTATATAGGATAGCCGCTGTCATGTAACATGTTAATCCTACTTTTAGTTTGCAAAATAAAGGTAATTTTTTTTATTCAATATACTTGGTATATTCACATATAACCAAAAAGATCATAGCTTTAAGTACTTAGTAGCGATGTGAAAAATAAATGATTTTAGACGATTTTTAATATTCGATTATTTCATCAAAAAACGATTGTTAAAACAAGGTTATTTTAAGTATCCCTTTTCCTTTTTTATTCTTATCCTTGTTTTTGAAGATTAGATTTGCATTGTTGGATGAAACTAATTTAGCTAAACTACACATTTTAATCCAATGTCACAAACAGCGCACCTGATATGATTTCTTGGTAGTTGTCCACTTTAAATAACCTTTATTGTAATTAATTATGAATATTAAAAAGACTACTGTTAAAATAGTCAGAAAAAATCGATTTTGAAAAAAATCGATTATTTTGTTAAAATAATCGACTTTGAAAAATCGATTATTTTTAAATAAAAATCAATTATATTTTAATCGATTATTTGTACTCCAAGTCCATCTCTAGTACTTAGATAAAAATACCTTTGTAGCCGACTTTTATCTTTACAGACTAAATAGGTACAGACATAGACGCTACAGACGTCAGACAGTCTATGGTGAGACCGCCCTGCTGTCAAAATAAACGTCAACTGCGCGTCATTTTAGTTAATTTTGTGCTCTATTTTGCATTTTACGTATTTAGAAATAGAAAATCACCTCAAATTTTCATGAATGCTATCAAAAGAAAGGAGAAATGGGTGCAAAATCCGCGGTGAAATTAAGGAACAGAGGTATTGCGTACAAGTGTAATTCCTGCGGGCGCAAACTCATGAGCCCCGATGCCTTAGTAGCTCACCAACGAACAGCGCACAATATTATATCAAAGAGACGCGAGAGGTCTAAGCAAGCACCTAAACCCGTTAAGACCGTTAAAACAGAGATAAAGAAAGATATTGTGTCAAAACCTACTCCCCCAGGAAGTATAAAAAGTAGAGAAATGAAGAAGAATATGGTTGAATTTGAATGTCCCAAGTGTTTCAAGAGGTTCCCTACTCATTTTCCCGCTCACAAGCACATACAGAAGTATCACTGTGTAAACAGACAGAATCAGAACGTGTGAGTATTTATGTTTATCTAGTAAATATTTAGTGACTGAGGCTTGGTCGGTAATTTGTTACAAAATAAGAAAAACTTCAGAAAGAAAAAATAATAGGGTAGGTGAGGCTCGATCCTAGGTATTCACATTTCTCGAGACTGCCTGTTCCCTGAATAAGCTACGCTGACTTGACAGTAATGGCAAAAATTCAATTCAATACAAATTTTCGTATTTTTTAATGCCCGAAAACAGTGACAAATGATTTTTTTAAAAATAAAACCTAGCTAGATTGAGTTTTCTCCCCCAAAACCCCTACATGCTGAATTTCAGGAAAATCGTTGGAGCTGTTTCTGAGATTCCGAAAATATTTATACATACAAGATTAACTCATTTAAATATTAAACATATTGATACTTGACGATTCAAAAGTGCTTGAAAGAGCTTATATGAATAAAGCTAATATGAAAATTATATTGATTTGATTTAAATATTATTTGATGTTTCAGCTCACCAAACCATCCCAGCCTTATTCAACCAGTACGCATTGAACTCTGTCTTAAATGTGATATTAAAGTCAAGTCAATTCAAACTCACATATGCGAGGTGGGAAAAAACGATGTAGATGAAAAAAAATTGTTTGTATGCACAGCATGTGAGGAGTGGTTTCCGAATCTTAAGGCATTCGACTTGCATGTGCTAAGCATACATGCAGATGGAGTCGAAAGCATGTTCTTCCCGACAAGTATAGGTATGTAATTTATTTATCCACAACTTAACATATCGCACGCTTATATAAGTGACCTAATTCAAAAATGTTGTTTTGTAGCAATTTGCAATGCAGTGTAAATCCTACAAAACTAGTTTTAAAGGGATTTTTTTTTATCGTACGGCAATTATGCTGGAAGAGTATAAGCGTTAATTATTAAGTACCTAGGTGACTATCTAGATCGATATTTGTCCCCCAAAACCCCGTACATGCTGAATTTTAGTTAATTTTGAATATATATATATATATATATATATATATATATACTAGCAGCCTGCCCCTGCTTCGCACAGGTATAAAATATATATCCCATGTCATTCAGTGTAAAAAAATGATTCAAATCGATCCAGTAGTTTTGATTTATTCATTACTGCCCGTGGCCCGCAAGCGTTAAATTTGGAGAAAAAAAAATTCCTCTCCCTATACCAAGACGATTTCCTGTTATCTTTGGAATATCTAAACTCATATAGTACATTTTTACTTATTTACTTTTACATTTTCCCTATGTATTTAATTTTTACAATTAATTACAGAATGTCTTTATATACAACATTCACAGCTTCCTTGTCGTTAAACAAACCCTTCAAAAAGCAACATATGCTGCTGGATTCGAAGTGCTATAGGGCGAAGCGCGGAGTTCTCACAGCATTTTAAATCTGTAATATCTCCGAAAATGTTCACTTAAATTACATGCTGTAAACAGCGATATTGATCTATATTAAATCAACAATTTATTTAAGGTACTTAATTGGATAAGGATTAATGCTGTATTGTATAAAAATTGCTTCAGAAATAAGACATTATTTTTCGTAAAAAGTAAATGACAAAAAATGCTATTGTGGGTTATCTATAAGAGATAGACATATACCATCGCGGACTTTTCTGTAGACCTTTTCAAGGCGTACAAATACTTAGTACATCATTTTGATAAATCTCATAGGGTTTAGCCTGCGTTTGCAATGTAAGCTGAAAAAAATGTAATTATTTACAAAAACCTCAAAAATGACAGTATTTCTCTACTCCGTATTGAATGTTATTATATGTACAAACCTTCCTCTGGAATCACTCTATCTATTAAAAAAAACCGCATCAAAATCTGTTGCACAGTTATTAAGTTTTATGCGTACATAGCGATATATGGACAAAGAATGCGACTTTGTTTTATAATATGTAGTGATTAACTCATTTAAACATTAAAGAGATAATAAAAATGATAAAAATAATATAATAATAAGAATGTCAAATATTTTTATATCAAAATTGAGATTATTATTTCATTTTACAAATCAATGGCCAAATTTTCCAACCAATTGAAGAAGGAAGATCAAACAGGTATCCAAATGGAATAGTATGAATCCTTAGTATCCTTATTATCCTTAGTATGAATGTATGGGACTGAATGCATGGATGCGCATAGTCTAGCTCCGTAAAGGAAAGGTAGAAAGGATGAATTGACTTTGCCAGATAACATTAAGTTACAAAGTCTAGTAATGTCACTCAAAAGAGATCTGCCGGCGTCTCCAGCTGAAACGCTCACAAGATCTTTGAGATGTTGTGGCGTTATCCCGTCCATGCCGCCAGCAGATCCACTAGTGAATGACATTATAGCTGCATAAGTATCCTCATCCTTTACTTGCAAAATATCTGTAATATTGACTGCTGGATTTGGAAATAATGAATCTGAAATTGGTAAAGGATGCTTCTCACGTAAGGCTTCTAGCGTTATATCATTAAATGGAGCAAGAGTATCGTTAGAGAATAAAATGCGGGTTGCATTTTTAAGGTCCCCATCCATTACTTTATTCTCCACAATTTTTTTAAAATTTAAACTTTGAACCCGAAAATTTGAATTTAAAGAGTGAAAATCAGATTGGTCTAAACAATTCTGTTTTAATTTGGTACTTAATGACCCGGCTTTAGATTTATCGACATGAAAATGCTTATAAGCAAACAAAAATAGATTTTGCCAAGATGAAACCGAATTAGATAAAGTATTTTGGATGGCGTGAGATAGTGACCTCGCTAATAATATTCTTGCTCCTCTAGGAATGCGCTTAATAATTGGAACGTTTTGGCTATATCTAGACAGCAAATTTTCAAATGGAACCTGGTTATTGTCTAGTAAGTGTGTGTCAACATCACTTACATTAGTACCAGTAGTGCTTGTACAAAAGTAATAATAAAATTAGTTTGCTATAATCCGCGATGAAGTAAAATAGAAAATATATATAATGCTAAATGTAGAGAGGACAATCGGTTATCATACCTGATACATGCGGGATTCGTAAAAACACATGCACAAACCTCCACCACCACAATACACAAGCACCACATACGTTCACTATCACAAACTCAACAATCGTTTTGCCCCGCAACCGAAGCATCATCAGGAGATAGTCTGTGTATTCTGGTGGAGGTTTGTACATGTTAGTTTTCACATGTTAGTCACAGTAGTTCAGTACATGTAGCATCCTGCGTTTATCAGGTATGAAAACAGATAGTCCACTCTACATTCAGCATTATATGTATTTTCTATTTAATTTTTTTTAGTAAAATAATTATGTTATGGCCCTCCGCAAAACAAAACGTTATTCCATAAATTACAATGTATATAAGTGAACAATGGTCAGATAACTTGATTTCTCTTTTCAGAATTCACCAAGTGGAAAACGGAGATGGAAGAACAAACTAATGTAAGTTATACAGTCCTAGACAAGTACGATTCAAAAAGGTACTACCATTGCAACTATGTTAAAGATAATCGGAACAAAGATTCCACTACGTACTTCTGTCCCTCCACCATCGTAATACAAGAGTTCAGCAAAGGCATCCAGGTGCATTTCTACAAAAACCATTTCGAACACTGTTCCATAGACTATAAACTGTCGAATAAATACAAGAAGTATTCTATAACATCCTTTTTAAAACGTTCAGAAGACTACAACAATTTAAGTATAATAAAATCGGATGACAACGACTTGTATATGCAATTCAAAAGTTTGATGGAAGGAATCGTGGTGGATGCAGCCAAAATTAATATTGCAACACTCAAAATTATACTAGGAAAAGCGTTAGAAATAACATCAATACTAACAAATTATGATGAAGAAATCGATGACAACAATATGAATTCAATTAGGACAAATCAAAGTATGACGGATTTGGAAATAGCTGAAGCCTTGGAGGAACCTCTGGCGAAACGTAGGCTCTTAGACAAACTAGATACAGAAGATATCAAACGACCGAGGCTTGAGTTTGAAGACCTACATGAGGAGATACCGTCACCGAGGATAATCAACTCATTCTCGTTAGCTGATACTAAAAATATTAAAAAGATAAACGAAATTAAAAAGGAAGAGAACGCGGATATACAAATAACCAAACAAGAGGTGAACGAAAAAGATAATGAACGCAGGACAAAGAAATCAGCTAAGAAAGTCGATGGAGATGAAACACCGTCCTCATTCAATGACTCATACAAAGACTTTGTGGTTAGAAACTTTCCCAATGTGGAGACAATACCAACGAGATCTCGCAGTACATCCGTTGTCAAAACTCGTATAGGACAGTACAAGCCAAATCTAACCCAGATATCTCCAACACAGATATCTTCCCCGATATCTTCAAAGCCTCACATGAATGATGATGTTCGACCTAAAAAAGTTGACACCACAAAATCAATTGAAACAGAAATTAAAGAGAAAGCGAAAATTGTTGAAACTAACGATACTAAAGTTAAAAACAAAACCCATATAAGAAATCTGGAGTCCCCAAAACCAGAAGCAATAAATAAAACTAAGAATACAAGGATTAGTTTTGATAAACCAAAAGTTGATTACGAGTATGAAGTGAAAGAACAAGAGGAAGGTTGTAATATATTGGTTTTGAAAATATTATAATTTTGAAATAGATAGTTGGCAAGTGGAATTGTGTAAAGAATTAGTGTTTACGTTATTTAAGTAGGTTCATGGTTTGAAAATCACTGTGAATAATGATGATTCGAAGTAATTGAAATGAGGAATCATTGAAGTGGATTTATTAATATAAGTTATATAAAAAATATAATCATTCTGACAGAATCGTGTAAATTATGACAGCAATCTATTGTATTTTAGTGAATTTTAATTGACATAAACTTCTAAATTGAGTAAGAATGAATAAATAGTTGATTTTTAAAATGTTATTATAATTAAATGCAAACTTTCTTTGAATTATGACTTATTTTGATAAATAATTCAAAAATCAAAATCTTATTGTATCAAAAATGCTAAACTTTCACGTTTTTTCAATGAATCAATAGGTTAGTTTGGAATTATATATTTATTACGATTATTTTTAGTGCAAATGATTATCAAATGACAATAAGTTTTTCCAAAATAAAACTCGGTCTTGTCTTCCTAGAGTTTGCTTAATAGCTTAGTGGAGAACCAAATTTTTCGTCAAAAATGAAATCATATAATTGTTTAATTGATAAATGTTTATGCAATTAAATACATCACAAAGCAAAGAATTAGAGGTCGCATTCCTTTCGAACAAATGTCTGATATAATTTTACTATTAGTCGCTTCTGTTATATTCGATGTAACATTATAATGTTACAACGGTAATCGAGCGACATATAAAAATTAGCTTGCCCTTCAAAACCAAATATATGTTCGTATTTATTATCTTCATCAAAATTTAATTTATACATAATCTATGAGAAGTCAAATAATGTATATTAGTAAAATATAACACGCTCAGTGTACAGTTCAATTAATAGGACGCCATTTTATGTAAAATGGCGCAGTCGGTAAAATAAAAATTTATTAATGAACTGAAATTTAACAGCCAAAATTACCTATACTTTCAGGTAATATTAAATCACTTTATACTAACTTACCTTTAATTAAAGGTTATTTGGATATTAACTATAATAGAACACTGTCAATAGATGTTGCGATGAAAATTAAAAATTCTTTTTTGTAATTTTTTTTATTACAGACCAATGACAAGACAAAAAATCACAGAAGTTTTTTTTATTAGTATGTTTACGTATATAACGCTAGATGGCGTTGCAAAATAATAACAAAATGAAACTATTTTCTGATTAAACAATAGACAATCATATTGTATTTGTGTATTTGACAATCTTCAAGATTATTTTCGCTTTGTAAATATTTTTTGTATTTTTGCTTGCAGTCATTATGTAGTTATTAATAATGAATATTAATTTTATTATTATTTTATGTTGCTCGATCAATAAGTATTTTATTTAAGGTTTTTTTCTTTAATTTAATTTGTTCAGTAAAAAATATAATTTCTCCATGGAAATGAGGTTATATCAAATTATTCTACAAACATATAATTAGTTTTTTGTATAATAAAATTGTTTACAAATTATTATTTTTTTTAATTTACTTTCACAACAAATCACCACAGTACGCCGTGTGGTTTCCGACGGAATAGAGTACCACCCTCACTTCTTACCGAGGTGTCGTAAAAGGCGACTAAGATAAGTCGACCCACCGTGTGGTATCCGGTTAAGTAGAATAGACCACCCTCATTTCTTACCGAGTTGTCGTGAAATATGACTACGGTAAGTTGATGTCAGGCAGGCGGCCGGTCGTAAAATACGTAGCCAAACATGTTATAATATGTTATGCCAACCCCACTTAGAGTGGGATAAGGGCAGGAAGATGATGAACAAATCACCACAGTATTTTGGTAATATTTTCTTCGGTTTTTAAAAACTTAACTTGCTTTTATTTAACTTGCTTTGTGAAGGTGGAATCTTGCAAGTTAAATTTGACTCACTTCCCGGTGTCCGATTGAGATGAAATTTTACATACTGCTCCAGTCCCGATGGCAATGCATGTTTATGATAAGCATGGCCTGATGCTGCCAGGATTGGCTCCAGACGAGGGAACTCAACGGTTAACAGTATAGACATGAAAGTTTGTTAAAAACTTTTATTATTTACCAGCAATCGCCAGCGTGGAAACATTAAACCCGTAATATAGTCTTTTGATAACCATAAAAATAGTTTAAGTGTACATTTGCTGTAGCGGACTTTTATTTAGAACTTTTAGAGGGGAACAATTTTGTAATACATGATTTTTAAATAACTATTACCGCTTACTTAGCGCACGGAAGAAAATCTTAATATTTTGCCGTTTTCGTAATATTTTTTATTGCTGCTCTTCTCCTATTAATCTTAGCGTGATGTTATATAGACTATAGCCTTCGATAAATGGACTATCTTATACTGAAATAATTTTCAAATCGATCGAGTAGTTCCTGAGATTAGCGCGTTCAAACAAACAAACTCTTCAGCTTTATATATTCGTATAGATAGTAGAAGCAAGATGCTGTAACAATATTTTTAATAGTTATTCCCGAACAACTATTACTGCAAATCAAATAAAATCTTTCAACGACCGAGCCAATATCAAACGAAACGAATCAAAATGCATTTCTTATCGCGCCTGTTAACCTTTTGTAAGCACACAATTTACTTTTAGAAGCCTGTATATATTTATTTAATAAGTAAATATCATTACCCTACAACTGGCCAAAAGCCTCTTCTCTCCGTTATTGCAGAGAAGGATTGGAGCTAAGACCTACCACGCTGCTCCAATGATTGGTAGGTTACACATATGCCCAGAATTATTTAGAAATATACAGGTTTCCTCGCGACTTTTACTTCACCGAAAAGCGTGTGATAAATTGCAAATTAGATTGACATTTAAATCTTTAATATTTAAATGAGTTAATCTTGTATGTATAAATTTTCGGAATCTCGGAAACGGCTCCAACGACTTTCCTTGAAATTTAGCATGCATGAGGTTTTGGAGAGGAAAAATCGATCTAGCCAGGTTTTGTTTAAAAAAAGCGTTTTATCCCTGTTTTTGGGCATTAAAAAAATACTAAAATTTACTTTTAATTTATTGAATGTATAAAACAATATTTCTGGCCGTTAAATGTCAAGTCAGCGTAGCGTATTCGGAGAACGGTTGGTCCCGAGAAATGAAAATACTTAGGATCGAGCCCCACCTACCCTTTTATTTTTTCTTTTTTCTTAAGTTTCTTTTTTATTTTATAAAAAATTATATATGTCCACCGCCAGTCTGCTAGGATCCACCACAGGACCTAGGCTAGGACCACACGGCGATAAGACTGCATCCAAGCATATACTAAGATTATGATTTGAATATTGTCGGAAGTTTCAATTACTTTTGTTAATTCCAGGTTATTTTTTTATATTAATAGGACTTTTGGATGGCTATCTGTTGTTTGCTGCAAACTTAGATGATTTTCATTCAATAGCTAAACAGTTAGTACCTCTAAATTTGGCTGACAGTTTAACACAAATAGCATCAAAACCGTCAATGCGAGATAGACAAGATAGCACTGATAGTGAAACAAGCGATGAAGATAAGGAATCACTCAACAGCAAATATGAAAATCATCCTACAAGATCAAAAGAGAATAAGCCCATTAGGAAAATTGAACTAAGTCAAGGCAACAAAGTTGATTTCGATGAATTAGTGGAGAGAGTGAAAAAACGCCTTGCAAAGGAACTTAAGCAAACATATCTCGACAATTTAAAAGATGAAGGTATGAAAGGGGTAGACGTATATAAGAAAAAGAAAGAGAGAAATCTCAAAATGGACCAGGCATCACGTGATTTAAACAGGTATATTAAAAACCTGGTCAAATATAACTCAAAACAAATTAGTACAACAAAGCAATATAATATTGAAGAAATGTCGCCTTTTGCAGATGAACCTGATTATAAAGAAGATATCTTTAATAAGCCTGAAGTTAAACAAGAAAATAAAACGCAAATTGAGCAAGAATCGCAAGAGGATTACGCCATGGATGATTTGCCTTCAATAGATTTAAAACAAAACAAACATATAGTCAGCGATGGTAAATATTCACAACAAACCTTCGAAAGAATTGAATCAGGTGAATTTACAGCACCTGACAATACAAATAAAGGGTACGAAAAAGTTGATATGACACTAAAAGATAGTTATGAAGATTATGTAACGCCTTCGAAATCAGTAAATATCTACGCAAGTAGAGAAAACAATCCAAAGTCACTTACTTTAAAGAATAAAAGATACAAAATACAAATGAACCAGCCGTCGCGTCAAAAAAATCTTAAAAACCAGAGAGTTACACCCGAAAATATACATCCTAAAGATAATTACGATAGAGTGAAACTTAATAATGATAAATATTTACCTAAAACAACAAATAATTTTAGTTACGATGACAAATTAATTGAATCGGATGAAATAAAAGCAAAAACTGAAAATCTTTGGTTTGATAACAACGATCAAGTTAATTATAATCAAGGAAGTAATGAAAAAGATAGCAACACCAAACATGGTATACATAAATTGGATAGCAATGACAGAGTAATTGATAAAGAAAACAGAGATACTATAATATTAACAGAACCTCCAAAAAAGTCTATATACGGAACCAGATTACCGACGAGACATACTTATAAAATGTTAACACCTAATTACAACGCAAATATACCTATTGTTTTTGAAAAGTACAATTTTGATGAGCCTATTCCGGAGAAAGATAGAGAAAGGGAAACGTATAGATATATTGGAAATCCGCCGGCGAGTATAAATAAAAAAGTACGATTAATATGATTATCATCTTTCATTAACTCGCCACATCCGGCTTGAAGGACCAAAAATTTACCTCATTATAATTCTGTAATTCACTATGTATGTGGTTTCGGGAGAGATAAATCGATCTAGCTATAAAAAAAGAGAAATTAAAAAAAATATAGCTTTATGCCTGTTTTCAGGCATCGGTTCATAGTATAAAACAAATTCTCATTCTTTGTTTGTCCATATATCCCTATGTATGCATAAAACTTTAAAACTACGCAACAGATTTTGATGCGGTTTTTTTTAATAGATAGTGTGATTCAAGAGGAAGGTTTGTATGTATAATAACATTCAATACGGAGTAGAGAAATACTGAAATTTTTGAGGTTTCTGTAAATAATTAAATTTTTTCTGCTTACATTGCAAAGGCAGGCTAAACCCTACGAGATTTATCAAAATGATTTACTAAGTATTTGTACACCTTGAAAAGGTCTACAGAAAAGTCCGCGATTTTATATGTCTATCTCTTATGGATAACCCACTATAGCATTTTTTGTCATTTACTTTTTACGAAAAATAATGCCTTATTTTTGAAGTAATTTTTATACAATACAGCATTAATCCTTATCCAATTAAGTACCTTAAATAAATAGTTGATTTAATATAGATCAATATCGCTGTTTACAGCATGTAATTTAAGTAGAACATTTTCGGAGATATTACAGATTTAAAATGCCGCGCTTCGCCCTATAGCACTTCGACTTTAGCAGGGAAGTCGCTTTTTCAAGACATTCTGTTATTAATTGTAAAAATAAAATACATAGGGAAAATGTAAAAGTAAATAAGTGAAAATGTACAATATGAATTAAGATATTCCAAAGATAGCAGGAAATCTTCTTGGTATAGGCAGAGGGTAATTGTATTTGTCCAAATTTAATGCGTGCGGGCCACGGGCAGTAATGGATAAATCAAAACTACTGGATCGATTTTAATCATTTTTTTTCACTAAGTGACATGGGCTATATATTTTATACCCGTGCGGAGCAGGGGCAGGTCGCTAGTTACGGATAAAATTGAAAATGTTTAAAAGATTGACCGCAGAATTTCTTTCTAGTTGTTCTCGATAAGAGCAACATTCCGGACCAGTTGTAGCGTCATTAATCATATTGATTTTCGACGATTCAAAAGTGCTTATAAGCGCTTATTCGGAATAAAGATTATTTAGATTGGATATGAACTAGTTGCCATAAAAAATAAATTGGCAGTAATTCAGATGCCATAAAATATTGAAATAAAACAGCAATGCAGTTATTTTTAATCTGTGAAAGATGTCACTATTTTTATATTTAATCTGTATTCCATTAGTAATCTGTGATGAATTAATTATACGAATACCCATAAAGGTAGATCCCAGGCGTCCTATAAATCAATATATTTACACTAATAAGGGGTTGAGACCCCTAAGTCTACAGAACATAATGCAATATACTGAGCTACCAAAAAGGTTCAACTTGAGGGATAATAAAATGTTAAATTTTGATAGGGAGGGTAATGAATTTAGAGTGCATTTTGAGGGAAGACCGGGTAGAAAACGAATGGTATAAATAAAACTTGCATTTATGTTTTTATTTTTTATATTTTCATATATTAGTTTTAATATTTTTATAATTTAAGAAAAAACAATTGCCAACAAAATTCTCAACAAATTAAGCTGATTTGATGACGGTATCACCAAATGTAGGTACTTTATCTACTCTGACTCTATAAAACAAAGATTCTTATTACAAACATTACGTACAGGCCAAAAATAAAAAAATTAATAGTTTTATTACGATACAGGTCTTGTATGGACACCTGTATCATAATATAACTTTTTAATCATAACGATACACCTATACAACCTCCAGCTGGACCGAGGAGGTTGAACCTCTACCTTAAAAAAAGGTTTCAATGAACGAGTCCGCGGCGACGCAACACGCATACGCAATCGATGTTTGCGCCTTGGCGCTAACATTTGATATTTACAAAAATCTTTTCAATATTTAAACAAAGTTTGGTTTTTATCAATATTGTTTTACGTATTAAAGTATGAGAGTAGTGTACGACACTGTACATAACTTGGTCTTATAACACTCGTGTGATACTATAAAAAACGAGCCGCATTATGCAACAGTAACATAATCTACTATAATTAGGTAATGGGCATCATTTTTTATAATGTAAAAGAAATGTGTGCGCAGAGAGCCCCCACGCTCTCTGCGCAAACCATCAGAGATGTACAAGAGTATTGTAGAGCTACAAAAATAATTTAAAAAAATCTATGATAGCATGTCTCTATCTTTGATGGTTAACTCACAATAACTACTTTTATGTTCGAAAATTCATTTTGTAACACACTAAAGCAAAGCTAGTATTTGATAAAACTCCCAACAAGTTTCTATATTACGACAAATCTAGAGTACGGGGAATACGGAACAAAGGATTTTAAACAGTTTAGTTGGGTGCCATAGTTTAGTCTGCGGCACTACTTTAACTGGGGCCTTAGTTTAGTTATTTCACCATTGCCTTGGATTGGCTATCTACACAACTACCCTAGAACCTACCTGAACTGTTTTGAAATCAAAATAGCATTATTCAGATGAAGTATCATCAGTCACAATTTGTATTCTATTAGATTTGATTGTGAGAAAAATCTTGAATAATCTAGATATAGGCGATAGGGCATTTTTGTCACCAAATATTGTAGTTTTGGGCGATGTTATCGCTCTTCAGGTTGTGTTGGTAATTGGGGGCCCTAGTTTAGTTGGGGGCCTTAGTTGAGTTGCGACCTCATTGCCTTTAGTTACGTATATACGCCACTACCACAGAACCTACCTCAAAAGTTTTGAAATTAAAATTAACATTATTCAGATGAAGTATATCAGCATCAATATGTATTCTATTAGATTTGATTGTGTGGAAAATCTTAAATAATTCAGATCTAGATGATATGGCATTTTTTGACACGCAAAGATTGTAGATTATGGGGAATGTCATTACTCTTCAGGTTGGGTTAGTAGTTGGGAGGCTAGTTTATCTGAGGGCCCTAGTTTAGTTGGGGCCCTAGTTTGATTTGATTTAGGAACCTAGTTTAGTTGGGGGCCTTAGTTTAGTTACTCTCCCATTTCCTTTAGTTAACTTTCTACGGCACTACCTAGAACCTACCTCAAAAGTTTTTAATTCAAAATTAACATTATTCAGATGAAGTATCATCAGCATCAATATGTATTCTATTAGATTTGATTGTGTGGAAAATCTTGAATAATTCAGATCTAGGCCCTAGTTTAGTCGGGGGCCCTAGTTTAGTTGGGACCCTAGTTTAGTTGGGGCCCTAGTTTAATTGGGGCCCTGGTTTAGTTGGGGTCCTAGTTTAGTTGGGGCTTTAGTTTAGTTACTACCCCATTGCCTTTGGTCACCTAGCTACGTCCCTACCTTAGAACCTACCTCATCTGTTTTCTATCAAAATTAACATTATTCAGATGAAGTATCATCAGCATCAATATGTATTCTATTAGATTTGATTGTGTGGAAAATCTTAAATAATTCAGATCTAGGCGAGAGGGCATTTTTTGCCACCAAAGATTGTAGAGTTTGGGCGATGTTGTCGCTCTTCAGATGCATGGTCACTTTCATTTTCTTGTTTAATCTGTAAAACCAGAAGAAATTGAATAGGTATTTTATTTCAAAATAAGCTGTGATAGACAGTTATTATGCTTAGAGTAGGGAAGAAAACCTGTTGTCGCCTATGACTTTCGCTTTGTATTTTACAGCAACACCGTCATTGAACGAGTATCGCGCCCTTTTGACTGAAATGGTGGCAACGGCGGCACGATTAGGTTCCAAAATTAAGCGTGGAGGAATGATGTGTATATTACCTTGCGCCAGTAATAAACTAGTTGTCAAAGCAAGCGGTTGTTTTAAGCCTAAGTATTACCTGGCTGGGTCGTAGAACTGCTTCTCTACTTTCACAGTAAGCTCGCTCAATAGCGGGGGCTCCGGTCCCAATAGCTCAGCGGCGTACCGTCTCATGTCCCTCATTCCTGTGTAGTCGACACCGGAGCGACACGCGACCGGAGCCCTACTGTAGTCGGGGAGCCCCGCCACCTCCAGGGTGTTCTGGTTGCTGTTGTATATGCGGAGGAGGGACATCACGTCCTTTCCATTCAGGCAGGCGTCCTCGTATGTCCGGTACCCGAGTCCTGTCAAATGTTTAATATTTAAATGAGTTAATCTTGTATGTATATAGTACATGGGTGACCGAGCCTTGGTCGGTAATTTTTTAAATGATGTAAAAGAAAATTGAAGATTGAAAAAATTAAGAAAATAATAGGGCAGGTGTGGCTCGATCCTAGGTATTTTTGCCTCTCTAGACCGCCCGTTCACCAAATGAACATGACTTTACGTTTGACAGCGAAATGTTGTGACTTTATTCAAAGTAAATTTTAAAAATTTTAGAGCGCGAAATCAGGGATAAAACGACATTTTTTTTTAATAAAACCTATTTAGATCGATTTTTCTCCCCCAAAACCCCTAAATGATGTATTTAAGGAAAATCGTTGGAGCCGTTTCCGAGATTCTAAATATCACTACATAGTATAAAACAAACTCGCAGTCTTTGGTTTCCCCTATATCCCTATGTATACTTAAATCTTTAAAACTACGCAACACATTATGATGCGGTTTTTTTAAGAGATAGAGTCATTCAAGAGGAAGGTTTATATGTGTAATAACATTCAATACGGAGTAGAGAAATACTGTAATTTTTGAGGTTTCTAATGTGATGTCGTAAATAATTACATTTTATTCCGCTTACATTGTAAACGCAGGCAAAACCCTACGAGATTTATCAAAATGATGTACTAAGTATTTATACATCTTGAAAAGGTCTACAGAAAACTTCGCAATGGTATATGTCTATCTCTTATGGATAACCCACAATAGCATTTTTTGTCATTTACTTTTTACAAAAAATAATGCCTTATGTTCAAAGCTATTTTTATACAATACAGCATTAATCCTTATCCAATTAAGTACCTTAAATACATTGTTGATTTAATATAGAACAATATGGCCGTTTACAGCATGTAATTTAAGTGAATATTTTCAAATATATCATAGATTTAAAATGTCGCGAGGAGGCCGCGATTCGCTCCATAGCACTTTGAATTTAGCAGCGATCGGACGCGTTTGTTTTTCACATGGCCAACTATATGTCGCTCTTTCAAGAGCAACCTCTAAAGAAAACATGTTTGTATTGTCTAATGACAAGAAAGCTGTGAACGTTGTATATAAAGACATTCTGTAATTTTAGCTTAGTGGGGTTGGCAACACTGCTTAATCATCATCATCTTCCTGCCCTTATCCCACTCTAATTGGGGTCGGCACAACATGTCATAAACATGTTGTCACACGATTTGGCTACGTATTTTACGACCGGCCGCCTGCCTGACATCAACTTATCTTAGTCGTATTTTACGACTCCTCGATAAGAAAGAGGGTGGTCTATTCTACTTAACCGGATACCACACGGTGAGTCAACTTACCTTAGTCGCCTTTTACGACACCTCGGTAAGACATGAGGGTGGTCTATTCTACTCAGCCGGATACCACACGGCGGGTCGACTTACCTTAGTCGCCTTTTACGACACCACGGTAAGAAAAGAGGGTGGTACTATTCTATTCAGCCGGATACCACACGGCGTTGGCAACACTGCTTAATATCACCTAATAACATGCCTAATACCTCTCACCCTGTACACAACCGCCCAATAGACTGGAGCTAAGCGAGCTGACCAACGCGACCGGCTCCCCTGGTGGTATTGCGATATAAAACGCACTCCCACGTTGGACTAGCGGCCTCACGTGGACGCTGATGTATACGAGGTTGCCCAATTTCACTGTATGCACCTGGAAATATTAAATACATACTGTTATCCATTTCTTTATCGTTCGCCTATTCCTTAATTATACCGCTGCCTTTTAGGGATGTGACTTGGAGTAGAAAAAATCGATTATTTTGTTACGATTTTATTAAATCGATATTTTCTAACCGTTTCATAAGTTGTCTTTTTTAACATTAATAATTAATTACAATAAAGGCTGTAAGCTGTGGTAGCCCAGCGGTATCACTGTGCGCCTCCTTCGAGAAGGTCTAGGGTTCAAACCCCGGGCAGGTACCAATGAGTTTTCTAGTAAAACTTATGTGTCTAATTGATAATTGCAATTTATCACACGCTTTTGAGGAAACCTGCATATCTCTAGAGAATTCTGGGGATTTGTGTAACCTACCAATCCGCATTTGAGCAGCGTGGTAGGTCTTAGCTCCAATCCTTGTCTCAAAAAAAAAAACAGAGAGAAGAGGCCTATGCCCAGAAGTGGGATAGTAACAGGCCGTTACTTACTTACTTACTTACAATAAAGGCTAATTAAAGTGGACAACCACCAAGAAATAATTAGAGATGCGCTGTTAGTGATATTGGATTAAAATGTGTAGTTTGACTAAATTGGTATCATCCAACAATGCTTATCTAACCTTAAAAAAACAAAAGAAAGAAAAACAGAAAAAAAGAAAAAGGGATCAAAAATCGATATTTGATGAAAAATTTATCGATTATTAAAAATCGATTATTTAAAAAAAAAATTATTGGTAATTTTTTAATCGATTATTTTTTCACATCGCTAATTTATAGAAGTACTGGCTTAATCTGCATGAAAATCAATAAGTCACAAAGTATTTTCCGCCGAAATCTTTAGTATTTAAATAATTCGACTGGCCCGTTGGCGCAGTGGGTAGTGACCCTGCCTTCAGCCCCACGGGTCGCGGGTTCGATTCCCGCCGAGGGCAAACATTTTCTATAAATGAATTTGTTGGTCTTTGAACCTGGGTGTATATATGTATTTAAAAATATATAAGTAAAAATATATTCACCAGTTGTCTGTCTACCATAACACAAGTATTAAGTTACTTACTTTAACGAAATCCTCTAATAGGAATGGCGAATAACGAAGCAAGTACCAGTATCATAGTATACGACGTTACAACTTAAAATTCAATCATGTTTCATTTTCAAAAAAAATTGTGATTGAAATAAATCATACCCTATATGTTAAGGGTAACATAAATATAACACAAAGATTCCAAAATAAAGTACTGAGGGCTGTTGTTAACGCACCCTGGTATGTAAAGAATGAACACATTCATCAACATCTTCAGGTTGAGTTTGTTAATAAAGTAATAAAAAAGTACGCTGAAGCCCACGAGCAAAGGCTTCATCGTCACGTGAATATCGAGGCCATCCAGCTTCTCGATAACACTGGACTCTTAAGAAGACTTAAAAGGACAAAACCTTTTGAGTTAGTTTAATATAGTGATAGTGTAGTGTAGTGCTAGTGCTACTTGAAAGAACACAAGAACAAAGTGTCTCACATACCAAGAAAGACTAAGATAAGTCACTGGACCTATTCCTAGATATAAAAAAAATATGTTAAGGGAGGCTTTCTTCTACATATTATTAAAAAAAGCGTCCAAATCGGATCAGTGGTTTTTGAAATTACTGGATCGATATTAATTAAATTACTATCGATCCAGTAGTTTTTATTTATTCATTACTGCCCGTGGCCCGCACGCGTTTAATTTGGAGTAAAACAAAAACCGCTATGCCCCTGCATTTTAAATCTGTAATATCTTCGAAAATGTTCATTTAAATTACATGCTGTAAACCGACATATTGATCTATATTAAATCAACAATGTATTTAACGTACTTAATGGATAAGGATAAGGCAATATTTTTTGTAAAAAAATGCTATTGTGGGTTATCCATAAGAGATAGACATATACCATCGCGGAGTTTTCTGTAGACCTTTTCAAGGTGAACAAATACTTAGTACATTATTTAGATAAATCTCGTAGGCTTCAACCTGCGTTTGCAATGTAAGCGGAAAAAAATGATATTATTTACGACATCACATTAGAAACCTCAAAAATTACAGTATTTTCTCTACTCCATATTGAATGTTATTATACATATATAAACATATTTAAATGAGTTAATCTTGTATATATATATATTTTCTGAATCTCGGAAACGGCTCCAACGATTTTCCTGAAATTCAGCATGTAGGAGGTTTTGGGGGAGAAAAATTGATCTAGCTAGGTTTTATGTAAAAAAAATATTGTTTTATCCCTATTTTTGGGCATTAAAAAACAACATTTATATTGAATTGAATTTTCGCCATTAACTGTCAAGTCGACGTAGCTTATTCGGTTAGCGGGCAGCCTCGAGAAATGCGAGTGCCAAGGATCGATCCCAACTAAATTCTTTTTTTTTTCTTTTTTTAAAGTTTTTTTTTTGTAAAAAATTACCGAGCGAAGCTCGGCCACCCAGATATTACATATAAACATTCCTCTTTAATCACTGTATCTAATTAAAAAAACTGCATCATAATCTGTTGCGTAGTTTTAAAGATTTAAGCATACATAGGGATATAGGGACATAGGGACAGACAGAGAAATCGACTTTGTTTTATGCTATGTAGTGATTTAGCAAGCTTTATAACATACCTCGGCCTTCCTGTTTCTAGCTGACTTATAATTAGTTAAAGCATCCTCAATTCTTGCTTGCAGTGTACTAGATATAAAATTAACTGGTTCATCAGCTATTTGATCGATGAGTGTCACAAGATGCCATTTTCTGTTTTGTGTGGCAACCGCTGGAAATAATAATAATGATAATATCGTACTAGCTACGCCGTGTGGTACGGCTGAATGGAATAGTACCACCCTGAATTCTTACTGAGGTGTCGTAAGTTGACCCACCGTGTGGTATCCGGTTAAGTAGAATAGACCACCCTCTTTCTTACCGAGGTGTCGTAAAATACGACTATGGTAAGTTGATGTCAGGCAGGCGGCCGGTCGTAAAATATGTGGCCAAATCATGTGACAACATGTTTATACTCCTTTCAAAGTTGACAGAGCACGCGAGAGCTCCTCTTCTATATCAGAAAATATTAAAACAATCGCTTTAGATTAACTAATAAACAAAACAAGAGTCGTAAGGCTTTAACTTATTAATTACTAGCTTTTACCCGCAACTTCGTTCGCGGGGACTGTAGTTTTGGAATTACCAGTAGCTTCTGTCACTGTCCAACTGCAAATATCTCTATAGAATAATCAGAATAGTCACAGAGATTTATAGTTTTCTCAAGAGCATAATTTTATTATTTTAGTAAATAACCCGTACATGAAACATATATTAAAAGGAAACTTCCTAGATTGGGCTTATCTGCTACAATAAAATCCATACATGTACATCAAAAAATTCTTAATTTTTTTGGTATTAAATATCACTATAAATATTATAAACTAATAACGTGCAAGAAAACTTTAATAATAACATGAATTGTCAACCTGTTTTTTTTTTAAATTACCTATATAGGTTCAGCGCTGGATTCTAAGTTTTTAGTATAAAATCGAAAAAATATATTATTAGAACATTTTTAAATTATGTTTTTGTGAACATAAAGTTTTACAATAACTATCTGAAAATATATTAAAGTCTCATTTTTAACAATTATTACAGATAAACAATTTAGAACCACTCCATATTATGAAACAACAATGTCCCCGCAACTATCTGTCTGCTTACAATAAACTTAACAGCTAATTTACGGGCTTCATTCAATAGAATCTATACTAATATATAAAGCTGAACAGTTTCTTTGTTTTGTTGTTTGTTTGAACGCGCTAATCTCAGGAACTACTTGACCGATTTGAAAAAATTTGAACAGTAGCATTTTTAATATGAGTAATCACACTAATATATCAAATGCGAAGTATGGATGTATGTTTGTTACTCTTTCACGGCGAATTCGCTGAACCAATATCGATGAAATTTAGCACAATTATTTCTTATAGACCGGAATAATATATAGGCTATAGAAATCCTGTTAATTCAACAGGAATTAAATAATTGTTAATTTGTCAAAGTCAAGTGATAAAATGGTTCTACTCGTATATCACATTTGTTTGGCTTACGTCGAAAGATTTATTCAAAGAAAGTTTTTATATATTTTGGATTCTGTTTACTGAATACATTTAACTGAGCTATTATAGCGAAAGTCTGTCTGCTACGTTTACATAGGCAATCCTCTGAACCAATCAATATTCATGAAATTAAGCACAATTAATGTTTACATGCCGGGGGAACTATATAGACTACAAAAATCCTGGTTTTTCTTTATATCCTGTAAATTTAAGAAATAGGTTCTATATTACACTGTTTTCATTACGTCGAAAAATTAATTTTAAGAAAGATTTTAAAAATTTCAGTTTTCTTTTATTCTTTTATCTTTTATTCTTTGAGTGTAATATGGTCCATTTATCGAGGAAGCCTATATAATGTCACGCTAAGATGAATAGGACAGGAGCAGTAAAAAAATATTGCAAAAACGGTAAAAGTTAAAAATTTCCATGCGTGCACAGTAAATGGTGAAGTTTATTGAAAAAACAAAATTGTTCACCTCAAACAGTTCTCAATGAAAATATAAAAGTCTGCGACAGCATATGTATATTTAATTTTTAAGGTTAACCCATTTTAACCATTTTACGGTAAATGATCAAAATACTACGGTTACTTACAAAATTACGGTTTTAATCTTTCCACGCGGGCGGCAATTGCTAGTTTCAAATTAATGCCTTCAAGGAATAAAAAGTTTGAAACAAAATACACCCTTCATTAACAATGATTATTAACCATATTATAATTTGGTAAGACGAAATCCTTACTTTTAAATCTTACCCGTAAGTGTGACTCACTGTTCAGTTTAGCCCGTGCATTATAATGCTATCGATAAGTGTATGTTACCCTTTTGTTATGCCTAAGAAACTCGAATAAAAATGGGAATTTCTTAAAAAAATCAGCTTCAGACCCGCCTTCATCTTAAAAATATTTTTGAGCTTCTCTTAGTAATATATGTAATTCAGTAAGTTAGATAACTTCAGGAACGGCGAAAAATGGAAAAAATGTAAGTACCAGTATTTGCTGACCGATTGAAGTAAGTAGTAAACGGCCTGTTACTATCCCACTGCTGGGGATAGGCCTCCTCTCTCCATTTTTGGAGAGAAGGGTTGGAGCTAAGACCTACCACACTGCTCCAATGCGGATTGGTAGGTTACACATATCCTCAGAATTCTCTAGAGATATGCAGGTTTCCTCACGATGTTTTCCTTCACCGAAAAGCGTGTGATAAATTGCAATTATCAATTAGACACATAAGTTTTAATAGAAAAACTCATTGGTGTCTGCCCGGTTTTGAACCCATGATCGTCTCTAGAGATTCACACGGTCGCACCGCTAGGCCATCACAGCTTATCACAGCTTACAGATTGAAGTAAAATTATACCCTATATGTTGAGTGAGGTTTTCTACTACATTTTAGTGAAAAGAGCATCTAAATCGGATCAGCGGTTTCTGAGATTAGCGGGAACAAAGGCACAATGCCTTAAGAAGGCAAATAAAAAACTGGACTAAAAATGTGAAATTCTTCAAAAAAAAGTCGGCTTCAGACTGGCCTAGTTCTCATAAAAATATTTGTGCTTCTCTTAGATTTGGTAATATATACAATCCAGTAAATAAAATCGGTTCTGGACCGGCCAAAACGGAAAAAAATCCAAGTACCAGTATCATAGTATACGGCCTTTCAACATAAATTGACATATCTTTTTTATTTGTTGACCGATTGAAGTAAAACATACCCTATACGTTTAGTGAGATTTTCTACTATATTTTAATGAAAACAGTGTCTGAATCGGATCAGCGGTTTCTGAGATTAGCGGGAACCAAAGCAGAATGCCTAAAAAACTGGAATAAATAATGTGAAATTCTTCAAAAAAAAGTCGGCTTCAAACCGGCCTAGTTCTCATAAAAATATTTGTGCTTTTCTTAGACATGGTAATATATGAAATCCAGTAAGTAATATTGCTTCAGTATCAGCAAAAACAGAATAAAATCCAAGTACCAGTATCATAGTATACGGCCTTTCAACTTAAAATTGACATATCTTTTTTATTTGTTGACCGATTGAAATAAAACATACCCTATATGTTAAATGAGGCTTTCTACTACATATTAGTGAAAACTGCGACCAAATCGGATCAGCGGTTTCTGAGATTAGCGGGAACAAACGCACAGACATACAGACAAACAGACAAACAGAGAAACAGACAAAAATTTTAAAAACTATTGTCTCATGTTTAGAAGCGTGTTTTGAGACGACAACACTAATTTTTTCTTAAAAATATCAAATGTACAGATTTTAACACCTCTACGATTTTATTATATGTATTGATGATGATGATGATGATGAGAGCTAAGCGAAGGCGTAAGCGTAGGAAATTGCGTGCAAGTTCCAAATAAAATGGTACACTTGTGAGGAGTGAAGACTATCTTTTACGACTTCTATGGTGTATTGAATAAAAAATATTTAAAAACCCAACTTGTTGTGCCAACCCCACTTGTAGAGGGATAAGGGCAGGAGGCTGATGTTAATATCATACTAGCTGTGCCAGCAGCTTCGCCCGGCCCATTGCAGCAGTGGGTAGTGACCCTGCCTTCAGTTCCGCGGGTCACGGGTTAGATTCCCGCCGAGGCCAACATTTTCTATAAATGAATTTGTTGGTCTTTGAGTCTGGATGTATATTTGTATTTATGTATTTAAAAAATATATAAGTATATATTCACCCATTGTCTGTCTACCATAACACAAGTGTTAAGTTACTTACTTTGGGAATGGACAACCGTGTGTGTAATTGTCCCATATTTTTTTGTTTTTTTACTAATCATGAATGTTTCTATACTCACATTTAAGTTTAAGACGTTCTATTATATCCAAGATTTCATCCACTGTGAATGTATTGCAAGCATGTTTAGTTAATACTGAAGCAACACTCTGGGATGTCATAGGGAGATTTGCTCTACGTATAGCAGGAGAGACATCCCTCCAACACAGGCCGAATTCTGGTAATACTGTAGCGCAGCTTAACCGTAATGGCAATTTGCTTATAAGCATTTTTAATTCACTTAATTCTGAAATTAATTAATTTATTAATAAATTAGGACGTACAGACATATACCTCACATAGACATATCAAATAGATGTAACAAAATAGTTTTATTTCTAATAGGATTATCCTCAAGTCACAGGTAGACATTGGTTCCTCTAGTGAGCGCATGTTCTAAAACATGGCCTCTAGAGCCGGAACAGCAGATAAACTAACAACCTGCTAGCTAAAAATAGGACTATAAGAAGTTAAGACCTCTCCGGCGCAGTGATACCTGTGTCGACTTCGTAGAAAAGGTAGTCGGTTTTGTTTTTTATTTAATCTTGAGACAAGCTAAACTGTAGCTGTGTAACCTTGTGTTCGTATCGTTTTCGAAAAAAATCTAAACCATATCGAAATTCCATATAAGGTAAGTCACTAGTAATGTGTGCGCCGTGTGGTGTCCGGCTGAGTAGAATAGTACCACCCTCATTTCTTAACGAGGTGTCGTGAAAGGCGACTAAGGTAAGTTGACCCACCGTATGGTATCCGGTAGAGAAATAGACCACCCTCATTCTTAACGAGGTGTCGTTAAATACGACAAAGGTAAGTTGATGTCAGGCAGGCGGCCAGTCGTAAAATACGTAGCCAAATCATGTGACAATAAGTTTATAACATCTTGCGCCGACCCCAATTAGAGTGGGATAAGGGCAGGAAGATATATATTGGTATACCATTTAGGCTTGCCAGTACGTAACTATAAGAAATTTACTTTGCCAATATTGTTTTATCTAGTGGGCATGCTTCTACTAGACTTTACGGTTTGTGTATTCAATTGTAGCAAAACCAGTTCCGAATTAACTTTAGTAATTTATTAAAAATTCTTTTGACTATTTACAAATAAATAAATAAAACAAATCATATTCCTATTATTTTGAAAAACTATTATTTTTTATTTTCAAATTGTCAATTTATAAATCAAACCATCTTACAGATATTTATGTTGATACTCACTGGCTTTGGACGGTGACTGCATTATTACATAAATATATTATTGAGGATTCAATATTCCTTATTAATAAATTAACCAAGATGTAACAATATTTATAGTTCTTTTATAATCTTTCAACCACTTACAAAGTTACTATTTACTATTTTTGAAATAACTGTTGCCACTTGACGTTATTTTTCAAAGGAATTATTATTTTTTCATTATTTTATTTACGACTTTGAATCTAGTCCTGTATAAGCTGTCATAGACTATATACGGTTATTCGTTAAGATTAGTAGTCTATGCTAATAGTTGAGTGAACACATTAAGTCATGGACGTAGTATATACTGGACGGCGCCAAAAGACGTTGCCGATCTTGCGTCTGTGTGTAAGCAATTTATCGTTTGTCTCTGTTCTTATCGCGAACTATACATAAGAGTGAAAGAGATTGTGATGAAGTTTGGCAACGTCGCTAAAAATGTGTCCAGTTGGTGACACCAAATGAGGCCATAACATTGAGTTTGTTGAAGATTATTTCTTGAAATCTAAAGCAAATACGCGTGTTACTGATATATTTTTTCAAAAAAGGTGGAATATGTCGTGTGCTGCCTTAATGTGTCCATCAAGAACAACGAAAGGAGGAGTTAAAAACACGGAATTACCATTTCATAAGTAAATCTTTGACTCTCATTTGCGTGCTAAATTAAAGCGTTTTATTCAGTTAAAGCGTTTCAGATTATAATGTATCAGTACAGTTTGATATTCTCTAGCCGGCACGAGTGTGGGATACTGATAAAACATAGAAATTAATCATTAAATATTAGATTGAATTGTGCTACCTACGTAGTGATGTACACACTAACGAATTATTATGTATCGATAAATATCAGTCAAAGTTATATTTACTGGCCAAGTAAATGCAAATTCTCTAATTTTAGATTATTTTCTAAGGTTTCCTAAATGCCCACATATAAGAGAACAGTGGATAAAAGCTGTCACCGGTCTCACGGATATGTAAATGTTGGGAATAATGTGGATCATGATATTGTTCAATTGGCCACCGAAGCACTAACATTTATGTTAACATTTCATCTATACATAAAGCACCGAGTATGGGCTGCACCTTTGACTTTATTTTTAACGCTTCAATGGATTCTTTGGTAAATCTAGGCTCACAGTCAATTGACTGATACCATTTTTGAGAACCACCCATCACAGTAAGATATGCAGTAAAGATGTGCATCGGATAATTCATGGCATTATACTGCAGACTGTACATTCAGGAAATTATGTCAATCTATTCAAATGTTTAAATCTATTCTGAACAGTAAACCAACTAGGTTGGTTACAACTGTATATTAACTTTACATTACCTGAGCTAGGCTTCGATAATTATCGACGCCTAGTTTAGCTTATCGATAAGCTAAGTACTTCCCTAATCACGCACACTAATGCACTTCTAAAAGTTCACACAAGCATAAAACGGACACACAAAAATAGCTAAGGCGGCATCCAGTGTATTCTTTATCCAAGCATTAAGTTATTATCATAGACTAGTAATTGTATAATAAATAAAATAAAGCCATTAATATTAGAATCGGGAAGCCCTAGGTAGGCCTGTAAGTGGTAGTGACACAATAAATAATGAGAGGGAAGATGATGGGAATTTCATCTTTATATAATTACACATGAAAAACAGAGAAAGATAGATATACCTCATTTGCTTTCTCTTTATTGTATTGTATATGTAACAGGGTACATTTTAGGCTGGCTTCCCTAATCTAGTATAACTCTATTACCTATAATATAATCTTGTTTTCTATTGTAGTTTAGTTCTTCACTCATAAATCTCTGATCACTCTATTCTTTTATATATAATGTACTCTGTGATAATATCTTTGACATATCTTGACAAGTTGACATTTACATTTTTCTGCAAGTTAAGAATTGTTTTGTGAAAGTCAGTGTATGTTACCGCTGAATATTTATATTAATTTAAATTTCAACTCAAAATATAATTAGAATCAATTTATAACGCCTTAAAAACAACACATAGATTTAAGATATTAAAAAGAACTCTTCAATACTAAAAGTATAAGTTATATTTTTGACTGTATTTTTATTAAGCTTAAAACTACAATTTCATATTATTTGTAAATTACTCAAGATGCTGAATTCCATGAGTAAGTATATTTGTTAAGATACTCTCTTATTACAATGCCGAAAAATATTATATATATGTCACTTTTAATCTGGGTCATGAAATAAAAACAACTTTTACTTCGACATGTATGTTTAAGACAGAAAAATTTTGAACCAGGATTCAGATAACAGATTGAAAAGACACAACAGAGCTTGTGAACAAATCTTGATGCTAAATCATTTTAAATTATTACAATAATTATTATTTTAGTTTTTAATTTCGATTTTACTCGATTGAATTTACCCACGAGATTTTTCATATTTTATACAATCTAGAAAGAATAAGGTTGAATCTAGTAAATAATTAGAGTGAATCTCCCTTATTGTTCTTTTTTCTCGAGACTGGATTCAGAAATTCCGAAAACAAGCCAGTATATATATTTTTTTCTAAATATTATTTTTCTTTTTCTTGCAGACCGCCAAAACTGTAAACAGCTTATGAAATGGTCAAAACAAGTTAGATTTGAAAGTCGTACAGCCGAAAAACCAAAGACAGCAATAGTGATGTTAAATATGGGAGGACCTAAGACAACAGATCAAGTAAAACATTTTGTTCTTTTCTTCTTCAAGCGATGGATGTCCACTGCTGGACATAGGTCTCTTCATGGGATCTCCACACCACACGGTCTTGTGTCGCTTGGATCCAGCAGTACCCTGCCACCTTGACCTTTTTGAGGTCTTCACTCCATGTTTTGTTATTAATCGATAAAAACCACACACAAAAACAGTGTTTTTACGATTCCTGATGATTCCGATATATATTTTCTATTTTACTTCACAGCGGATTATAGTAAAATAAATTTATTATTACTTTTGCAATAAAATCATTTTATATTTTAGCCCCTGCCACAATACCAACTCTGCAAGTTGTATTATTCAAGTACAACATGGCAGTAACTGCCTGCCAATCGAAGCTGGACCAATTCTAATTATTAATTTATTTATAACTTTATATATAATAATAATAATATAATTTATAGAATTAGGCTTTACTTTGTGGAGATCCATAATACAAAACTAATAATAATTTTTTTTTGCTATAATCCGTGAAGAAGTAAAATCGCAAAGCTTTGCGATTTTGGTCATGGAGTCTATCTCCTGATGATGCTTCAGTTTTGGGGCGAAACGATTGTTGTTTGTGTTAGTGAACATATGTAGTGCTTGTGTATTGTGGTGGCAGTGGTTGAGGTTTGTGCATGTGTTTTTACGAATCCTGCATGTTTCAGGTATGAAAACGGATTGTCCACTCCACATTTAGCATTATATATATTTTCTATTTTACTTCTTCGTGGATTATAGCAAAATATTTTTATTATTACTTTTGAATAATAATATATTTATTAGGAAAGAAAAAATTTATAAATGTAATGCAGCCAAATCATGTGACAACATGTTTATAACATAGAGTGGGATAAGGGCAGGAAGATGATGAATTAAACACATAACATAAAACTCATTGGTGTCTGTCTGCGTTTAAAGATGTGAACCTCTTTAAATAATTAATTGGAATAGGCGTTACTTTGCAGAGATCCATTATAACAGTAAAAAAAAAAAAAAGGATATTAAAAATAATCGATTTTTAATCCGTTTTCATACCTGACACTGATATTTTTACGAATCCTGCACATATCAGGTATGAAAACATGATTGTCCACTCTACATTTAGAATTATTAATTTTACTTCATTGTAATTATTAATATTAAAAAAAGCAACTTTCAAATAGTCTGAAAAAAATAGTTTTTTTTTCGATCGATTTGGTTGGTACAGAAAGCCTACTATACTGTTGAGGATTATTTAGACGATAAGAATGCGTGGATATAGATATGTACCTGTACAAGATAGAGACGATTAAATGTAACTAGTATTAAGAATTGTATTTTAAAAAGAGTAACCGCCTAGTTTCTTGCTGGCTCTTCTCGGTACAGCTTTCCGAACCAGCAGTAGAGTTGACGATTCAAAAGCACTTGTTTACAAGTTTATTTGAATAAAGAATATTTTGAATTTTAATTTAATTATTTATTAATCGATTTTTTCTACTCCATGTAGAAACTCTCTCGAGAGGCGCACGGTCCACCACTGGACTATCACAGCTTGTCATTGTTTTTATTTAATCCTTCAGGTATCAGACTACCTTCTGCGCATCATGACGGATCGAGATATGATCCAGTTGCCCGTACAGAGCAAACTGGGTCCGTGGATAGCGAGCAGACGTACAGAGGAAGTCAAGAAGAAATATATGGAGATAGGGGGTGGATCGCCTATTTACCAGTGGACTGATACACAAGGTTATTTTTCCACATTTGAGTTGTTCTCTGGTCAGAAATGCCATACTATATGATACTAACATAACCCTCTTTATTAGATTACAGTGGCCCGTTCCAGCTTCGCACTGGTACAAAATATATAGCCTATGTCACTCAGTGAATGAAATTATTAAAATCTTAATTATAAATTATTAGTTTCGGGTCATTGATGTACAATCTCTCTAGATTCACAAATACGCACAAAAAGTGTCCGCGTCAAAACTCAACACATTTCATCAAATGTGTTGACTTTTAAGTTAGTACTGTTTTGTTCGTCTATGAAGAAACATCCCAAACTGTGCAGCAAAAAAGTGTAAATTATACACAAAACGTACAAAAAAAGGATGGAATATCGTATTTTAATTAAGTACAATTTTTTAAATATCAATTTTTACAAATATTTGTCTCTTTAAAGGGGGTTTTTAATTAATTTCAGCATTTAAATAAAAAATAACAGCACGGCTTTGGAAGTGTTCCATACGCGCCTATCTCTTTTTCTCATGCACCTAACGCTGTAGAGTAGAAAGAGTACAAGCATTGTTTCTGGTTTTATCTACGGTTACGCTCTTCAAATTCACCTAGAACAGAGTCGATACGTTACGACAATGGAGCGCTTAATTTTCATTTTATTATTAGTTTTGTAGTGGGTGTAATTTATATTATAATATATTAATAATGAAAATATTTTTAAAGTTAATTTTTCTTCCAGATTATTAAAAAATTTGGCATCAATATGAATGATTAGTTTCTGGTTAATCAAAAAATGTCATTGGTAAAAGTACGAACTTTATAATTAAAAAATAAGCTTACTATCGAAGAAAATTAATTTATAGAAAGAAATAAAACCTTATGTATATTTTTTTGTTTTAGGACCATAAGATAGAAAAAAATGAGAAAACTCCTACCTCTTCTTTTAATATAGGATCTATTTTAGATACACCCAAAAAATACTGTATTGAAAAGAAGGCTAAACTTATGTGAAAAAATGATTCAGAAAAATCAAAATCAAACAGATCTATTGACAATGCAGAAAGAGAATAAAAGGCTTAGGTATTTAAAAAAAACATAGAAAAAAGGAATGTTGATTCTTCAAAGGAATGGAATATATATGTCTTATTTACCGAATTATCCGACAATATAGAAGTTACAGAAACGTTAATCTTTATCTTAAAAATATAAAAAGAAAAAATGATCATTAGCTAAATATCCACACGGCGTATGGAAATTTGTGCTCACATTTTACTAATTCCTTGTACTAATTTGTATGGTGAACATAAATTATCAAACCAGTCAAGTTAATTATAAACTTGTAAAAAATGGTTTAGTTAAGTTTTCTTTAGTTCCTACATATCCACGTCCCAACTCCACTGCTTTCTATGTTCCGGCTTGAAAACTGATCTACGTGTAAATAATTCGAGATTTGCTTTTGATAATAAGTGTGTGTATGTACAAATGACTTTAAATTTTATGTCTATAGAGTTACGTCTTAATTTGTGTGACTAGTTTTATTTTAATAATATAACGATGTTTATAGGTACGTATAGTAAAGTTCGGACATTTTTTGGGCAAAGTTTCTTCGTGATTGTGCATCTATGGTTTGTATATCAATGTTTCGGGTACATACCACTGTAATTTGTTTTTATTCGCCGATATTTCGACCCAGTTGCATGGATCGTGGTCACGACGGAACTGAGTTCCGTATGTACCCGAAACTAATAATTTATAATTATGTCTTCAAACCACGAATATTCAAGTATAAAATCATTAATTATTAAAATCTAACCAGTAGTTTTGTTCAATTCATTACTGCTCGTGGCCCTCACGCGTTAAATATTTTTCGTAAAGTTATTATACATATAAACCTTCCTCTTCAATCACTCTATCTATTAATAAAAACCGCATCAAAATCTGTTGCATAGTTTTAAAGATTTAAGCATATATAGGGAAATAGGGACAGACAGAGAAAGCGACTTTGTTTTATACTATGTAGTAACGTTTAGCTATTATTTTGTTAATGGTCAAATTTTTTACCATACTTAACCAAAGACAAAATTTCCTATCCTAGGAACGCATTTCATCATATCATTTATGTTTTGTTATTCCATGTCATAGTCGCTTTTGTTATACCACGTTTTATAGTGACTTGACGGGATAAAATAAATGCGGTCGAACGGGATAAAAAGTATCCTATGTCCGTCTCCTGGTTCTAAGCAACCTCTCCACCAATTTTTAGCCAAATTGGTTCATCTGTTCTTGAGTTATAAATATTGTAACTAGCACCACTTTCTTTTATATATATAGATGCACATAATTTATGTATTGAAACCGAATATCTATCTAGTATCATCGACGCCCTTCTTTCTTTTTCTTACACTTTGTTCTATAATCCTTATCCTTCCTTACTAATATTATAAATGGGAAAGTCTGTCTGTCTGTCTGTCTGTCGGTTCCGTTTTCACGGCCAATCCGCTGAACCAATATCGATGAAATTTGCCATAAATATTCCTTATATACCGGGGTAACATATAGGCTATATAAATCCTATTAATTCAACAGGAATTAAATTCAGGAGGAATTAAATACGATGACATTCAAAACGCCATCTATAATAAACCTATGGAACTAATTTTTATTTACGATGTGTCAAAATCAAGTCAAATCTGTATTTACGAAGTATTTAGATTCCAAGTTTTTCGGCTTACGTCAAAAGAGTTATCTTTAAAGAGTATTTATATTTTATTTCATTTCATTCGTTTACTGGACAAAAGTAACTGAGAAAATTTAACATTGTAATGACAATAGATTATTAATATAAGTAATACGGGTTATTTAGTAAAATAAATAAACTAATAATATTAGAAATGCAAAAGTCTGTTTGTAACGTTTTCATGGTCAATTCGCTGAACCAATATAGATGAAATTTGGCAAAATGTTTATATACCGGGGTAACGTATAAAAATCTTAAAAAAAGTTATTATTATTATTATTTTTAATATTTCGGTTTTTGTTTATTTCATAAACCGGAGAAAAATATTTAATAAAAAAGAGACCGCCAGAATGATGTATGTAACATCTTTTGACCCAGACCAGAGTAATAATTTCATTGTTGTTAAATAGAAAAATATTTATTATCTTATTATCAATTATTATTTTATTTAATATTTATTTATTATAGTTTGAGGTTATGTACATGTACAATTACTAGCTAAATACCTTAATAACACATTAAAAATATAGGATTTGTGGTAAAATATAACAATAAGCTATAATCATTTAAGTTCAAGTAAAATTTAATCATATATAATTTTTGTTGTCCCAAAACAGACGTTTCAAGAAAACGCATTCTTAAACGGTCTTTAGTTAGTAGTCTTTGGCAACAAGTACGAAATAAATGACTTTTAATTGACATGTATTGGGAAGTTTTATTTAATTGAATCTTATAGAAATTAAGCCATACTGCTAATGAAAAAATATTTTATTTCTAAACACCATTTTTAATATTTGAAAAGTCATTACAGTTAATGAAGTCAAGTATAATATATTTGCCGATACCTATTTTAAAATATTATGTTAACAAAAACATAATTTAAATTTAATTTTTGGTATTTATATTAAAAACGTTGGAATCCAGCGCCATACGTTTAGGTAATTAAAAAAAAAAACTATTTGACAGTTGATTCGTTACGTATAAATGTTATTATTAAATAAATTTCTAACACGTTTTCAAAGCTTAATATTTAAAGAGATATTTAATTCCAGAAAACATTATGAATTTTTCATGTATATAAAGATTTTGTACTCCTTTTACTGCGCTATTTTAAAATATATAACATGTAAGTACGGGTTAGTTACTAAAATTATCATATTAAGCTCTTGATCAAACGATAAATCCCTCTGATTTATCCCGGATCGATCTGATTTTTGTGATGGAGATATTTGAAGGTTTTGATGGTGACAGAAGCCACTCCTAATTTCAAGACAACAGTCTACGCGAACGAAGTTGCGCGGGTAAAAGCTAGTAATAATATATGTGTTGTTCCAGGGAAGCTATTGACAAAAGCTCTAGACCAGATGCTGGTGAAATCGGCGCCGCACAAGCACTACATAGCGTTCAGATACGTACCGCCATTTGCCGAGGACGCTTTAACAGAACTGGAGAGGTAAACGTTTTACACTATTTACTTCGACAGCATGTTTTTTAGTACTTTAAAACAATTTATAGAATAAGGAGTTACTTTGCGAAGGTCCATAATACAAAAGTAATGAGAATATTATTTAGCTATAATCCGCCGTAAAAGAAAATATCATAAATGTAGAATGTACTATTCGTTCTCATACCTGATACAAAATCGCTAAGCGTAGAGCGTTGTCGTGGAGTCTATCTCGACGATGCTTCGGTTACGGGGCGAAACAGTTGTTTAGATTGTGGTGGTGAATGGGTGCAGTGCTTGTATATTGTTGTGTTATCGGTGTCGGGTAGTGCATGAGTTTTTACAAATTTTGCATGACAAAATCATGCATTGCTTGCATGCAATCATGCAAAATCGCAAAGCGATTTTGTCGTGCAATCGCCCAGTGTAGGTCTCTGGACGATTTCAGCCATCCAGCCCATTCTCCAGGGCTGGGTCGCCAGGAGGCAGGGGGTCCTTTCCTTCCGCCTGACACAGGTGCTTTCCGGACATGGTTGTTTCGGGTGGTATCTGTGGAGGGTGATCCGGCGCGAAGAGTCCGGTGAATGCCACGAGTGCGGCGCCGAGTTTAACACGGCGCTGCACACGCTCGCTGACTGTCTCGCTTGGGCAGTCCAGCGGGCGAAGCTCGTGGCACAGGTGGGGCACGATCTCTCCATGCCCGCCGTGGTTCGTGCCATGGTTGACGGGGAGAGAGTGGGCAGCGATGACCTCCTGCTGCGAGGACGTAATCTCGCGGAAGGAGGCGGCGGGTCAGATTCGGGAAGTCGAGTCTTTGGATCCGATCCGCCGCAGGCGAGCGGGGCGCAGACGACTCGCCGAAGTCCGTCGTATGCCGCCCTAACGGGGACCCTTAGGTGTTTCGAACGGAGTTTATCGGACGCCCTCCTGACAAGGTCCCCGAGGCGGTCGATGCAACTGGTGCTCTCTGGTGATGGGGGCAATGTGTAAAGGCAATGTGGTGGAGCACTGTCAGGTTTTTAGTCGGTGCGAGTCCGAGATACCCGCCGCTAGTCCCCGTCGGGCAGTGACGAACCATAATGGGTTTTCTTGACCAAAAAAAAGAAAAAAACTCGGCGGTTGCTCTTTATCATGTTAAATCTGTAATTTAAAGAGGGTTCTAAATCACGCTGGCTTGCGTTGGGAGTTATTTAAAGAAAGTTTTTATATATTTCGGTTTTTGTTTGTTACATAAATCGAACTGAACTATTTTAATATATTATATTTCATGTAAGTTATATGGTTTATTTACTAAAATAATTGAACTCTGCTCTCTCAGTCTTCCTGAATCGATCTGATTTTTGTGATGGAGATTATTGTATAGTTGGAGTGACAGAAGCTAATGTTCATTTCAGGACTACGGTCCACGCGAACGTAATTTAGTTTTTAATACTAGTAAAATTTGCTGTTTTCTAGAGATGGTGTTGAAAGGGTGGTGATATTCTCACAATATCCCCAGTACAGCTGCGCCACCACCGGTTCCAGTTTGAACGCTATAGCTGACTTCTATAGGAATAGGTCAGTATATCCCTGGCTCAATGGTGATATCTCGAGGTTTAGAGTCACAAATGACTGACCACGTCAATATCTTTAATATTTAAATGAGTTAATCTTGAATGTAAATATATAAGTATATTTTCTGGATCTCGGAAACGGCTCCAACAATTTTCCCGAATTTCACCATGTAGGGGTTTTGGACGAGAAAAATCGATCTAGGTTTTATTAAAAAAAATTGTTTTATCCCTGTTTTTGGTCATGAAAAAATACTAAAATTTACATTGAATATAAAACGCTATTTTTGCCAATTGTCAAAATTTTGATAGTCTAGTTAGCGTAGCCTATAGAATAGAATAGAAATACTCTTTATTGCACAATACACAATAATACACAAAAGAAAAAATAAAATTTTTTTTAGCCTATGTAAAACTAGAGAAGTTAAATTAAAGAAAAAAAAAAGAACTCAATTACACAAACGGCGGCCTTATCGCTAAGCCAGCGATTTCTTCCAGGCAACCTTAATAATACAATCAAGAATACGATGGCAAATTATAGGCAAGGTTAAATTAAATAATTATTATGATATGTATAAATCATATACAATACTGTACAATATATAATACACTATAAGATATTAAATATATATGAAATATTTATAATAATATATAATAATAATATTTTAAAAGACAAACAAGGGAACAAGGGACAAGCAAAATAAGTCACACGACCTTTTGGGGGGAACGGGAGGTATCGAGAAATATAAATATTTAGGATTGAGCCCCATCTACCCAATTATATATATTTTTTTAAGTTTCTTTTTTTGGGTATGGGTAACGCGCGGACCAAAAATGGAATCCCACGTCATCATCGGAGCTTTTATTATTTTTTTTTAAATATTATATGTTTAAAAAAATTACCGATCAAGGCTCGGTCGGCCAGCTACTATATATAGATAGAGCCCAAATTTTTACTCCAATCGTGTGATCTAAAGCAGGGCTTCTTAAACTGTGGGTCGCCCCCAGGGGGGTCGCGAGACTACTGAAAGTAAAAGGCGTCGCAAAGATCTGATACTTTTCAATCATTATTGATACAACTACATGGCATGCAACTTTAAAGAACTTTTCTAACAAAGATTTATTGATATTTCTCCTCCTAAGTTCCTTCATTACCCCTTTTCATTAAATTTAATTAAATAGATTTTATTAAATTTATGATTGGTTAGTTTACAACAATTATAAATAAAATTTTAAAATTAGTATACACACTACGTACAAATATAAATACAAATAAATATCATACAAAATACTATTGTAGTTTTATAATTATTTTTTGAAAATAGTGGCAATGCAAAACTGTTATTTACATTGTAAAATAGTGCGATATTACATCTACATCTACGGTTAATATATATTTCATTATATGGAGGAGGGGGTCGTTTAAAATTTCCTAAGCTTGAAGGGTCGCTATACAAAAAAGTTTAAGAAGCCCTGGTCTAAAGCACACATTCATCCTCAGACAGCTGCCGAAGATGAGGTTCAGTTTGATAGAGAGGTGGGCGACGAACAGACTCCTCGCCCAGGTGTTCGCCGAGAGGATCAGGGAGAAGCTGCAGCTATTCGACAGGAAGATACGCGATCAGGTCCTCATCATGTTCACCGCGCATAGTTTACCATTAAAGGTATTGGTCTGTTCCTACTAATCTTTAATATTTAAATGTGTTAATCTTGTATGTATATATTTTCGGAATCTCGGAAACGACTCCCAACGATTTTCCTGATATTCAGCATGTAGGGGGTTTTGGGGGAGATAAATCGATGTAGATAGTTTTTATTTAAAAAAAAAATGTTTTATTGATGTTTTTGGGTATTACAAAACACTAACATTTATATTGAATTGAATTTTTGCCATAAACTGTCAAGTCAGCGTAGCTTTTTCGGGGAATGGGTAGTCTCGAGAAATGGAAATACTTATGATCGATCCCAACAAAATCATTATTATTATTATTTTTTTAATTACCGAGCAAGGCTCGGTCACCCATATATTATTAGTAATGGACGCCGTGGTATCCGGCTGAATAGAATAGTACCTGTTGTAATTTATTATTAACTAGCAATCGCGGGCGGAGCCGCTGGCCTCCGCCCGCGTGGAAAGATTAAAACCGTAATATAGTCTTTAATTAACCATAAAAGTGGTTAAATTGGGTGAACCCTAAAAGCTAGACATGTGCTGTCGCAGACTTTTATTTAGAACTTTTAGCGGGGAACAATTTTGTTGTACATGATTTTTGAATAACTTTCACCGTTTACTCGGCCCACGCAAGGGAAGCTTTAAATTTTGCCGTTGTCGTAATATTTTTTATTGCTGCTCCTCTCCTATTCATCATTCATGGTGGCAGCGGTGGAATTCGAACCCACGCCTCCGAAGAGACTGGTGACCCTCATTTCTTACCGAGGTGTCGTCACTCACTTTAACCATTTTTATGGTTATCAAAAGACTATATTGCGGTTTTAATCTTTCGACGAGGGGGGAGCCGCTGGCGATTGCTAGTAAATAATATTCTGATTTCGAATATGAATTTGTCCAGGCTGTGTCCCGTGGTGACACGTACCCCCATGAGGTAGCAGCATCAGTCGCGGCCACCATGAGTCAGTTATCAGTACCCAACCCCCATAGGCTGGTATGGCAAAGCAAGGTCGGACCCTTACCATGGCTCCAACCATATACGGACGACGCCATAAAGGTGAGCTGATGGGAAACCATCTTTAGTTTATTCCTTGTACAATGTACTGCTTTTTTTATTTTTCCTCTTTATAATATTAGTATAGATTTATTTATTACATACAGAATACAGTTTATATCCGCATTGGAGCAAACCTACCAATCTGCATTAGAGCAAACCTACCAATCCGCATTGGAGCAAACCTACCAATCCGCATTGCCGCAAACTTACCAATCCCCATTGCAGCAAACATTCCAATCCTTATTGCAGCAAACATACCAATCCGCATTGCAGCAAACCTAAGAATCCGCATTGGAGCAAACCTACCAATCCGCATTGCAGCAAACCTAAGAATCCGCATTGGAGCAAACCTACCAATCCTAATTGCAGCAAACCTACCAATCCGCATTGCAGCAAACCTAAGAATCCGCATTGGAGCATACTTACCAATCCGCATTGCAGCAAACCTACCAATCCGCATTGCCGCAAAATTACCAATCCGCATTGCAGCAAACCTACCAATCCTCATTGGAGCAAACAGCAAGAATCCATACAAGCTTCACACACACTCACTACCACAACTTCTTTTAACTTAATGTTACTTTATTCCAGGCATATGCCAAACAAGGCTGCAAGCACATGATATTGGTGCCCATAGCGTTCGTCAACGAGCATATAGAGACATTACACGAACTGGACATAGAGTATTGCGATGAAGTTGCCAAGGAGGTGAGCTCTTATGAGATTTTATTATTGGTACCTGGGTGATTTTTAAAATGAAGTAAAAAAAATAATATTAAAAAGAAAAATGAAAAAATAATAGGGCAGGTAGAGCTCGATCCTAGGTATGTTCACCGCCCATTCCTCAAATGAACCACGATGACTTTACGTTTGACAGCGAAAAATTGTGATTGTATTCAACGTAAATTTCAAAAAAAATTATAAAACGACATTTTTTTAAATAAAACTTTTCTCCCCCAATACGCCTACAAGCTGAATTTCAGGAAAATCGTTGGAGCCACTTCCGAGATTCCGAATATATATGTTCTGAATATATACATACATACATACATACAAGATTAACTCATTTAAATATTAAAGATAGGAGAATGGTAAACATTATTATTAATGTCGCCTGGATGACAGTGCTTTGCTCGGTGTTTTTTCACTACATATTATAAAACAAAGTCCATATTTCCGTATGTAAGCATAAAACTTTAAAACTACGCAACAGATTTTGATGCGGTTTTTTTTAATAGATAGAGTGATTCCAGAGGAAGGTTTGTACGTATAATAACATTCAATACGGAGTAGAGAAATACTGTAATTTTTGAGGTTTCTGTAAATAATTACATTTTTTTCCGCTTACATTGCAAACGTAGGCTAAACCCTACGAGATTTATCAAAATAATGTACTAAGTATTTGTACACATTGAAAAGGTCTACAGAAAAGTCCGCGATGGTATATGTCTATCGCTTATGGATAACCCACTAAAGCATTTTTTGTCGTTTACTTTTTACGAAAAATAATTCCTTATTTTTGATGCAATTTTTATACAATACAGCATTAATCCTTATCCAATTAAGTACAGTACCTTAAATAGATAGTTGATTTAATATAGATCAATATGGCCGTTTACAGCATGTAATTTAAGTGAACATTTTCGGAGATATTACAGATTTAAAATGCCGTGAGGAGGCCGCGCTGCGCACTATAACACTTCGACTTTAGCAGCGATGTCGCTCTTTCAAGAGTTTGTTAAAAGACATTCTGTAATTAATTGTAAAAATAAAATACATAGGGAAAATATAAAAGTAAATAAGTAATAATGTACTATATATTTAGATATTCCAAAGATAGCCGGAAATCTTCTTGGTATAGGGAAAGGAAATTGTTTTTCTCCAAATTTAACGCTACGGCCACGGGCAGTAATGAATAAATCAAAACTACTGGATCAATTTTAATCATTTTTTTACACTGACTGACATGGGATATTTTATACCCGTGCGAAGCAGGGGCAGGCCGCTAGTTTCTTATAAAGACTTACAAACCTGCGAGCAAGTTTCTCAATCATTTCTTATAAAGACTTACTAGCAGGTTTGTAAGTCTTTATAAGAAATGATACTTTCAAGAGAGGGCTATTACCGACGTATGAAGGACCGTTCAACGTGCTAAAGCGAGACATCAAGACTTTCATCAGGCAGCTACCAGAGACCATCTAACTTGAGTTGCTAACTCTGCTGAGTCGCGACACAGGTATCACAAGCTTTTTGTGACCGTTGAGTTGAGACCGTATGTGAACATTGCCTGCTTCCTACACTTAGCATTACATAGATTCTCTCAATAAACGCCGATTAAAGCAAAATAACTCATTCACAACTTCTGTAATATTTGGATCCATTTATCTGTTACATATTTTATTTGTCGGTTAACTATTCGATACATTATCAGTAACTTGTGAAACAGGCCCTTAATCTTTTGTAATCTGCTTATTAGAAAGAATCTTTTCTTGACCTGTTTACATTTAGTTAAGTACCCAAACCTGTGTTTTACATTTTGAAAGTCTTTAAGAAGAATCTAGAATCTATAATCTAAGAGTTAGAGGCTATTTCCGGTCCCCAGCTCTCGGCAGTTCCGCACAACTTCCTGTAGAAGTCTTTAGACGATTTATACCTTTGACTGACGCAATGTCCATCCATCCATCCATCCATCAGTCGCAGTCCACTGCTGGACATAGGCCTCCCTATGTCTGCGCCAGACATCCAGGTTCTCCGCAAAACGCATAACCCAATGTGGACACCTGGAAATATTTATGATAATTCACGGATTTGTATTCCAGGCTGGTGTCACTCAGATAGAGCGGGCTGCGGCGCCCAACGACCATCCCACGTTCATAGCAGCCATGGCCGACGTGGTCGCCCACCACCTCACTGTTGGGCCTGGGGTTTCGCTACAATACCTCTCTAGGTAGATATCTGAAAAATTAATCGATTTTTTTTCATTATTTTTTTTTATGAAGAATCTTTTTTTTTCCATAAAAAATCTTATTTTTCATGCCGTGTGGTATCCGGCTGAATAGAATAGTACCACCCTCATTTCTTACCGAGGTGTCGTAAAAGTCGACTAAGGTAAGTCGACCCGCCGTGTGGTATCCGGCTGAGTAGAATAGACCAACCTCATTTCTTATCGAGGTGTCGTAAAAGGCGACTAAGGTAAGTTGACCCACCATGTGGTATCCGGTTTAGTAGAATAGACCACCCTCTTTCTTACCGAGGTGTCGTAAAATACGACTAAGGTAAGTTGACGTCCGGCAGGCAGCCGAACGTAAAATACGACGCCAAACCATGTGGCAACATGTTTATAAAATGTGGTGCCGACTCACTATATCCTCCTGCCCTTATCCCACTCTAAGTGGGGTCGGCACAACATATAATGAACATGATGTCACATGATTTGACTACCTATTTCACGACCGCTCGGTAAGAATGAGGGTGTCTATTCTGCTCAGCTGGATACCACACGGCCAGATTAAATAAAATGTGTATGTAAATATTTCCAGGTGTCCACACTGCGTCAGTCAAAGGTGTAAATCTTCTAAGGAGTTCTATAGGAAGTTGTGCGGAACTACCGAGAGCTGGAAACCGGAAATAGCCTCTAACGCTTAGACCATAGATTATAGATTCTTTTAAAAGACTTTCAAAATGTATCTATACCACAGGTTTAGGTATTTAACTAAATGTAAACATGTCAAATAATAATAATATAAAGGTATAATAATAATAAAATAAAGGTTTTTTATAATAAGCAGATTACAAAAGATTTAAATCATCATCTTCCTGCCCTTATCCCACTCTAAGGGGGTCGGCATAACATGTTGCAAACATGTTGTCACATGATTTGGCCGAGTGTATTACGTCCGGCCGCCTGCCTGACAAACTTATCTTAGTCGTATTTTACGACACCTCAGTAAGAAAGAGGGTGGTTTATTCTACTAAACCGTATACCATACAGTGGGTCAACTTACCTTAGTCGCCTTTTACAACACCTCGGTAAGAAATGAGGGTGGTACTATTCTATTCAGCCGGATACCAAACGGCGGGTCGACTTACTTTAGTCGCCTTTTACGACACCTCGGTAAGAAATGAGGATGGTACTATTCTATTCAGCCGGATACCACACGGCGTGCCCTAACTCATATAAATATTAAAGATAAAATGTTTGCCACTCCTGAATCATATGAATTTGTTTGTTTACATTTAGTAAATAGTCTTTCCAAATATTTATTTAACTTTTGACAAATAAAGTATTGTCCAAAATTGCATGTCTGACTCGATTTTTTAAAAACAATCAATTTTATTTATATAGAAGACTAGGTGTATTAGCTTTAGTTGTAATAAACTTCATCAATTTTCCTACAGCGGGTTAGCTAAAAGCGTAACAGATTGACAGACAGACTTCGCATTTAACATATTAGTGGATGGACGCTAGGGTTTCTGTTAAGGGATTTTTGTTTAAGTTTAAGTTATTTGACGTGGTTTAGGCTACTATTTTTTTTTTGGTTATTAACTTAGCACGTGTAGACATTACATTAACTATAGCTAATTATGTTATTGAATAAATTATTTCTACATTGTTTATGAGCGTTTTATTAATACAAACCTTCACCTGATACTTAGCGTCATCTTTGATGTTAAAATAACCTAGATAGACGCCTACATACCTTAGCAGGCTACATAAAAAAAACAGTTAAATAAGTGAAGTAATTTAGCCACAGGAATTATATAACGTTTTGAATAGGAAATATAGAATGGTGAATGACCGTACTGCATTCCATTCCTTTTTCGTATGTAAAGCATTGACCTTGACCGAGAGACTTACCATACTCGGTAATTTTTTTAAAGATACAAAAGATGCAAATGAAATAGTGGTGATATCTGGGACTCGATTCTGGGTATTGAACTATTACGACGTTACAATTCACAGCAAAAATAGTCTTTTCTATTCAATATCAAACGACATTTTTCAAACGAAACCAAGCAAGATCGATTTTCTCCCCCCAAAATATAAGATTAACTCATTTAAATATTAGTACCAATTTGACCGAGCCTTGTTCGGTAATAAAAAAAAGCAACATAAAAAAAAAGAAAAAATAATAGGGAGGGGCTCGATCCTAGGTATTTTCATTTATCGCGACCACCCGTTCCCCGAATAAACTACGCTGACTTGACAGTTAATGGCAAAAAATTCAATTCAATATAAATTTAAGTCGGGTCAAACAAAGTTCCCACTATTTGTAAATAATCCAAATTTCAGTTTTAATCTTTGTTTCACCGTACAATCTCCTTTGTGTGTTCTCCATACGTGACATTGGCGAAGTATTCTGTGCAAATAATGCACACCCGAACGCCATTCATTGAATTGAATTGAATAGATTTTAGTATTTTTTAATGCCCAAAAACAGGGATGAAACTATTTTTTAAAAATAAAACCTAGCTAGTGTAACAACGCCGCCTTGTCGTTACTGCAAGCAAGCAAGCCATGAGGTCACATCTTGCCACAGCCTTTCGCGCCATTTTGACGTGGGAGATGTGACAGCCGCTGTCATTAGCACCTAGCCCGCGAATAGCGAATGAGAGTTTGCCTTGATTTCATTTTAGCATTTTGTATGAAAACAATAAAACTGATTTAGAATATTTATTTTATTAATACTAGTAGTTTAGTTACACTAGATCGATTTATCTCCCCAAAAACCTCCAACGTGCTGAATTTTAGGAAAATCGAAAATCGAATTAACATACAAGATTAACTCATTTAAATACTAGCTTTTACCCGCGCAACTTCGTTCGCGTGGACTGTAGTCTTGAAATTAGGAGTGGCTTCTGTCACCATCCAAACCTTCAAATATATCCATCACAAAAATCAGATCGATCCGGGATGAATCAGAGGGATTTATCGTTTGATCAAGAGCTTATAATAATATGATAATTTTAGTAAATAACCCGTCCTTACATGAAATATATATTAAAATAGCGCAGTAAAAGGAGTACAAAAACTTTATAAACATGAAAAATTCTTAATGTTTTCTGGAATTAAATATCTCTATAAATATTATAAGCTTTGGAAACGTGTTAGAAAACTTTTTTTTTTGCCAAATTTCATCTATATGGTTCAGCGAATTGGCCACGAAAACGTTAAAAACAGACTTTGGCATTTATAATATTATTAGTTTATTTATTTTACTAAATAACCCGTATTACTTATATTAATAATTCATTGTTATTACAATGTTAAATTTTCTCAGTTAAATTTGTCCAGTAAACGAATAAAATAAAATGAAATATAAATACTCTTTAAAGATAACTCTTTTGACGTAAGTCGAAAAACTTGGAATCTAAATACTTCTGTAAATACAGATTTGACTTGATTTTGACACATCGTAAATAAAAATTAGTTCCATAGGTTTATTATAGATGGCGTTTTGAATGTCATCGTATTTAATTCCTCCTGAGTTTTATTCCTGTTGAATTAAAAGGATTTATATAGCCTATATGTTACCCCGGTATATAAGGAATATTTATGCCAAATTTCATCGATATTGGTTCAGCGGATTGGCCGTGAAAACGGAACCGACAGACAGACAGACAGACAGACTTTCCCATTTATAATATTAGTAAGGATTAAAGATTATTTTGTTCGAAATTACACATTTAAGAAGACTGAATTATACCAAAGTTATCCTAAACCGTTTAAGTAAACATTGGATTCATTTAATGTCGTATCGTCCGTATCATTGTGTTTGTAACGCCTAATGGTCTTATTCATGAAAAGTTATGGCATGCCCGTGGGTAATGCTTCGCTTTGCGATTTTGCCGTGAAGTCTAGTCTCCTGATGATGCTTCGGTTGCGGGGCGAAACGATTGTTGAGTTTGTGATAGTGAACGTGTGTTATCCTTGTGTATTGTGGTGGCGGTGGTGGAGGTATGTGCATGTGTTTTTACAAATCCTGCATGTATCAGGTATGAAAACGGATTGTCCACTTTACATTCAGCATTATATATATTTTCTATTATACTTCATCGCGGATTATAGCAAAATAATTTTATTATTACTTTTGTATTATGGATCTCCGCTAAGTAACGCCTAATTCTATAAATTATAATTACAAAGAGTCATATCGTTTACTTGTCATTGACGATTTCATCATCCTCCTGCCCTTATCCCATTCTAAGTGGGGTCGGCACAACATGTTATAAACATGCTGTCACATGATTTGGCTGCGTTGCTTGGCTGCTTGCGACCGGCCGCCTGCCTGGCGACAGCTTACCTAAGCCGTATTTTACGACACCTCGGTAAGAAAGAGGGTGGTCTATTTTACCCAACCAGATACTACACAGTGAGTCAACTTACCTTACTCGCTTTTTACGACACCTCGGTAAAAAATGACGTTGGTCTATTCTACTGAGCCGGATACCACACGGCGGGTCGATTTACCGTAGTCGCCTTTTAAGACACCTCGGTAAGAAATTAGGGTGGTCTATTCTACTCAGCCAGATACCACACGGCGTACTCGTCATTGATGATAAATATTGCGTAATTCAATACCTACTTTCTAGCATTTCGTATATTTGCAAACTCGTCACGTGTAATTACAAATCGTTACTGTGTGCTAAATAAACAATCACTTGTTGACACAGTCTCGTCAAATACGTGAATTGCAAATAAGGGTATCGTTCAGGAATGCTAAAATATAATTGTTTATTAATTTATTTATTTATTTATTTATTTATTGGAACACCAACATCATGCACTTAAACTAAACTTAAACATAAACAATATTGTGTCCATTTTTATATTAATTTTTATATTTGATAGATTATTATATTGTTATAATCGATTTTTGAAATATTAATAATCAAATTCTTTTCTTCTCTTTTATTTTTTTTTGTGGTAATAGTCTACTTAATTAGTCTTTATGCTATAGGTACTAAGCGGCTCCGCTCGCGTGGAAAGATTAAAACCTTTGATAACCACAAAAATGGTTAAAGTGGGTTAACCTTAAAAGCTAGACATATACTGTCGCGGACTTTTATTAGAACTTTTAGAGGGGAACAATTTTGTAATACATGATTTTACGTTAAAAGAAAACGTTATGAAAAATCTATACTATTATATAAAGCTAAAGAGTTTGTTTGTTTGAACGCGCTAATCTCATAACATCACGCTAAGATGAATAGGAGAGGAACAGCAATAAAAAATAGTTCGAAAACGACAATTTAAAGCTTTACTTGCGTGCGCTGAGTAAACGGTTATAGTTATTCAAAAATCATGTATTACAAATTGTTCCCCTCTAAAAGTTCTAAATAAAAGTCGGCGACAGCATATGTCTATCCTTTAAGGTTAACCCACTGTTATCATTTTTATGGTTATCAAAAGACTATAATACGGTTTTAATCTTTCCACGCGGGCGGAGCCGCTGGCGATTGCTAGTATTATTATAATGCACCCATATCTCGCTTTACGGTCTACATACGTTCTACAAAACTTGGCCGCAAAACGAAAGCCGTATAAGGAATCACAAGACTAAATTCTAGCTAGAAACTGGTAAGACTACATGTTATCTAAATTCAAATATATTTTATATAAATAGTTATTATGTCACCAAAAAAAGGTTAAACACAAAAAACGAATGGAATAATTAATGTTATATTAAAAGGGAAAGTGATGGCATAATAACATAACAAAGGTTAGAAGTTTTGTACACACGGAATAATATAAAGGAGCGTATTCATCTATTTTTTTATTACTGGAATTTACTCTTTAATAAATAAATAAATCATTAACATGTTATAAACATGCTGTCAAGTGATTTAGCTGCGTTTTTACGACCGGCCGTTTGCCTGACGTCAACTTACCTTAGTCATATTTCACGATTCCTCGGTAAGAAATGAGGTTGGTCTATTCTACTCAACCGGATACCACATGGTGGGTCAACTTGCCTTAGTCGCCTTTTACGACACATCAGTAAGAAATGAGGTTGGTCTATTCTACTCAGCCGGATACCACACGGCGGGACGACCTACCTTAGTCGCCTTTTACGACATCTCGGTAAACAATGAGGGTGGTACTATTCTATTCAGCCGACTACCACGCAGCGTATATAACTTTAAATACATATAGGTATACAAAAAATTGTTTATAGTAATCAATAATCATTGGCCCTCAACCCAACCCAAACCAAACTGCCAACTGCGCGTATGGAACAGTCAATAAACGCAAAAAAATTAAAAAATAAGTCCGCATGGTTCTTTATTTTTACGATATAACATTATAAAATGTCATCTATCTGTTATCACTACGAGTGCTCTCTTTCTTTCACATACACGTTCTTGTAAGAGAAAAAGAGAAGGGTAAACCGTCAGACATGGCTGCCACAACTGTTGCGGAGCAACTTCACACCGCTATACCATTGATTGTAAAAATTAGTTCTCTCTAGTGTCTACAATGCGTGGACGTATTTTACTACTTAACATTTATTATTTTAAGATGTAAACAAAACGTGCTAACGAAAACATTAGTCGAAATGTCTATATTAACAGGCAGTGGAATTGTAAAGGTTTTATATGTGCTGTGTTTAGTGTTTAAGTGGGCTGAATTTCATTCATTTGAGAATGAGTATGAAACCAGCGAACATCATGTCCATTGCTCCCATGAACACCCAAAAGCAGACCAAGTACGTAAATTGTTCCATTTTTAAATTTATTTTTTTAATTAATACCAAATTACAACGTAATCTGTATAGTCTGTTCTCTTTGTACGTTTTTTATCAGTCAATATTTTTAGTGTCCTTATTCTAATTGGTATCACCGCAAAATATAAAAATGTAATTTTGATGATACATAATAATCAATTATATTTCTGTTATTATATTTTTACCCAATTATACTTGATGTTGTTTTAATAAACCAAATACAATTATTACTCATGATTTTGTAATTTGTTTACAGTCTCTTTTTGTATTTGTAAAATAAACATGTACATAGTGCAAGTATGCAGAAAAAATGCAGTTTTGCTAGATCATAAGTCGATTTAATTAGCTTAGGTCCATAATGCTTTGTTCTTTGTTGTGTTATTTTTTATTACTTTGTTGTCGTTTATTTAGTTATTATATATTTTACAACATGATTGGAGTATTATTACATATTTTTATTACAGTTAGGATCTTAATCAAAATTAAAATATTTTTTTAATCGATACATATTTCACTTAGTTCTATTAATTAGTAGTCTTCTTTTGACTCTGAATTCGGTTTATGAATATATTCATTAATTATTATGTAGTTTTAGGAGTTTAATTTTGTGAAATCTGAAAATTGTTATATTAAGTTGGTATATTATTTTAAAATGCATCTAAATAATTTTAAGCTTAATTCCTTATTTAATATGTTCTGATGCTAATATAAGTTTAATTTTTTTTACGGCTTTGGAAGTCGTGGAATAGATATTTCTTTTTTTAAATGATTTTCTGATATTTATATATAAAAAAATATGGACGTTAAATATAAACAACGATAACTTGTATTTGTGATTAAATTTTTTTTTTGCGTTAATCTTTCAACCCCCCAAAATGGAGAAGGTTTTTGAAGCGCATCAAATTATTAAGTGCAATAACATATTTGTGAACGTAAATAGGTTATGTAAATTATGAACTCCGAGATCACGAAGGCGTGAGTAACTGTTTCTAATATAATATGTTTATTTGACGATGTTGTATAGAGTTATCTATTCTGCTCTTCGCGGTACTTGCAGCGAATAGGTTAAATAGTCAAAAGTAATAGGTATGTATAGATTATAGACTAAAATCAAATTTTTCCCTGTTACCCTTTTACGGCTCATCTACTAGTGATATTGATGAAATTTGAAACAATTAATTGTTCAAAATTTCATCAATAGCTTATATACAGGGCTGTATGTATAGGTCAATAAAAATCCCGTTTTTCATATGAAAAAACAATTTAATTGAGGGTATTTCAACATTAAAAAAGACACAATCGAACGGATTTATGGAATTAGGCGTTACTTTTCGGAGGTCCATAATACAAAACTAATGAGAATATTATTTATCGCGGATTATAGCAAAATAATATTCTCATACGTTTTGAATACTACTGGTGCTAATATCCATGAATGTACTGAATGGACTTTTGTGCGGTTTTTTTAAAGGTACTGAAATTCTTTTGGAAAGCTTAGGTTTTTTTATAAATTGCGTTGAAGAGGTCAGGCGGTTATAAAAAAAAACTCGCGTGCGCCTTAAAAACTAGAGATACACTAAAGTAATGTTCTAAAGAATTGTAGATAGATGTAAGTTGACCCGCCCTGTGGTATCCGCCTGAGTAGAATAGACCACCCCCATTTCTTACCGGGGACATAAAAGGTGACTAAGGTAAGTTGACCCGCCGTGTGTTATCCAGCTGGGTAAAATAGACCACCCTCATTTCTTGCCGAGATGTCATAAAAGGCGACTAAGGTTACTCGACCAGCCGTGTGCTATCCGGCTGAGGAGATTGACCACCTTCATTTCTTGTCGAAGCGTCGCAAAAGGCTACTTAGATGAGAAACCCACCGTGTGGTATCGGGTTGAGTAGAATAGACCACCCTCTAACCTAGATGTCGTAAACTACGACTTAAGTAAGTTGACGTAAGGCGGGCGGCCGGTCGTATAATACGCAGACAAATCATGTGAGAACATGTTTATAACATGTGCCGATCCCACTTAGAGTGGGATAAAGGCAGGAGAATGATGATAGAGAATTGTAGATCCACAAAAATTTTACAAAAAGTCTGCGATATCCTATATCTATCTCTTACAGTTAACTCGCAATAACTACTTTTATGTTAAAATTTTTAAATAAATACACTAATTTCAATGCGTGCGAAGCTGCATGCACAGCTAGTAACTGATAAGTCTTAACAAGTCTTCAGGTTCTGAGGAAATTTTGGACTTGCCGGAACTTGTCTCGACAAGTTTGAAAAGAACCACACAGCAGTTTCTCCTAAACATGAAATAAATAAAAACTATCCCTTACTTTAACAGATCGATGCATCGGAACACGTCACGCTTTGCGGGGACTTCCCCTTTTGTGTGCACAGATTATTAACTTAATAATTACAGTTTGAGGAAACAAATAAACATGTTTTTGAAGTAAAAATATAACCTAGTACTATTGTAAAAAACGATATACATACGAAATGGACAAAGTTTTTCCCGTCGTAAATCTCAACTGCGCGGGAATTCTAGGACATTCTAGTTCAAAATACTCTTTAGGTACTAGCTGTGCCAGTAGCTTCATCCGCGTGGAAATCAGCGTGTTACAATTTTTTCCCCAAATTGAACATAAAAGTAATTATCGTGAGTTAATCACTATCACTACATATTATAAAACAAAGTCCCTATATCCCTATGTATGCATAAAACTAAAACTACGCAACAGATTTTGATGCGGTTTTAATAGATAGAGTAATTCCAGAGGAAGGTTTGTACGTATAATAACATTCAATACGGAGTAGAGAAATACTGTAATTTTTGAGGTTTCTGTAAATAATTACATTTTTTCCGCTTACATTGCAAACGCAGGCTAAACCCTACGAGATTTATAAAAATAATGTACTAAATATTTGTACACCTTGAAAAGGTCTACAGAAAAGTCCGCGATGGTATATGTCTATCTCTTATGGATAAAACACTATAGCATTTTTTGTCATTTACTTTTACGAAAAATAATGCCTTATTTTTGAAGCAATTTTTATACAATACAGCATTAATCCTTATCCAATTAAGTACCTTCAATAAATAGTTGATTTAATATAGATCAATATGGCCGTTTACAGCATGTAATTTAAGTGAACATTTTAGGAGGTATTACAGATTTAAAATGCCGTGAGGAGGCCGCGCTTCGCCCTATAACACTTCGACTTTAGCAGCTATGTCCCTCTTTCAAGAGTTTGTTTAAAGACATTCTGTAATTAATGGTAAAAATAAAATACATAGGGAAAAATGTAAAAATAAATACGCAAATATGTACTATATGAATTAAGATATTCAAAGATAGCAGGAAATCTTCTTGGAATAGGGAGAGGGAAATTGTTTTTCTCCAAATTTAACTCTTGCGGGCCACGGGCAGTAATGAATAAATCAAAACTACTGGATCGATTTTAATAATTTTTTTTCACTGAGTGACATGGGCTATATATTTTATACCCGTGCGAAGCAGGGGCAGGCCGCTAGTTATAAATAAAAGAATTTAATATAAAAGATTTTTGAATGACTTTCATCGTTTAATTAATAAAACCACCTTCATTTCTTATCGAGATGTCGTAAAAGGCGACTAAGGTAAGTTAACCCACCTGTGGTATCCGGTTGAGTAGAATAAACCACCCTTTTACTTACTGAGGTCTCGTGAAATACGAGTAAGATAAGTTGACGTCCAGGCAGGTGTCATGTGACATGTTTATAACATGTTGTGCCAACCCCACTTAGGTATGGAAAGGAAGATGTTGATATTTTAGTACACTTTACCATCAAGTACCTGAAAGAAAAGAGAAATGAAAAAATAATACGGCGGGTGGGGCTCGATCCTAGGTATTTTCACCTCTCTAGACCGCCCGTTCCCCAAATGAACTACCATGACTTTACGTTTGACAGCGAAAAATTGTGATTGTATTCAACGTTAATTTCAAAAAAGTTTTATAGCCCGAAAACAGGGATAACACGACATTTTTTTTAAAATAAAACTTATCTAGATCGATTTTTCTCCCCTAAACCCCCTACATGCTGAATTTCAGAAAAATCGTCGTTTCCGAGATTCAGAAAATATATATATACATACAAGATTAACTCATTTAAATATTAAATATAATAAATCTCTACCAGACAACACGGCCTTTTAATATCACGGTGACAACATGTTTATAACATGTTGTGAACCATTAAAAAGTCTCGAAAACCGCCGCAAAATAATTGATCTCGTAACAATACAACACTCGTTAATAATACGTTACAATCCATAGACGCGGTAAGTAGTTTAAATTTTTCGGTTCCACGTAGTGCTCCTTGTTCTTGTAAAAACTTTAAAACTTTCAGGTCTCTCGAAATCAAGAACTAATTTAGGTCAAAATAGTCCATTTAACTTGCTTATCAACACTTATAACGCACTTAATTGCCATGATATAGACATCTTCCACGACCCACTATTCAAATATAAAAATAAACTTGCTTGCCCGCTTTAAGTTGTTAAGTTTTAGTAATAGTTTTTATCAAAATTTTCCTTAACGTATAACTTAATTTGATTCCTTTTAATTATATAAAAAACTTTTGTACCTACGATAACACTGTACTCGCCTTAAAAAGTGTTTTACCTAGAACTTACCGTATGAAAATGTGTATTAATAAGTATGTGTAAAATGCTTTGGCTTGTCATCACTACATATTATAAAACAAAGTCCATATTTTCGTATGTACGCATAAAACTTTAAAACTACGCAACCGATTTTGATGCGGTTTTTTTTAATAGATAGAGTGATTCCAGAGGAAGGTTTGTACGTATAATAACATTCAATACGAAGTAGAGAAATACTGTAATTTTTGAGGTTTCTGTAAATAATTACATTTTTTTCCGCTTACATTGCAAACGCAGGCTAAACCCTACAAGATTTATCAAAATAATACTACACTCACAACGTCACTTTTAACACAGCCCGAAAGTTCTTTCCACTGATCGCCACTACATACCGAGGATAGTTCGCGAAGCCATTGAAATTAAGAAATATAAAAATTTCAATCGCGAAGACGGTTTTAGATTAGCGAACACGTGGAATCCAGTAGTAGAACTGTGTAAAACTCAGAAACGGCGCCAAAATTCAAAATTTAAAAGTGACGTTGTGAGTGTAGTATGCCGAACAATCCGTGACGCGCCGATAAAAAGAACGAGACGGAAGGTAGTTAGATACTGCCCCTAACGTCTCAGCTTGAAGTACCGCCTACCTGCAGTTCCGTCGTGACCACGATCCATGCAACTGGGTCGAAATATCGGCGAATCAAAACAAATTACCGTGGTATGTACCCGAAACTAATACATTATAATTATGTCTTCAAACCACGAATATTCAAGTATAAAATCATTATATATCTATCGCTTATGGATAACCCACTAAAGCATTTTTTGTCGTTTACTTTTTACGAAAAATAATGCCTTATTTTGAAGCAATTCTTATACAATACAGCATTAATCCTTATCCAATTAAGTACCTTACCTTAAATAAATAGTTGATTTAATATCGATCAATATGGCCGTTTACAGCATGTAATTTAAGTGAACATTTTCGGAGATATTACAGATTTAAAATGCCGTGAGGTGGCCGCGCTTCGCCCTATCACACTTCGACTTTAGCAGCGATGTCGCTCTTTCAAGAGTTTGTTTAAAGACATTCTGTAATTATTTGTAAAAATAAAATACAAAGGGAAAATATAAAAGTAAATAAGTAATAATGTACTATATGAATTTAGATATTCCAAAGATAGCAGGAAATCTTCTTGGTATAGGGAAAGGAAATTGTTTTTCTCCAAATTTAACGCTACGGCCACGGGCAGTAATGAATAAATCAAAACAACTGGATCAATTTTAATCATTTTTTTACACTGACTGACCTGGGATATATATTTTATACCCGTGCGAAGCAGGGGCAGGCCGCTAGTAATAAATAAATAAACCCAACTTATGACTATAGGACCCAAATAAGGACAGGAGGATGTTGATATCTTAGTACACATTACCACCAATTAGCATTGACATATGATGAGGAGCAAATTGTAAGGGTTGTCGAGTTTTTATTTTACTGCGAAACAGTTAAACACGTGCGTGCTATGCGTAAAGCCGTAAACACGCACAAAAGCTGCTTATAGCTAATCGATACCGCGTTCCGAGCTCCTTAACCGTTCATTATGGCCAACATTTTTGTGCTCGATGACGTCATACAATCCTTTTAAGTCTTCCATTTACTTATTGCATCTATGTCCATATATTTCATACATATTGATTAGGTACCGACTAGGCGGGTGACTTTGAGTAGAAAACATTGATGAATAAATAATCGATTTTTTGACGTGACAACGTCTTAAATTAGGTTGCGGCTTGGAGTCACTCATGAAAAAGTGTAACGCCCGCTCACGTCTGTTACGATGAGTCACCGAACGAAAGAGAGGCCCGCCGGACTGGCGAATGCCTTGCGTCTCTCTCCCACTCCAATCCATCACATTTAAAAAGACGTTATCACATAAAATCTTTGCCCGTAAAACCGACTTTACAGGCAACCGTTTTTTTTCTCCCTTCAAAGTAAATCGATTTAACAAAACGATTATCTAGAAACGAAAAATGGGTTATTTGATAATTGACAAAATCATTTCATATCCTTTTTATAACCTTTGAAATGGTAAAAAAATAAATTTTAATAGTCGATTATGTCGATATAAACGATTTTTCACAAATGGATTTATTTTAAAGGATATAAAATCGATTATTACTAATCGTTTTTTAACTATTTAGAATATTTGGTTAATAAGGTAATAACTAATTAGACCTAACCTATTTCTTAATAGTAGATTATGATACTTTTGCAATAAGATGTAATAAGGGTTCACACGAATGTTATAAGACCATGTTATGTACAGTGTCATACACTACTTTATCTACTCTCATACTATAATACGTAAAACAATATCAATAAAAACCAAACTTTGTTTAATATATTGTTGTTTAATAATAATATTGAAAAGATTTTTTTAAATGACAAATGTTAGCACCAAGGCGCAAACATTGCGCATGCGTGTTGCGTCGCCGCGGACTCGTTCATTGAAATTTTTTTTAAGGTAGAGGTTCAACCTCCTCGGTCCAGCTGGAGGTTGTATAGGTGTATCGTTATGATTAAAAAGTTATATTATGATACAGGTGTCCATACAAGACCTGTATCGTAATAAAACTTTTTAATTTTTTAATTTTTGGCCTGTACGTAATGTTTGTCATAAGAATTGTGGTTTCAGTTTTATAATCTTTGTATTATAGTATCAGAGTAGATGAAATATATAGAAAACTACAATAACGAGGTGATAATATAATTGTTACAGTAGAACGGAACTTGTGGATTACCTTGGCACCTCATGTTTCCGGACAATCTTAAACACGGAAACCTTTAGACACTGGCTCTTGCATGCAGCTTTACTCGTGTCATTGCATAATAAATGTATCCAATACTGGAATGGTACCCTAAAAAAATCGAGAAAATATATTCAAATTCAAAATTTTCGTTATTCAAGTAAACTTGTCAATAAGTGCTTTGGAATCGTCAACTCTACTGCTGGTTCGGAAAGCTACCGCTACCGAGAAGAGCCAGCAAGAAACTCGGCGGTTTCTTTTAAAATAAGCACCTGGGTGACCGAGCTTAGCTCGGTAATTTTTAAAAGACACAAAAATGCAATGTAAAATATAAAGAAAGAAAGAAAAAAAAAGATTTTTTTTTGGTCCGCCCGTTACTGTAAGGCTATCACAGCTTTGCATTTGACAGCTCGAATATTATTTACATTCAATTCTACATTTTAGCATTTTTTTTATGTCCGAAAAACAGGTATAAAACGATTTTTTTTTATGAGACAAAGGTAGATCGATTTGTACCCGTTGTATCCGGCAGAGTAGAATAGACGACCCTCATTTCTTACCGAGGTGTCGAAAAAAGGCGACTAAGGTATCTTGACCCGCCGTGTGGTATCCGGCTGAGTAGAATAGACCAACCTCATTTCTTACCTAGGTGTTGTTAGATACGACTAAGGTAAATTGATGTCAACAGGCGGCCGGTCCTAAAATACGTAGTCAAATCATGTGACAACGTGTTTAGCCGACCCCACTCAGAGTGGGATACGGGTGGAAGGATGATAATGACGCTGGGAAATGCCCAATAGAAACCATACCTACTCATTTTTGACATAGGGAAAACATTGGGAGACATTGTCAATAGAGAAAACTTATACACCGACTTTCGCATTTAATATGTCTGTATTTATTTACAACCTGTTTTCTATTCTGGTTTATAATCCACGCTATGATCGATTGATGTATTTGTATTAACCATATTTATCTATTACTAATATACAAAGCTGACGAGTTGGTTTGTTTGATTGTTTGAACGCGCTAATCTCAGGAACTACTGGACCGATTTGAAGAATTCTTTCAGTGTAAGAAAGTCCTTTTATCGATGAAGGCTATGAAGATGAAAAGGAGAGGAGCATCAATAAAAAAAATTGCGTAAACGGCAAAATTTAAAGGTTTCGATGCGTGCGCTAAGTAAACGGTGAAAGTTATTTAAAAATATCTTAAAATGTGTGTTCAAAATGTCAATTCAGGAAAAAAAATTGTGACACTGTCCTCGCAAGCGAAGCCGAAAGCACAGCTAGTTAAGATATAAGATTAAGTATCGGTGTAATAGCAGTCGAAAAACGGACAAATTGCGTACAACACTTGCCGTATAATTCGGATGAATCAAAGATCACGCAAACTTTCACTGTCGCACGGGTTTGGTGTTACGTCGTTATTACACAACGTGAGATATCGTGATGGATTGTGGTTTGTTTACACGGATTATATTAGTTTCACCTGTATGTATGTGTTTATATGTGTGGTCTTCTCCTCAGCCGTGGCTGATGGGGACTACAGGACTCGAGGTATAACCTCGTTTAGGCAGGCTTTTTTTATACAGGAAAAAACCTTTATGGGTACCGCCGCCCGACGGGGACAGGCGGCGGTTATGTCGAACTCACACCGACTAAAACGACCTGTGTGCTCCGCCACGCTGCTTATGGCAAGGACAGGGTATCGTTGTACACATTGCACCCATCCTGACGATAGCCGCTCTGATTCCAGAGTCATCTTCTCCGGATAGGGATCTCTGAAAAGAGAAGTCCCCTTTCGCTAGACGATCCATCGGGAGCACCAAATGCATCGACCGCCTCGGGGACCAGTAAGCCAGGCGTCCAATATACCCCGTTCGGAACGCCCGAAGGTCCACTGTTATGGCGGCAGACAATGTTCTATTGCCCGGGTAATTGCTTCGACCTAGTAACGATCAGGGGTCAACGCTTGTGAGGAGGATCCATTCGGGCTCCTATGTACGGTGTCTTCAAAGTCTTTTCCCTCTGGGGAGGATAAGAGAGGCTCTCTGGGCAAAGGTCATCCTTTTGCAGGTCTCACTTCTGTCGTGTCTGTGCGTGGAGGTGGGCGCACACACTGTTGTCCGCACAATGAACATTGTCCGCGCGAGTTTGCAGACATACTCCTCCACGGTCGGTATTCTGTTCGGTAGTCCCGGTGAATGACATCGTTACGACCTGTCGTATTTATGTATGAATGTCTGTATTTTAAACGGACATTACCAGAGGTCGCTGCTATCTTGCTTATTACGAGTGTAGCTGATGGTTAACAAACTCGTCGCGGTTCACTGTCACCGAGCGTCCTTTGAACACAGACGATGGCGTGCTCGGTGTAACGTGCAACAAAAAATAAAGTTTTTGATGGTAACGGGAAAAACAAGCCTCCACAAAGAGAATGACCAATTTCTGGGTATTATCTGTACTAATATATAAAGCTGAAGAGTTTGTTTGTTTGTTTGATTGATTGATTGTTTGTTTGTTTGTTTGTTTGTTTGTTTGTTTGTTTGTTTGTTTGTTTGATTGATTGATTGATTGTTTGTTTGTTTGTTTGAACGCGCTAATCTCAGGAACTACTGGAGCGATTTGAAAAATTCCTTCAGTGTCAAATAGTTCTTTTATTAAAGAAGGTTATAGGCTATATAACATAACGCTAAAATAAATAAGAAAGGAGCAGCAATATAAAATTATACGAAAAACGGCAAAATTTTAAACTTTGCGTGCGCTGAGTAAACGGTGACAGTTTCTATAAAATCATGTATTACAAAATTGTTCCTCTCTAGAAGTTCTTAATAAAAGTCCAGGACAGCATATGCCTAGCTCTTAAGGTTAACGTACTTTAACCATTTTTATGGTTATCAAAATACTATATTTAATCTTTACACGCGGGCGGATCCGCTGGCGATTGCTAGTCTCTCAACAAACTTTTCAGCTTTATATATTAGTATAAATTATGTATTGTCGGGTTTTCTATAGTTTGCAAAAAAAAACAGCTTGTGCGAATAAAGAATTTGAATTTTAAAAGATAAAAAATCTATTGTTAAATTCATAGAGAGCAGACAGACAGAAAGTGGCAGAAAAACTTGGTGAAATGCCAATGATAAAAAAGTAATAATGAAATTATTTCGCTACAGATTTATCGCGGATTGTAACAAAATAAATTTATTATTTACTTTTTGTATTGTGGATCTTCGCAAAGTAACGCCTTATTCTATAAATTATGCCAATGACAATATTTTGGGTGATTTTGGATATGGTTTGGATATTGGTTGGTACGATTGTTTGTGAGTATGGATGTATGTTTGTAACTCTTTCACGGCGAATCCGATGAACCAATATCTATGAAGTTTGTCACAATTATTCCTTATATACCGGAATAACATATAGGCTATAGAAATCCTGTTAATTCTACAGGAATAGGATGAGATTGAAAAGCGCCATCTATTATCAACTTATAACGCGACAGGTAAAAGCTAGTCTACAATAAATAAAAGAGAAAATGTATGTATGTCCTTTACACACTTCGAAACCGCTGGAACGATTTTAATTAAATTTTCAAACAATCGATAGGTGTTGAGACCTATTTACGGTCAGCTTTAATAAAGTCTTTCAAAAACATACGATACTATTAACTAAACGCCGTGTGGTATCCGGTGGAATAGAATAGTGCCACCCTCATTTCTTACCGAGGTGTCGTAATAGGCGACTAAGGTAAGTCGACCCGTCGTGTGGTATCCGGGTGAATAGAATAGTACCACCCTCATTTCTTACCGAGGTGTCGTAAAAGGCGACTAAGGTAAGTTGACCCACCGTGTTGTATCCGGTTAAGTAGAATAGACCACCCTCTTTCTTACCGAGGTGTCGTAAAATACGACTATGGTAAGTTGATGTCAGGCAGGCGACCGGTCGTAAAATACGCAGCCAAATAACGTGACAGCATGTTTATAACATGTTGTGCCGACCCCACTTAGAGTGGAATAAGGGCAGGAAGATCATGACGATACTATTAACTAAGTGATATTCGTTTAATTTGAAAAATGGTATAATGTAGTGAAGAACTAATTGATTCTTTTACTTAAGGTCCTAGAGGTGTGTTCAATTTACAGCGTTTTTAATAGCGTTTACATTTATTTTTACATAGTTGTAGCCGTGACGGTGTTTTATGCTAACCTAAGCGTTTCAGTACCCCCAATAATTGTTAGAAATGTGTTTTTCGCCGTTTCCGAAAGAAACATGGGAATTTGTTTTTCCGTATATGTCACCCCCATGCCGTGTTGTATCCGGCTAAGTAGAATAGACCAACCTAAATTCTTATCGAGGTGTTGACCCACCGTGTAGTATCCGGTTGAGTAGGATAGACCACCCTCTTTCTTACCGAGGTGTAAAATACGACTAAGGTAAGTTGACGTCACGCCGGTCGTAAAATACGTATCTAAATCATGTGACAACATATTTATAACATGTGGTGCCGACCCCACTTAGAGTGGGATAAGAGCAGGAGGATGATGATGATGTAGCCCCCGGTAAGCTTTAATTGTGCCAAATTTCATTAATATTGGTTTATTTGATTAGCCGCGTTAGCGTAACAGACAAACGAACAGACAGACTTTTGCATTTATAATATTTGTATGGATTCTTTTGATAATGATCATATTTTGACGTGACAACGTCTTAAATTAGGTTGCGGCTTGAAAAAGTGTAACGCCGCTCACGTCTGTTACGATGAGTCACCGAACGAAAGAGAGTCCCGCCGGACTGGCGAATGCCTTGCATCTCTCTCCCACTCAAACATGATTGGTCCGCCTGATACTGAGAAAAGACGTTGTCATGTAAAATCTTTGCCCGTAAAACCGACTTTACAGGCAACCATTTTTTCTTTACGAGATGCCTGATAACTTGTATCGCTTGATACAAGTTAGTATTGTTACAAGTTAGATTGTAGTCGTAACGAAACCTGTTGGGAGCTTTGGTCACCTGCGCGTTAACCAGCACTAAAGTAATGTACTAGAGAATTGTAGATCTACAAAAATACTACAAAAAAGTCCGCGAAAGCATGTTTCAATATGTTACGGTTAACTCACTATAACTGATTTTATGTTAAATATTTTAATTCGGGAAAAATTTAACATATAAGGGAAAAAAATACATATTTAATTATTTAGGCTTATTAAGCTTAAGTTACCGCGAAGTCACGGTTATATGTATAATCGCAAACAAATTCCGTTTTCGACTAATAGGATTTTATTTATAGTAAATTTATTTAAATACTTTTATACAATTAATTATGATTAAATTAAACTAAGTGTTTGATTTAAGTGCGATAAAAATGAAAGTGAAAGAATTAATTCTGAAACCGCAAAATACTACTTTCTATCTTGCTGTAAAAATCCACGCAAACGAAATCAAAAGCAGAAGTTAATCTATATGATGAATGATATGTATTATAAAACAAAGTTCCAAAATTTTTATGTATGTGTTTGATTTTCTCGAAATCTATTACTGAACGGATTTTTATACGGTTTTTACTAAAAGATAGCGCTTTTCTTGAGAAAGGTTTGAGTTAATCGCATATTACTGTTAAATTTACACAAAGGGATTTACGCGGGAACTTGTGACATACGATACATAACAAAATAATACATAAGCACTACACACATTCACTACCACAATCTGAACAACCGTTTCGCTCCGCAACCGAAGCATCGATAGGAGTTAGACTCCACGACAAAATCGCAAAGCTTTGCAATACTGCTAGGACGAATAGTACACTCTACATATAGCATTACATATATTCTTGTATCGCGTATTATAGCAAAACTAGCTGTTACCTGCGACTTCGTTCGCATGCACTGTTGTCGTTTGATAGGTCGATAATAGATGGCGCTTTTCAATTTCATCCTATTCCTGTAAAATTAACAGGATTTCTATAACCTATATTATTCCGGCGTCATTGTCATCTTCCTTCCCTTATCCCACTCTAAGTGGGGTCGGCACAGCTTGTTATAAACATGCTGTCACATGATTTGGCTGCGTGTTTACGACCGGCCGCCTGTCTGATATCAACTTACCATAGTCGTATTTTACGACACCTCGGTAAGAAAGTGGGTGGTCTATTCTACTAAACCGGATACCACACGGTGGGTCAACTTACCTTAGTCGCCTTTTACGACACTCCGGTAAGAAATGAGGTTGGTCTATTCTATTCAGCCGGATACCACATGGCGTTTCGACTTACCTTAGTCGCCTTTTAAGACACCTCGGTAAGAAATGAGGGTGGTACTCAGTGGCGTAGCTAGGGGGTGGCGAGAGGGGCGGTCGCCCCAGGGCACCACAGGCAAGGGGGGCACCAAACTCGATAATATTTTTTTTTTGATGAATAATGAAATCATTTCAGAAAAAGTTCAATAAGACTCTTATTCAACTTTTTGCACATTGATTTTGTATGATTATATTGTCTACAATAAACACAAAAAAGTTTCTTAGCTGTAGACCTCGATGAAGTAACAACGGACTTTGCCACTCAAAAAGCGAGGAAAGTTTGTTTTTAAATTTTCTAAAAAAAAATTATCATAATCTAATGATATTTTGGATATAGTTATCATTTTGAACCAATTTAAATTTATATATTCATTTATAAAGTCATTGCGTTGCGCAGGGGGGGGGGGCACCAGGTGATGATTGGCCCCGAGCCCCAAATATACTAGCTACGCCACTGGTGGTACTATTCTATTCAGCCGGATAACACACGGCGGTATATTATTCCGGTGTATAAGGGATAATTGTGCCAAATATCATTGATATTGGTTCAGCGTATTCGCCGTGAAAGAGTAACAAACATACATCCATACTCACAAACTTTCGCATTTATATTATTAATAGGATGTTGATAACTTTTGTATTATAGACCGCCGCAAAGCAGCACCTAATTCTATAACTTAATCAAGTAAGTAGCGACCTATTACTCTCCCACTGCTGGGAATAGGCCTCTTCTCTCCCTTTTTGCAGAGAAGGATTGGAGCTAAGACCTACCACGCTGCTCCAATGATTGGTAGGTTACACATATCTCCAGAATTCTCTAGAGATATGCAGGTTTCCTTACGAAATTTTTCTTTACCGAAAAGCGTGTAATAAATTGCAATTATCAATTAGACACAAGTTTTAACAGAAAAACTCATTTGTGTCTGCCCGGGTTTAACCCGTGACCTCCTCGAAAGAATCCCACGGTGTTACCGCTGGGCTTTCACAGTTTTTAACTTGTAACTCAGTCAATTACAGTTAACCGCCGTGTGGTATTCGGCTGAATAGAATAGTACCACCCTCATTTCTTACCGAGGTGTCGTAAATGGCGACTAAGGTAACTCGATCCGCCGTGTGGTATCCGGCTGAGTAGAATAGGCCAACTTCATTTCTTACCGAGGTGTCATAAAAGGTGACTAAGGTAGGTTGACCCACCGTGTGGTATCCGGCTGAGTAGAATAGACCAACCTCATTTCTTACCGAGGTGTCGTAAAATGCGACAGAGGTAAGTTGACGTCAGACAGGCGGCCGGTCGTAAAAACACAGTCAAATCATGTGACAACATGTTTATAACATGTTGTGCCGACCCCACTTAGAGTGGGATAAGGGCAGGAAGATGAATTAGTCAACTACAGTTAAATTGTTAGATCCGCCCGCAGTCTGACCGTACCCTTACGGCCTTCTAAATATTGTGATATTTAGAAGCAATTTCAATTGTACATTATTTCCAACGAACACGAAATTTCGCTTAACAAATACTTGTCGCCTTGAAATGTTCGGCTTTGTTTTGGACACGTTTAACATTTTTTAACATAATAATTGCTTGGAATCGTTTAGAGGAATCGTTTGTTGGTTGCAATCCATTCGCCCAAGATCCCGTGAGCGCCAGACCTTTTTCATGGAATGGTGTTGTTAAAATATTAAATTAACAATACTTGAAAATAGCGTATAAAAAAAACTGCTGAGTACGTAACGACCTAACTCGCCATCTCGTTCGCACCTACCCGTATATATACTTCCCGCTCTTTCCAACCGCAACCTTTTATGCTTGTCTGGCTGGGGTAGGAACTATCGAAAATGTCTGGCTAAAGGGGAAACATCATCGTATTCTTATCCCAGTAATATATATTAAAATCAGCTTTTATAGTATGACGTAGTCAAATTTCATGAACTTTAAGGGTGTCTGACAGGGGGTTTCCACTATGCTAAGTGTCTGGCATTGACTGACGTGATTTTTAATATTATTCTAAAGGTAATATCAAAAGATCAAGCTTTATACTATGACAAAATTAATTCGGAATTTTGCAACCTTGAGTACCTCGTATCTCCCAAAGCCACTATCATCCAAATTCCAAAATCTACCATCGTGCTTACCTGTGTTGGGAGCATGCACTGACAAAGTTTCAGCTTTTATAAAATGACGAAGGTCTGGCGCTCACGGGATCTCTCTCTAATATAACAATTCCTCCACTCCACTCCATAACCTTGTTCCTCCATCACCTTTCTATTATCGCACCGCAAGGCAGCGGGAGAATTTCCACCCTTACATCATCGATCTCCCACGAAGGCGCACAGAGCGCTTCGCGACCTCTTTTTTATTGCGCACAGCAAGGGAATGGAATTCTCTCCCGGAAATATTTCCCACTTCATTCAATATGGGTCTCTTTAAAGCTAGAGTGAATAGGCATCGTCTAGGCAAGCGCGCTCCATTTTAGGCTGCATCATCGCTTACCATCAGGCATGATTGCGATCAAGCACTCGCCTATTCTGCAATAAAAAAAATGAAATATATTTTTAAAGATATAAAAAAATATATTAAAAAAAAAGAAGGCGCCGATTATATGTAGGATTCAAACCCTACACGGGTTTGAATCCCACATATAACCATTTTCTGTCCGCACGTTACCCATCGGCTATCGCAACATTACGTTTGATAACTAAAACACAAAGAAACAAACTTGGTATTAACCAAGTTTTCTGTCCATATTTTTATTATAAAATAGCTCATATTGACATATGAAGGTAAGACTTTATCATTGTCTTTTCTACCTATGTGAACTTGGCAGCCGACTTTCGAAAAAAAATTTTTTGAAATTGCCGTCGGGTTCTGCATCGTTTGTACCCGTTTGTACCACTTTTAGTTTCGTTTGTACCTCAAACCAAAAAAAGTTAAAGAAATTTCAAAATTGGTCCCGCAGCCCACTTTAGAAAATCATAATTATTTCAACGGGGTCTGATTCGGGGTCGTTTGTACCCGTTTGTACCGCCTTTACTTTTCAATTATCTGAAAACCCAAAAAAGATACAGAGATTTGAAAATGTTGAAAACCAAAGATAGAATATTTCCGTTAAATCTAAAGATATTTCAAATCTGCAAACGGAGATCGGTAGGCGCCGGCACCGTGACGATTGTACCGCCTTGCGTTTCTTCCGAATCTCAAACCGAAAAAAAATCCGAGCATTTTGAAAATTTGAAAAAATTATTTTTTTCCAAATTTTTGGAAATTTGAAAATCTGAAGACGGGAATCGACGCGCAATCGTTTGTACCCGTAGAAATCACTTTCGTTTTCGTTTGAACCTCAAACCAAAAAAATTTAAGAGCGTTTTCAATTTTGAAAAACCAAAGATAGAATATTTCCGTTAATTCTAAAGATATTTCAATTCTGCAAACGGGGATCGGTAGGCGCCGGCGCCGTGAGGATTGTACCGCCTTGCGTTTCTTCCAAACCTCAAACCGAAAAAAAATTAGAGCATTTTGAAAATTTGAAAAAATTATTTTTTCCAAATTTTTGGAAATTTTAAAATCTGAAAACGGGGATCGACGCGCAATCGTTTGTACCCGTAGAAATCACTTTCGTTTTCGTTTGAACCTCAACCCAAAAAAATTTAAGAGCGTTTTCAATTTTGAAAAACCAAAGACAGAATATTTCCGTTCATTTTTGAGATATTTCAATTCTGCAAACGGAGATCGGTAGGCGCCGGCGCCGTGAGGATTGTACCGCCTTGCGTTTCTTCCGAATCTCAAACCGAAAAAAAATTAGAGCATTTTAATAATTTGGAAAAATTATTTTTTTCCAAATTTTTGGAAATTTGAAAATCTGAAGACGGGGATCGATGCGCAATCGTTTTTACCCGTAGAAATCACTTTCGTTTTCGTTTGAACCTCAAACCAAAATAATTTAAGAGCGTTTTCAATTTTGAAAAACCAAAGATAGAATATTTCCGTTAATTCTAAAGATATTTCAAATCTGCAAACGGAGATCGGTAGGCGCCGGCACCGTGAGGATTGTACCGCCTTGCCTTTCTTCCGAATCTCAAACCGAAAAAAAATCCGAGCATTTTGAAAATTTGAAAAAATTATTTTTTTCCAAATTTTTGGAAATTTGAAAATCTGAAGACGGGGATCGACGCGCAATCGTTTGTACCCGTAGAAATCACTTTCGTTTTCGTTTGAACCTCAAACCAAAATAATTTAAGAGCGTTTTCAATTTTGAAAAACCAAAGATAGAATATTTTCGTTAATTCTAAAGATATTTCAAATCTGCAAACGGAGATCGGTAGGCGCCGGCGCCGTGAGGATTGTACCGCCTTGCGTTTCTTCCGAATCTCAAACCGAAAAAAAATCCGAGCATTTTGAAAATTTGAAAAAAAAAATTTTTCAAAATTTTTGGAAATTTTAAAATCTGAAGACGGGGATCGTCGTGCAATCGTTTGTACCCGTAGAAATCACTTTCGTTTTCGTTTGAACCTCAAACCAAAAAAATTTAAGAGCGTTTTCGATTTTGAAAAACCAAAGATAGAATATTTCCGTTAATTTTTGAGATATTTCAATTCTGCAAACGGGGATCGGTAGGCGCCGGCGCCGTGAGGATTGTACCGCCTTGCGTTTCTTCCGAATCTCAAACCAAAAAAAAATTAGAGCATTTTGATAATTTGGAAAAATTATTTTTTCAAAATTTTTGGAAATTTGAAAATCTGAAGACGGGGATCGACGTGCAATCGTTTGTACCCGTAGAAATCACTTTCGTTTTTGTTTGAACCTCAACCCAAAAAAATTTAAGAGCGTTTTCAATTTTGAAAAACCAAAGACAGAATATTTCCGTTAATTTTTGAGATATTTCAATTCTGCAAACGGGGATCGGTAGGCGCCGGCGCCGTGAGGATCGTACCGCCTTGCGTTTCTTCCGAATCTCAAACCGAAAAAAATCCGAGCATTTTGAAAATTTGAAAAAATTATTTTTTCAAAATTTTTGGAAATTCGAAAATCTCTGAAGACGGGGATCGACGCACAATCGTTTGTACCCGTAGAAATCACTTTCGTTTTCGTTTGAACCTCAACCCAAAAAAATTTAAGAGCGTTTTCAATTTTGAAAAACCAAAGACAGAATATTTCCGTTAATTTTTGAGATATTTCAATTCTGCAAACGGGGATCGGTAGGCGCCGGCGCCGTGAGGATTGTACCGCCTTGCGTTTCTTCCGAATCTCAAACCGAAAAAAAATTAGAGCATTTTAATAATTTGGAAAAATTATTTTTTCAAAATTTTTAGAAATTCGAAAATCTGAAGACGGGGATCGACGTGCAATCGTTTGTACCCGTAGAAATCACTTTCGTTTTCGTTTGAACCTCAACCCAAAAAAATTTAAGAGCGTTGTCAATTTTGAAAAACCAAAGATAGAATATTTCCGTAAATTTTTGAGATATTTCAATTCTGCAAACGGGGATCGGTAGGCGCCGGCGCCGTGAGGATTGTACCGCCTTGCGTTTCTTCCGAATCTCAAACCGAAAAAAATCCGAGCATTTTGAAAATTTGAAAAAAAAAATTTTTCAAAATTTTTGGAAATTTTAAAATCTGAAGACGGGGATCGTCGTGCAATCGTTTGTACCCGTAGAAATCACTTTCGTTTTCGTTCGAACCTCAAACCAAAAAAATTTAAGAGCGTTTTCAATTTTGAAAAACCAAAGATAGAATATTTCCGTTAATTCTAAAGATATTTCAAATCTGCAAACGGAGATCGGTAGGCGCCGGCACCGTGAGGATTGTACCGCCTTGCGTTTCTTCCGAATCTCAAACCGAAAAAAATCCGAGCATTTTGAAAATTTGAAAAAATTATTTTTTCAAAATTTTTGGAAATTCGAAAATCTGAAGACGGGAATCGACGCACAATCGTTTGTACCCGTAGAAATCACTTTCGTTTTCGTTTGAACCTCAAACCAAAAAAATTAAAGAGCGTTTTCAATTTTGAAAAACCAAAGACAGAATATTTCCGTTAATTTTTGAGATATTTCAATTCTGCAAACGGGGATCGGTAGGCGCCGGCGCCGTGAGGATTGTACCGCCTTGCGTTTCTTCCGAATCTCAAACCGAAAAAAAATTAGAGCATTTTGAAAATTTGAAATAATTATTTTTTCAAAATTTTTGGAAATTCGAAAATCTGAAGACGGGGATCGACGCGCAATCGTTTGTACCCGTAGAAATCACTTTCGTTTTCGTTTGAACCTCAACCCAAAAAAATTAAAGAGCGTTTTCAATTTTGAAAAACCAAAGACAGAATATTTCCGTTAATTTTTGAGATATTTCAATTCTGCAAACGGGGATCGGTAGGCGCCGGCGCCGTGAGGATTGTACCGCCTTGCGTTTCTTCCGAATCTCAAACCGAAAAAAAATTAGAGCATTTTGAAAATTTGAAAAACTATTTTTTCAAAATTTTTGGAAATTCGAAAATCTGAAGACGGGGATCGACGTGCAATCGTTTGTACCCGTAGAAATCACTTTCGTTTTCGTTTGAACCTCAAACCAAAAAAATATAAGAGCATTTTCAATTTTGAAAAACCAAAGATAGAATATTTCCGTTAATTCTAAAGATATTTCAATTCTGCAAATGGAGATCGGTAGGCGCCAGCGCCGTGAGGATTGTACCGCCTTGCGTTCTTCCGAATCTCAAACCGAAAAAAAATTAGAGCATTTTGAAAATTTGAAAAAAATATTTTTTCCAAATTTTTGGAAATTTGAAAATCTGAAGACGGGGATCGACGTGCAATCGTTTGTACCCGTAGAAATCACTTTCGTTTTCGTTTGAACCTCAAACAAAAAAAATTTAAGAGCGTTTTCAATTTTGAAAAACCAAACATAGAATATTTCCGTAAATTTTTGAGATATTTCAATTCTGCAAACGGGGATCGGTAGGCGCCGGCGCTGTGAGGATTGTACTGCCTTGCGTTTCTTCCGAATCTCAAACCGAAAAAAAATTAGAGCATTTTGAAAATTTGAAAAAATTATTTTTTTCCAAATTTTTGGAAATTTTAAAATCTGAAGACGGGGATCGACGTGCAATCGTTTGTACCCGTAGAAATCACTTTCGTTTTTGTTTGAACTTCAAACCAAAAAAATATAAGAGCGTTTTCAATTTTGAAAAACCAAAGATAGAATATTTCCGTTAATGCTAAAGATATTTCAATTCTGCAAATGGAGATCGGTAGGCGCCGGCGCCGTGAGGATTGTACCGCCTTGCGTTTCTTCCGAATCTCAAACCGAAAAAAAATTAGAGCATTTTGAAAATTTGAAATAATTATTTTTTCCAAATTTTTGGAAATTCGAAAATCTGAAGACGGGGATCGACGCGCAATCGTTTGTACCCGTAGAAATCACTTTCGTTTTCGTTTGGACCTCAAACCAAAACAATTTAAGAGCGTTTTCAATTTTAAAAAACCAAAGATAGAATATTTTCGTTAATTTTAACTTTTCAAACGGGGATCGGTATGTGACGATGACTCCAATTTATATTTTGACAATATTTAACATAGATCGTCTTATTTATTTTAAAACTTACGATTTTTAATCCATTCCTTTGTCATACCACATTTTTCCTCATTTCTTTGATTACACTCACATTAACTATTTAATCATGAATCGTCCGATCTTTTACACTGACTCAATACATGTATGCACTTGATTGGCAATTAGTTTACACATACGGGTAAAATGACTCGCCCCTTACACGCAAAACTCACTAAATTTATTGCTTATCATTAGTTTCGCAGAACTCACTATCTTATCACGTGCAGCCGCACAATTTCCATTGCACGATGACGATACAACCCCACCGCAAATCCAGCCTCTTGATGCCTCTCGATCCATTTACCTGGACACTAGTACTCGCCTCCTCTGTTTGCCAGATTTCATGACTTTTCGGCAAACTTGTTTTTTAAACATGCCAAATCTGCATATACATTTTCATCTTTGGCTTACATTAATGGATAAATTTCATAGCTCTCCAGTCCGATGAGGTTCACATGCAAGCTGGCCTGCACATCTGGTGATTCCATTATTGCCACCAATGCCTTGAGAAATATAGTGAATTGTTTTATCATTTTGTCCACATGACGGTCTATTCGGCAGGACTGCCATCAATATCCAATTCAGATGTTGGTCGTAAGTTATCCATCCATTACAATTCATTTTTTTACACACCGCGTTATTTTTAATATTTTTTATTTATTTTATTTATTTATACTTTATTGTACACCACATTTTAAAAATATAAACATTTGATTGAAGTTAAACAAAAATATAAATTTTGTACTGCACAAAAGGTGGCTTTATCGCTTATAAGCGATTTCTTCCAGACAACCTATAAAATAGGAAAACTGTTAAGCACATTAACATTAGTAACCGTATATTCACTCTTAAATAACATAAAAACTTATGAAGTTCGTACACCGCTGTCACCATGTAATGAATCGACGCTTGCTTGTTTGTGACTGACTTATTATTTGCTTACCTACATAACAGCTTCATACACTACAATAGAGTCATAAAAAATAAAGGTTTCTGTTGTCTAAGCGGCTACGCAATATTTTACTTATAAAAAATAAAGATAAAATATTGCCGGCTGAGGATTTTCTTCATATATTTATTACAATATATACTTATTATAAACAATGTCCCAAAATAGCTGTCTCTCTGTATGTGATCGATTTTCTCATAATATATTGAACAGATTTTTTTACGGTTTTTACTAAAAGGTACAGAAAGTCTTCCGAGAGATTTAGATTGATGATTTTATTTATTTATCGAAACAATAACTTTTTTGTAAATTTAGAGATCGCGCATTTTTGAAATAAATCGCCTGGTTGATGTTTTAGGCAAGTGATTGATGTTTAAACCAACAGAGGTATATATACTAAAGGAATTTACTAGAAAATGTTCACATAGTTCTAATCTTACAAAAATGTCCGTAATGGCATGTTCTATCTCTTATGATTACCTGAAAATAATTTCTTTTATGTAAAAAAAATAAGTAAAATATATAGCTCTATTTACATGGGAAAATCTTTGTGACACTAATTTCTAGGCGGGCGAAGCCGTAGGCGCGCCTAGAATTACCTTATTTATAGAATTAGGCGTTACTTTGCGGAGGTTTGTAATGCATGTGTTTTTTCGTATCCTGCAAATATAATTTTATTCTCACTTCTGTACAATATTAGCCTTAATAATTTACTGAGAATACTGGTTTTAATGGAATATATTTCAAGACTGATTAGAAGAAATATGAAAGACTACTAGTAGCAAAAAGCGCTGCTTGCAGGGTAATAAGACGTGGAATTTGTTTACTTTCTGTAGCTCTTATGAGTCATACGGAAGGCTTAGTGACGCACCACTTATGTATTGATAATATTTGTAATATTGATATTGATCGGTTTTTATGTTATGAAAAAAGTAACAACGTAAAATAAAACAATGATTTATATAAAATAATTAATCGGCAACATCCAAATGTCAAATCACTATATAAAAGCACATTAAAACATATATTTGTATTTATACCTTCTTAACAAAATTAATAAATGCATGAGATCTCGATAACTTAAAAACCTCAAAAAATAATCTGTTCCTTCCCCTCAGATCCCAAATCCTCTAATACAATAAATATGCAACCAAACCTATATCTAAACCTATATAATGATTTCAATTTGTTTCTCAATTTCTTAAATAAATGTTTCGACGCACTATTTTGCAGATAGTGTAATTAATTAAACTATCTGCCATTTCCAGTTATTTCGAATGGAATGTGCAAAAAAATAAACTTCGGAATTTATTACTTACACGTGTTCACCAATTGTCTAAAAGATACTTAGTTTTAAGGTGTCTTGAAGCGGCGGCGGTAAGAATCGATTTTTGAGATTCCTCAATTTTGTAAAATTAGATCGGTAGGTGACAGTGATGTGGGGTTTGTAGTACGACAGAGATTACAACAAATTTCTTATTTTATTACACCGCGGGAAGCGCTTCTTCATACAAATAGTCTCTTAAATTCCTTCTATTCGATCTTTACAAATGTTCCTTTAAAATCAGTAATCTCAGTAAATTTGAAGGCTTATAATGTATAAAACAAGAATAAAATTAATTTGCTATAATGGGCGATAAAGTAAATAGAAAATATATACATAATGTAGTAACATGTAGAGTGGACTATCCGTTTTCAGACCAATACATGCAGGAGAAAAATAAATGCACTACAAACCTCCGCAACGTAACGCCAATTCTATACATTAGCTAATGTAATACCTAATAAGTATATATTAGAAAAGAAACCAAAACAATAGGTTTGAAGTAAATCCTGGGCCGGTATTATTGTTTGTCTTCGTAATGCGTAAAATATTGCATGGCTGCTTTGACAACAGATGTCTTTATTTTTACGACTCAAGAACGAATCTGATGTTTTGACGTAAACAATTAACAAAGCTTGTTGATTTTTTTAAACAAACTCGCTGCTAAAGTACCTTTAGAGTAAGTCGGTACAGAGGGGATACAGCTGACTTGTGTACATAGTCTTGCGCTGACTGCTAACAGCGAGTGACCACCTTGGAACTTATAGCTGCTCTCGTGAGAAAAATGTACAACTTATTAAAACTTTATATGTGAAAATGATAAAAATAATTCACTATATTTCTCAACGCATTGGTGGTGATAATGGAATCGCCCCATGTGCAGGCCGGTTAGCTTGTGAACCTCATCGGACTGGAGGGCTATGAAATATATCCGTTTATGTACGCCAAAGGTGAAAATGTAGATGCAGATTTGGAATGTTAAAAAAACAAGTTTGCCGAAAAGACATGAAATCTGGCAAATAGAGGATGCGAGTGCTAGTGTCCAAGAAGATGGATCGGAATGATAAAGAGGTGTCAAGAGGCTGGATTTGCGATTGTGGTGCACCATCGTCGAGGCGGCCGCAAGGGCTCGGCAACCGCATTGCTGGCGGCATGCGCGCCCCGTGTGCCACGCGCCGCAATGCAATGGAAATTGTTATCACGTGCATAACATAGTGAGTTCTGCGAAACTAGTGATTAGCAATTAATTTAATGAGTTTTGCGTGAAAGGGGCGAGTCATTTTACCCGTGTGTGTAAACTAATTGCCAATCGAGTGCATACATGTATTGAGTCAGTGTAAAAGATCGGGAGATTTATGATTAAATAGTTAATGTGAGTGTAATCAAAGAAATGAGGAAAAATGTGGTATAACAAAGTAATGGACTATAATGGTAAGTTTAAAAATAAATAGACGATTTATGTTAAATATTATCAAAATAAGAATTGGAGTCAACGTCACATGCCAATCACCATAAAGTGATTTCTACGAGTACAAACGATTGCGCGTCGATCCCCGTCTTCAGATTTTCAAATTTCCAAAAATTTGGAAAAAATATTTTTTTCAAATTTTCAAAATGCTCTAATTCTTTTTCGGTTTGAGATTCGGAAGAAACGCAAGGCGGTACAATCCTCACGGTGCCGGCGCCTACCGATCTCCGTTTGCAGAATTGAAATATCTTTAGAATTAACGGAAATATTCTATCTTTGGTTTTTCAAAATTGACAACGCTCTTAAATTTTTTTGGTTTGAGGTTAAAACGAAAACGAAAGTGATTTCTACGGGTACAAACGATTGCGCGTCGATCCCCGTCTTCAGATTTTAAAATTTCCAAAAATTTGGAAAAAATGTTTTTTTCAAATTTTCAAAATGCTCTAATTTTTTTCGGTTTGAGATTCTGAAGAAACGCAAGGCGGTACGATCCTCACGGCGCCGGCGCCTACCGATCCCCGTTTGCAGAATTGAAATATCTCAAAAATTAACGGAAATATTCTGTCTTTGGTTTTTCAAAATTGAAAACGCTCTTAAATTTTTTTGGGTTGAGGTTCAAACAAAAACGAAAGTGATTTCTACGGGTACAAACGATTGCACGTCGATCCCCGTCTTCAGATTTTCAAATTTCCAAAAATTTTGAAAAAATAATTTTTCCAAATTATCAAAATGCTCTAATTTTTTTTTGGTTTGAGATTCGGAAGAAACGCAAGGCGGTACAATCCTCACGGCGCCGGCGCCTACCGATCCCCGTTTGCAGAATTGAAATATCTCAAAAATTAACGGAAATATTCTATCTTTGGTTTTTCAAAATCGAAAACGCTCTTAAATTTTTTTGGTTTGAGGTTCAAACGAAAACGAAAGTGATTTCTACGGGTACAAACGATTGCGCGTCGATCCCCGTCTTCAGATTTTCAAATTTCCAAAAATTTGGAAAAAAATAATTTTTTCAAATTTTCAAAATGCTCTAATTTTTTTCGGTTTGAGATTCGGAAGAAACGCAAGGCGGTACAATCCTCACGGCGCCGGCGCCTACCGATCCCCGTTTGCAGAATTGAAATATCTCAAAAATTTACGGAAATATTCTATCTTTGGTTTTTCAAAATTGAAAACGCTCTTAAATTTTTTTGGTTTGAGGTTCAAACGAAACCGAAGGTGATTTCTACGGGTACAAACGATTGTGCGTCGATCCCCGTCTTCAGATTTTAAAATTTCCAAAAATATGGAAAAAAATAATTTTTTCAAATTTTCAAAATGCTCGGAATTTTTTTCGGTTTGAGATTCGGAAGAAACGCAAGGCGGTACAATCCTCACGGTGCCGGCGCCTACCGATCTCCGTTTGCAGAATTGAAATATCTCAAAAATTAACGAAAATATTCCATCTTTGGTTTTTCAAAATTGAAATCGCTCTTAAATTTTTTTGGTTTGAGGTTCAAACGAAAACGAAAGTGATTTCTACGGGTACAAACGATTGCACGTCGATCCCCGTCTTCAGATTTTCAAATTTCCAAAAATTTGGAAAAAAAAAATTTTTTAATTTTCAAAATGCTCTAATTTTTTTCGGTTTGAGATTCGGAAGAAACGCAAGGTGGTACAATCCTCACGGTGCCGGCGCCTACCGATCTCCGTTTGCAGAATTGAAATATCTTTAGAATTAACGGAAATATTCTCTTTGGTTTTTCAAAATCGAAAACGCTCTTAAATTTTTTTGGTTTGAGGTTCAAACGAAAACGAAAGTGATTTCTACGGGTACAAACGATTGCGCGTCGATCCCCGTCTTCAGATTTTAAAATTTCCAAAAATATGGAAAAAAATAATTTTTTCAAATTTTCAAAATGCTCGGAATTTTTTTCGGTTTGAGATTCGGAAGAAACGCAAGGCGGTACAATCCTCACGGTGCCGGCGCCTACCGATCTCCGTTTGCAGAATTGAAATATCTCAAAAATTAACGAAAATATTCCATCTTTGGTTTTTCAAAATTGAAATCGCTCTTAAATTTTTTTGGTTTGAGGTTCAAACGAAAACGAAAGTGATTTCTACGGGTACAAACGATTGCACGTCGATCCCCGTCTTCAGATTTTCAAATTTCCAAAAATTTGGAAAAAAAAAATTTTTTAATTTTCAAAATGCTCTAATTTTTTTCGGTTTGAGATTCGGAAGAAACGCAAGGCGGTACAATCCTCACGGTGCCGGCGCCTACCGATCTCCGTTTGCAGATTTGAAATATCTTTAGAATTAACGGAAATATTCTATCTTTGGTTTTTCAAAATTGAAAACGCTCTTAAATTTTTTTGGTTTGAGGTTCAAACGAAAACGAAAGTGATTTCTACGGGTACAAACGATTGCACGTCGATCATCGTCTTCAGATTTTAAAATTTCCAAAAATTTTGAAAAATTTTTTTTTCAAATTTTCAAAATGCTCTAATTTTTTTCGGTTTGAGATTCGGAAGAAACGCAAGGCGGTACAATCCTCACGGCGCCGGCGCCTACCGATCCCCGTTTGCAGAATTGAAATATCTCAAAAATTAACGGAAATATTCTGTCTTTGGTTTTTCAAAATTGAAAACGCTCTTAAATTTTTTTGGTTTGAGGTTCAAACGAAAACGAAAGTGATTTCTACGGGTACAAACGATTGCGCGTCGATCCCCGTCTTCAGATTTTCAAATTTCCAAAAATTTGGAAAAAAATAATTTTTTCAAATTTTCAAAATGCTCGGATTTTTTTTCGGTTTGAGATTCGGAAGAAACGCAAGGCGGTACAATCCTCACGGTGCTGGCGCCTACCGATCTCCGTTTGCAGATTTTAAATATCTTTAGAATTAACGGAAATATTCTATCTTTGGTTTTTCAAAATTGAAAACGCTCTTAAATTTTTTTGGTTTGAGGTTCAAACGAAAACGAAAGTGATTTCTTCGGGTACAAACGATTGCGCGTCGATCCCCGTCTTCAGATTTTCAAATTTCCAAAAATTTGGAAAAAATGTTTTTTTCAAATTTTCAAAATGCTCGGATTTTTTTTCGGTTTGAGATTCGGAAGAAACGCAAGGCGGTACAATCCTCACGGCGCCGGCGCCTACCGATCTCCGTTTGCAGAATTAAAATATCTTTAGAATTAACGGAAATATTCTATCTTTGGTTTTCAACATTTTCAAATTGCTGTATCTTTTTTGGGTTTTCAGATAATTGAAAAGTAAAGGCGGTACAAACGGGTACAAACGACCCCGAATCAGACACCGTTGAAATAATTATGATTTTCTAAAGTGGGCTGCGGGACCAATTTTGAAAATTCTGTAACTTTTTTTGGTTTGAGGTACAAACGAAACTAAAAGTGGTACAAACGGGTACAAACGATGCAGAACCCGACGGCAATTTCAAAAAAATTTTTTTCGAAAGTCGGCTGCCAAGTTCACATAGGTGTCTTTTCTTTAATAAGTCTATTGGCCGTATACGGCGTAATTTAGGTTGAATAAATTAATCTATACCAATAAATATAAGCCTGTTGCCTGGAATGGTTGCCTGGAAGAGGCACAAACGGCGGCCTTATCGCTGACTTAGCGATAAGGCCGCCGTTTGTGCAATTAATTGAGTTCTTTTTTTTTTTAATTTAACTTCTCTAGTTTTACATAGGCTAAAAAATTTGTTATTTTTCTTTTGTGTATTATTGTGTATTGTGCAATAAAGAGTATTTCTATTCTATTCTATTCTAAATATAGATAACTAGCTTTTACCCGCAACGCCGTGTGGTATCCGGCTGAATAGAATAGTACCGCCCTCATTTCTCACCGAAGTGTCGGAAAAGGCGACTAAGGTAATTTGACCCGCCGTGTGGTATCCGTTTGAGTAGAATAGACCACCCTCATTTCTCACCGAAGTGTCGGAAAAAGCGACGAGGGTAAAGTGACCCGCCGTGTGGTATCCGGCTGAATAGAATAGTACCACCCTCATTTCTTACCGTAAAAGGCAACTAAGGTAAGGTAACTTGACCCACCGTGTGGTATCCGGTTGAGTGAAATAGACCACCCTCCTTCAGATGACGTGAGGCAGGCTGCCGGTCGTAAAATACGTAGTCAAATCTTGTGACAATCATCACTACATATTATAAAACAAAGTCCATATTTCCGTATGTACGCATAAAACTTTAAAACTACGCAACCGATTTTGATACGGTTTTTTTTTATAGATAGAGTGATTCCAGAGGAAGGTTTGTACGTATAATAACATTCAATACGAAGTAGAGAAATAATGTAATTTTTGAGGTTTTTGTAAATAATTACATTTTTTTCCGCTTACATTGCAAACGCAGGCTAAACCTTACGAGATTTATCAAAATGACGTACTAAGTATTTGTACACCTTAAAAAGGTCTACAGAAAAGTCCGCGATGGTATATATCTATCTCTTATGGATAACCCACAATAGCAGTTTTTTTCATTTACTTTTTACGAATAATGATGCCTTATGTTCAAAGCAATTTTTATACAATACAGCATTAATCCTTATCCAATTGAGTACCTTAAATAAATTGTTGATTTAATATAGATCAATATGTCCGTTTACAGCATGCAATTTAAGTGAACATTTTCGGAGATATTACAGATTTAAAATGCCGTGAGGACGCCGCGCTTCACCCTATAGCACTTCGAATCTTTTAGAGTTTGTTTAAAGACATTCTGTAATTAATTGTAAAAATAAAATACATAGGTAAAATGTAAAAGTAAATAAGTAAAAATGTACTATATGAGTTTAGATATTCCAAAGATAGCAGGAAATCGTCTTGGTATAGGGAGAGGAAATTGTTTTTCTCCAAATTTAACGCTTGCGGGCCACGGGCAGTAATGAATAAATCAAAACTACTGGATCGATTTTAGTCATTTTTTTTACACTGACTGACATGGGATATATATTTTATACCCGTGCGAAGCAAGGGCAGGCCGCTAGTATGCTTATAACATGTTGTGCCGACCACACTTAGTGGGATGATGAACTAGCTTTTACCCGCAACTTGGTTCGCGTGCACTGTTGTCGTGTGATAAGTTGATAATAGATGGCGCTTTCCAATGTCATCCTATTCCTGTAGAATTAACAGGATTTCTATAGCCTATATGTGATTTCGGTGCATAAATAATAATTGTGCCAAATTTCATCGATATTGATTCAGCGGATTCGCCGTTAAAGAGTAACAAACATACATACTCACAAACTGTCGCATTTATAATATTTGCAGGATAGGATATAAAATCACTTTCGTTAAAATAGGTTCATTCATTTCATATTTGATCATTTCACGACCATTGAACGGTCACTAGTGCTTATTCATATACTTCAGAAGTAGAAAAATTAAAAAAATGTCAAACGTGATAAAAATAAAGAGATAAGTGCAAACTTGTCCACTTTCTCAATAAGACGGTAAACCGTGTAATAAGGCTTGCGTCGTTTAACAAGCGATACTATAGTTTGATTTAAGTTATTGAAAACTTGCCGACCGCGCCTTGCTTGGTAATTTTCTTTAATAAATAAAAATGAAGAAGATGCAATATAATAAATAAATTCACACACATGGTCGTCTGTCCCCAAAGTAAGTAACTTAAGTACTTGTGTTATGGATGACAGACAACTGGTAAATATATACTTATATAATTTTAAATACATACTAAAATACAAATATACACTATATTAGAAAACTAGCGGCCTGCCCCTGCTTCGCACGGGTATAAAATATATATCCCATGTCGGTCAGTGTAAAAAATATGATTAAAATTGATCCAGTTGTTTTGATTTATTCATTACTGCCCGTGGCCGTAGCGTTAAATTTGGAGAAAAACAAATTCCTATCCCTATACCAAGAAGATTTCCTGCTATCTTTGGAATATCTAAATTCATATAGTACATTATTACTTATTTACTCTTATATTTTCCCTATGTATTTTATTTTTACAATTAATTACAGAATGTCTTTAAACAAACTCTTGAAAGAGCGACATCGCTGCTAAAGTCGAAGTGTTATAGGGCGAAGCGCGGCGTCCTCACGGCATTTTAAATCTGTAATATCTCCGAAAATGTTCACTTAAATTACATGCTGTAAACGGCCATATTGATCTATATTAAATCTACTATTTATTTAAGGTACTTAATTGGATAAGGATTAATGCTGTATTGTATAAGAATTGCTTCAAAAATAAGGCATTATTTTTCGTAAAAAGTAAACGACAAAAACTGCTATTGTGGGTTATCCATAAGAGATAGACATATACTATCGCGGACTTTTCTGTAGTCCTTTTCATGATGTACAAATAATTTTTTACTACGTTTGCAATGTAAGCGGAAAAAAATGAAATTATTTACGACATCACATTAGAAACCTCAAAAATTACAGTATTTCTCTACTCCATATTGAATATTATTAGACATGTAAACCTTCCTCTAAAATCACTCTATCTATTTAAAAAAACCGCATCAAAATCTGTTGCATAGTTTTAAATATTGAAGCATACATAGGGATATACGGACATAGGGACAGACAGAGAATCCGACTTTGTTTTATACTATGTAGGGATATTATTTATTTTTACAATTGATTAGACAATGTCTTTACATACAACATTCATAGCTTTCTTATCATTAGATATTATAAACTTGAAAGAAGGACATTTAGTTCCTCCGGTCGCTGCTAAATTCGAAGTGCTTATAGGTCTAAGCGCGGCCTCCTCGCGGGATTTTAAATCTGTAATATCTCCGAAAATGTTCACTTAAATTACATGCTGTAAACGGCAATATTGATCTATATTAAATCAACAATTTATTTAAGGTACTCAATTGGATAAGGATTAATGCTGTATTGTATAAAAATTGCTTTGAATATAAGGCACCATTTTTCGTAAAAAGTAAATGAAAAAAACTGCTATTGTGGGTTATCCATAAGAGAAAGATATATACCATCGCGGACTTTTCTGTAGACCTTTTTAAGGTGTACAAATACTTAGTACATCATTTTGATAAATCTCTTAGGGTTTAGCCTGCGTTTGCAATGTAAGCGGAAAAAAATGAAATTATTTACAGAAACCTCAAAAATTACATTATTTCTCTACTTCGTATTGAATGTTATTATACGTACAAACCTTCCTCTGGAATCACTCTATCTATTAAAAAAAACTGCATCAAAATCGGTTGCGTAGTTTTAAAGTTTTATGCGTACATACGGAAATATGGACTTTGTTTTATAATATGTAGTGATGTTGGCCCTCGGTGGGAATCAAACCCACGACCCGCGGAACTGAAGGCAGGGGGGTCACTACCAACTGCGCCAACGAGCCAGTGAAAAAGAAAAGAAAAAAGGGATGGTCATATCTGGGACTGGATCTGGAGCATTTTCAGTTTTTAAGTCAGCCCGTTCCCAACTGAGAAGTTTTAATAGCTGGAAACGGGCGTAATAAAGAAGTGAAAATACCCGGAATCAAGTACCAGATGTCACCAGCTTTTTCTTTCCTTTTTTTAATTGCATTTTTTATTTTATATTTAAAAAAAACCCCATCCAAGTACTATTTATCCTGAATATTTAAATTTGTTAATCTTGTATCCGAAGCTCGGAATCTCTGAAACGGCTTCAACGATTTTCATGACATTTAGCATGTACAGGGTTTTGGAGGAGAAAATTAAATTAGCGAGGTTTCATAAAAAAAATTGTTTTATACCTGTTTTCGGGCATTAAAAATGTAGAATTGAAATAAAATTATATTTTAGCTGTCAAATGCAAAGCTGTGATAGGCTAATGGTAACGAGCGCGCCAAAAAAGTTCAAAACGCGCTTTCTTTTATTTTAATTGTTATTTATTGCATTTATTATATCTTTAAAAAAAAACTACCGATCAAGACTCGGTCACCCAGGTACTATGTATTGATATATTAAAGCTCAGTCAGTCAGACACAGGCCTAAGCTCACTGGACTGTACCATAACGCGAAAATGAAATGCCAAGCAACCCGTCGAGCGGAGAATCATTTTTAAACATTCAAAGTACGTATTAATTTATGTATTACTAGCGGCTGCCCCTGCTTCGCACGGGTATAAAATATATAGCCCATGTCACTCAGTGAATAAAATTATTAAAATTGATCCAGTAGTTTTGATTTATTCATTACTGCCCTTGGCCCGCAAGAGTTAAATTTGGAGAAAAACAATTTCCTTTCCCTATACCAAGAAGATTTCCTGCTATCTTTGGAATATCTAAATTCATATAGTACATTATTACTTATTTACTTTTACATTTTCCCTATGTATTTTATTTTTACAATTAATTACAGAATGTCTTTAAACAAACTCTTGAATGAGGGACATAGCTGCTAAAGTCGAAGTGTTATAGGGTGAAACGCGGCGCGGCATTTTAAATCTGTAATATCTCCGAAAATGTTCACTTAAATTACATGCTGTAAACGGCCATATTGATCTATATTAAATCAACTATTTATTTAAGGTACTTAATTGGATAAGGATTAATACTGTATTGTATAAAAAGTGCTTCAAAAATATGGCATTATTTTTCGTAAGAAGTAAATGACAAAAAATGCTATAGTGGGCTATCCATAAGAGATAGACATATACCAGTGCGGACTTTTCTGTAGACCTTTTCAAGGCGTACAAATACTTAGTACATTATTTTGATAAATCTCGTAGGGTTTAGCCTGCGTTTGTAATATAAGCGGAAAAAAATGTAATTATTTACAGAAACCTCAAAAATTACAGTATTTCTCTACTCCGTATTGAATGTTATTATACGTGCAAACCTTTCTCTAGAATCACTCTATCTATTAAAAAAAACCGCATCAAAATCTGTTGCGTAGTTTTAAAGTTTTATGCGTACATAGGGATATAGGGACTTTGTTTTATAATATGTAGTGATTATTTAGTAAGCAGTGAGTGTTCTGTTTAAACTTATGTGTGTAATTGATAATTGCAATTTATCACACGCTTTTCGGTGAAGGAAAACATCGTCAGGAAACCTGCATATATCTAGAGAATTCTGGAGATATGTGTAACCTACCAATCATTGGAGCAACGTGGTAGGTCTTAGCTCTAACCCTTCTCTCCAAAAACGGAGAGAAGAGGTCTATTCCCAGCTGTGGTATAGTAACAGGCCGTTACTTACTTTTTTTAACTAATTTATGCGATGTTATATTATGAGACTAGCGACCTGCCCGGCTTCGCAGGGTATAAAATATATATAGCCTATACCACTCAGTGAAAAAAATGATTAAAAACGATCCAGTAGTTTTGATTTATTCATTACTGCCCGTGGCTCGCACGCGTTAAATTTGGAGAAAAACAAAATCGCTATGCCCCTGCATTTTAAATCTGTGATATCTCCGAAAATGTTCATTTAAATTACATGCTGTAAACGGCCATATTGATCTATATTAAATCAACACTGTATTTAAGGTACTTAATTGAATAATGATTAATGCTGTATTGTTTAAAAATGCTTCCAAAATAAGACATTATTTTTCGTAAAAAGTATATGACCAAAAATGCTATTGTGGGTTATCCATAAGAGATAGACATATACCATCGCGGACTTTTCTGTAGAACTTTTCAATGTGTACAAATACTTAGTACATCATTTTGATAAATCTCGTAGGGTTTAGCCTGCGTTTGCAATGTAAGCGGAAAAAAAGTAATTATTTACGACATCACATTAGAAACCTCAAAAATTACAGTATTTCTCTACTCCATATTGAATGTTATTATACATGTAAACCTTCCTGTTGAATCACTATATCTATTAAAAAAACTGCATCAAAATCTGTTGCGTAGTTTTAAAGATTTAAGCATACATAGGGATATATGGACTTTGTTTTTTACTATTTAGTGATGAAACCTAGCTAGATTTGGAGATTTTTATTTTTCGGATCCGAAAACCCCCTACATACTTAGTTTCAAAAAGTATATAAATTAAAAAAAAAGTTACAAGAAGTGAAAGGAAAGGAAAGGACAGAAAGGAATAAGGTACTAATAAAAGCGGATGCGTTCCTTTTTAAATTTTATCAAGTTCCTTGCTTTACTTAGGGTAAAGGATATCTCTCAGCTTAATCTAATAAGAAAACAAAGTACATATGTCCTTACATCACATTTGTGTCACTCACTGTCTTGAGATATTTTATTGTATTACGAGTTTTCTTTGTAAATTTACTTTTCTCTTTGCTTTGATGTTTTCTTAGACTACCCTATTATTATATAAGCCGTATAAACTTAATGGTTAGAGGGCTATGCGATATTATTTCTATAAAACTAATGTTAGCGTACACTATATACAATAACACGCTCTAATAGGAATACCACAATTCCCGTACCGAGATTCACTTCTCTTGAATGACGAACGAAGACTGAATGTCACTGAAACGTTTTATCAATAGGAAGACTCCACCGGAAACAACAGCGGCACAGTTTTGCCACTATATTAATCAAAAAGGGCGCGATATTCTTGTTTTATGACTGTGTTGCTATAAAATGCAAAGCGGAAGTCAATGGCGACAACACTAACGTTCTTAATTAATTGTACTTGGGTAAACAACCCTTACTTGGTAATTTTATTAAAATAAATAAATAAATAAATATATGGGACACTTACACACACGGTCGTCCGTCCCTAAAGTAAGTAACTTAATACTTGTGTTGTGGGTGACAGACAACTGGTGAATATATACTTATATATTTTTTAAATACATACTTAAATACAAATATACACCCAAATACTAGCAATCGCCAGCGGCTCCGCCCGCATGGAAAGACAAACCTTAATATAGTATTTTGATAACCATAAAATGGTTAAAGTGGGTTAAGGATTGGATGGTTTGGTCAGGATTGGTTCGAGATGAGGGAACTCCTTAACGTTTGATAGTAGCGTTTAATTTATATTTTTAGCTTATTTTTTAAGGCGTTTGTCCGGGATAAACATCGTGACTGTTTTCCACGCGTACAAAGCCACAGCCACAGTCAATACTATTATAAGATTAAAAAAACAATATATAATAACAACCCGATACGGAATTCTCCGATAACCGTGAAAATTAACTGGTGAAACGATTAGTCTCGGTTAAAACTGGCACCGTGAAGGCCGTACGGTCAAGTGCAAAGCGAATCTGTATTGTTCAATTTTAGGGGTAACTGCGACTCTGTTCACACGGGCAAATTTATACATACTTATAATGTAAAAACGTCTGTCTGTAACTGTAATGTGGAGTAATATTTGTAAAATTTAATAGAATTGAAAGTAATATTTAATATTTTAGTGAGTTAATCTTATCATCATATTCCTGCCCTTATCCCACTCTAAGTGGGGTTCGGAACAACATGTTATAAACATGTTGTCACGTATTTTACGACCGGCCGCCGGCCTGACATCAACTTACTTTTGTCGTATTTAATGACACATCGGTAAGAAAGAGGCTGGTCTATTCTACTTAACCGGATACCACACGGTGAGTCATCTTACCTTAGTCGCCTTTTACGACACCTCGGTAAGAAATGAGGTTGGTCTATTCTATTCAGCCGGATACCAAACGGCGGGTCGACTTACCTTAGTCCCCTTTTACGACACCTCGGTAAGAAATGAGGGTGGTATTATTCTATACAGCCGGATACCACACGGCGTTTATTTATTGATTTATATGGTGTAAAATATAAATTTGATCTATATCAAAAGGCGAACGAAAGCATTTATTTAGGTAAGGATTTTTATTGAACAGAAGAAAACGGGAATATTTTTATTATTTTTTATTCTTTCGTTAATATTTAAATGAGTTATACTTGTATGTGTCTGTTTTTTTGAATTTTGGAAGCTCTTTTTGGCTCTATTTTCATAAAAATTAGCATGTAGGGGATTTTGGGGAGAAAAATCAATCTAGCTACGTTTTATGTAAAAAAAAAACCTTCTATCCCTGTTTTTGGGCATTAATACTAAAGTTTATATTGAATTGAATTATTGCCACCAAGTGTCAAGTCAGCGTGGCTTAATCGGGGAACGGACAGTCGCGAGAAATGTAAATACCTAAGATCGATCCCAAACTACATTATTATACTCGGTTTATTTTTAAAAAAATAAACCGAGCCTTCCGAGCAAGGCTCGGTTAACCGGGTACTAAATAACATAAAACCGTAATTTACTCATCTTCCAGCCCTTATCCCACTCTTAAGTGGGATCGGCACAACATGTTATAAACATGTCATATGATTTGGCTACGTATTTTATGACCGCCTGCCTGACGTCAACTTATCTTACTCGTATTTTACGACACCTCGATAAGAAAGAGGTCTATTCCACTTAACCGGATACCACACGGTGAACTTACCTTAGTCGTATCTTAAACCGTTATTTACCTAATTTGTAGGATTAGGCGTTACTTTGCGGAAATCCATAATACAAAAGTAATAATAAAATTATTTTGCTATAATCCACGACAAGAATCGCAATCGCAAAGCATGCTTTGCGATTTTAGTCGTGGAGTCTATCTCCTGATGATGCTTCGGTTGCGGGGAGAAACGATTGTTGAGTTTGTGATAGTGAACGTATATAGTGCTTGTGTATCGTGGTGGCGGTGGTGGAGGTTTGTGCATGTGTTTTTACGAATCCTGCATGTATCAGGTATGATAACCGATTGTCCACTTACATTTAGCATTATATATATTATCTATTTTACTTCTTCGCGGATTATAGCAAAATAATTTTATTATTACTTCCGTTATTTACCATTAATCTAAATCATCCGGAAGGGTTGCACTATCTTTTGATAAAATACTTCTGTCTTGTAAAATATGTAGATGCTCTGGACCTGTGCAAGGTTGGGTGTGGTCGCTTGTTAATATTATTACAGATGATTAACTTGTAAGCGGAATGTTTACTGTACTGTTATTCGAGTGAAGCAAGGATATTGCAACCGGTTTGCTTATGTGTATATAAGTTATATTGCTTTGTTTGTATTTAAAAAGTCGTGATGTGAGCTTCGAGCTTTGTTGAAACACTCCTACGTTTATCTAACTGGATTCTGCTCGTGACTTTGTGATATTTTCCTAATATCGGATACGGTTCCCACGATGACCGTGAAGTTAAACATGGGGGTTTTGGGGAAAAACCGATCTAGCTAGGTTGCATTTAAAAAAAAATATATGGGACACTTACACACACTATCGTCGGTCTCCATAGTAAGTTACTTAATACTTGTATTATGGTAGACAGACAACTGGTGAATATATACTTATATATTTTTAAATACATACTTAAATACATATATACGCCCAGGCTCAAAGACCAACAAATTAATTTATAGAAAATGTTGGCCCTTGGTGGGAATCGAACCGACCCACGGAGCTGAAGGCAAGGTCACTACCCACTGCGCCAACGGGCCAGTCAGTCAAAATGTCGTTTTATTCCTAATTTTGGGATTGAAAAAATGCTAAAATGTTGAATAGAGTGTAAATGATATTTGGCTGACACATACAAAGCTGTGATAGCTTAATGGTAACGTACATGTTACAAACATGTTGTTACGTTACATGATTTGGCTGTGTTGTTACGGCCGGCCGCCTGCCTGACGTCAACTTACCTTAGTCGTACTTATTCTTCTTACCTTATTCTACTAAACCGGATACCACACAGTTGGTCAACTTACCTTTGTCGCCTTTTACGACACCTCGGTAAAAAATGAAGGTGGTCTATTCTACTCAGCTGGATACCACACGGAGGGTCATCTTACCTTTTTTGCCTTTTACGACACCTCGCTAAGAAGTGAGGGTGGTACTATTCTATTTAGCCGGATACCACACGGGTCAACTAACCTTGGTTTCTACTCGCTTAACTCATTTAAATATTAAAGATAAATATTGATAAAGCCAATCGTTCCTCGCAAGAGTCAATGATGTCGATTATTAATTAATATGCGCACGCGCATCGTAACTTTCGGTCGCACTCTGTTTGCTTGCAATCGTATATTTTCCGCACGCTTCACTTGTTGCGTGCAAATTAATTGTTTACTCAAGAACAACTGTATTTTTGTTATGTGGAAACCCGTACAAAGGGCAAAAGGCAGTGTGCAACGCGTATGTCATGCTAGCTAAGCTTAAGTCAAGCCAGCTAAGCGAGCCACTCGCCGAAGTCCGTCGCATGCCATGTTTCGAACGGGGCTTATTGGACGCTCGCTGGAGTTAGGTCCCCGAGGCGGTCGATGCATCTGGTGCTCCCGATGGGTCATCGATTAGCGGTGGGGGGGCGGGACTTTTTAGAGAGACCCCGACCCAGAGGTGGCGCACTCTGGGGCACAGAGTTGCTGCGGCGGGGTTGAGCACACAGCTTATTTTAGTCGGTGCGACTCCGACATAATCGTCGCCTGCCCCCGTCGGGCAATGACGACCCATAAGTGAGCCAGGACAGTTGAGCGCGATAACTGACAGCCAGAACCAAGCCGCCTCAGATACTTCCGTACCGTCAGAATGAAACGAAAGTGACGTCAGCCGTGACGCCGTATTGTCTCTCCTTATCACCAAGAGAGGGGTTGCATTCAATATAAGTCGCCGCACGCCATACCAGACGTCCATACTTTGAAAAAGCTGAGGTGCATCAAAACCCGCGGGGATGGTTAAATACACCTGCTATGATAAAAAGTTTAAATCGAAACATCATAGCCGTCCTTATAGCGTTCTATCTGACCCTGACGATCATTTCACAATCGCCAATGCTAGTACACTAATCACACATTCACACACAGCGTCTTCGCCGACGAAGACGCGGTCCCCGTTTTCTAAAGTCGGAGCGGAAGGGGCGTGCAGCCCCGACTATTATGACATTAGTACTCTTCCGCAAGTCCGATACAGTCCACCACAGCGCGTTGTTTTAAGCCGAGGTCCGGCCTCACAGGAAGCACCCTTAAGGTGACGCTCCCAGGATGTTGCGAGTCTCGCTCGAGACTCACTCTCCCAGTTTTTCACTCTTGCGATGCTCTGCGCTAGCCCACTCTTTCGGTGACGCTGTCAAAGCCTCTAGGGCTAACAGCATTAGTGTTCGAAAAAAAAATACCAGACGTCTTTTGATGGAGTACACATGTCTAAGTCGTAATTCTGATTTTTAGTTCATTATCGTAACGCGTGCTAATTTATGTTGAAGTTCACCGTATCATATCTATACTTCATCAACCGATGGATGTCCGCTGCTGGACACATCTCTTCACGGGACCTCCATAACACACAATTTTGTGCCGCTTAGATCCAGCGGTGCCTCATTTTTAGATCGTTGTATAGTGACGTCACGTTACAAACAATTAAAAAAGTTTGTTTTCTTGCTCTTCCAAGTTATGGGTCTTTTGAGGTGCGTATATCGCGAGGCGTGCGTTCACGTTGTGTATCATTCGTCTCGCATGCCTCGAGCTGTGAGGAAGACTGTGCACACAGTGAGCATTGGCGACATACGATCGTTGCGAACGGTGCCTCAGTGCAAGCCGTGCGCTCCGTTTAGACCAGTGTTTTTCGACCTTTTAAAAATTATTATGCCCCCCTAAGTAACGTACATTTTTTAAATATTAAAAATTGCCTTGTCCACTTAAAGAAAATAAATAATAGGTTTTAGGAAGTAAAATTGCTTTTTTTGTTGTTAAATTTGGCACCGAAATCTAGCGTTGCACTTAAATGGCCCAGAGCGAAAGGCTTAACTGTAGGTCGTGGGCCGCACGTTGGAAAACACTAGTGTAGACGGACGTTTTGTTTGCGGTGCACGCTCATGAGTCATGGAGCCCATATACTCCCATGCTGTAATCGATGCATAACAAAATATTATCCACCAGCGTCTTTTCTCTTTTTTTTAAATTTTATGAATTACTAGCGGCCTGCCCCTGCTTCGCACGGGTATAAAATATATATCCCATGTCACTCAGTGGAAAAAAAATGATTAAAATGGATCCAGTAGTTTTGATTTATTCATTACTGCCCGTGGCCCGCAAGTGTTAAATTTGGAGTAAAAAAATTTCCTCTCCCTATACAGAGAAGATTTCCTGCTATCTTTGGAATATCTAAATTCATATAGTACATTGTTACTTATTTACTTTTACATTTTCCCTATTTTATTTTTACAATTAATTACAGAATGCCTTTATAAACAACATTCACAGCTTTAAACAAACTCTTGAAAGAACTTTTGTAAATGACAAAAAATGCTATTGTGGGTTATCCATAAGGGATAGACATATACCATCGCGGACTTTTCTGTAGACCTTTTCAAGGTGTACAAATACTTAGTACATCATTTTGATAAATCTCGTAGGGTTTAGCCTGCGTTTGCAATGTAAGCGGAAAAAAAGTAATTATTTAAGACATCACATTAGAAACCTCAAAAATTACAGTATTTCTCTACTCCGTATTGAATGTTATTATACATATAAACCTTCCTCTTTAATCAGTGTATCTATTAAAAAAACCGCATCAAAATCTGTTGCGTAGTTTAAAGATTTAAGCATACATAAGGACAAACAAACAATAAGATTTTTTTTACGTTTTTTCCCTATTACCGAATGAAAGACGATATTTTATCCTTTATGTTATGCAATTTACAAGGGCTATTAGATTGAACTGATACTGTTCTACACTAGGCTCCGTTTGACTCCAATTGAACGCCCAATCAAGCAAATTGTAAACAATACTCGCTTGTAAAATGAACTAGTGTTAGACGTAACTAAATGCTATGGGAATTTTACATTAGCGTGATCATGTCGTGATGACACCTATCGTATTGCATGGGAATAAATAAATATATGGGACACTTACACAAACGGTCTTCCATCCCCAAAGTAAGTAACTTAATACTTGTGTTATGGGTGACAGACAACTGGTGAATATATACTTATATAATTTTTAAATACATACTAAAATACAAATATACACCCAGACTCAAAGACCAACAAATTTAGGGATCAATGCTAGAAAAAGGCCTCTTCAAGTTTCCCGTCATGTGAAAGCGCAGTATCGGTAGACTCTCCACGAGATGGACTGACGACCTAAAAAGGTCGCGGGGAGCCGCTGAGTCCAAGCGGCACAAAATCGTGTGTTCTAGAGATCCCATTAAGAGACCTATGTCCAGCAGTGGACGTCCATTGGTTGAAAAAGAAGAAGAAGAAGAAAGTGCTAAAAATGTATTAAAAATCATGGAATATATTACACAGATCGTTTATAGAATTAAGCGTACCTTTGCGGAGTTCCATAATACAATACTAATGAGATTATTTTTTGCTATAATCCGCGATAAAAATTACGCGATTTATCGAGGATTATAGCAAAATAATATTATCATTAGTTTTATACAAAGATCCATAGTCAGATGATGTCATGCAGTTACTGATATGATTATCACCAGTATACGTTTATCTGAGACACTTCCGGCCATTACAGTAGTAAATAATTGCCACATTATGTATATCTTTCTGGAAATTTGTGTTCTAGTATTGTTTTTTTAGAATAGACCACTGTCATTTCTAACCGAGGTGTCGTAAAAGGCAACTAATGTAAGTCGACCCGCCGTGTGGTATGCATAGGAACGATTTTCCAAAGTTTTGGGGGGAAAAATTTGATCTAGCTAGGTTTTATTAAAAAAAAAATCTCGTTTTATCCCTATTTTCGAGTACCCAAAAATCCTAAAATTTACGTTTATTGTCGCCAATGATTTCCGCTTTGTATGTCATAGCAACACAGCCATGATACAAGAGAATCGCGCCCTTTTTGATTAAAATGGTGGCAGCACTGTGCCGTTGTTGTTTTTGTTGGAGTTTATCCTATTGATAAAACGTTTTAGTGTCGTTCAGTCTTTGTTCGTTATTGAAGAGAAGTGTATCTCGCAGCGGGAATAGTGGTATATTATATCGTGTTATTGTAAAAAGTGTGCTAACACGTTTTATTTATTAATTTATTTATTTCGACAAGCATTTTACACACTTATTAATACACTTTTTCATAACGCAAGCTCTAGGTAAAACACTTTTTAAGGCGAGTACAGCGTTATCGTAGGTATTTAGGTATAAAAATTATTTATATTACTAAAAGGGGATAAATTAAATTATACTTACAGGAAATATTGATAAAAACTATTACTTAAACTTAACATTTTATACAAACAACGTTGAATACAAAAGAGAATTTTTGCTGTCAAATGTAGTCATGGTAGCTCATTTTGGGAGTGGTGCCAAAGTGGTCGGCCTCCTCGTGGCGCACCCTGGGCAAGCTTAGTCTTGGCGAACGGACCACTGTGGGGTGGGCAATCCAGTTGTCCCTCTGATTAGCAGAGGGCAATCTGGACGGGCCGGGGACTCCGGGGAGTTGGGGTGAAGTCCCTAATGAGCGACGGGTCCAGTTAGGCTTACTCTAAGTCTAGCTGGACATGGTTACGGCCACCGTTGGCGAAACCCGGAAGCCCAGCAATGGGAACGGCGAACTTCGGGTTGCGAGGAAGAAAACGTCTATAAAATTACCCGGTGGGGGCGGAAACGCCCACCAAGGCGTCGGGGCCCCTACTTGGGGCGCGGTCTCTCCCTGTCGACAGTGACGTAACAAACACGGTGGGCAGCGATGGCCTCCCTTTGCTCTGCGGAGGGGGTGGAGGGAGGCGGCGGAGCGGTTCCACGAACGTTTGTTCTGGATCCAATCTGCTGCTGGTGAGTCCAGGTTTTAGTGACTCGCCCAAGCCCATCGTCTGCCGACCTAACTGGGGACTTTCGGGTGTTCCGAACGGGCGAGGCGGGTCGGTCGCATCTGGTGCTCCCGGTTAGCGGAGGGGGGCTTCTCTTTCGAGGGGCCCCTAACCGGAGAAGGTGTTTGTTCTTTGGTATCAGAGCTGTCGGCGGGATGGGGGCAATATGTACAATGATACCCTGTCTTTGCCATCGGCAGCGTGGTGGAGCATACAAGTCGTTATAGTCGGTGCGAGTCCGACATAACCGCTGCCTGTCCCCGTCGGGCGGCGGTACCCGTAAGGGGCTTTTTCCTGTATTAAAAAAAACCTCATTTTGGGAACGGGCAGTCTAGGAACTTGAAAATACATCGAGCCCCATATGCCTGATAACTTTTTTTTAAAATTTTCATTTTTTTTATATTTTTCAAAAAATTACCCAGCAAGGCTCGATCAGCCAGGTACTAGGTAATTAAAAAAGTAACAAGTTGACAATTGATCCGTTACATATAAATGTTATTATTCATAAGTTTTTTTTTCGCTCCCATTCATAATGGTTTTTAATATTTATAGTGATATTTGATACGAGAAAAAAAAATTGAGAATTTTTTGATGTATAGGTACGTGGTTTTTTGAAACAGTTAAGTCCAATTTTGGAAGTCTCCTTTTACTGAGCTTTTTTAACATATATTTCATGTTATGCTCTATATAAAACGATAAATCCCTCTGATTCTTCTCGGATCGATCTGATTTTTGTGATGGAGATATTTGCAGGGTTGGGAGAGTGACAGAAGCTACTGTTAATTCCATGACTACAGTCCACGCATTCGAAGTTGCGAGTAAAAGCTAGTTTAATATACAAATAATAATTCGTTTAAGTTTAACTCGGCATTGTTTGTTTTAATATATACTAACACGCGAATCGCTCTGTCGTGATGTCTTGTCACGTTTTTATACTAGTTGAGATACAGATTTTACTTGTGTGTGCGAATTAATAAAATTGGCAAATACCAAAGGCTTGTGATACGCCGTGTGGTATTCGGCTGAATAGAATAGTACCACCCTCATTTTTTACCGAGATGCCGTAAAAGGCGACTAAGCTAAATTGACCCACCGTGTGGTATCCGGCTAAGTAGAATAGACCACCCTCTTTCTTACCGAGGTGTCTTAAAATACGGCTAAGGTAAGTTGATGTCAGTCAGGCGGCTGGTCGTAAAATACGTTGCATGTGCAAATCATGTGATCACATGTTTATAGCATGTTGTGCCGACCCCACTTAGAGTGGGATAAGGGCTGGAGAATGATGAATGACGACCAAAGGCTTGTGATAACAATAGCCTCCTTATGAATTTAATAATTAGGTCAATCCTAAATTTAAATTCAGACACGTCTTCTGTTAGTTCTTACTATCATAAATCATCATCTTCCTGCCCTTATCCCACTCTAAGTGGGGTCGGCACAACATGTTAAACATGCTGTCACTTGATTTGGCTGCGTTTTTACGACCGGCCGCCTGCCTGACGTCAACTTACCTCTGTCGTATTTTACGACACCTCGGTAAGAAAGAGGGTGGTCTATTCTACTAATCGGGATACCACACGGTGGGTCAACTTACCTTAGTCGCCTTTTACGACACCTCGGTAAGATATGACGGTGGTCTATTCTACTCAGCCGGATACCACACGGCGGGTCGACTTACCTTAGTCGCCTTTTACGACACCTCGGTAAGAAATAAGGGTGGTCTATTCTACTCAGCCGGATACCACACGGCGGGTCGACTTACCTTAGTCTCCTTTTACGACACCTCGCTAAGACATGAGGGTGATACTATTCTATTCAGCCGGATACCACACGGCGAGTTCTTAATATCATAAATGTCAATGCAATTTTAAGCAAATAGTCTTTTTAATGAAGTCGACGCAACAGCTAATGTGAAACAACTTGTAAGAAAGTTACCAAAATTATATAACATATTCTAACTGAATGTTTATATTAATGTTCGATGATATAATGTCGATTAACTGACCCTTGTCAAAGGTTCAAAGGTTAACATATGCCTTCTCTCTAACGATAACATTTTTTGTAAGCTGATGTAAGTTATAATTGCCTACAAATAAGGACTTAACTTACTTAAGCAATATCTATAAATGTATAGGTATTTGTTTTAATACATAAAAAGTGAGATTAAAAAAATAGAAATGTAGCAAAAAGGAACTAGTCATATCTGGGACTTGATACCGGGTATTTTATTTTTTTAGTCCGCCCGTTCCCAAATAAGCTATTATCTTTAATATTTAAATGACTTAATCTTGTATGTATATATATAGGTATATATTTTTTTACGTGACAACGTCTTAAATTAGGTTGCGGCTTGGAGTCACTCATGAAAAAGTGTAACGCCCGCTCACGTCTGTTACGATGAGTCACCGAACGAAAGAGAGCCCCGCCGGACTGGCGAATGCCTTGCGTCTCTCTACCACTCCAATATGATTGGTCCGCCGCGCGCGCAGCACTAGAGAATTGATTACTGCATTCAATTCCTTGTTCCTATTGTGCAATTTAATAATATTCATATCAATAAATATTCTACTCAGAAAAAGACGTTGTCACGTTAAATCTTTGCCCGTAAAACCGACTTTATAGGCAACCGTTTTTTTTCGGAATCTCGGAAACGCTCCAACGATTTACCTTGAATTCAATATATAGGGGTTTTGGGGGACAAAGAGTCGATGTAGATAAGTTTTATTTAAAAAAAATGTCGTTTTATACTTGTTTTGGGCTCTAAATTTTTTTTAAATTTACATTGTTGAAACGAAACGTTAAAAATGACTATTAATGTATAGGTAGCTTTATGTCTCGATTTGATGCTTAGCTATTCATCTTGTGTAACCGAACCAGGCTGATGTGACCTTTAATCGACCTTAACTCAACAATAATCTGATGCTGTGCAATCATTGAATTCGTTTACCTGCATTATAAATAGCCTTTGTCATTATAATACGTAAATACATTAAATAAATAGTGCCTGAGTGATTGAGCTTCATTCGGATATTTTTTAAAGATATATGTATAAAAAAATGGTTGCCTGTAAAGTCGGTTTTACGGGCAAAGATTTTACATGACAACGTCTTTTCTCAGTATCAGGCGGACCAATCATGTTTGAGTGGGAGAGAGACGCAAGGCATTCGCCAGTCCGGCGGGCCTCGCTTTCGTTCGGTGACTCATCGTAACAGACGTGAGCGGGCGTTATACTTTTTCATGAGTGACTCCAAGCCGCAACCTAATTTGAGACGTTGTCACGTCAAAAGATACAATCATCATCCTGCCCTTATCCCACTCTAAGTGGAGGTCGGCACAATCTATAGTAATATTATACAGGGGAAATTTTTGTAAATGTAATAAGGTGTAAAAAATTAGTCATAAAATCTGTCATCGCATGCGCTGCGAAAACTATATATTTAACAAAAATAAATCTAACCTGAGTCGTCTTTTGCGACACCTCGGTAAGAAATGGAGGGCCCTCTGCGTGCGCACGGACGAGCACCACAAAATTGGCGTCCAGACCGGGAAAATCGAACAAGAAACGATCGAACGAACGAATCGACAACGGTAAGTAATGAGGGTCGTCTATTCTACTCAGCCAGATACCACACGGCGGGTCGACTTACCTTAACCGCCTTCTACGACATTTCGGTAAGAAAGGAAGGTGGTACTATTCTACTCAGCCGGATACAACACGGCAATCTCGAGTTATTTGAACATGATTTATTAATAGAAAATTATAAAACCGTGAAAAATATCCGCTTAGAACGATTAGTACGCGGAATTACAAAATAAACAACGATACAAACTTTTTCGTGCACAAATAAACAATTTGCAACAACTTCCTAAACTATTAAGTTGCTTCCCCGACTATTTTAGTGTTTTAGTATAATTTTAAATACGATTGATCAATAATTATAAAAAAATTGGCGATATATACACAAGGTAGGAACCGCCATACGCTTAGTGCTCCTGCTTTGCGCCTTGCAAAAGTACGTAAGTCGTTTGTGGGTTTGGGTATAAAATTCTATAATAAAATTCCGCATACTTTTGAGGAATACTTAGATGATAAAAATACCTGGACGTAGCTACTCTTCGACCCTGTACAAGACAGTAATAACAAATGTATTTAATAATAAGAATTATATTTTTAAAAGAGCAACCGCCGAGTTACTTCTTGGCTCTTTTCGGTAGGAACAGCTTCCCGAACCAGCAGTAGCGTTGAAGATTCAAAAGCACTTGTTTACAAGTTTATTTGAATAAAGAATATTTTGAATTCGAAATAAAAAAGTTTAATTGTATAAGTCCTAATATTGAATAGTTAAATCTCGGTTGACAACTAATATTAATCCCTTAACCAGCATTTTTGTTTCTTTTATGGAAAACCTCATCCGATCCGTGTTTTGAACCAATGAAAAACTGCTGCAATATGCTGTTTGATTTTAATATCATAAGAATACTTACCTAGGTGAATTTTGTCACAATTTTTAGTTAGAATCGCTCGGGTAAAAAATTCAGCGGTCGTAAAAAACCAGAAGAACCCTAACAATAACGGCGTCGAGCTTCAGAAAAGCTATTATACAAACTCCTAGATATTTTGGCAGATAACCAATTTATAAAATTGCATTAGTCTCTCTGATATCTGCAGTATGCTAACAATGTCAGTTTACACATTGTGGTACCGTTTATGAATCCACCGATCACTACACTCCACTGATCACAATCTTCTTAAATATCGTTTAAAAAAGCATTTCCAAGAAAATAAACCTTTTTTTTAATATTTAAATGAGTTTATCTTGTATGTATATATATATATATATATTTTTTTTTTTTTTTTCGGAATCTCGGAAACGGCTTCAACGTTTTTACTGAAATTCAACATGTAGGGGTTTTGGGGGAGAAAAAACGATCTAGATAAGTTTTATTTAAAAAAATGTCATTTTATCCCTGTTCTAGGTCTCTAAATTTTTTTTTAATTTACGTTGAATACAATCACAATTTTTTGCTGCCAAACGTGAAGTTATGTTGGTTCATTTGGGGAACGGGCGGTCCAGAGAGGTGAAAATACCTAGAATCGAGCCCCACATTACCCTATTATATTTTATATTTGTTTTTTTAAATCATTTTAAAAATTACCGAACAAGGCTCGGTCGGTAATTTAATTGAGATCTGTCATTGTTAGTAATTGTTGACTGATCTGCGGCGCGCTTGTTAAAAAAATAGGAGAAAACAATATCATTATAGTTTTGTCTCCTTCGCACTTAACACTTTGTCTCTCGGTCAAGGTCATGCATTACATATGAAATGAATCGAATGTGGTACTGTCATTCACTCATGTATATCATGTATATTTTATTCGAAACGTCAAATTAAATCAATCAAAGTCAACGAAAATCGATCTAGCCAGGTTTTATATAAAAAAATGACATTTTATACCTTTTTTTCGGCCATGAAAATGCTTAAATGTAGAATTGAATGCAAATGATATTTTAGCTGTCAATTATAAAGTTGTCTTAGCTCAGCGGATGACGGCCGGACTAAAGAAGTGAAAATACCCCGGATCGAGCCCCAATTGTTATTTTTTTTTTTTCAAGTTTTATCTTTTTTTATATCTTTTAAAATAATACAATACCAAACAAAGCCCGGTCACCCAGACACTTAATCTTTAATATTTAAATGAGTTAATCTTGTATGTATATACATATATATTTTCTGAATCTCGCAAACGGCTCTAACGATTTTCCTGAAATTCAGCATGTAGCGGGATTTTGGGGGAGAAAAATCGATCTAGCTAGGTTTTATTAAAAAAAAATCATAGTATCCCCGGTTTTAGGCTTAAAAAAACTACTAAAATTTTCTTTTTATTTATTGGATATATAAAACACTTTTAAAACAATTTTTACCGTTAAATGCTTCAGCGTAGCTTATTCGGGAAACGGGTGGTCGCTAAAAATGAAAATACCTAGGATAGAGCCCCACCTACCCATAAGATTAATTCGCATTTTAGGCATTTATTTTCGCATTTTTAATATTCGTATGGCTAGAACATAAACACAATGGCCGTTGCGTATCTTTGCGAAACGTGGAAACGCGACAAACTGGATATATTGAAATCTTAATAACGGGGTATGTGAAAGATAAAAATGACAATGAAATTTAGTAATGGAAATTTCTCAACGCTCGCTAATGTCTCACGCGGTAATTATATGTATCAGATGAAGATTGACTGCCCCAATGCCGCGTGGTATCCGGCTGAGTAGAATAGACCACCCACATTTTTGAACGAAATGTCGTAAAAGGCGACTAAGTTAAGTTGACCGGCCGTGTGATATCCGGCTGACCCTCATTTCTTACCTAGGTCTCGTAAAAGGCGACTAAGTTAAGTCGACCCACACCGTGGCATCCGGGTGAGTAGAATAGACCACTCTCGTTTCTTTTATTTGTTGCTACAATCTCACTTACAGACCTGTCTATGGCTCCCCTACTCTATCTATACTAATATGTGAAAAAGAGTTTGTTTGTTTGATTGTGTATAATAATTATATAGCTAGAACTTTCAGGCATCGATTTAAACAAGGAACGGTGATATATTTTTCTTTAAAATAAATATCAATGGTCATGCGGCATAAGTACAAAGCGAGAGTTCACTTCTAAGAAAGTTATGAAAGGGAATAAATAAAAGCAAGAATAAAGTGACGAGAAGTTAAGTTCTCTTAAAGCTGTTTATGTATACTAGTTCGTGTCACCGTTATTATGTTTTTCTTGTTCAAGAAGGCAAAACGTAATTTTTTGATCCTATAAAAGCGGGTGGAAATCAGCAACACACAGTTTTTCCTGCGAAAATCACCACCCTGCGAGAATTCTAAAATAAAAAGCCGATATGTTGCTCCACAGCCATTATATTTCAGTAAAAATCCCATCAAAATCGGTATAGCAATTTGAGAAATGTACTATTAAACTTAACCCTACAACAGGTATTGCACTAAGTTCTCGAAAACTGTTTGTGTGGATTTTCTCAAAATCTACTAAACGAATTTTTGTATGGTTTTTACCTAATGATAGTGCAATTTTTGAAGAGAGTTTAGGTTAATATTACATTCTCCGGGACTTTCACTGGAAGATAGCCGTTGTGGGGCAATATATATGCTTTTTTAACCTAAAATTCCCGCGGTATCAGGATTTATGCGAGTAAACCTTTGCCACACACGCGTTTTCTACGCGAGCGAAGCGTTAGCATCTACTATATAGGTATCTATATAGGTTTAACAAAGTCTACTTTTAACCCAACTGTTTTACATAATCCAATCTTTTCTTATTCGCCATTTGTAATATTCTTCTAACAAATGGGTCTTTTTTCAATGCCTCCCTTATTTCTGTTTCATCTATTAACGTCATTATTGTAGACAATTCTCTGGTTGTAGATGTTGTTTTAACAGAAGTTGTCCTATTCTGTCTTGCTTCTAAGGATGCGACTATATCATTAAATTGCGTTCTAGCTACGTTCTCCTTTCGTTTCTTATCTTTCAATAACCGATTTGCAATTCTCTCTATAAGTGTATTTTGTTTATTTAATATATCTAATATTTCTGTATTTTGATGTTAATTTCTTTCACCACTTATCATAATCAAATCTACTTTTATCCCAACTGTTTTTCATAATCCAATCTTTTCTTATTCGCCATTTGTAATATTCTTCTAACAAATGGGTCTTTTTTCAATGCCTCCCTTATTTCTGTTTCATCTATTAACGTCATTATTGTAGACAATTCTGTAGTTGTAGATGTTGTTTTAACAGGAGTTGTCCTATTCTGTCTTGCTTCTAAAGATGCAACTATATCATTGAATTGCGTTCTAGCTACGTTCTCCTTTCGTTTCTTATCTTTCAATAACCGATTTGCAATTCTCTCTATAAGTGTATTTTGTTTATTTAATATATCTAATATTTCTGTATTTTGATGTTTAATTCTTTCTCCATCATTATTATTGATATCTTCATATTGATATCGTCTACTATCTATATTATTTCTTCGATTAAATTTGTTTTCTTTGTTATTAAGGTCCGTTTTCCCAAATTTGGAAATAGGAAAGTTGAATTTGGGTGTGGACACGTATGTTTTCTTTCTATACATTGCGAAGTTTTTTAAATTGTCGCTAATTCTTTCTGTATCCCCTTTATCCTGTACAAATGGGATTATATCAGTGAAATCCATATAATTTGCATTTCTTTCTGCTCGCACCTTACTAAAACTATCATCCTGTGGATGTTTAAGAGTATCATATATTGAATTCATATTGTTATCCTGATAGAATGTATTTATTTCGTTTTTTTGGACTTTTTTTTCTTTAAAGTATGACGTATTATCTGTAAACAATGAGATTTTGGTTAATTTTAATTATTTAAAAGTGCCTGGGTGACAGAGCCTTGCTGGTTAAATTTTAAATGATATAAAAAAAATAAAGGCCGGTGACATGTGGGATTCGATACCGGGTATTTCAACTTTTATAGTACGCCTGTTGTCCATACAGCTATCACAACTTTACAAATGACACAAATTTTAAACTTCTGTTTCTATTTCTATTTTAGCAGTTTTTTTTAATGCCCGAAAACAGGGACAAAACGCCGCCAACACTAACACTCCACAAAAGCCACACAGTCTATCCCACTGATGATGCTTCGGTTTCGAGGCGTAACGATCGTAGAGATTGTCGTAATGAGTGTGTGTAGTGCTTGTGTGTAGTGTCGTTGGTGGCGGCGTTTTGTGAATGTTGCCTGCTTCATATACTTAGCATTTATATCTATATTACTTTACTATTACTAATTGTTAAATCTGAAGAGTTTGTTTGTTTGTTAGATTGTTTGAAAGCGCTAACCTCGGGAGCTACTGGATCGATTTGTAAAATTCTTTGAGTGAGTGATAATCCATTTATCGAGGAAGGTTATATAACATCACGCTAATATGAATAGGAGAGGAGCAATAAAAAATATTCCGTAAACAAAATTTTAGGCTTTCCTTGCGTGCGCTGAGTAAACGGTGAAAGTTATTAAAAAATCATGTATTGCAAATTTGTTCCCCTCTAAAAGTTCTTAATAAAAGTCCGCGACAGCATATGTCTAGCTTTTAAGGTTGTAAACCCATTTTAACCTTTATTGTTATCCAAATAATATTGTGATTTGAGTGAGTTGGTGATTGCTAGTTAGATATAAAACTATTTGTAATGTATAGGTTAGTACCTGGTTGACCGGGCTTTGCTTGGTAATTTATTACAAATAAAAAAAAATAATTGGGTAGGTGGGGCTAAATCCTAGGTATTTTCATTTCTCTAGACCACTCTCTCCCCGAATAAGCCACGCAGACTTGACAATTTATGGCAAAAATAGTGTTTTATATTCAACTAGCGGCCTGCCCCTGCTTCGCACGGATATAAAATATATAGCCCATGTCACTCAGTGAAAAAAAATTGTTAAAATCGATCCAGTAGTTTTGATTTATTCATTACTGCCCGTGGCCCGCAAGAGTAAAATTTGGAGAAAAACAATTTCCTTTCCCTATACCAAGAAGATTTCCTGCTATCTTTGGAATATCTAAATTCATATATACATTTTTACTTATTTACTTTTACGTTTTCCCTATGTATTTTATTTTTACAATTAATTACAGAATGTCTTTAAAGAAACTCTTGAAAGAGGGACATAGCTGCTAAAGTGTTATAGAGCGAAGCGCGGCGTCCTCACGGCATTTTAAATCTGTAATATCTCCGAAAATGTTCACTTAAATTACATGCTGTAAACGGCCATATTGATCTATATTAAATCAACTATTTATTTAAGGTACTTAATTGGATAAGGATTAATGCTGTATTGTATAAGAATTGCTTCAAAAATATGGCATTATTTTTCGTAAAAAGTAAATGACAAAAAAGGCTATAGTGGGTTATCCATAAGAGATAGACATATACCATCGCGGACTTTTCTGTAGACCTTTTCATGGTGTACAAATACTTAGTACATTATTTTGATAAATCTCGTAGGGTTTAGCCTGCGTTTGCAATGTAAGCGGAAAAAAATGTAATTATTTACAGAAACCTCAAAAATTACAGTATTTCTCTACTCCGTATTGAATGTTATTATATGTACAAACCTTCCTCTGGAATCACTCTATCTATTAAAAAAAACCGCATCAAAATCTGTTGCGTAGTTTTAAAGTTTTATGCGTACATATAGGGATATAGGGACTTTGTTTTATAATATGTAGTGATGTAAATTTTAGTATTTTTTTAATACCCAAAAACAGGGACACAATGATTTTTTTTTAATGATTTTTTTTTAATATAACCTAGCTAGATCGATTTTCCCCTCCAAAATTTCCTGCATACTGAATTTCAGGAAAATCGTTGGAGCCGTATCAAGATTCCAAAAATATACCTTTATATAGATATCTACATACAAGATTAACTCATTTAAATATTTAAGGTATTTTCAATATCGCCATTCTTACCTGCGCTGGTTTTGTTTACAAGTGTTATGTTTAATTCGTTCAGCGATGTATGTTTATCAGTGCGCGCGTTGTATTCTATTTTGAGAATCAATTTCTGCGATGCGAAACAGGCTGGAATTTGAAATTGTTGTTTGCAATAAGAAACATTGCGCAACGAAATGAGGTCGATTTTAAGACTTCTATTCTACGCCTTTTACGACACCTCGGTTATAAATGAGGGTGGTACTATTCTATTCGGATACCACACGGCGTAAAGAATAAAAATTTGTATGTATAATAAAATAAAAAATAAATAAATATATGGGACACTTACACACACGGTCGTCCGTCCCCAAAGTAAGTAACTTAATACTTGTGTTATGGGTGACAGACAACTGGTGAATATATACTTATATATTTTCTAAATACATACTTAAATACAAATAAACACCCAGGCTCAAAGACCAACAAATTCATTTTTTTTTTTAATAGAAAATGTTGGCCCTCGGCGGGAATCGAATGTTTGTAATGTTTTCACACAAAAACTACTGGACACTGGAAAAATTATTTGACCATTGGAAAGCTGCTTCTATACTGAGCAAAGGCTATAATACATTTTCAAAAAAATAGGGTTCAGTATTAAAAATGTAATGTTGTAAAAACTTAGTTATAAAAATCTGTCATCTCATGCGCTGCTGAAACTTATATTTAACAAAAATGAATCTAACCTGAATCGCCTTTTACGACACCTCGGTAAGAAAAGGAAAAAAGCTGCTGGAAAGCTGCTTCTATACTGAGCAACATAAGCTATAGTACTTTTTCAAAAAAATAGGGTTCCGTATTATAAGGTGTATAAAAGTAAGTAGCGGCCTGTCACTATCCCACTAATGAGAATAGGCCTCTTCTCTCCGTTTTTGGAGAGAAGGATTGGAGCTAAAACCTACCACGCTGCTCCAATGAAGATTGGTAGGTTACACATATCTCCAGTAATCTCTAGAGATATGCAGGTTTCCTCACGATGTTTTCCTTCACCGAAAAGCGTGTGATAAATTGAAATTATCAATTAGACACATAAGTTTTAACAGAAAAACTCATTGTTGTCTGCCCGGGTTTGAACCCGCGACCTTTTTCGAAAGAGTCGAACGGTGTTACCGCTGGGCTATCACAGCTTCGGTGTATAAAATAAGTCATAAAAATCTGAATATTCATTAGATTATGGATGTTAGTGTAATTAAATAAGGAATAAAACTTTTATGTTAACAAAAATCCGACTTAGTAGACTTTCCACTGCCATGAGATCGGTATGTACGCGGGTGAAACCGCGGGATATTACTAGTTTACAAATAAAATCACCCACTTACCCGTTAGCATGTGAATGTTTAAAATTAACCATCCACGAAACATAACTTCTGCTTTATGGTATTTTTTACAGCTTGTAAATCTTTATGTATATTGGACTTAGGGTTGCCACCCGTACTATATTATATAGTATCGTACTATATTTTGGTCAATTGTACTATATATTATAGAAAAACAATATAGGACGAAAAATACTATATTTTTATCACTAATTCAATTGTCACGCTCTTTTTGAATCAACTGTGAATGGAAAGGACCCGCAGGACTGCATAGGGAATGTTTGAACGAAACTCATTCCTGTATTTACGGGGCTTAGTTAGTCAGTAACTCTAACTCCTTTGTCATTGTCCAGCGAAAAGTAATTTATTTATTTATCCTTTATGCATACAGAAAATACATTTAAAAAATATACATATATATAATATGTGCAAAAAAAAATTATTTATGATAAGATGTAATAATAAATAATCATGGAAAAATAAATAATGATTGAAAATAGATATGTACTATTTTTTTTTTCCTGAATTTCCTAAAAATACTATATTTTTTTGATTTAAAAAGAAAAATGATATTTTTCTTCAAAAAAAAGGTGGCAACCCTAATTGGACTAAACTAAACAACACACCTTTCTTCGAATAAAGGCTTACTATATAATTCTACAATCAATATTTCTTACATTACAGCAATTTTGCCGTGTGGTATCCGCTGAGTAGAATAGACCACCCTCGTTTCGTACCGAGGTGTTGTAAAAGGCGAATAAGGTAAGTTGACCCGCCGTGTGGTATCCGGCTGAGTAGAATAGATCACCCTCATTTCATAAGGTAAAGTTGACGTCAGGTAGGCGGCCAGTGGAAAAGCACGTAGCCAAATCACGTTACAACATGTTAATAACATGTGCCGACACCACTTAGACTGGAATAAGGACAGGAGAATGAAGACGAAGGTTATTTTTTGTCGTTTGCAAAGTCATGATAGCTCAGATATTCGAGAGATAACGTAATTAATTTACCCCAGTTCGAATCCGGATATATTATTTTTCTCTTTTAATTTGTAATCCGTTATTTGAGCGAAAAAAAATTTCTGGGACACTTAATAAACACATTTAATTCGTATTTAGGTATATATCCTCCTGCCCTTATCCCACTCTAAGTGGGGTCGGCACAACATGTTATAAACATGCTGTAACATGATTTGGCTGCGTTTTTACGACTGGCCGCCTGCTTGACGTCAAATTACCTTAGTCGTATTTTACGACACCTCGGTAAGAAAGAGGGTGGTCTATTCTACTAAACCGAAAACCACACGGTGGGTCAACTTACCTTAGTCGCCTTTTACGACACCTCGGTAAGATATGAGGGTGGTCTATTCTACTCAGCCGGATAACACACGGCGGGTCGACTTACCTTAGTCGCCTTTTACGACACCTCAGTAAGAAATGAGGGTGGTACTATTCTACGCCGGATACCACACGGCTATTAATTCGTATTTAAGTATTTTTTCAAAATTAAAAAACTTTATATACTTGTTTGCCATAGACTAACAACTAAAATACTTGTGCGCTTATAAGTGTATTTTCTCGAAACAAAAAAAAAATAACTTTTACTTCAATGATGTTACCTTATTGTTAATTTATCATCACAAATCCTATCGTTTTGAATGTGTCATTATGGTATTTAGCTTGTATGTTTACCTGTATATATTTGTAAAAAACCACAAACTGTTATTCTTTATTTACAGTTCCCCTATAGAAATTAAATAAAATAATAATTGATACTAAGATAACAAATATTTTTCTATTCAACAAAACCAAAATTATCACTGTAACGTCTGGGCCCATAAGTAGCGGCCTGTTACTATCCCACTGCTGGGCATAGGCCTCTTCTCTCCGTTATTGGAGAGAAGGATTGGAGCTAAGACCTACCACGCTGCTCCAATGCGGATTGGTAGGTTACACATATCTCCAGAATTCTCTGGAGAAATGCAGGTTTCCTCACGATGTTTTCCTTCGTCTGGGCCCATAAATGTATGAAATTCTGTCGATCTACTTTACGAATCCAGCTGAATACGGACAGGATTTTTACTTACTTACTTTACGAACAAAGTCGGGCATATAACATGTTACAATAGATGAACGCGATAATAATGACTAATACCAATATTAATTTAAAGCTTGTTTTTATAAGTATGAACAACTTCCTTAATTGTGTAGTATGGTAATTATTTCCTCATAATTTAAGTGCTTAAGAGTTTACATTTGATTACATACTTGTTTAAGTGGATCTATACATATAATTAAATACTGCGGTATCTGTATGTATTTACTAGAAATCGCTCGCGTGGAATGATTAAAACCGTAATATAGTCATACGACATATTACGTTAATACACGACCGTAATATACACATACGACGCCACTGACTGTTCGTTACTTTGCCTGTATTGCCTAAATTTGTATCTTTCGGCGAGTATAGATGGTTTAGGTTGCAAATGGGTTTCCATCACAACTATCACTTCACCATAAGTTAGACTAGCCGGTTTTTTTGGACTGCACAAATTTACCATAAGTTCATATGCCGCGTCACCCACAACAGATATCAATGTCGGCAATCTTTTTTCCAATTTCACTTCGTTTGCGACGAAATAACTATCTAACCTGTCGCAATATAAACGCCAATTACCATTTTCAATGTCAAACTCACTTAATTTCCCGACAGACATTATATTTTTGTTTTAATCCTCGTTGCCAATATACTGTATTACCGTTTGTGTGCACACTTTTTACAGAGAGATCGAATGAATGGCCGCGCCGCGTACAATGTTTGTTATAACTAATCTACCTACATAACATTTTGATAACCATAAAAATGGTTAATGTGGATTAACCTTAAAAGTTAGATATATGCTGTCGCGGACTTTTATTTAGAACTTTTAGAGTTAAACAATTTTGTAATACATTGTTTTTGAATAACTATTACCGTTTACATAGAGCAACGCAAGGAAAGCTTTAAAATTTTGCCGTTTTCGTAATATTTTTTATTGCTGCTCCTCTTCTTAGCGTTCTTAGCGTTATATATAGCCTATAGTGTTCCTCAATAAATGGACTATCTTTCACTGAAAGAATTTTTCAAATCGTTTTAGTAGTTCCTGAGATTAGCGGGTTCAAAAAATCAAACAAATAAATAAACAAACAAACAAACAAACAAACAAGCAAATCATGTATTACAAAATTGTTCCCCTCTTAAAGTATAGCTATACATGCATACGTCTAGCTTTTAAGGTTAACCCACGTTAACCATTTCTGGTTCATTGTGGGTCTTCTCCTCAGCCTTGTTTAGACTGACGGGGGCTTCGGGCCTCGAGGTTTGATCTTTACCCGGGCTTGTCCTCTCGGGCGATCTCTATCGCCCGGGTAATTTCTTCGACCTTTAAGGTCAGGAGTCAGTCCGCTTTTTAGGCGGACGCCTTAAGGTACGCTGGTCTGGCTCCTATGATCCTACTTTTTCTTTTAATTTTAAATTTTTTTTTTTAATTTTAAACGACCCCCTCCTCCATATAATGAAATATATATTAACCGTAGATGTAGATGTAATATCGCACTATTTTACAATGTAAATAACAGTTTTGCATTGCCACTTTTTTCAAAAAATAGTTATAATAAAACTACAATAGTATTTTGTATGATTTTTATTTGTACGTAGTGTGTATGCTAATTTTAAAATTTTATTTATAATTGTTGTAAACTAACCAATCATAAATTTAATAAAATCTATTTAATTAAATTTAATGAAAAGGGGCAATGAAGGAACTTAGGAGGAGAAATATCAATAAATCTTTGTTAGAAAAGTTCTTTAAAGGACAGCTGCAGCCATGTAGTTGTATCAATAATGATTGAAAAGTATCAGATCTTTGCGACGCCTTTTGCTTTCAGTAGTCTCGCGACCTCCAGTTTAAGAAGCCCTGCTCTATGGTTATCGAAAGACTATACATATATTAAGCTTTTATTCTTTCCACGCGGACGGAGCCGCTGGCGATTGCTAGTAGGCTATAAAAATCCTGATCCTCACGGACAAAGACGCGGGTAATAGCTAGTACAAATATAAATGAACACACCAAAGCGTTGAAGCGATTGTCATTTAAACTTAATGGAGTGTTACCATCATTAAAGTTAATTCGCATTCCTCAAGAGTTAACGACTGCATGAAGTTATTATCGTAATGATATTAATATACATAGTTGTCGGTGTAGTTGTCCATCTGTATATAACAATACTAGCTCTTAAACGCAACTTCGTTTGCATGGATGTTGGCAATAGGTGGACAATAGATAGCGCTTTTCAATGTCATTCTTCTATTCACAGCTTCCTTGTCATTAAACAAACTCTTGAAACAGCGACATATAGCTGCTAAATTCGAAGTGCTATAGGGCAAAGCGCGGCCTCCTTACGGCATTTTAAATCTGTAATATCTCCGAAAATGATCACCTAAATTACATGCTGTAAACGGCCATATTGATCTATATTAAATCAACAATTTATTTAAGGTACTAAATTGGATAAGGATTAATGCTGTATTGTATAAAAATTGCTTTGAACATTAAGGCATTATTTTTCGTAAAAAGTAAATGACAAAAAATGCTTTTGTGGGTTATCCATAAGAGATAGACATGTACCATCGCGGACTTTTCTGTAGACCTTTTCAAGGTGTACAAATACTTAGTACATCATTTTGATAAATCTCGTAGGGTTTAGCCTGCGTTTGCAATGTAAGCGGAAAAAAATGTAATTATTTACATAAACCTCAAAAATTACAGTATTCTCTACTCCGTATTGAATGTTATTATACGTACAAACCTTCCTCTTGAATCACTCTATCTATGAAAAAAAAACCGCATCAAAATCTGAAGCGTAGTTTTAAAGATTTAAGTATACATAGGGATATATGGACAAACAAAGAATGTGACTTTGTTTTATAATATGTAGTGATACCCGGAATACTCCGTAGCCGGAGCAGGCTGCTAGTTAAGAACTTAAATTCATTAACTTTTTCTTTTTCGTTACAGGTAATACGGGGTGTTCATATAGAGCCAGCGCATATAGTTAAGAAAAGAAGTATAGACCAACCATTAAGGATTAGTATATTTTATGACCACTCTGTATATAGGTGAGTTAACTTTTTAATCATTACCTACATGACGTCATTTGAATCGACTTCGATATCAAAGTAAAAAGATGTATTTGTAACGCTCCAGCCCTTTAACAAACGACATAGCAATAAATATTTATATTTAAATGAGTTAATCTTGTATATATATATATATATTTTCTGAATCTCGAAAACGGCTCCAACGATTTTCCTGAAATTCAGCATGTAAGAAGTTTTCGGGGAGAAAAATTGATCTAGCTAGGTTTTATGTAAAAAAAATATTGTTCTATCCCTGTTTTTGGGCATTATAAAACACTAACATTTATACTGAATGGATTTTTCGCTATTAGCTGTCAAGTCGACGTAGCTTATTCGGTTAACGGGCAGCCTCGAGATATATGAATGCCAAGGATCGATCCCCAACTAAATAATTGTTTTTTCTTTTTTTTTAAGTTTTTTTTTTGCAAAAAATTACCGAGCGAAGCTCGGTCAGCCAGATCTTTTAACATAATAAAAGCTTATAACAAAATTAAATGTCAATACTGTTAACCGTTGAGGAGTACCCTTGTCTGGAGAAAATTCTGGCAGCATCAGGTCATAGTAATTATAAACATGCATTATCATTGAGAGTTGAGACTGGAGCAGTATGTCATATTTCAGCTCAATTGGACACCGGGAAGTGTGTCAAATTTAACTTGTGAGATTCCTTCACATACATATATTGCAAATTGAATAAAAGCTATTACAAAAGCTTTTAACAAAATTATGTCCATACTATTAACCGTAAAAGAATTCTTTCGTCTGGAGCCAATCCTGGCAGCATCAGGTCATGCTTATCATAAACATGCATTGTCATCGGGACTGGACCAGTATGTAAAATTTCAGCCCAATCGGACAGCGGGAAGTGGGTTACATTTAACGGACAAGATTCCACCTTCAAATACATAGACGGCAAGTTAAATAAAAGCTTTTAAAAATCACATCGATTTATTGTTTGGCGACGTACAACTAGCACAAACAAACTCCGTTTCTTATTTTAAATATTATTATTAAGCTGTGAGACTCTTGACTCTTTCGAGACGATCACGGGTTCAAACTCCGGGCAGGCACCAATGAATTTTATTAAAAACTTGTGTCTAATTTGTATTTGCAATTTATCATGCTTTTCGGTGTAGTATCCGGTTAAGTGGAATAGGCCACTATTTTTTTTACTTTGTTTTAACAGAGCTCCTCTGATTGCGAAGTAAATAGGATGTATTGTACGTGAATTTAATATTCAACGTGTGACGTTAACGCATGCGAAATCGATGTGTTTTTTGCAATATCCTAGACTTCAAGGTTTGCAACTATTTTCCTAGAATTAATCAGTGAGTTTTAGTAGCGAGCGTTGCGCAAGATTTCTTCATCAAAAATCTATTGTTGATGACCAAACCGTCCGAACAAATTCAAATTCAAATTCAAAATATTCTTTATTCAAATAAACTTGTAAACAAGTGCTTTTGAATCGTCAACTCTACTGCTGGTTCGGAAAGCCGCTCCTACCGAGAAGAGCCAGCAAGAAACTCGGCGGTTGCTCTTTTAAAAATATAATTCTTAATACTATTTACGTTAAGTCGTTACTGTCTTGTACAGGTTCAAAGAGAGCTATATCCACACATTCTTATCTTCCAAATAATCTTCAAGAGTATAGTAGGCTTTCTGTATCAGCCTCTTTTTAACAGTGTTTTTAAACAGTTCGCGTTGTTCCCGATATCTTGTGTGATGATGATGAAATGGATTCTCTTATTCTCTTTCTTCTTCTCTTCTTCACTTCTTGTCTTTTTCCATTCTGTTACTCAAAGGTTGAAAAGAGATTCTTTTATAAGTCCGCCTTTATACATGTGCTTTTTTACTTTTTCTTTCTCTTTTCTAATTATATGTATAAAAAGAAATAAATAAATGGAAATTCATTTTCATTTTATTACAAACTGTTTAATTAATATAATTATTTTTTTTTAAAGCTTTTCAACTAGACTTGTTTTGTTTCAGGTTAGAACCCAAAAAGTTTGAAATGATAAATGTGAGTACAACCTTTTATAATATTTGTATTTATACGTTTATTTAAAACTTTTATAGGGAAACAGTTTTGTAATACATGATTTTTTAATAATTATCACCGTTTACTCGGTGCACACAAGGAAAGCTTTAAATTTTGCCGTTTTCGTACTATTTTTTATTGCTGCTCCTCTCCTATTCATCTTAGCGTGATGTTATATAGCCTATAGCCTTCCTCGATAAATGGACGATCTTACACTGAAAGAATTTTCCAAGTCGGTCCAATAGTTTCTGATTAGCGCGTTCAAACTATCAATTAAACAAACAAAGTTTTTTTGTTGTTAATAGCGCAATGGTAAAGGGACGGACTACATATGAGAAAATGCCCGGGTTCGAATCCCACATGCCACCAGCTATTTCTTTTGACGTGACAACGTCTTAAATTAAGTTGCGGCTTGGCGTCACTCATGAAAAAGTGTAACGCCCGCTCACGTCTGTTACGATGAGTCACCGAACGAAAGAGAGGCCCGCCGGACTGGCGAATGCCTTGCGTCTCTCTCCCACTCCAATCCATCACATTTAAAAAGACGTTGTCACGTAAAGTCTTTGCCCGTAAAACCGACTTTTTTTAATTGCATTTTTTATTTCTTTTTAATTTTTTTAATTGCATTTTTTATATATTTTTATTAAAATTACCTAGCAAGGCTTGCTCATCTAGGTACAATTTATTTTAAACATCCAGTCATCACCATAATAGCACAGTCATTATGTTTACATCGGGCCAGGTAATTTTATATGGTTTTTCTTATATATCCATCAATATATTTGTTTTCCTTCCTAGATCTTTACTAAGCTATCAAAATACCACCCAATATCCTAATCTATATATATAAAAGAAAGTTGGTCTAAGTTACACTACTTATAACTCAAGAACGGATGAACCAATTCGGCTGAAAATTGGTGGAGAGGTTGCTTAGAACCAGGAGACGGACATAGGATACCTTTTATCCCGTTCGACCGCATTTATTTTATCCCGTCAAGTCACTATAAAACGTGGTATAACAAAAACGACTATGACATTAAATAACAAAACGGAAATGTCAGTGGAATAGAAAACATAAATGACAGCTAAACGTAATTTTGTCTTTGTTGAAGTATGGTAAAAAATTTGACAATTATTAAAATAATAGGTAAACGTCACTACATAATATAAAACCAAGTCGCTTTCTCTGTCTGTCCTTATGTCACTATATCCCTTTATATTCTTAAATCTTCAAAACTATGCAACAGATTTTAATGCGGTTTTTTTAATAGATAGCGTGATTGAAGTGGGAGGTTTATATGCACAATAACATTTAATATGGAGTAGAGAAATACTGTAATTTTTGACGTTTCTAATGTGATGTCTTACATTGTACGTTACATTGCAAACGCAGTCTGAACCCTACGAGATTTATCAAAATAATGTACAAAGTATTTGTACTCTTAGATACGTCTACAGAAAACTCTGCGATGGTATATGTCTATCTCTTATGGACAACCCACAATAGCATTTTTTGTCATTTTCTTATTACGAAAAATATTGCCTTATTTTCGAAGCAATTTAAAATACGCCATTAATTCTTATCCAATTAAGTACCCTAAATACATTATTTATTTAATATAGATCAATATGGCTGTTTACAGCATGTAATTTAAATGCACATTTTCGAAGATATAACAGATTTAAAATGTAGGGTATAGCGATTGCGCGCTAAGCCGTATAGCACTTCGAATTTAGCTGCGATCGGACGGGTTTGTTTTTCACATAGCCAACTATATGCAGCTCTTTCAAGAGTAACCTCTTAAGAAAACATGTTTGTATTGTGTAATGTCAAGAAAATGTGAATGTTGTATATAAAGACATTCTGTAATTAGGTTATTGTAAAAATAAAATTCATAGGGAAAAATGTAAAAAGTAAGTAAGTAAAAAATGTAGTATATGAATTTAGATATTCCAAAGATAGCAGGGAATATTCATGGTATAGGGGAAGGGGAATTGTTTTACTCCAAATTTAACGCGTGTGGGCCACAAGCAGTAATGAATAAAACAAAACTACTGGATAGATTTTAATCATTTTTTTCACTGAGTGACATAGGTAGGTTATATATTTTATACCCGTGCGAAGCGTAGTATATGAATTTAGATATTCTGAAGATGGCAGGAAATCTTAATGGTATAGGGAAAGGGGAATTGTTTTACTACAAATTTAACTCGTGCGGGCTACGGGCAGTAATGAATAAAACAAAACTACTGGATAGATTTTAATCATTTTTTCACTGAGTGACATAGGCTATATATTTTATACCCGTGCGAAGCCGGAGCGGGCCACTAGTAATATTATAAATGCGAAAGTTTTTGAGTATGGATGTATTTTTGTTAATCTTTCAAGGCGAATCCACTGAACCCAATGAAATTTGGCACAATAATTCCTTACACCAGAATAACATATAGGCTATAAAAATCCTGTTAATTTTACAGGAATGGGATGACATTGAAATCCTTATCCAATTAAGTACCTTAATTGTTATCTTAATTAATTACAGAATATATTTATACAACATTCACAGCTTTCTTGTCATTAAACAAACTCTTGAAAGAACGGCATATAGCTGCAAATTGCGAAGTGCTATAGGGTGAAGCGCGGCCTCCTCACGGCATTTTAAATCTGTAATATCTCCGAATATGTTCACTTAAATTACATGTTGTAAACGGCCATATTGATTGATCTATATTAAATCAACAATTAATTTAAGGTACTTAATTGGATAAGGATTAATGCTGTATTGTTTAAAATTGGTTCGATAATAAGGCTTTATTTTTCGTCAAAGTAAATGGCAAAAAATGCTATAGTGGGTTAGCCATAAGAGATAGACACATACCATCGTGTAGTTTTCTGTAGACCTTGTTAAGGTGTATAAATACTTAGTACATCATTTTGATAAATCTCTTAGGGTTTAGCCTGCGTTTGCAATGTAAGCGGAAAAAAATGTAATTATTTACGACATCACATTAGAAACCTCAAAAATTACAATATTTCTCTACTCCATATTGAATGTTATTACGGTTTAAGAAAATTTTATTCTCATAAGAATATACATTCACTTAAATGAGAACTTAAAACTAAAACTTAACTAAGTACAATTTTTGCATGTAGGAGCGTGCTAAACAAATAAAATTACTTATAACTTAATATAAAATATCACAAATAAAAAATTACTAAGAAAAAAAGATAATAAATTTGTGGGTAAAAACAAAAATAAAGCGTTGTATATATGCTTTGCTAACGAGTTAAAGTCCCTAGATGTAGCTTTATCGTACTTATATAAACTTAGCTATTATCCGTTTTACAATCATAAATATTTTGATTGAACCTAAATCTTTTATTATTAATTAGTTGATTTGCCAGTTTTAGAATGTATTTTTTTTAAAATTATTATTATGTGTATTTTATTAGTATATGTATATGTATGTGTATTTTATTAGTATACGTATATGTATTTTTTTTATTGTAAAAAATGTCTCTTCAGCAATTTTTTAAATGTATGTATATTTTTAGCTACTTTGATATATTTTGGTAATTTATTATTAATGTATATACATAAACCTTCCTCTTCAATCACTTTCTATTAAAAAAAACGGCATCAAATCTGTTGCGTAGTTTTAAAGATATAAGCATACATAGGGATATAGGGACAGACAGAGAAAGAGACTTATTTTATACTATGTAGTGAAGTTTAGCTATTTTGATAATTGTCAAATTTTTTACCATACTTAAGACAAAATTACGTATAGCTGTCATTTATGTTTTGTTATTCCATGTCATAGTCGTTTTTATTATACGACGTTTTATAGTGACTTGACGGGATAAAATAAATGCGGTCGAACGGGATAAAAAGTATCCTATGTCCGTCTCCTGGTTCTAAGCAACCTCTCCACCAATTTTCAGCCGAATTGGTTCATCCGTTCTTGAGTTATAAATAGTGTAACAAAGACCAACTTTCTTTTATACATATAGATAACAAAATATGTTTCAAATTACTTCATATAATTTCACAGAACACAATCCTGCCACAAGCGGTGCAGTTCTGGGAGGACGCGCTTAAAGTGAGAAAAACTGGGGGACCAATTTTACTTAATAGGTAAGTGATTTATACATCATCCTCCTGCCCCTATCCCACTCTAAGTGGGGTCGGCACAACATGCTATAAACATTTGGTCACATGATTTGGCAACGTATTTTACCTGCCGCCTGCCTTACCTTAACCGTATTTTACGACACCTCGCTAAGAAATGAGAGTGGTACTATTCTATTCAGCCGGATACCACACGGCGGGTCGACTTACCTTAGTCGCCTTTTACGACAACTCGGTAAGAAAAGAGGGTGGTACTATTCTATTCAGCCGGATACCACACGGCGAAGTACAGAAGTTACAATTGAATTATTTTATTACATTACGTTTACCCATTTTTAGAGTATCGTATATTGAATTAATATTGTTATCCTTATTGAATGTATTTATTTCGTTTGTTTGGACTTTATTTTATTTAAACTATGACGTATTATCTGTCGACAGTGAGATGTTTTAAATTTTAATTAATTTTATCTACTCTGATACTATAATACAAAGATTATAAAACTGAAACCAAAATTCTTATGACAAACATTACGTACAGGCCTTTTTAATCATAACGATACACCTATACAACCTCCAGCTGGACCGAGGAGGTTGAACCTCTACCTTAAAACAAAAGGTTTCAATGAACGAGTCCGCGGCGACGCAACACGCATGCGCAATCGATGTTTGCGCATTGGCGCGAACATTTGACAATTAAAAAGTCTTTTTAATATTTAACAAAGTTTGGTTTTTATTAATATGGTTTTTCGTATTATAGTATGAGAGTAGATAAAGTAGTGTATGAAACTGTACATAACTTGGTCTTATAACATTCGTGTGATACTATAAAACACGCTCGCCTGCGGCACGTTTTTTTGAAACACATTCGTATTATAAGAACCCTTTTTATTTAAAAAAAAAACAGTATCATAATCTACTATTAATAAATTTAAGGTGCCTGGGTGACCTAGTCTTGCTGGGTATTTTTATTAAAAGATATGAAAATTCCCATATAAAAAATAGATGATATAAAAAAGATATTTAAAAAAAAAAAAAAAAAATAGCTGAGGCGGTGAGGCTTGAACCTAGGTATTTTCACATATGTAGACCGCCCGTTCCCCAAATAAGGCGCCGTGACTTGACGTTTGATGGCGAAAATTATCTTTAGAAGAAAGATTGTCATTTAGCACTCCTATTCACATAACTAGTAAAAACACATGCACTACAAAGATAATAATTATCTGGTTTCCTAATAAAACAATTTAAACATTTTTCAATTGCTTTTATTACAATCAACTGTACATTATAAATTACCATACAAAAAAGAATCAGAAACATTTAAGTTTCAAACAAAAGTTTTCAAACCTATTAATATTATAAATGCGAAAGTTTGTGAGTATGCATATTTTTTACTATTTCACAGCGAATCCGCTGAACAAATAGCGATGAAATTTAGCACAATTATTGCTTATACACCAGAATAACATAGATGCTATAGAAATCCTTTAACTCCATAACTATAAAAATGGTTATAGTGGGTTAACCTTAAAAGCTAGACATATGCTGTCGCGGACTTTTATTTAGAACTTTTAGAGGGGAACAATTTTGTAATACATGATTTTTGAATAACTATCACCGTTTACTTAGCGCACGTAAGTGAAGCTTTGTTTCCGTTTTCGTAATATTTTTTATTGTTGCCCCTCTCCTACTCAAGAGTGTTGATATATATACATATATATATATAGCTTTCCTCAATAAATGGACTATTTTACACTGAAAGAATTTCAAATCGGTCCAGTAGTTCCTGATATTAGCGCGTTCATACAATGAAACAAACTCTTCAGCGTTTTATATTAGTATAAAATTTTAGATTAATCTGGTTTATGATGATTTAGTATAAACCATTCCCTGGCAAAGAATAGGTACTTCGTAGCCGACGAGCTTGTTACAGTTCGGACAATAATGGTTTCTGTACTTGAAGAAGTCTGTGCAGTATATCAGGATAACTAGAGGGGCGAATCTGTAAACGAAAGAATCAATTAAATCCGCGAAGAAGTGAAATAGAAAATATATATAATGCTAAATGTAGAGTGTACAATCGGTTATCATACCTGATACATGCAGGAATCGTAAAAACACATGCACAAACCTCCACCACCGCCACCACATGACACAAGCACTAGCAATCGCAAAGCGATTTTGGTCGTGGAGTCTATCTCCTGATGGTGCTACGGTTGCGGGGCGAAACGATTGTTGAGTTTGTGATAGTGAACGTATATAGTGATTGTGTATTGTTGTGGCGGTGGTGAAGGTTTGTGCATGTGCTTTTTACAATTCCTGCATGTATCAGGTATGATAACCGATTGTCCACTCTACATTTAGCATTATATATTTTTTACTTCTTCGCGGATTATAGCAAAATAATTTTACTATTACTTTTGTAAACATTATTATTTAAACACCTGAGTGACTGAGCCTTGCTCGGTAATTTTTTAAAAGATATAAAAAGTAACTTAGTAGGTGGAGCTCGATCCTAGATATTTTCATCTAGATCGCCCGTTTCCAGAATACAGTACGCTGTTAAAAATAATGTTTTAATGTGGCAAAAATAATGTTTTATTTTCAATGTAAATTTTAGTATTTTTTGTTGCCCAAATAGTGATAAAACAATTTTTTTTTAATGTAGCTAGATCGATCGATCGATATATCGAAGCTAGATCGATTTTTTTTTAATATAGTTAGATTGATTTTTCTAGCTAGATCGATCGATCGATATATCGAAGCTAGATCAATTTTTTTTTAATATAGCTAGATCGATTTTTCTAGCTAGATCGATCGATCGATATATCGAAGCTAGATCGATTTTTTTTAATATAGCTAGATCGATCGATCGATATATCGAAGCTAGATCAATTTTTTTTTTAATATAGCTAGATCGATTTTTCTAGCTAGATCGATCGATCGATATATCGAAGCTAGATCGATTTTTTTTAATATAGCTAGATCGATCGATCGATATATCGAAGCTAGATCAATTTTTTTTTTAATATAGCTAGATCGATTTTTCTAGCTAGATCGATCGATCGATATATCGAAGCTAGATCGATTTTTTTTAATATAGCTAGATCGATCGATCGATATATCGAAGCTAGATCAATTTTTTTTTTAATATAGCTAGATCGATTTTTCTAGCTAGATCGATCGATCGATATATCGAAGCTAGATCGATTTTTTTTAATATAGCTAGATCGATTGATCGATATATCGAAGCTAGATCAATTTTTTTTTTAATATAGCTAGATCGATTTTTCTAGCTAGATCGATCGATCGATATATCGAAGCTAGATCGATTTTTTTTAATATAGCTAGATCGATCGATCGATATATCGAAGCTAGATCAATTTTTTTTTTAATATAGCTAGATCGATTTTTCTAGCTAGATCGATCGATCGATATATCGAAGCTAGATCGATTTTTTTTTAATATAGCTAGATCGATTTTTCTAGCTAGATCGATCGATCGATATATCGAAGCTAGATCGATTTTTTTTAATATAGCTAGATCGATCGATCGATATATCGAAGCTAGATTGTTTTTTTTTTAATATAGCTAGATCGATTTTTCTAGCTAGATCGATCGATCGATATATCGAAGCTAGATCGATTTTTTTTAATATAGTTAGATCGATTTTTCTCCCCCAAAACCGCTACATACTTAATTTCAGGAAAGCGTAAAATCGTTTCCGCGATTAAGAAAAAAATATATACACACAAGATTAACTCATTTAAATATCAAAGAAAGATAACTTACACGAATATAAACAAAATAGCTAAAACGTGTGTCAATGCCCCGTTTTGCTTGATAGCCAAGGTATACACTCTCTGCCCGCAGAAGTTACAGGAAACCAGCTTACGGGCGGGACAGGTGTTTTCTGGAATAAAAAATGTAATTATGAACAGAGGTCAAGGTTTCGAACCCGGGCAGACACCAATGAGTTTTTCTGTTAAAACTTATGTGTCTAATTGATAATTGCAATTTATGACACGCTTTTCGGTGAAGGAAAACATCGTGAGGAAACCTGCATCTCTCTAGAGAATTCTGGAGATATGTGTAATTAACAAATCCGCATTGGAGCAGCGTGGTAGGTCTTAGCTCCAATCCTTTTCCCCAAAAACGGAGAGAAGAGGCCTATTCCCAGCGGTGGTATAGTAATAGGCCGCTAATTTACTTTTTAATGATAAACAAACTGCAAACGGATACTACAAGAGGTCGCTGCTATAGTGTGTATTACGAGTGCAACTGATGGATAACGAACGCCGCGACGCCAGAAAGCAATTATAACGTTCCCTGTCACCAAGCGTCCTACGAACACAGCCGATGGCGCGCTCGGCGTAACGCGCTACGATAAATGAAGGTTTCCATAGCAACGAAAAAGAGCAATCATAGCATAATCTATACTGTACTATATATAAAGCTGAAGAGTTTGTTTGATTGTTTAAACGCGCTAATCTAGCTAGAACTACGAGACCGATATGAAAAATTCTTTCAGTGTAAGATAGTCTATTTATCGAGGAAGGCTATAGGCTATATAACATCACGCTAAAATGAATTCGAGCGGCACTAAAAAATATTACGAAAACGGCAAAATTTAAAGCTTTCCTTGCGTGCACTAAATAATCGGTGAAAAGTATTTAAAAATCATGTATTACAAAATTATTTCCCTCTAAAAGTTCTACATAAAAGTTCGTGACAGCATATGTCTAGCTTTTAAGCTTAACCCACTGTAACCATATTTATGGTTATCAAAAGACTGTATTACGCTTTTTGCTAGTACACTATATACGATATAGATCAGAAACTCCTTCATTTTATTCGAGGAATGAGAGAAAACCTTTTTACGTCCCGTGTCAGAGGTGTTACTGCGACGTTACCGTTAGTTTATGTTTTTTATAAATTTACTAGCAATCGCCAGCGGCTTAGCCCGCGTGTAAATATTAAAACCGTAATGTAGTATTTTGATAACCATAAAAATGGTTAAAGAGGGTTAACCTTAAAAACGAGGGATATGGTGTCGCGAACTTTTATTTACACCATTTATAGAGGAACAATTTTGTATTATACGATTTTTGAGTAACTTTAAACGTTTACTTAGAGTATGCGTGCGCGCCATGGGCAGTAATGAATGTATCAAAATTACTGGATCGATTTTAATCATTTTTTTCACAGAGTTACATGGGTTAATAATATATTTTATACCCGTGCGGAGCCGGACGGGCCCCCAATTTTTTTTTATACTATGTAGTGATTATGGGCGAATTTCGACTACTGGGCGACCACAAGTATAAAAAAAAGTATGTGTAAACAATATTTTGCATTAGAAAAGCTTACCTGGTAATATCACTTCGGTTCGCGGTGGTGGAGGGGGTTGTTCCGAGGTCCTGTCGATTTCGGAATACGCGGGAGGTGGTGCTGGAAACTGGGAAGCTGGTATCGTCGACTGGAGGAAGCTGTCGTCGACTCGAGGCCGTGGGGTGTATACTTCGGTCTCTTTGGACCTGAACGGGTGTCCTGGATGCGATGTTGGAGATGTTGAACCGCCTGTCACACAGAAATTGCATTAATTATTAAACTGTTTTTCCTGCGTATATCCCGATTCCACTGGAATTTTAGCATAAAAAGTTGTATCGCTCAAACAATCAATTAAACAAACAAATAAAATCTTCTTGTTGTAATAGCGCAATGGTAAACGGGCAGACAACATTTTTTTTAATTTTTTTTATCGCATTTTTTCTTTTTTTTTAATTTTTTTTATTGCATTTCTTATATATCTATACTAATAATTGTATCTATAAGAGTTTGTTTGTTTGATTGTTTGAACGCGCTAATCTCAGGAACTACTGGACCAATTTGAAAAATTCTTACAGTGTAAGATAGTTCATTTATCGAGGAAAGCTATAGGCTATATAACATCACGCTAACATAAATAGGAGTGGAGGAGATAAATAGGAGAGGAAAATATTACGAAAACGGCAAAATTTAAAGATTTTCTTGCCTGCGCTGAGTAAACGGTGATAGTTATTCAAAAATCATGTATTACAAAATTGTTCCCCTCTAAGTGTATATGAGTTTATCATCACTACATATTATAAAACAAAGTCCATATTTCCGTATGTACGCATAAAACTTTAAAACTACGCAACCGATTTTGATGCGGTTTTTTTTAATAGATAGAGTGATTCCAGAGGAAGGTTTGTACGTATAATAACATTCAATACGAAGTAGAGAAATAATGTAATTTTTGAGGTTTCTGTAAATAATTACATTTTTTTCCGCTTACATTGCAAACGCAGGCTAAACCCAACGAGATTTATGAAAATGATGTACTAAGTATTTGTACACCTTAAAAAGGTCTACAGAAAAGTCCGCGATGGTATATCTCTATCTCTTATGGATAACCCACAATAGCAGTTTTTTTCATTTACTTTTTACGAAAAATGATGCCTTATGTTCAAAGCAATTTTTATACAATACAGCATTAATCCTTATCCAATTGAGTACCTTAAATAAATTGTTGATTTAATATAGATCAATATTGCCGTTTACAGCATGTAGTTTAAGTGAACATTTTCGGAGATATTACAGATTTAAAATCCTGCGCTTAGACCTATAAGCAGTTCGAATTTAGCAGCGACCGGAGGCGCAACTAAATGTCCTTCTTTCAAGTTTATATTGTCTAATGATAAGAAAGCTATGAATGTTGTATGTAAAGACATTGTCTAATCAATTGTAAAAATAAATAATATCACTACATAGTATAAAACAAAGTCGCATTCTCTGTCTGTCCCTATGTCCGTATATCCCTATGTATGCTCCAATCTTTAAAACTATGCAACAGATTTTGATGCGGTTTTTTTTTTAATGAGAGTGATTTTAGAGGAAGGTTTACATGTCTAATAACATTCAATATGGAGTAGAGAAATACTGTAATTTTTGAGGTTTCTAATGTGATGTCGTAAATAATTACATTTTTTTCCGCTTACATTGCAAACGCAGGCTAAACCCTACGAGATTTATCAAAATGATGTACTAAGTATTTGTACACCATGAAAAGATCTACAGAAAAGTCCGCGATGGTATATGTCTATCTCTTATGGATAGCCCACAATAGCAGTTTTTTTCATTTACTTTTTACGAAAAATGATGCCTTATGTTCAAAGCAATTTTTATACAATACAGCTTTAATCCTTATCCAATTAAGTACCTTAAATAAATAGTTGATTTAATATAGATCAATATGGCCGTTTACAGCATGTAATTTAAGTGAACATTTTCGGAGATATTACAGATTTAAAATGCCGTGAGGAGGCCGCGCTTCGCCCTATAACACTTCGACTTTAGCAGCGATGTCGCTCTTTCAAGAGTTTGTTTAAAGACATTCTGTAATTAATTGTAAAAATAAAATACATAGGGAAAATATAAAAGTAAATAAGTAATAATGTACTATATGAATTTAGATTTTCCAAAGATAGCACGAAATCTTCTTGGTATAGGGAAAGGAAATTGTTTTTCTCCAAATTTAACGCTGCGGCCGCGGGCAGTAATGAATAAATCAAAACAACTGGATCAATTTTAATCATTTTTTTTACACTCACTGACATGGGATATATATTTTATACCCGTGCGAAGCAGGAGCAGGCCGCTAGTATCTGGATAAAACGTAGACTGTAGTATCTTGTAAAGAGTCACTTTAATCCTTCATTCATTGGTTACGTTCATAATTGAACAAGCCCTTTAAAAATAGTTAACTTTAATATATGGCACCACAGGGTGGAGTTACTCGTAGTAGTTACCTAGACCAGAGCTCCCAGCTTGCTGTGGCGGTGGTGTGAGGTCAGACAAAGTGTGACTTTCAGCTCCAGTCGATCTCGTCGTGGATGGTTGGTTCTGAACAACATCTATCCTCCTATCTTCAAAGGGGTCATAGAATATCGTGTCCTGAAAATATAGTTTTTAAAGATTTTATTCAACTTGCCGTGTATGTATGAAGGTGGAATCTTGCAAGTTAAATTTGACCCATGTCCCGGCGTCTGATTAAGCTGAAATTTTACATACTGCTCCAGTTCCGATGACAATGTATGTTTATGATAATGACCTGATACTGCCAGGATTGGCTCCAGACGAAGGAACTTCTCAACGGTTAAAGGAACGTGAAATTTTGTTAAAAGCTTTTTTAAAAGTATTTTTAACTTGATGTAACTACAAAATACTACTCCTCCCTCCAAAAACGGGTAGTGTCTATGCCCAGCAGTGGAATAGTAAGAGACCGTTACTTTACTTTTATTACACGATTGAAGAGCAGCCATTGGACGTTTTACTTCTTAGTAAATGGCTTAAAGGAACGGCCTGTTACTATCCCACTGATGGGCCCAGGCCTTCTCTCTGTTTTTAGAGAAAAGAATTGGAGCTAGGACCTACCACGCTGCTCCAATGCGGATTTGTAAGCGCATATCCCTAGAATTCTCTAGAGATATGCAGGTCTCCTCACGATGTTTTCATTCACCGAAAAGAATGTAATAAATTGCAATTATCAATTAGACACATAAGTTTTAACAGAAATCATATTAAAAAGCAAAGTAAAGCATATTACAGAATGAAGATTATTTAGATGTTAAAAATGCCTGGATTTGAAAATCCTTTCAGCTTCATTCAAGACTGCGGTTTAATAATGTAAAATTGAAAATGTTTAAAAGATTGACCGCCGAGTTTCTTTCTGGTTCTTCTCGGTAAGAGCTAAATTCCGAAATAGTTGTAGCTTCATTAATCATATTGATCCTTGACGATTCAAAAGTGCTTTTAAGAGCTCATTTAAATAAAAGATTATTTTGATTTGGTTTGAAAATGTTTAAAAGACTGACCGAGTTTCTTTCTGGTTCTTCTCGGTAAGAGCAACGTTCCGAACCAGTTGTAGCTACATTAATCATATCGATACTTGACGATTCAAAAGTGCTTGAAAGAGCTTATTTAATTAGACACAGTTTTAACAGAAAAAGTCATTGGTGCCTAACCGGGGTTTCAACGTGTTACTGTGATGTCACAACGCAAGCCCATAGTGTTTGCCAATTTTATAAATTCGCAAACGCACGTAGATGTCTCAAGTAGTATAAGAACGTGACAAAACATCACGACAAAGCGATTCGCGTGTGAGTAAATACAATACAAACAATGCCGAGTTAAGTTTACACTAAGAAATATTATTAAATTCAATTAATATATACACCAGACAAAGCCACATTCGGCTGGTATATACGTCTAGGTTCAAGCATCATGACTGTAGCTACACAATATATCTACAGTAATATCTTTAATACAAAGGTAATAATAAAATTATTTTGCTATAATCCGCGAAGAAGTAAAATAGAAAATATATATAAAGCTAAATGTAGAGTGGACAATCGGTTATCATACCTGATACATGCAGGAGTCGTAAAAACACATGCACAAACCTCCACCACCGCCACCACAATACACAAGCACTATATACGTTCACTATCACAAACTCAACAATCGTTTCGCCCCGCATCTTCAGGAGATACACTAAAAGATGCTCGGTATGCCATTATCCCAGCTTTAAAGCATGTTATTAATTTATCTTTGAATCAGGGTGTGTTTCCGAATATTCTTAAAAGGGCCGTAGTTCATCCTGTTTACAAGAATGGAGATAGAGACATCGTTTCTAATTATAGACCCATATCAGTACTGCCCGCAATTTCAAAAGTTTTTGAAAAGATATTAAATGCCCGATTAGTTTCATATTTAGAAAAATATAATATTGTATCTCCAAATCAATTTGGTTTTCGACGTGGCAAATCCACAGAAGACGCAGTGTGTACTCTAGTAGATAACATTATTAAAAATGACGATTGCAAGAAAAAAACCATTGGCGTATTTCTCGACTTGACAAAAGCTTTTGATACTGTCTCTACTCCAGTACTTGTAAACAGGTTAGAAGAAATAGGTATCAGAGGCAAACCACTTCAAATATTTTCTAGCTTTCTGATGAATCGGAAGCAATGCGTTAAAATAGGATCCTACGTTAGTTCTTATGAACAAACGAGCTATGGAGTGCCGCAGGGGAGTGTGCTTGGTCCAACGTTGTTCACAATTTATATAAATGAGTTATGTAGTATGCATATTCCTAGTACTAAAATTTATTGCTATGCTGATGATACAGTACTACTAATAGAGGGGGCAGATTGGGAACAGGCACGTGAAAATGCAGAACAAGCAATAAAAATTATTATAGACTGGTTGACACAGAATTTATTGACATTAAATCTTGATAAAACTAACTTTGTTACTTTCTCTTCAAATAATAATTCCCAACCGACAAACATCATTAACTTAAGAGCTCATGTTTGTCAACCAGTTAGTGATACCTGCTCATGCCCACAGATATCCATGAAATCTGAGATTAAATACTTAGGAGTTGTCATAGATTGTACGTTGTCGTGGCGTAATCATATTGACTTACTGGTCAAACGTGTCAGAAAGCTAGCATTTATTTTTAGAAAATTAGCACCTGTTGCAGATTTTTCTACTCTGATAACAGTATACCTCGGTCTTGTCCAATCCATATGTAGCTATTGTATTTCCGCGTGGGGTGGTACGTTTGTTACAACCATGCTTCGTTTGGAGAGAGCCCAGCGAGCCGTATTAAAGGCAATATCGAAAAAGCCTATGAGATATCCAACTCATCTTCTTTTTAAAGACTGCTCTGTTTTAACTATTAGACAATTATATATTTTAAAACTAATACTGAGGATTCACGCTGCTACACCTTTTCGTCACACATCTAAAAGAAGAAGATGGGTTGTTTGTCAAATTACAAGGCATAGATCAGCTCTCGCGGGGAGACATTGCTGTGTCCTTGGCCCTAGGTTATATAATAAAATAAATCGTAAAGTAGGTATTTATTCACTTCCTTTAACAAGAGCTAAGAGTGTTCTCACAAACTGGTTAAAAGAAAAAACTTATTCAGAAACTGAGGACCTACTTAAAATAAATATTTAAAAGCCCACATACCAACGTATCAAAACACGCACACATACACACACACACACACACACGCACGCACACACAAACACACACCCAAACACAAACATACACATACACAGTCACACACACACACGCATGCCCACATATACATATATATATATTTTTTTATGATTCCGATATAATAAATTATATCTGGTATACATATCATAATTAATTTTCGTTTTATTATTGCATGTTAATAATTAATATGCATTGTAAAAAAAAAAAAAATTTGGAATAATGATTTTCTATATTCTATATTGTTCTATTATTGGAAGGTTGATACTCGCGATACAGGGCGACCTAGTGCGAGTATCAATAGATATCTGCCACAATTTACGACAATGTATTAGTTTAATTTATTAAATTTAAGCAGAACTATTTGTACTATATGGAATGAAATGAAATAAATTATTATTATTATTAATCTACCAATCCGCATTGGAGCAGCGTGGTAGGTCTTAGCTCCAATCGTTCTCTCCAAAAATGGAGAGAGGAGGCCTATGCCTAGAAGTGGGATAGTAACAGGCCGTTATTTACTAAGAGGCTTACTTGTACGAAATTTGACTGGTCATTCCTCGGACTATTTAAAGATGGTCCGCTGTCTTCTCTCGTATTGGCACTGCCAATAGACTCCCCCATTTCATTCGTGGGAAAGTCTATGTACACCACAGGATATTCGGTTGGATCTGGCTCCAGCTTTACACTTGTATCCATTTGGTTAAAATTGGAATTAGTTTCTGAACTCCTATTTTCCTGTAAAATAAGAGATATAATTAATTATAGGGCTATTTATATTTAAAAAAAACAATAATAGAATAGAATAGAAAAAACTTTATTTGTAATGACTTGTACTTTTAATAATTTTAGAGTCAACAATCACATCATCATATTACAATCAATTTATTTCATTTTTGAGTTATATATGCTAATAATTTCCGTCATCTATACTAATATATAAAGCTGAAGAGTTTGTTTGTTTGAACGTGCTTATCTCAGAAACTATTGGACCGATTTGAAAAATTATTTGAGTAAGTTAGTCCCTTTATCGAGGAAGACCATAGGCTTATAACATCACGCTAAGATGAATAGGAGCAGCAATAAAAAATATTGCGAAACCGGCTGAATTTAAAGCTTGTTTGCGCTAAGTAAACGGTGAAAGTTATTCAAAAATCATGTATCACAAAATTGTCCCCCTCTAAAAGTTCTAAATATAATATAATTTTCTTCTAGTATAATTTTTCTGAATTTTGGAAAAGGCTCCAACGATTTTCAAAAAATTAAAAATGAAAGGGAGCATGTTTTTGGGGCAAAATTCGATATAGATAGGTTTAATTTTTAAAAACGTCTTATTACGTCATTATCCCTGTTTTCGGACACTGTAAAAATTCTGGAATGTATAATAGAATCCAACTGATATTTTAGCTGTCAATGATAAAGTTCTCATAGCACAGCGGATAACGGGCGGACATAAGAAGTGAATATTCCCCGGATCGAGCTCAACCTGAGCAATTTATTTTTTAAATTTTTCCAAGTTTAATCTCGATTACATGTTTAAAAAAAATACCGAGCAAGGTTCGGTCACCCAGTCCTATAATATAAAAGAATAAGTATTGATTTTATAAATAAATAAATATATGGGACACTTACACACACTGTCGTCCGTCCCCAAAGTAACTTAATACTTGTGTTATGGGTGACACACAACTGGTAAATATATACTTATATAATTTTTAAATACATACTAAAATACAAATATACACCCAGGCTCAAAGACCAATAAGTTCATTTCTAGTAAATGTTCGCCCTCGGCAGGAATCGAACCCGCGACTCGTTGAGCTGAAGGCAGGGTCACTACCCACTGCGCCAACGGGCCAGTCAAATTTTAGTATCGACACTTACTCTGTTCTCGATGCTTGTACCATGGTTGTGTCTAGAAGTATTCTGACCAGGTACAATGGGGTTCCGTGGTAAGTTCGCCCATGTTGACGCCGTCACGGGGTCTATGGAGGGCACGTCTATGACCAAGGGGTTGCTATAGGGGTAGCCCTGGTACGCTCGCCCGGGGGTCGTTGACGGTGCAGTCATGATCTGAAATAATTCATCCATACTGCAAGTTGTTACAGTAAAAAGTAACGGCCTATTACTATCTCATTGCTGGGCATAGGCCTCCTCTCTCCGTTTTTGGAGAGAAGGATTGGACCTAAGATCGCTGCTCCATTGCGGATAGATAGATTACACATATCTCTAGAACTCTCTAGAAATATGCAAGTTTCCTCACGATGTTATTCTTCACCGAAAAGCGTGTGATTAATTACAATTATCCATTAGACACAAGTTTTAACAAAAAAACTCATTGCGTGAGCTAAGTAAGCAGTGTAAGTTATTAAAAAATCAGATATTACGAAATTGTTACCATCTAAAAGTTCTAAATAAAGGCCGCGAAAGCATATATCTAGCTTTTAAAGTTAAGCCACTTTAACCATTTTTATGGTTATCAAAATACTATAAATATAAGGTAAAATAAAATTTTCAAAAACGGCAAATCGATTTGTCGCTTTCATCGCCAACTACCTTATCCGTTTCAGATATAACAAAACAATACACGGTCGGATTATTCGTCTTGTCTAGACCCACACCAAGGTCTTGGATATATCCTAACTTTTAATAATATTCTGCTATACCCAATCTAAATTTTAAGAGCATTGTTAAACAAATTTATCTATAACAGGATGTTATCATTAAATTTTCTTTAATTCGTCTGCAAGCAGACCAAATCTTTATTTAGATTATAATAAAATAACAATTTTACTGAATCTTTTATTTCCTACATTTCTACCATGAAAGGATATAATTTAAAATTTTGTAACATGTAAAATTACGCCAAAGCATAAATATTCGATTGTGTCATATTTTTTGTGATATTGATATAAATGTTGATAAAGATAAACTCACCGAAAATTGAAATCCAAACAACCAACCAAACAATATAGTTTGAAATATAACCACGTTAACCACACTATTTAAACATTTCTTTTTAACATGTTTACCAACAATAACCAGATTTGCAAAACTAAAATATGTTACGGAAAGGTTGGTCGAGACAAGTTTTGGAATCCGCTATCTTATCATTCAAATGATAAGATTGATATGTGCGTATAAATTGCTATGACATGTATTAGAATTGACTGAAATAGCGATTTATTTTTACTAGTACACAGTATCTGGATTATGGTAATTTTTTTTAAAGGCTTTTATTTAACTTGCTGTGTACGTATGTGGAAGGTGGAATCTTGCAAGTTAAATTTGACACATTTCCTGGTGTCCGATTGAACTGAAATTTTACATTCTGTCCTAGTCCCGATTAAAATGCATGTTTATGATAAGCATAAAGCTTAAGACACGGATAAAACGCCGTTTAATTTGATAAAAACGAATTAAAAACTAGCTAGATCGATTTATCGTCCCCTAAAACCCTGCCTTAATTTCATGAAAATCATTGGAGCCTTTTTCGAAATTCAGGTTAAATATATAAAAAAATACTCGCTTAATGGCATTGGATTAGAATCTACAACATAATCCAGTAGGGATACCTTAGGGTAGTATCTTGGGACCTCTTCTTTTCTTAATGCATATAAGTGACCTACTTAAATAAACATATGTAGAGCGCTTAAGAGTACCGCGTATTCTGAATATAAATTGACTAAGAGCTATGGAGGTTATAAAGTATAATTATTGTTTGGCAACACAACTCAAGAATAAGTAACTTATATAGTTTAGTATACTAAACTCAAAAAAGGAAGCTATACTGAAGTCCAAGTGCAAACGAAGTCGCAGATCACTAATTTATTATAACAGCATCGTTTTTGTTAACAGAAAATGCCCGACCCGTCAAGTGTTTATCAGAAATGGCAGATCACATTGTATAGACGCTTGCAGCACAGAGACTATGTGTGGAGAAGTCAGAGTTCCGGAACATCATTTGAATGTAAGTTGGTTTACAGTGAAATTCATCAATTGTGCATTATTTTATAGAATAAATCATATGACCAAACGATTGTGAGATATGAATGAAAGAGGGAGGCCTAAAAAGATTGGTAGGATTTTCAGATGTATGAAAACCATATAGAATGAATAGCGTCAAAGTTGACGAACGATAGAAGAGAATGGAAGAAAAAAACATCTTGTGCCGACCATACTTAAGTGGTATAGGGGCCGGAGATTAATATTTTATAGAATTAGAACATTAGCATTATTTTTTTTACAGGCTTTATATTAGTATTCGAATATAAAAGGAGTTATTGTGAGTTAAGCATAAGAGATAGAGACATGCTGTCTCGGACTGTTTTGTAGTATTTCAGGTGTACAAATTTCCACTACATACTTTTTAAAACGCTATTTACATTAAACCGTAATATACTATCAACGTAAACCTTCCGGAAAAATTGCACTACCGTTTAGTAAAAACCATACAAAAATCCGTCAAGTAGATTTTGCGAAATCTATTACATAGAGACAGATAGCATTTTAGGTACTTTTTTATGATAGGTATAGATTTGTAATTTATTCTTAAATTAGATTTGTAAATTTTTCTCGTAACTTTGTCATCCATTTTCTAAAAATAAAAATTACATAGACATTGGCGCAATTCTTTATTTTGCTAAATTTGACGGTAATTACCCTTCCCAGAGTCGGCTACTTTTGTCAGAGTCAATGCTCCACTTGTTGCAATAGGTTCGGCTTTAGGATAATTGATGTTATCATATTGGTCGAATTCGTTTTTTTCCACTCTTGTCGTCAAAGTTTTTGCCCTAAAGACTTTATAAACTTTATTAGTGTACTTTCCTTTTGATTTAGCCATTTTATTTCTTATCGGTCTTTGATCCAAATATTTGCTAACATACACACCTTTATTTACTCTACCAGATTTGACCGATTTATTATCAAAGTTTCGTTCTAAAAACCCAGCTGTGAATATTTTTGAATCTTCATTTATTTCCTCTTCAGATATGTCTGAGACGTCAGTTTTGTCCCATTTTGATTTCGCTTGCTCAGTTGTTTTCTTCAGGTGTGCATTTATCTTTTTTTCATAGTAAGCATATTTTGATTTTATCTTTTTAAAACTATTTGAAGCCTTGGAAATGAGTTTCGATTTATGTTTTCGTTTTTCATTATCCGTATTGAATCTGCTTTCTTGATAATGTAAATTCTCTACTGAAATGGGCTCTATAGAATTTAATGAAGTTTTTGTTTTAGGTAAATTAAACTCTGTTGTTTCTTCTACATCATTGCTAATGGATTCTGTATCATCATATTCAGACGTTTTTTTCTTATAATTGTCGTAGTTTTCTTCTGAAATATCCATAACATTCATGTTTCCAGTGGCTTTCGCTATGAACTCTGCGATATTTTCCGCAACACTTTCTGGGACGAATTTTTGAGCGATTTTTTTTATATCCTCGAAATTGGCTGTTAATAATACGAATGACTGTACATTCGCCAAAAATACAAGACAGGATCCTAAAAAGAGACACTTTGGTGTGAATAATCATCATCATACTCCCCTTATCCCGCTCTGTTTCCCGGAACATGTTTAATCATGTTGCGATATGATTTGGCTAGATATTTCACGACCGGCAGCCTGCTTACGTCAAACACCTCGGAAAGAAGTGCGGTGTGGTCAATTCTACTCAGCCCGATACCACACAGCGGGTCAATTAATATTAAACAAAATTTTGAAACAAACATCGTTGTCATAGAAGTGATAATAACCAGAATCGAAAGCTCAAATGGCACGCTTAGTATTAAAGTGACCTATTTCAAAAAAGTTGTGATAAAGCGTAGCGTCGTACAAAACTCGTGAGTGTTAAAGAGACCCATAATTTCCAAGTTAAAAGGCAAAAAAAGGCAAGAAATCACTAGCTTTTTTGTTGTTGAGGTGATTCCTTGTCTGGAGCAAATCTTGGCTACAGCATCAGGTCATGCTAATAATGCATTGTCATAAGAACTGCAGTATGTAAAATTTGATCTCAATTAGACACCGAGGTGGGTCAAATTTTACTTGCAAGATTTACCTTCATGTACAAACATACATACAAGTCAAGTTAACATTAATTTGGAGCGGAGGGAGGCGGCGGAGTGGTTACCCGAACTGTTGCTCCAATCTGCTGCTGGTGAGTCCAGGTGTTAGCGACTTGCCCACGCCCATCGTCTGTCACCCTAACTGGGGACCTTCGGGCGTTCTGAACGGGGTATATCGGACGCCTGGCTTACAGATCCTTGAGGCGGTCGGTGCATCTGGTGCTTCCGATGCATCGGTTAGCGGAGGGGGACTTCTCCTTTGAGAGGTCCCTATTCGGAGGTTGTGTCTCTGGGATCAGAGCAGCTGTCGGCGGAGATGGGGGCAATGTGTACAACAATACCCTGTCCTTGTCACCAGCAGCGTGGTGGAGCACACAGGTCGTTTTAGTCGGTGCGAGTCCGACATAACCACCGCCTGTCCCCGTCGGACGACGTTACCCATAAGGGGTAATTCCTGTATAAAAAAAATTAAAAAATAACAGCTTTTAAAATGTACTTTGATATTACCGAACAAGGAAAATCCATACTCCATTGTAATAAATGAAAATATAAACTAAATTTCGCTATAAAACATGCTTGCCAATAAAGTTTATGTATACCTAAGAATTATACAATACTATACTTCTATTTTGTTTCGTGTTAACACAACTTTATATGTCAAACATGACATTATTATATGCATAGTTTATTCCCGTACCTTTATCCTACTGTAGGTGGGGTCATCATGTTTTAATAATAATAATAATAAATCTTTATTTAAGACAACCAGGGTCCACTTTGATATTAATATAATATTAATTTTGTCAAAATTTCTAAAAGGAAAAATAATAATTAAAAATATAATTTAAATTAGATTTGAAAATGTTAGTAAAAATAAACTTCAGGACTTCCACACAAGCACCTTCGTAAAATGATGCATGATAGGGGAGTCCATCTTACATATTAACGTCTTCAGAATACTATTGGGGCTAGACCGCAGTCTTTTTAGTAAAGATTTAAATATGTTGTTACATGATTTGGCTAGTTAGATTTCCGGGGTGGGGATACTTCCTCTCCTACGCCGCGACGGCGGTCTCCCTCCGCCTTACGAATTTTAGATCAGGTCACGTCGGACATGAGTTTAACATCTTTTACCCATCACAAAAAGAGCATAATGTTGCTAAAGATGTTTTCATATGAAAAAATCCTTGAATTAAGCGTTCACAGTTTTGATAGAAAAGGTTGATGCTTCTGGTGCCTTTAATCGATTATAGAAGGAAGAAGCTTCTATTTACTGTTGCCTATACTATGGTTTTTATAGGAAAATTTACAGACAGATTTTCGAATTCACATTATTACTATGTATAATAAAATATTATCAATAATTCTCTTTAGGCTCTCGACACCCATAAATTTTTGCTACCTTTACTTAATTTTTGGTACACCTTTTTTATGACACATCGGTGAGAAATGAGGGTCAACTTAACTGAGCCCCTTTTACGACACCTGTGTAAAAAATGAGGGTGTTCTATTCTACTCAGCCGAATACACACGGTGGGTCACTTACTTTAGACCTTTTTACGACACGTCGCTAAAAAATGACGGTGGTCTATTCTACTCAACCAGCAGCAGATACCACACGGCGGTTACAAGTTTATTTTAATAAAAAACATTTATAACTAGCAATCGCCAGTGGCTCCGCCCGCGTGGAAAGATTAAAACCGTAATATAGTATTTTGATAACCATAAAAATGGTTATAGTGGGTTAACCTTTAAAGCTAGACATCAGCCTAGTCAGACTTTAATATAGAACTTTTAGAGGGGAACAATTTTGTAATACATGATTTTTGAATAACTTTCACCATTTACTTAACGCAAGGAAAGTTTTAAAATTTGCCTTTTTTGTAATATTTTTTATTGCTGCTCCTCTCCTATTTATCTTAGCGCGATGTTATATAGTCTATAGCCTTCCTCGATAAATGGAGTATTTTACAGTTTCGTCAGAATTCTTCAAATCGGTCCCGTAGTTCCTGACATTAGCGCGTTCAAACAAACAAACTCTTCAGCTTTATATTTTAGTATAGATTGAATTTGTATCTTGTTCCAGCCGTGCTACGTCTGCAACAGTATAGGTCACGACTGTCGGGTGCTGGGCGATAAGCCTGATGATGAGGTGGCCGGGAATGCCCTCACCTATGGCTCTGAAGCTTCAGGTAATGAAACACTTTCTAGACCGCAATACATTTGTCCTACTGACTAACGCTAAGTAAACTAAAAGCTATGATAGGTAAGCGGTGAGACCCCTTACCTACGGCCCCGAAGCTTCAGGTAATGAAACACTTTCTAGACCGCAATACAATTGTCCTACTGACTAACGCTAAGTAAACTATAAGCTATGATAGTCCAGCAGTGAGACCCCGTACCTACGGCCCCGAAGCTTCAGGTAATGAAACACTTTCTAGACCGCAATACATTTGTCCTACTGACTAACGCTAAGTAAACTATAAGCTATGATAGTCCAGCGGTGAGACCCCTTACCTACGGCCCCGAAGCTTCAGATAATGAAACACTTTCTACACCGCAATACAATTGTCCTACTGAATAACGCTAAAAGTAAACTAAAAGCTATGATAGCCCAGCGGTGAGAACCCTTATCTATGGCTCTGAAGCTTCAGGTAATGAAACACTTCCTACACCGCAATACAATTGTCCTACTGAATAACGCTAAAAGTAAACTAAAAGCTATGATAGCCCAGCGGTGAGAACCCTTATCTATGGCTCTGAAGCTTCAGGTAATGAAACACTTTCTAGACCGCAATACATTTGTCCTATTAATTAACGCTAGGTAAACTAAAAGCTATGAAGCCCAGCGGTGAGACGCCTTACCTACGGCCCCGAAACTTCAGGTAATGAAACACTTTCTAGACCGCAATACATTTGTCCTACTGACTAACGCTAAGTAAACTAAAAGCTATGATAGCCCAGCGGTGAGACCCCTTACCTACGGCCCCGAAGCTTCAGGTAATAAAACACTTTCTAAACCGCAATACATTTGTCCTACTGACTAACGCTAAGTAAACTAAAAGCTATGATAGCCTAGCGTTGAGACCGTGCGATCTTTTTTCTTATAAATAGGTCCGTCAACAGAGTATACATTATTTATCAATTTAATTATTAATATACATTTTAAAAGTCTAACGTCTAACGTCTATTTATAAGTGGACACAAAATGCTCAAAAATACAGTACATTTGGATCATTAAAATATTGTCAACATATTAGAAAATCAAATGTCAAAAAATATATACGAATATGTCATTACAATAAGTCAGAAATAACTAATATTAGTAAAGTAACGGCCTGTTACTATCCCACTGCTGGGCATAGGCCTCCTCTCTCCATTTTTGGAGAGAAGGGTTGGAGCTAAGACCTACCACGCAGCTCCAATGCGGATTGGTAGGTTACACATATCCCTAGAATTCTCTAGAGATATGCAGGTTTCCTCACGATGTTTTCCTTCACCGAAAAGCGTGTGATAAATTGCAATTATCAATTAGACACATAAGTTTTAATAGAAAAACTCATTGGTGTCTGCCCGGGTTTGAACCCATGATCGTCTCTAGAGATTCACACGGTCGCACCGCTAGGCCATCACAGCTTATTACTAATATTAGTATTAATTAAAAATTATAGTTGCTGCAGACAAAAGTGAAAAAGTGGACGTCCCTTTAGGAGTTGAGAAGACAGATTTCCTGCTATACGTAAGCGCTGTGGAGACTGAAAGGTGTCGCCGCGGACAGACAGTGGCTTACGCGTCCCACTGCCAGCAGGAGTCAGCTTTGGACAGGTGAGAATGGGTACTCGAGGCAATGCATCTGGTACTCCCGATGCATCGATTAGCGGAGGGAGGGGCCACTGATAGAGAGGCCCCGACCCAGAGGTGGCGCACTTTGGGGTACAGAGTTGCTGCTGGCGGGGATGGGGGCAATATGTACAACAGTACCCTGTCCCCACCACCAGCAGCGTGGTGGAGCACTGTCTGGTTTTTATTCCCATATCCCATTATGACCCATAATGGGTTTTCCTGACATTAAAAAAAGAGGCTGGGTGTGTGGGTGGAAAGGGGAATTGAGTCTGAAAGGAACGAGATTTGGGATGGGTTGTGATGTGCTGCATGTGCTGAATAATAAATCTATTAATCTATACTAATATATAAAGCTAAAGAGTTTGATTGTACGCGCTAATCTCAAAAACTCTTGGACCGAATTGGAAAAATTCTTTCAGTGTAAGATAGTTTTATCGAGAAAGGCTATAGGCTATATAACATCGCGCTAAGATGAATAGGAGAGGAGCATCAATAAAAAATAGTACGAAAACGGCAAAATTTAAAGCTGAGTAAACGGTGATAGATATTCGAAAATCATGTACGAGAAAATTGTTCTCCTTTAAAGGTTCTAAATAAAAGTCCGCGACAGAATATGTCTAGCTTTTAAGGTTAACCTACTTTAACCATTTATATGGTTATCAAAAGTCTATATCCTAATCTTTAATATGGAATAATTGTACCAAATTTCATCGATATTGGTTCAGCGGATTCGCCGTTTAAGAGTAACAAACATACATCCATACTCACAAACTTTCGCATTTATATTATTAGTAGGATACATACGGCGTGTGGTATCCGGCTGAATAGAATAGTACCACCCTCTTTTCTTACCGAGTTGTCGTAAAAGGCGACTAAGGTAAGTCGACCCGCCGTGTGGTATTCGGCTGAGTAGAATAGACCACCCTCATTTCTTACCGGGGTGTCGTAAAAGGCGACTAAGGTAAGTTGACGTCAGGCAGGCGGCCGGTCGTAAAATACGTAGCCAAATCATATGACTACACGTTTATAACATGTTGTGCTGACCCCACTTAGAGTGGGATAAGGGCAGGAAGATGATGAAGGTGATGATGAATATTAGAGGCGTTTTACCTGAAATAAAACGCTTATTAAATACTTACCTTATTAGAAGCTTAAATATGAGATAGGCACACCTGGTTTTCCGTCGTATTTTACCTCTCTTTCTACCCAAATATCTCTGTCTCCTTCCTTTTTCCCCCCTTTTCACCGGACATGGCGGGAGGCGCTAGACAGCGACTCTTTGTATGTCATTGTGTCTCATTAAGCACCAGGCAGGTATAAAAAGTAAGCTTCTAATAAGGTAAGTATTTAATAAGCGTTTTATTTCAGGTAAAACGCCTCTATTAAATGCTTGACCGTTATTAGAAGCTTAAATATGAGACGTGTTTGTTATCGCCTGGTGAAAAGGTGCCAATGTGACTTAAATAAATTATGTGGAAAAAGGAGTAAGTTCATCGATCAGTCAACACCACACAATGTTTGTTATCAACATACTGAGGGTTAGGTACTTTATCCTGCGACCTAAACATAAAATAGTAATGTGGTTGTGTACCCAACCACCTGAAATACGTTATTTATATTTACATTATTATAATGTGGAGACAGTATATTTTTTCTCTACAACTTGTAACACCTCTAATATCCCAATTTGGTGGTTTATGTACCTTAAGTTCCTTAAAGATATGAATTTTAGAAAATATTTGACCAAAACATGTACATATTATTTACTTGTCACTTCTTATATGAAGTGTATTTTGCTGATTTGTTAGGTAAAATTGTTTAATAGGATAGGTTATGCTTTAAATGTAGATTAGCTAGAAACTTATTAAAACACAATCGATTTCTCTTCGATGGAACTACTGTCGAATATAGACATGTTACATACATGTAGTTACAATAGCGGACGTTTCCACGGCACGCTGAAAGCGTCGTTAATACATTGCCTTGTGATTGTTGTAATCTAAGTTGCGTTTGTCACCACGCAAGCGGTCTTCAATGCATATAAATCGATCACATTTATCGATCAAAGTTAGCTATGTTATCAGCTGAGATTTTGTTCCGCTTTCGACGCGGTAATATATTCAATTTATACCATACTTTTGACATTTTTGACATACTTTGACATTTCTGTCTTTCAAAATGGAAACCAACTCTGCGATTGCCGAGTAGCTGTTGTTTTATTGAAAATTCTTAAGACATTAATTTGATATCAGTCTCCTGGACCGGGAAGCGAGTATTTCACCATGAATACATGTTCTGATAACGTACTTAGAAACCCGAGAGTAGATCGGTGATTAGGTTTCCCGCGAAGGACCTTAACCTGGCAACATTGAATACGTCCACTAAATAAATCCTTCAGAACTCTCAGTATCGCGTGTGTCTTTAGCAACAAGAGCCACATATTACTTAGGTGGTAGCAGTTCTACTTGGCCACAAAGTTCTAGTTTTGTTACACAAGAGATAGTCAAGGTCAAATCGACGACCAACCTTAGAGTTTTTATTCAAATATTTGGCGCTATTAATTCACCAAACACACATAATTTCGGGTGTCGAAAAGAAAGACAACATTTCTAGCATTTGATTTTCATAACCAGCCGTAGGAAGCGACTATCTGTGATAGACTTACCTCGCATATGCAATCTCCCGTTTATTAACTTAGTAGTTTTATATTGAAAATGGAACGATATGCGCTATCATCCTTTGAAACGAAGATAGAGGAGAAATAAAGCTCGCGATGTGGCGGCTAAGTCAAATCTCCTTGTCACATGTAAATCATGTTGTGTGACTCCGAAGTGCGATGACGGTCAAATATTATGCTGAGGCTTTTTAGATAGCGGTATACAATACTCTGATAGTAACAAATAATATGGAGCTCCTATTTTTCTTCAGGGGCTGACGTACTGTGCTAGACTTCCCACTCGAAAAGATTTGGAGGTATTGCCTTTGTTACTACTGACCCTAGTGGGCGATAATTGACACTTTTGTCCCCTTATTACAGATTTTCGCAGGATGGCAATGATTATAGCCGTCCCACGAGGATTGGTCATGGTTATAACAGGCATATAAATTTGGACCAACTTCATTGTTACGCTTGCCGAATTACCACGCAACGGTACGACACAGATATTCACGGGGTGGCAAAGATGATAACTGCCCTGCGAGGGCTGATAATGATGACAACTGGCATAAGAATCTAAACCATCATCATTGTCATACTTGCAGACGTGCCAAGCGATGGTGCATTATAAATATTAATGTGGTGGCAATGATGACATTCGCCCCGCGAGAGCTGGATATGCTGACAACTGGTATATGAATTTGGAAAACATCATTTTCATATTTGCATAATTACCAAGCGATGGTACACCATGATGTTCATGGCGTATCAATAAAAATAACCACCCCACGAGGGCTTGATATGATGACAACTGGTATATGCATTTGAAAAAAAAAAGTCATTGTCATCTTCTTCTTTGCGTGTCTTTCAAACTAGTGAAAGTTAGCAGTCAACTCCGCATATGCCTTTTTATTCTTGGCAAGGCGGAAGACTTTGGGAGTGCTCCTAATTCCCATCCATTCCCGGATATTTTGTAAACAAGATTACTTTTTAAGACCAGGGCTGCTCTTTTCAGCAACTTTGTCATTGTTATACTTGCAAAAATGCCACGCGATGGTACAACATTATACATAATCATAGGCTACAGTGACGATAACCGCCCAATACGAGTCGGATATGATGACAACTGCTATACAAATCAGGGGCAAACGTCATTTTCATTTTTGCAGAAGTACCGAGTGAAAGTACAACATTACACATCTTCATAGGATACAATAAAGATAACCGCCCAGTGAGAGCTGGATATGATGACAACTGGTATATGAATTAGTACCAAACGTCATTTTCATATTTGCAGAAGTACCAAGCGATGGTACAACATTACACATCTTCATAGGATGCAGTGATGATAACCGTCCCGCGAGAGCTTGATATAATGACAATTGGTATATGAATTAGTACCAAACGTCATTTTCATAACTTGCAGAAGTACCACGCGATGGTACAAAATTACACGTATTCATAGTGTGCAAAGATAGTATCCGCCCCGCGAGAGCTGAATATAATGACAACTGGTATATGAGTTAGGACCAACGTCATAAATTAAAGAAGTACCATGCGATGGTACAACATTACACATCTTCATAGGATGCAGTGATCATAGCCGCCCCGCGAGAGCTTGATATAATGACAATTGGTATATGAATTAGTACTAAACGTCATTTTCATATTTGTAGAAGTACCAAGCGATGGTACAACATTACACATCTTCATAGGATGCAGTGATGATAACCGCCCCGCGAGAGCTTGATATGATGACAATTGGTATATGAATTAGTACCAAACGTCATTTTCATATTTGCAGAAGTACCAAAGGATGGTACAACATTACACATACTTATAGGTTGCAATGATGATAACCGCTCCGCGAGAGCTGGCATTGTAATAACTTGCAGAAATATCAAGCGATGGTACTACATTACACATCTTCATAGGATGCAGTGATCATAGCCGCCCCGCGAGAGCTTGATATGATGACAATTGGTATATGAATTAGTACCAAACGTCATTTTCATATTTGCAGAAGTACCAAACGATGGCACAATATTATACATATTCATAGGATGCAGTGATGATAACCGCCCCACGAGAGCTGGATATGATGACAATTGGTATATGAATTAGTAACAAACGTCATTTTCATATTTGCAGAAGTACCAAACGATGGTACAACATTATACATATTCATAGGATGCAGTGATGATAACCGCCCCACGAGAGCTGAATATGATGACAATTGGTATATGAATTAGGACCAAACTTCATTGTCATAACTTGCAGAAGTACCAAGCGATGGTACAATATTACACGTATTCATAGTGTGCAAAGATGGTATCCGCCCCGCGAGAGCTGAATATAATGACAACTGGTATATGAGTTAGGACCAACGTCATAAATTAAAGAAGTACCATGCGATGGTACAACATTACAGTTATTTATTATTATACTAGTTACATACTGTGTTTTCGATGTATTCCGTTTATTAAACTGCGTCCTGGCCGATTGCCTTCTCACACGACCGCACTGTCTACAGTAGCAATGAGACTTTGAAAACGGAATATATGAAATTAAAATTTTTATTTATTTACATTTTATAAATAAATCGCGCTCACACTTTCAAATGTTATCCTTTGACATCTCTGTCTTTTCAGAAGAAAAGATACGATTACGATAAGAATATCGTAAGCCATATGTAAAAGGTCAGCCGTGACATGTTCAAACATGTTCAAAAATATCTCGTCAATCTTTTAAATGACATTCAACCGCGACATCTGATATTTTAGTCGAATAAATCAGTTGGCTTATAATTCGTAACATAATTATTCGCAAATAGAATAATCTCTTATTGCTTTCAAACGGCGAACGTTAAATCAACAAACGAACGAACGAACAAACGAAGCATAGGATTTATCAGAGTCTTGACTGACGCAATTTATTGCTTCACGCTAAAATCCGGATGGATGATTATACCATTTCTGTGTATAGATATACATCATTCACATATCGCTGCCAAACCATTGAACAGAGGTCGCAAGGTTGGTAGGTAAAACGGGATTCTTCATTTCAATTAAAACATTAAATGTCAAATTAGGTACGCCATGATTCGAATCACTGTAGTATTGAACTTGTCGATTGTTCTATCTCGCGACAAAAATTAGTCATTATCAAATAGTTTATTTATCCTTTATACAAAGTGTTTGCTTTAAATTAGTAATAGAGATTAACCGCCAGATATCGCGTTGTGAATTCGTTCCGACATATTAACACTCTCAATTCATCAGGATTACGTTATCGTTATGCATTACAAAAACACTTGTAAGGATTCATTATTCTAAAAAATAGCCTATAAATTCGGGCCAACATCATTATCATACTTGCAGAAGTATTACGCGATGTTACAATATTACAGATAAAAGGGTAGAAAAATAAAATTTTTCTTAAAGAAATAACGAACGGTAACACCGTTAACCATAAAAATAATGTGCAACTTACGTGCTGGATTTAACACAATACTCACTGAAGGTAGTTAAATAATTTTACCAACACTGAATTTGCACAAGTTTACTAGACGGAAAACTAAATGCCAATGACATACAAAGAGTCGCTGTCTAGCGCCTCCCGCCATGTCCGGTGAAAAGGGGGGAAAAAGGAAGGAGACAGAGATATTTGGGTAGAAAGAGAGGTAAAATACGACGGAAAACCAGGTGTGCCTATCTCATATTTAAGCTTCTAATAACGGTCAAGCATTTAATAGCAGGATTGTTGTTCTACGCGCCTGCGCAATTAAAATAGCAAATACTGTGAGTCGAATTAACGCTAACTATGATCTTCATGTACCATTTTTTTTTCCTTTTTCTCTCATTACACGTACACTTAACAAGTCTATTCATTGTCCTTTTTATATTTATTCAAATATTACCCGTGAGCCCCCTACAAGGATACATATATTATAACAGTATATAATTCTCTGCAGACCAGTCGCCGGCCACGCTAACTTCTGTCCCGGGGAATTGTCCACTAAATACAGAGATATGCCGTCCGTGTTGTCGACGGTCAAGCACGAAATGCTGCACGCATTGGGGTTCAGCCTATCCCTGTTTGGATTTTATAGGTAAGACTTAAACCTTTATAATAGACCTAGCTTTTACCCGTGTATTCACGTAGACTGTAGTCTTGGAATAAACAGTTGCTTTAAACAAACGTACATCAATACTCCGAAACTTTCGCATTTATAATTTTTTAAGTTTTTTAATTTCTTTATTGGTTATCAAGTAGCGTTTTACAAGTTTTAATAAAAAACAATAAATATTGCTATTTCACAATAAGGTCAATAAAAGATTACTCTAAAATAACTTAAATTTAACAGAAAAAAGTATTGTTAGGTAGTGTGTGTGTGTGTGGGATTGTGTGTGTGCTGTGTGCGGGTTTGCTGATGTAGTCTGGTATGCGTGTTTTTTTCGAAAATAACAAATAAAAATAAGTATTTATATAAAGAAAATCCTCCGTTTTCTTTAATATTCTTTATGTAGGTATGTATTATGTAATTTATAAATTTCCTATTTTAATTGCGCCTCAGAGAGATAGAATAAGTCAATTTTAAAATACTTTTTAAAATAACTCTGTGCTAATCGATATAAAATAGTTTTTTCCATAATTAGCAATATCTGGGTGACCGAGCTTCGCTCGGTAATTTTTTACCAAAAAAAAACTTAAAAAAAACAATTATTTAGTTGGGGATCGATACTTGGCATTTCCTTTCTCGAGTCTGCCCGTTACCCGAATAAGCTACGTCGACTTGACAGTTAATGGCGAAAATTCAATTCAATATAAATGCTAGTGTTTTTTAATGCCCAAAAACAGGGATAAAACAAATTTTTTTTTACATAAAACCTAGCTAGATCAATTTTTCTCCCCCAAAACTTTTGGGGGACAAAAATTTCGGAATATATATATATACAAGATTAACTCATATAAATATTAAAGATTTATCTTCGTTACAGTTAATAGCCCCTCTATTACCTGTAACGAAAATGTATGACGTGTACTGTAAGCCGGAACATTTAGTAGTACTAGATAATATAAGTAGGATAGTATAGGATAGGATTAGTATGGATGTCATATAAGCCCGCTATATAATATTAAATTATTGTTTCCAGAGATGAAAATGGCGAACCACTGACTGAGAGACGACCAGACACCGGGAATCCACCCTTAGACGAAGAGTAAGTAGGTATATTAGGGACTTCCCCATACAGTTATTGGAAATTGAAATTCAAAATATTCTTTATTCAAATAAACTTGTAAATAAGTGCTTTTGAATCGTCAACTCTACTGCTGGTTCGGAAAGCTGTTCCTACCGAGAAGAGCCAGCAAGAAACTCGGCGGTTGCTCTTTTTAAAAAATACAATTCTTAATGCTAGTTACATTTAATGTTTCTATCTTGTACAGGGTCGAACAATATTTATATCCACGCTTTCGTCTAAATAATCCTCAACAGTATAGTAGGCTGTATCAGCCTCTCCTTAATATAAACTACTATTGTAACACGAGGTGTACCAGCGTCGTGTTTTCTGTGAACATAAATTCCAAAATACAGTCAATTATCTAATACTAATATATAAAGCTGAAGAGTTTGTTTGTTTGATTATTTGATTGTTTGAACGCGCTTATCTCAGGAACTACTAGAGCGATATGAAAAATTATTTTTATTTATTCTATTTATAAACACTTTATTGCACATTTCATAAATAAAATAGAAAAACAGAAACAAAATAGGGAAATCAAACATTTAAGGCGTGCAAATGCGGCAACCTTTATAGAGTAGTTATTCGCAGGAGCGTGCATGCACGTATTTTACGACCGGCCGCCTGCCTGCCGTCAACTTACCGTAGTCGTTTTTACGACACTTCAGTAAGAAAGAGGGTGGTCTATTTTACTTAACCGGATACCACACGTTCGGTCAACTTACCCTAGTCGCCTTTACGACACCTCGGTAAGAAATGAAAGTGGTCTATTCAACCCAGCCAGATACCACATAGCGGGCCAACTTACCTTTGTCGCCTTTTACAACACCTCGGTAAGAAATGAGTGTGGTACTATTCTATTCAGCCGGATACCACACGGCGGGTCGACTTACCTTAGTCGCCTTTTACGACACCTCGCTAAGAAATGAGAGTGGTCTATTCTATTCAACCGGATACCACACGGCGGGTCGACTTACCTTAGTCGCCTTTTACGACACCTCGCTAAAAATGAGGGTGGTACTGTATTCAGCCGGATACCACACTGCGGATATAATTAACAATAATAATTGTATTTATGTCCACTTTTTCTTCAACTGCGTCCCATAATATTTCCTTGGATTCCATTAATTCCAGTTTCAATCCAGAATAGATTTTATAACATGCACTTTTCATTGATTCCAGGCTTCAAATACACCAGTGGTCAGACCGAGTGGTCAAGAACGTGACGAGAAAGAAATGGATGATACGCGGTGGCTACATGGAGAGGACCTTCCATATGGTGGTGACGCCCAGAGTGGTTAAGGAGGTAAAGTCTGCTCTTATAGTATCACTTCTTCTTCTTCTTGTGCCTCTCCGACTAGCGAAGGTTAGCCGTCAGTGCTTGATACTCCTTTCTATTTCTCGCGAGGCTAAAAAGCTGGGAAGCACTCGCGACTCCAGTCCATTCTCGTATGTTGCGCAACCATGACTTTCTCTTGCGGCCAATGCGTCTCTTACCTGCAACTTTGCCCATCATAATAAGTTGCAGAAGCCCATACTGTTCGTGTCTAAGCACATGTCCCAGGTATGCAACTTTCTTCTTTTTGATGATGGTCCAAAGTTCGCGCTTACAACACATACGCCGCAAGACCTCTTCATTTGTCACCTTTTCTGTCCATTTTATTTTCAGCATGCGTCGATCATAGTATCACTAAATAGTATAAAACAAAGTCACATTCCCTGTCTGTCCCTATGTCCCTATATCCCTATGTATGCTTAAATCTTTAAAACTACGCAACAGATTTTGATGCGGTTTGATGCGAGTGATTGTACAGGAAGGTTTATATATATAATAACATTCAATATGGAGTACAAAAACTGTAATTTTTGAGGTTTCTAATGTGATGTCGTAAATAATTACATTTTTTTCCGCGTACATTCCAAACGTAGGCTAAACTCTACGAGATTTATCAAAATAATCTAAGTATTTGTACACCTTGAAAAGGTCTACAGAAAAGTCCGCGATGGTATATGTCTATCTCTTATGGATAACCCACAATAGCATTTTTTGTCATTTACTTTTTACGAAAAATAATTGACTTATGTTCAAAGCAATTTTTATACAATACAGCAGTCCTTATCCAATTCTTCTTCTTCAACCGATGGACGTCCACTTCTGGACATAGGACTCTCCATTGGATTCAGAACACACGATTTTGTGTTTATATCCAGCGGCTCTCTACGACCTTTTTGAAGTCGTCAGTCCAACTAGTAGAAGGTCATCCAACACTGCGCTTTGTAACCCCAACGCCCATCGGATCTCCGCACTATATGCCCATCGCCACTTCAGCATCGCGACTCGCTGAGTTATGTCGGTGACTGATTCTTCTACGGATCTCCTCATTTCTGATTTGATTACGTTGATAAACTCCGAGCATCTTCTTCTTCTTCAACCGATGGACGTCCACTGCTGGACATAGGTCTCTTCATGGGATTCAGGACACACGATCTTGTGTCACTTGAACCCAGCGGCTGACGCGACCCTTTTGAGGTCGTCAGTCCATCTAGTAGGGGGTCTGCCAACACTGCGCTTTGAGACCCCAACGCCATCGGTTCACTGCACTATGTGCCCATCGCCACTTCAGCTACGCGACCCGCTGAGCTATGTCGGTGACTGATTCTTCTAGGGATCTCCTCATTTCTGATTCGATTACGTTGATATAATCCGAGCATAGCTTGCGACTCTGAGCCTTCTTATGAAGACCATAGTTAGCTATGGGGTGTCAGGGGGATTTTCGCCCCAATCAGTCTCATCTTTCCAACGGTGAAAGAATTTTTGAAATCGGTCCAGTAGTTTTTGTGTGAAAACATTACAAAAATACATACTAATTTTTCCTTATAATATCAGTATAGATTTAAAGTGATTCGTGCAAAATTATTCCCTAACCATTTCAACTTTATATACAACAAATATCAAAATTGCACGTCAATATCTGTTACCGATATATACCTCTTTCCCTATCAAACATATAGTCCCGTTCTCCTCGCACGCGGCACTTATCACATTTCTTTAATCACTGTAAATTTTGTGAAAGTGTTGTCGAGTCCCGGAAACTGCCTGCCGATTATCCTGCCCGGGACAATAATCACAAGCTAACACGTGCCTCCTCTTTATTCCGCTCCTAAAACATAGTTCACCGCCGCCATTTTTCCTTTACCGCAAATAACCATCCCCTTTAATACAGTTCAATTCCATCCTTATTTGTAATCCCGCATACTTCCATGATCCCGCGCTGCTTCAATATCCAAGTTTTCACTTCCGCCGGCACACTCAGATTGTTACCCCTTTTTTAATTTTAGATTAGCAGATCTAAAGAGGGCTTTCAGTTGTGGTATTTTGTTCCACTGGCGAGCAACGGCCAACTTGTGGCCAAACTCGCTACAGGTCAAGACGGCTTTCGCTATTGGATACGTCCAATGACGCCCGCCGATCTAAAGAGCGTTTATGATTTATCTTTATGCAGGTCAGAGAACACTTCAATTGCTCTGAGCTGGAGGGAGCCGAATTAGAAGACCAGGGTGGTGACGGCACTGCCTTGACTCATTGGGAGAAACGGGTCTTTGAGGTAAGTTTGTCTTCTCTAAGAGTTTTTATATAATCATATCCTAGGCTTTAAACCATTGTTATAAATTACAATTAACAAATAAGAAACATAAGTTTTAACAGAAAAAGTCATTGGTGTCTACCCGGGTTTGACCCATGACGTACGGTATTTGCTGGGCTACCACAGCTTTTTTATAGCCTATATGTTATTCCGGTGTATAAGGAATAATTGTGCCAAATATCATCGATATTGGTTCTTCGTATTCGCCGTGAAAGAGTAACAAACATACATCCATACTCACAAACTTTCGCATTTATTATATTAGTATCATAATAATATCCTACTCCAGTCCATTCCAATAATAATAAAGGAGTGGCACCAGACTTGACGAATTATAGACAATGGAAGAAGAAGATATATTGTGCCGACCTTACTTAGAGTGGAAGAAGGGTAACAGAATGATGATGAATGATGATATAAAAAAAGTACTGGCCTGTTACTAACCTACTGCTAGGCATAATCCTCTTCTCTCCGTTTTTGGAAAAAAGCATTGGAGCTAAGACCTACCACGCTGCTCCAATGATTGGTAGGTTACACATATCTCCAGAATTCTCTAGAGATATGCAGGTTTCCTCACAATTTCTTGACCGAAAGCGTGTGATAAATTGCTATTATCAATTAGACACATAAGTTTTAATAGAAAGACTCATTGGTGTCTGCCCGGGGTTTGAACCTATGATCGTCTCTAGGGAGTCACTTGTTCTCACCGTTTGGCTATCACAGTCAACCCCACCTTAGTCTTCCAAATGCCCCTTAAGTAAAATATATTTCTGGAATGAAAATAGTCAAATATTATCTGTTTAGTTTTTAATATTAAAGTTTTAGTTATAGCTGGCTATCTGGCTGAGTAGAATAGACCACCCTCATTTCTTAACGAGGTGTCGTAAAAGGCGACTAAGATACGTCGACTCGCCGTGTGGTATCTGGTTGAGTAGAATAGACCACCCTCTTTTTTACCAAGGTCTCGTAAAAGGCGACTAATGTAAGTTAAAGCCAGGCTGGCGGCCACTCGTAAAATTGGTAGCCAAATCATGTGTTAACATGTATTTTAATTCTATTATCATTATAACATGTTGTGCCGACCTAGGGCTGCCACCCGTACTATATTATATAGTATCGTACTATATTTAAGTTAATTGTACTATATATTATAGAAAAATAATATAGGACAAAAAAAACCAAATTTTTATCGCTAATTCAATTGTCGCGGTTTTTTTGAATCAACTGTGAATGGAACGCACCCGCAGCATTGTATAGGGAATGTTTGAACGAAACTTATTTATATATTTATGAGGCTTAGTTAGTTAGTAACTAACTCCTTTGTCATTGTCCAGCGAAAATTAATAATAAATAATCATGGAAAAATAAATAATGATTGAAAATAGATGTGTACTATTTTTTTTCCTGCATTTCCTAAAAGTACTATATTTTTTTATTTAAAATGGAAAATACTATTTTTCTTCAAAAAAAAAGGTGGCAACACTATTCCGACCCCACTTAGGGTTGGATAAGGGTAAGAATGATGATATATTAGGATATTTCCTTTCAGAACGAAGCCATGACTGGTACCCACACTCCAAACTCCGTGTTCAGCCGAATTACGTTCGCCATGATGGAGGACACGGGATGGTATCGGGCTGACTACACCCACGCCGCCCCCCTGGACTGGGGGAGGGGGTTGGGCTGTAACTTCGCCATGGCCTCGTGCAAGCAGTGGCTCAACGCGCAAAGGTTGAGGTATTTTCCTTATTACGGGGTAGTTAAGGTAGCTTTCTAAGAGAGTACCTGGGTGACCGAGCCTTGCTCGGTAAATTTTAAAATGATATAAGAAAAAAAATTAAAAGATAATAGCGCAGGCGGGGCTCGATCCTAGGTATTTTCACCTCTCTAGACCGCCCGTTCCCCAAATGAACCATAACTTTACGTTTGACGATACGATTTTGATGCATCGCATTTAGCAGCTATATGTCGTTCTTTCAAGAGTTTGATTAAAGCTGTGAATGTTGTTTATAAAGACATTCTGTAATTAATTGTTAAAATAAAATACATAGGGAAAATGTAAAAGTAAATAAGTAAAAATGTACTATATGAATTTAGATATTCCAAAGATAGCAGGAAATCTTCTTGGTATAGGGAGAGGAAATTGTTTTTCTCCAAATTTAACGCTTGCGGGCCACGGGCAGTAATGAATAAAACAAAACTACTGGACCGATTTTAATCATTTTTTTACACTGACTGACATGGGGATATGTATTTTATACCCGTGCGAAGCAGGGGCAGGCCGCTAGTAAGTACATAAGACTTATTAATCAATCTTTCACTTTGAAAGAACGAACACTTTGTTCAAAGAAGATGAAGAACACTTTGTTCTGCTCTGCGGTTATAATAATCGGTTTATATTATTTCATGCAGCGAAATGGATAATTCAACTGTGGAGTAAGTAATGGATATATATTACTTCAACCATTTTTATGGTTATAAAAATACTATATTACGGTTCTAATCTTTCCACGCGGGCGGAGCCGCTGGCGATTGCTTGAATTCAAATTCAAAATATTCTTTATTCAAATAAACTTGTAAACAAGTGCTTTGGAATCGTCAAGTCTACTGCTGGCTCGGAAAGCTGTTCCTACCGAGAAGAGCCAACAAGAAACTCGGCGGTTGCTCTTTTAAAAATATAATTCTTAATATTATTACATTAAGTCGTTACTGTCCTCTACAGGTTCAAAGAGAGCTATATCCACACATTCTTATCTTCTAAATAATCTTCAAGAGTATAGTAGGCTTTCTGTATCAGCCTCTTTTTAACAGTGTTTTTAAACTGCTGTAATGTCAGTGCTGAAATTGATTGCGGAATTTTATTATAGAATCTTATACCAAAACCCACAAACGAGTTACGCACTTTTGCAAGGCGCAAAGCAGGAACCGCAAGCTTAAGTCGGTTCCTGCTTTGTCTATTGTACACATCACCTATCGTTTTATAATTCTTTATATTTTTATGTACATAAATTAAATTACTTAAAATATACTGTGAAGCAAATGTAAGAATACCTGTTTCCTTAAACTACCTTGTTTTATATATTACTAGGTATCCGGCCACGCGTTAGTGTGGTTTAGTCTGGAGTTATCTGGAAATTTCATTAATTTCGGTCCATCCGTAAGTCTATAAGTGACATAAAGCAAAACATTAATTTTTATATACCTAAAAGATTCGATGTATGTTTTTTTTATTCTGTTTACATGAACATGATGCATGTACTTCATGTTAGGGGTTCCATAAAGAACGTGTGTTGCAAGAGGAAAATCCTGCCCCATTTTGCAGTTCAATTCTAATCAAATCCAAGTGGTGCAGTCAGTAGGATACTTTCACAAATAAAATAAAAGAAACGACGCAATATAATACTTTTATTAGGTTATAATAACAAAACGCTATAGACTTACTATAAGTGACATAAAGCAAAACATTAATTTTTATATACCTATAAGATTTGATGTATGTTTTATTTTTATTCTGTCTACATGAACATCGTTTATCTGGAATTTAGTACGTAATCTAATAGAACATTTTTTCGATTATCTAATTAATTATTAATCGTTATTTTCATTTGAAAGCAGCTATAATGGAACGATCGAGATGGAAGAGTAAGTTATTTAAAAATAAACATTCATTTTCACTTAAAAGAGGTTTTCAACAATATTCATAGCATGAAGTTATAAATAATCGTTTATTACCTTCAAATGACGCAGCAAACTATTATTAGATAACAGTTATTGGTTAGGTATAATTTAAAAGACCCGATCATTATCTGAATCTATAAAAAGGAAATAGGAAAATACGGAAAAAATTACAGAAGAGGTTTTTTCCGACATTTTCAACCAATTTAATCAAAATTGTAACAAATTCTACCTAAAGCTTCCCTATGAATTGCTGTCTATAGATAAAAATTGCAAGTTCCTTCAATTGTTTTTAAGTTGGCGCAGTCGATAGGATACATTTACACATAAAATGAACTAAGTCAATAGGATACTTTAGTTAAGTTACATTAACAAAAGATGACGTGTCGTGGTTTTTTTCACGTTATTCATTCATGTACTTTATGTTAGGGGTTCCATAAGGAAAGTATGTATTGCAGGAAGAAAATCCAGTTCAATTCTAATCAAATTCCAGTGGTGCAGTCAGTAGGATACTTTCACGCATAAAATAAAATAAATGTCGCAATATAATACTTTTATTAAGTAACTTACATACGTAACAAAACGCATGACAATAGTGGCATAACTCCAAAAACATCTGTTTTGGACTAGAAATACGTATAAATATTAAAATACACATTACTTTTCAACAGTAATATTGGCAGAAATCGTTATTCAATAGTCGTAATATGAAGTCAATAGGATACTTTAGTTAAGTCACATTAACAAAAGATGACGTTATTCGTGCATGTACTTTATGTTAATGGTTCCATGAGGAAAGTGTGTTGCAAGATGAAAATTCTACCCCATTCTCCAGTTCCATTCTAATCAAATCCAAGTGGTGCAGTCAGTAGGATACTTTCACAAATAAAATAAAAGAAACGACGCCATATATTACTTTTATTAAGGTCTAGTAACAAAACGCTCATGGCAATAGTGGCGTAACATCTATTTTGGATTAGAAATAGGTGTAAATATTCAAATACACATTACTTTTCAGCAGTAATATTAGCAGTACTCGGCCGTTCGTTTAAGTAAACTAAAGTATTTTTACGCATTTTCTTTAGCAATAGAAGTAAAGTAACGGCATGTAACTATCCAACTGCTGGGCATAAGCCTCCGTTCTCTATTTAAAACTCATTGGTACCCGGGCTTTGAACCCGTGACTCCTCGAAAGAGTCGCTCCGTCTCATCGCTGGACAATCAGAGCTCTTTATCTCTCTCCTTAATAATGAAAACTTTAACTGTATTTATACAAAACATGATTTATTGAGTTGTGCCACTGTTGCAGCCCATGAGCGAAAAGATGGCGTGATTTTACGAATCTATCTTGTGCTTTATGTTTGATAGTGTATGCGACCTACGCCGTGCGGTATCCGGATGAATAGAATAGTACAACCCTCATTTCTTACCGAGGTGTAGTAAAGGCTACTAAGATGAGTCGACGCGCCGTGTGGTATCAGCTGAGTAGAATAGACCACCCTGATTTCTTATCGAGATGTCGTAATAGGCGACTAAAGTAAGTTGACCCGCAGTGTGGTATCCGGCTGAATAGACTAGTACCACCCTCTTTCTTACCAAGGTTTCATAAATACGACTAAGGTAAGTTGACATCGTAAAATATTTAGCCAAATCATGTGACATCTTTGTTGGATTGGACGCCACTTAGGGTGGAATATGGGCAGGATGATGACTTATTCTTGTGCTTTACATTAGTGAATGTGTGTGTTGCAGGAGGAAGAACCCCGCCCCATTCTGCGAGCGTATCAAAGGCGACCCGTTACGTACGGAATGCTCGCCGCGACGCTCGGCCGTGGTTCTCTGCAACCTTGTCCGACATGAGACGATATTACCGAGACAGTATCAAGTATGTATTATTTATTAAAAGCTTATATTTAACTTGCCGCGTATGTTTCTGAATGTGGATTCTTGCAAGTTAAATTTAACTCACTTCCCGGTGTCCAATTGAGATTTCGCAATGCATGTTTATTATAAACTTAACGATCTTTTCAGAATATGAAAAGAAAGAAAGAAAAATAATTTTATTTATAACAACACACTACACAAGTATAATAACACACATAATATATATCCTGTCCTTATCCCACTCTAAGTGGGGTCGGCACAACATGTTTTTCTCTTCCATTCTGTCCTATCTTTCGTCAACTCTGGCGCCACTCCTTTTATATGCATATCATACTTCACACAATCCAACCATCTCTTTTTAGGCCTACCTCTAGGCACATATCCATCCACATTCAAATGTAACACACGTTTGGTCACATGATTTTCATCCCTCCTCATTACATGTCCATACCATCTCAATCTTGCACTTCTCGTCTTTTCTATAATGGGAGCAACTTTCAGACTTCCCCTTATACCCTTAACACACATAATATATTAAAACTAAAAAAAAATCTACTTAACAAAATCTAACTTGCATAGTGTGATGCCCCAAATTGGTGTCACCTCTCAGCTTTTGTCGGTCGTGATCGATCACTACCGACGCTGATTTTCATAGGTCACCAACTGCTATCATCGTACGTCAGCGACTAAATGCGTGCCCCCGTTCCGTCTTCGTCCCCGTCATTTCACACATCCTCTTAAATATACATGCACCCTAATTACACAATGCCAGACTAAAATAATAAAAAAAAAACAAAATAATAAAACAATGCATAAATAAAACATTACATAAATGAATGAAGAAAATATGGTAGTTCAATTCATAATGACCAATGTATTGAATTCATTGATCATTATGAATTGATTTGTTGATTTAATAAATACTCTTTATATGTTAACTTAAACAATCGTACTGTTTGCTTAAACAATAGTAATATATGCTGCAGAGTATAGCTGACCGTTGCCATGTTCATGTGGATTTTGAAAAAGCCTTTGATCGTGTGGATCATAAAATCTTACTGCAAAAACTTAGTTACATTCGAGTTTAATACATGGAAATTAACTACGGTGGTTAAGTTCATATATTAAAAATCCTATGCAAGCTTTCTCATTAAGGTGCAATTAAAGAAGGAAATTTATAAATTACATAATATATACTTAAATAATATTAAAGGATAGGGGGGAATTTTTTTATACAAATATTTATTTTTATTTTCGAAAAAAAACACATACACACCTGACTCAACACACATTTACAAACACGCACACAGCACACACACACCCACACTGCTACACTTTTTTCTGTTAAATTTATTTTATAGTAATCTTTTATTGGCCTTATTGTTAAATAGAAATGTGTATTGTTCATTACTAAAACTTGTGTAACGCTGTATGATTACCAATAAAGAAAAAAATTAAAAAAAAAATGACCTGATGCTGCTTTTTGTGACACACACCGTTAGTTTTTTCTACGCAAGCGAAGCCGTTGGCACTTGTAGTTAAATAAATGTATGATTACTAAACAGAAAAACCTTTTTTTTACTTTTAAGCTTTACTGATATTATTGTTTCTTTAACCTATTATATAATTTTGTATCTTATTGATTTTGATATGTATAATATATATGACTATATATAATAAAGTTAACAATTTCGGAAAGGCACATGACTGCAATTTTTTTTTGGTGTTTTATTTTTCAAACTTTATATTATTACCTTTATATATTTATTTTCTCATATTTTCTCAAATTTATAAATTCTTGATATATGTAACACTGTCGCTGACGTTCTGGGTGTATTATTAGGTAGTAAGAGGTCGCCACTGAAAACCAGCGTTGAGGTACCCCCTCAAATTACGCTGAGTGGTGTTCCTTTTTTACAGAGTCACATTTCTCTGCGTACCTTTATTTATTAATTTTTTTCTTTATTGTTTTTGTATAACTTATTTTTTTAATGCTTTATGTACGTTTTATGTATTATTTTATTTCGTTCTCCTTGTACGTAGTTTAATGTGATTTTTGTGTAAATAAAAGATTTTTGATTTGATTTGATTAATTTCCACAGCACTTCGACTTGCTGCCCAACGTGCCCCCTGGGGAGGAGGCGATGTACGGCGGCTCCGTAACCCTGGCAGACTACTGCCCCTACTTGCAGGAGTTCACGTGGAGGCACAAGAACGTGCTCATCAGGGGCAGCAGATGCTCCTATGAGGAGAACACGCCAAGTTAGTAAAGGTTTTGTAGAGCTGGTTGATTCCGCATTTCTACAGACCGCCCGTTCCCCGAATAAGCTAAGCTGAGTTGACAATTTACGGCAAAAATATTTTTTATATGTTCAATGTAAATTTTAGTATTTTTTAATGCCCAAAAATAGGGATAAAACTATTTTTTTAAAATAAAACCTAGCTAGATCGATTTCAGGAAAATCGTTGGAGCCGTTTCCGAAATTCCGAAAATATATACTAGCGGCCCGCTCCGGCTTCGCACGGGTATAAAATATATATCCCATGTCACTCAGTGAATACAAATATATTAAAATCGATCCAGTAGTTTTGTTTTATTCATTACTGCCGTGGCCCGTATATTTGGAATCTCAGAAACGGCTTCAACGATTTTCCAGAAATTAAGCATGTAGCGCGTTTTGGGGGAGAAAAATCGATCGATCTAGCTTGGTTTTATTTAAGAAAAATAGTTTTATCCCTGTTTTTGGGCATTAAAAAATACTAAATATTAATACACTATTTTTGTAATAAAGTGTCAGTTCAGCGTAGCTTATTCTTGCGAACGGGGGAAAAGGGGGTTTTGGGGAAGAAAAATCGATCTAGCTAGGTTTAATGTAAAAAAAAATGTTTTATCCTTGTTATTGGGCATTAAAAAATACTAAAATTTACATTGAACATATAGAAAACTATTTATGCCGTTAATTGGCAACTCAGCGTAGTTTATTCGGGAAACGGGCGGTCTCTACAAATGAAATTACCTAAAATCGAGCCAACTACCCAATTTTTTTTAAGTAAAGTAAGTAAGTAGCGGCCTGTTACTATCCCACAGCTGAGAATAGGCCTCTTCTCTCCGTTTTTGGAGAGAAGGGTTGGAGCTAAGACCTACCACGCTGCTCCAATGATTGGTAGGTTACACATATCTCCAGAATTCTCTAGAGATATGCAGGTTTCCTCACGATGTTTTCCTTCACCGAAAAGCGTGTGATAAATTGCAATTATCAATTAGACACATAAGTTTTAACAGAAAAACTCATTGGTGTCTGCCCGGGTTTGAACTCGTGCGTGACCTCCTTGAAAGAGTCGCACGGTGTTACCGCTGGGCTACCACAGCTTCAATTTTATTTTATTTTGTACAAAATACCGACCAAGGCTCTGTCAACCAGGTACGTAAACTATATCTTTCTAAAGACACTTTTCTTATTTCAGAGAGTGAAGTTAATTTTGCCTTAGAAAACTACGGGGCACACTCGAAATGTTTCGACCACAGCGACCGAGTATGGGAACAGACGTCATGTAGACAGGTGAGTGACAAACAAAGTTTTTAACTGACTGACTGGCCCGTTGGTGCAGTGGGTAGTGATTGATACCTTCAGCTCTGCGGGTCGCGGGCTCGATTCACACCGAGGGCCAACATTTTCTGTAAATTCAAATTCAAAATATTATTTATTCAAAAGTAATAATAAAATTATTTTGCTATAATCCACGATGAAGTAAAATAGAAAATATATATAATGCTAAATGTAGAGTGGACTCGGAATCGGTTAATCGCAGACAATCGCAAAGCTTTGCGATTTTGGTCGTGGAGTCTATCTCCTGATGATGCTTCGGTTGCGGGGCGAAACGATTGTTGAGTTTGTGATAGTGAATGTATGTAGTGCTTGTGTATTGTGGTGGCGGTGGTGGAGGTTTGTGCATGTGTTTTTTACGAATCCTGCATGTATCAGGTATGATAACCGATTGTCCACTTACATTTAGCATTATATATATTTTCTATTTTACTTCATCGCGGATTATAGCGAAATAATTTTATTATAACTTTTGTATTATGGATCTCCGCAAAGTAACGCCTAATTCTATAAATTATTATTTATTCAAATAAACTTGTTTACAAGTGCTTTTGAATCTTTGAATTATATATACGAAATATTACATAATCTTCTTACTTTCAGATAAGAGAGTGGCAACATTGGGGTTCCGGGTGCTATAAATATAAATGCGAGAGTGGAAGACTGCGGATCGTGGTAAGTGTTACCATGTTTTCCTGGCTTAGTAATAGTAAAGGTATAGTCTGGTACTCAATACAGGGCAAAGGCATTTACAGTAATACCCCACTTTATGCGAGGGATACGTTCCAAAAAAAATCGCGTTAACTGAAATTCGCGTACAACGAGGTTTATGATTAAACATAGTCAAAAATTTTAATCAATCACTTTAATTCTAGGAACACTTTATGCAATACATACTCTTAATAAAAACAGAAAAATACATCTATCGTCTTTTGGGTAACGTTTTGTTTACGTTCTTGTAAAATACGTTCATAACACCCAACACTGTTTTTAATTGTTTGACCGATGGTCAAGACACGATCATCATTATTGTCTATACTCTGCAAAACATTTTTTTTTTTTGCTATTATAAAGAACAACCAAAAGGAAGTACTTTATTGATGTTGCGATCTAGCCAAGAGGCTAATAAGCAACTTAAAGATTACCTAAACTTATAAATTAACTTATATCTAAGAATAGGTCCAGTGACTTTCTTGGTATGTGAGACACTTTGTTCCTGTGTTCTTTCAAGTAGCACTAGCACTACACTACACTATATATTAAACTAACTCAAAAGGTAACTAACTCAAAAGGGCAATACATATACACACTCTTTCGCGTAATTCGAGGCATTTGAGCGCGAAATTTACATCCGCGTTATAGTGAAACCGTGTACAACGGGGTCGCATAAAGCGGGCTATTACTGTACTGCTTTTGAAGATAATCTAATTATTTATTTGGAAAGCCAGTTGTTTTTACTTATCTTTAATATTTAAATGATAGACCAAACATAGATATATCCTCCTTATGCTAATTTGACCTATTCTTCCCTTTACAGGAAGAATTATTGTATTTTTAAGATAGGAAATAGACAAACGAGTAATGTCTATACTCGTTGGAAATTGTAAAGGTCTACTCTGGAGGTAGAGTTTCCCAACCTGTGGTCCGAGGTCCTGGGGGTCTGCAAGTATATGTATGATCTCTGGATCATACATAAATCGCTCATTAAATGCAAAAGGGCCGCAAAACGAAAAATCAGCAAACCAGTTTTATTAGAAAAATGTGATTTAAGCACACGATATTTTAAAAAAATTAATAAATAAATACCTAATTCGTTATTCTTTTGCTGTTTGTTTTAAATATCGGGGTGACCGAGCCTTGCGCAGTAATTTTTTACAAAATAAAAAAAAAATTTAATTGGGGATCGATTCTAGGTTTTTACATTTCTCGAGACCGCCCGTTCCCCGAATAAGCTACGCTGACTTGAAACTTTGTGGCAAAAATTCAATTAAATATAAATATTAGTATTTTTTAATGCCCAAAAATAGGGATAAAACGATTTGTTTTTACTTAAAACCTAGCTAGATCGATTTTTTTCCCCCCAAAACCCCAACATGCTTATGACCGGCTTATGAACACTTATGACGCACTTAATTCCCATGATATAGACATCTTCCACGACCCACTATTCAAATATAAAAATAAACTTGCTCGCCTACTTTAAGTTGTTAAGTTTTAGTAATAGTTTTTATCAAAATTTCCCTTAACTTATAACTTAATTTGACTCGTTTTAATTATATAAATAACTTTTGTACCTACGATAACACTGTACTCGCCTTAAAAAGTGTTTTACCTAGAACTTACCGTATGAAAATGTGTATAAATAAATAAAATAAATAAATAAACATGCTTAATTTCAGGAAATTCGTTGGAGCCGTTTCCGATATTTCGAAAAATATATATAACATACAAGATTAACTCATTTAAATATTAAAGATAAAGGGGTCCGTGAAAAAAGTGCTTGATTTCCTAACGGTTCGTGGACTAAAAAAGGCTGGGAAACCCTGATATAAATCATTATATTTGTTTGCAAAGCTTTGCGATTTTGGTCGTGGAGTCCAAAACAAAAGAACTCCTGATGATGCTTCGGTTGCGGGGCGAAACGATTGTTGAGTTTGTGATAGTGAACGTATATAGTACTTGTGTATTGTGGTGGCGGTGGTGGAGGTTTGTGCATGTGTTTTCACGAATCCTGCATGTATCAGGTATGATAACCGATTGTCCACTTACATTTAGCATTATATATATTTTCTATTTTACTTCATCGCGGATTATAGCAAAATAATTTTATTATTACTTTTGCATTATATTTGTCTTGCCCCACAGGTGGGGAATTACACGTACACCTGTTTCTTCGCCGGTCAGATATTACAAGTGAGAATAATACAGAACGGCTGGCTCCACAGAGGCGGGGTTCTGTGCCCGCCGTGTCGGGAAATGTGCGCCGCTGAATTCGCTGTAAGTACATTGTAGCGGAACGGCCTGTTACTATCCCACTGTTGGGCATAAGTCACTCTCCGTTTCTGGAGAAAAGGGTGGGAGCTAAGACCTACCACGCTGCTACTATTACAATCCCACTGCTGGGAATAGGCGTCCTCTCTCCGTTTGAGAGATGGATTAGAGTTAAGACCTACCACACTGCTACAATTACAATCCCACTTACTATCCCACTGCTGGGCTATTTGCAGAGTAGGTTGGGAGCTAAGACCTACCACGCTGCTCCGATGATTGGTAGGTTACACATATCTCCAGAACTCTCTAGAGATATGCAGGTTTCCTCACGATGTTTTCCTTCACCGAAAGCGTGTGATAAATTGCAATTATCAATTAGACACATAAGTTTAAACGGAAAACTCATCGGTGCCTGCCCGGGGTTTGAACTTCAACTTACCTTAGTCGCCTTTTACGACATCTCAGTAAGAACTCAAGGTGGTCTATTCTACTCAGCCGGATACCACACGGCGGGTCACCTTACCTTCGTCCCCTATTACGATACCTCGGTAAGAAATGTGGGTGGTCTATTCTACTCAAACCTGATACCACACGATGGGTTAACTTACCTTTTACGACCCCTCACTAAGAAAGAGGGTGACCTATTCTACTCAGCCGGATACGACACGGTGGATCAGCTTATCTTTTACTACCCTCAGTAAGAAAGAGGCTGGTCTATTCTACTCGACCGAATAGCACACGGCGGGTCAACTTACCTTAGTCGTATTTTACGACACCTCGGTAAGAAATGAAGGTTGTCTATTCTACTCAGCTGGATACCACGCGGCGGGCTAACTTACCTTAGTCGCCTTTTACGATACCTCGGTAAAAAATGAGAGTGGCCTATTCTGCTCAACTAGATACCAACTGTGGGTCGACTTACCTTAGCTGCCTTTTACGACACCTCGCTAAGAAAGAGGGTGGTCTATTCTACTCAGCCTAATACTATACGGCGGGTTGACTTACCTTAGTCGCTTTTTACGACACCTCAGTAAGAAATAAGGATGGGCTATTCTACTCAACCGGATTCCACATGTTGGGTCAAAATTTACCTTTTTTTCCTTTACAAAATGGCAAAGCCTTATATGTAATTAATTATTTCAGTCACGTGGCGAGTATTGTAAGGGGGGTGAAGAAGCCCCACCCCCAAATCTGTATCCCAACGATGTGCTAGCGTGCAAAGCGCCCGCACCGACGCCAGCCGCCATCTTGTTATTGGCGGCCATTTTGTGGTCTATGACAAACATTATGTGACGGCGGAATTAAGTGATGTGATTAATCTGTGAAACTTATTGACGAATTTTTTCAGTGTTCTCGTTATTTAGCTTTAAAACACCAAATCCATAAAATCTCCCTATATTTCCTTTCTCCAATTAACTCTATCTCCTTTTTCTATTTATTTCCCTCTTATCCTATTTTAGAAAATAAGACTAATTTAAAAATCGAAAATAAACCTGACTGATTGTTTCGATTTTAAGAAACTGGATTTGTCACGGAATCAAATAAATTATTTCGTCTACTCTGATATATAATACGAAGATTATAAAACTGAAAGCAAAATTCTTATGACAAACATTACGTACAGGCCAAATGTAAAAAATTAAAAAATTTTATTACGATACAGGTCTTGTATGGACACCTGTATCATAATACAACTTTTTAATCATAACGATACACCTATACAACCTCCAGCTGGACCGAGGAGGTTGAACCTCTACCTTAAAAAAAAAGGTTTCAATGAACGAGTCCGCGTCGACGCAATACGCATGCGCAACCGACGCTTAAAAAATCTTTTCTATATTAAAACTAAGTTTGGTTTTTATTAATATTGTTTCACGTATTATAGTTTGAGAGTAGATAAAGTAGTGTATGACACTGTACATAACTTGGTCTTATAACACTCGTGTACTATAAAACACACTCGTGTTATAAGAACCCTTATCATGCAACAGTATCATAATCTACTATATGTATATATGTATAATTAAAATAAATATATATACACGGTGTATATTTATTTTATTTATATAATTTCTATGTTTTATTTATCTGTGGATAGGTTTGAGATAAATACAGAGTTAATATGCATAGTATAGATGAACCATAGACTAGCCTTGAGTGCTAGTGTCTAACAAATAATAATAAAAGTAAATTGAGAGACCCTTACTTCATACGCTTAGTATTAAAGTGACCGAATTCAAAAAAGACATTTATTAATTTGTTTTATGAATTAGATCACTTTAATAAAAACGGTTGTCGGTTTTACGGGCAAAGACTTTACGTGACAACGTCTTTTTAAATGTGATGGATTGGAGTGGGAGAGAGACGCAAGGCATTCGCCAGTCCGGCGGGCCTCTCTTTCGTTCGGTGACTCATCGTAACAGACGTGAGCGGGCGTTACACTTTTTCATGAGTGACTCCAATCCGCAACCTAATTTAAGACGTTGTCACGTCAAAAACTCTAGCTTTCTTATAGTTCGTATCGTGATATCATAGATGGCATTGATATAAAGATAGTAATGTGTATAACTCAATTAAGAATACTTTTGAATTCGGTCACTTTAATACTAAGAGTGCGATTTGTCAAATCACAATTTAGAAAGAGATATAATTTTATAAACTTTTCGATGGTCACATTCTATTATAATAACTCTTATGTTAAAAAACCATGCCGCCATTTTAAGTTCCCATTTTGATTTCGCATATACCATAGCGCCGTTTAGTAAACATTGGAACTAATAAAAACAAATTAACTTTATAACTAGACAATGATTTCATGTAATGAAAAATATTCTCGAATTTTCTCAAATTTACTTGCAAAATTAAACTGTGATTTCCATCCATATTGACTTGTACAACGCCATCTATTATATAGCATTGGAACTAATACTAACGAATTAATTTTATAGACAATGATTTTTTATATTACTATCTGTCTTGCGACGTGTCACTGTGGCTCAGTCTAGTCATTCGCTGGGTCTTTCTAAAGATTGTCTGAAAATATCATTTAAATCGGTCGAGTTCTCAAGTTCTTATTTAATAATGCTTTAATATGTGAAAATCTATACTAATAGTATAAAGAGGAAAAATTTGTATGTATGTTTGTAATGTTATCACACAAAAACTACTGGACCGATTACAAAAATTGGAAAGCTGCATCTTTACTGAGCAACATAGGCTATATTACATTCAAAATAGGGATTCGTTATAAAAATGTATTAAGATGTAATAAAATAAAAATTACGCGGGTGAAACAGCGGGATAATACTAGTAAATTATATTTTTATATGGATAATTGATATTCCTTAAGTATATGGCCTTATCCGAAGAAAAACTTACAGGCTAATGTATGAATATTTAACATGTAACTTTGTTCGGATGGGTATTTAAACCATTTCCAAATAAATATCATCATCAAAAGAAATGTTATCTTTAAAAGCTGGAAAATTTTGGAAAATTTATTGCTTTGCGCTCTTTAGGGCTGTTTCACAAGTTACTGATAAAGTGTCGGATAGTTAACCGACAAATAAACTAAGTAACAGATAAATGTCTCAAAAAAGAGACTCTAAAAGGTAAAAAAAAATCTCGCCCATTTTAAAATAGGTATTTGTTATCCAGCAGATAAAATAACAGCCACATGATCTACCTGTTAACTTATTAGGGACTTTAAGTGCTGAATAAGCCTATCGGAAACCTGAGAAACGCAAAATTCCGAGATATGTTCCGAATAAGCTAACTGACAATTAATTGGTAACTTGTGAAACCCGTCTTATAAAAGGTTGCTGGCCCCTAATCTCATTTATTAACTGGTCAAAATATATTTGAATTTAACAATTATTGTTACAATTATTGTATAGATTCCGGCTATATTCACGTGTTATTTTATCGGATGAGCCCGACTAGTTTCAAGCCCATACGGGGCTCTTATTCATGAGCTCTTTACGCGGCTGAACTAGCGATGTGAAACAATAATCGATTTTTATGAATAGATTATTTTACATCAAAAAATCGATTATTTTAGGTATCTCTTTTTTGAATAACATTCACGATAGCTTAAATTCAAAAATTATTATTACACTTAAGTTTATTTTAAGATAGAGAAAGAAAGATGGAGTGTTCAAGGAAATTCGAGTGAAGTACTTTTAAGTGATTACTTTAAAATATGTATGATGAATCCACACCATTAGGTTAATGCAAACAACTCTTTTCATTTAGGGGTCATCATCCTCTTGCCCTTATCCCACTCTAAGTGGGGTCGGCACAACATGTCATAAACATGCCGTAACATGATTTGGCTGCGTTTTTACGACCGGCCGCCTGCCTGACGTCAACTCACCTCAGTCGTATTTTACGACACCTCGGTAAGAAGGAGGGTGGTCTATTCTACTAAACCGGATACCACACGGTGGGTCAACTTACCTTAGTCGCCTTTTACGACACCTTGGTAAGAAATGAGGGTGGTACCATTCTACTCAGCCGGATACCACACGGCGGGTCGACTTACCTTAGTCGCCTTTTACGACACCTCGGTAAGAAATGAGGGTGGTACTATTCTATTCAGCCGGATACCACACGGCGTTCTTTTCATTTAGGGGTATGAAAAATAAATAATTCTAGATGATTCTCTGACCTAATGAATATGCATATAAAATTTCATATAAATCGGTTTTTTGTAGTGTATGATAACTAACATTTCGAGACGAGAATTTTATATATTAAGATATAAATAAATATATGGGACACTTACACACACGGTCGTCCGTCCCCAAAGTAAGTAACTTAATACTTGTGTTATGGGTGACAGGCAACTGGCGAATATATACTTATATAATTTTTAAATACATACTTAAATACAAATACACCCAGACTCAAAGACATATAGTCATTTATAGATAATGTTGGCATTCGGCGGGAATCGAACCCACGACTAATGTGTAACGAATGTAATCCATAAGGTAAATACAAACAACACTTATCACTTAACAGACCTAATGAATATGCATATAAAATTTCATAAAAATCGGTCAAGCCATTTCAGAGGAGTATAACTAACATTGTGAACATTAGGCGGTACTTTTCAGAGGTCCATAATATAAAAGTAATGAAAATATTATTTTGCTATAATCCGCGATAAAAGAAAATATATGTAATGCTGAATGTACAGTGTACTATTCGTTTTCATACCTGATATATGCAGAATTTGTAAGAACTCATGCACTACCCGACACCAATACACAACAATACACAAGCACTGCACACATTCACTACCACAATCTCAACAATTGTTTCGCCCTTACGATTTTGTCGTGGAGTCTATCTCCTGACAATGCTTCGGTTACTCAGTACTATATAATAATGGCTTAGTATTTATTTCATTTACATTTTTAAATACCGTACACTCCATCTTTCTTTTTTGATATCTAAGATCTAATTTAATACTTAATCGCCATATGTTAATTTATTTTTTAATTGTATTCCTTAACATCTTTTTAACGAAATAACACTGTTCTGTAAATTTATTTTATTTTTAATGTTAAATCTTCATAAAAAAGGTTTTTTTTAAACTGTTTTTTTTATTTTCTTAATATGATCATCTACAAAATTGAATTTATACTAATATATAAAGCTGAAAAGTTTGTTTGTGTGAACGCGCTAATCTCAGGAACTACTGGACCGATTTGAAAAATTCTTTCAGTGTAAGATAGTCTATATCGAGGAAAACTATAGGCTATATAACATCACGCTAAGATTTATAGGAGAGGAGCAGCAATAAAAATAGTACGAAAACGGCAAAATTTAAAGCATTCCTTGCGTGCGCTGAGTAAACTGTAATAGTTATTCAAAAATCATGTATTACAAAATTGATCCCCTCTAAAAGTTCTAAATAAATGTCCGCGGAGAGCATATGTCTAGCTTTTAAGGTTGTCCCATTATAACCATTTCTATGGTTATCAAAATACTATAGTACGGTTTTAATTTATCGATTGCTAGTGTATATATTAACTCATTTCAATATTAAAGATCAATAACTACTTCCATCTCATTACTGAAACCAGCTGAAGACAGTTGTATATGATATGTAAATGATGAATCAATCACATAGTATAAAACAAAGTCGCTTTCCCTGTCTGTCCCTATGTCCATATATCCCTATGTATGCTTAAGTCTTTAAAACGCAACAGATTTTGATGCGGTTCTTTCAATATATAGAGTGATTGAAGAGGAAGGTTTATATGTATAATAACATTCAATATGGAGTAGAGAAATACTGTAATTTTTGACGTTTCTAATGTGATGTCGTAAATAATTACATATTTTTCCGCTTACATTGCAAACGCTGGCTGAACCCTACGAGATTTATCAAAGTAATGTACTAAGTATTTGTACACCGTGAAAAGGTCTAAATAAAACACCGCGATAGTATTTGTCTATCTCTTATGGATAACCCATAATAGCATTTTTTGTCATTTACTTTTTACGAAAAATAGTTCATTATTTTCGAAGCAATTATAAACAATACAGCATTAATCATTATTCAATTAAGTACCTTAAATACATTGTTGATTTAATATAGATCAATATGGCCGTTTACAGCATGTAATTTAAGTAAACATTTTCGAAGATATTACAGATTTAAAATGTAAAGGCATAGCTGTTTTTGTTTTACTCCAAATTTAACGCGTGCGGGCCACGGGCAGTAATGAATAAATCAAAACTACTGGATCGATTTTAATCATTTTTTCACTGAGTGACATAGGCTATATATTTTATTATTTTATACCCGTGCGAAGCCGGAGCCGCTAGTTATGTGTATAATTCAATATTATAGGTCTTTGGTGACATAAAATGAGTGCATTTTATATTGCGTTTTCAATTATAATAACGCATATAGCGTGTAAATCTAATTATAAATGCGATTATGAATTTGGTGATTATATTTTACTGTTTTTAAAAGTTTTTATTCAACTTGCCGTGTATGTATGTAAAGGAATCTTGCAAGTTGAATCTGATCCTCTTCCCGGCGTCCGATTGAGATGAAATTTTACATATTGGTCCAGTCTCGATGACAATGCATGTTTATGATAAGCATGACCAGATGCTGCCAAGATTGGCTCCAGACGAAGCAACTGCTCGACGGTTTACAGTAGGGACATGAAATTTTATTAAAGGCTTTTTTAAATTTACTTATATTAGACTAGATTTTGCCCGCGACTTCGTTCGCGTGTAATGTTGTCGTGTGATAGGTCGATAATAGATGGCGTTTTTAAAAGTCATCCTTTTCCTGTAGAATTATCAGGATTTCTATAGCCTATAAGCTATATATAAACCTGGTGTATAAGGATTAGTTATGTCAAATTTCATCGACATTGGTTCAGTGGATTCGCCGTGAAAGAGTAACAAACATACATCCATACACACAAACTATCGCATTTATAATATTAGTAGAATTGTATTGTATTATATATTATTGTATTATTTAATATAAATATACATTTCAGGTGATTCTTCGTGGGACTATTCTAAAGTTTTCCACAACAAAACACACGTTATTCCGTCTGGAATAAAAGATAAGAAGATCTATTTAATGGTAAATTTATAATACTAGTTTTGGCGACTGTGGCTTGATTCGCGACAATTTAAGCAATAATAAACCCTCAATATATTTTAACTATAACATATTAGGGGATTACAAAAATCGACATTCTCCCTCCACGCTTATTCAATGAATAAAAAGCAATTTCCTCAAAAGTTAACCCAAAATTTACTCTTTCCCAACAATTGAACGATACATAATAACGGCGAAAATGTTTTTTATATTATCAACCAATTATATGAAGGTTGTATTTGAAACATGCCATATTATGAGTTTTTTTAAGAAAATAAGGAATTTTCGTCTTCTATGTTGGCCCAGGATATAAGCTTCAATGGTACAACACTATTTTTCTTCTTTGTCAGCCGATGGACATTCTCAGACTGCTAGACATAGGTTTCTTCACTCATGTGGTTTTGCCAGTTATCACCACATTAGCCTACGGGTTGGTGATCGCAGGGCTGACCATGTCGCACCGACAGAGCTGTTGCCCACTGTCGGATATTGTCGCCAATGAGTTTCGCTTTGTATTTTATAGCAACACGGTCATGATACAAGAGTTTCGCGCCCCTTTTTGATTAAAATGGTGGCAACACTGTGCTGTTGTTCTTTCCGGTGGAATCTACCTATTGATAAAACGTTCAGTGACATTCAGTCTTTGTTCGTCATTCAAGAGACGTGCATCTCGGAACGGGAATTGTGGTATTCTATTATATCGTGTTATTGTATATAGTTGTGCGCTAACACGGCCAATAGTATTTTTGAGTCAGCTACAGAAGGGTTATATCGCCATTGATCGGTCGCCAGAGCCACGTCGGTTTATCTGCAGGGTGGACGAGAGTAGGTGAGGTTGACAACAATGGACAAACGATAGACTTATTTTTAAAAGTCTATAATAATAATATAAAAAATTTATAAATTCATGCATTGATGTTAAATTCTGTCTGTTATAATTTCACGGCTAATCTGCTGTACTAATTTTGATTAAATTTGACACAATCAAAACTGTACAACGAGTCAGCATACAGGATGATAAATTTCCGGTTTTTTTTCAGGAATAGGAAAAATAACGCTTAGTTTACCAGTATTGCTATAATTATGTTCCAGGAATCCAAAATCATAAGTTACGTGTGCGTCAACTTAGACTCGGTTAACTATAACACTACAAAAGTCTCCTACGCTAGTCTATTCAAAAGGGTCACTATACAATTTGAGAAACCCTATAATGGTGACGTCAGAGCCCATGTCCTGGCGATGCATCATGGCTACTGAAGATAAATTAATAAGAAAATACAACTATACTTTACATAACGTCTTTTTTTTTCAATTTTAAGTGCTTAACGGCTATTTTGGATGCACTGCAGAGAATCGCCAACGCTGTGGCCAATCTCAGCTTAGTAAGGGGTAGTGGCTATGCTATTGTATACGTTCACCACCACCCCGCTTGTGATGGATTATATACAGAGTGGTACCGACGATACATTAATTTTAATCCTAGATAGCTACGCACCTTAGAAGCCCACATAAAAAAAATCAGTGACCGTCAGGGGAGGACCGTCTCTACATAGTGAGCCGGTATTTACGGTCGAGCCGGACTAATATGACCGTACATTCAGATGACTGTAATTAGTCGTATATACGCGTTTACAGTAAATTAATGACGTGATGAAGATATATGATATGATGAAAGTAAATAATCAAACAAATAAAGAATTCAATTCAATGAAGTACTTTAGCCACAGGATATTATTTTTCATTTTGAAATTAAACTTCATGATGTATATGGATCAATGACCGATGGCAGCATGCCATACAAAAATAAACCCTATAAACAATATTACACTCCTCTGTATCAAAAATGTAAAAATGGCCTTGCGGTCACCACGCCGCGACCTTTGTATTTCACCGCTCCGTTTGATCTTCGCGGCGATCGTTATACCTACACCGAGCGCCGTACGCGCGCACTACAAGGTGAGTGAACCCTAATGAATGAGCGTGTTTCGCAATTTAAACGTATTTAGTTTGTTAGAATATATATTTATTTCTTAAATTGTATTTGTAAATACATTAAATTATATATATAGGCGGTAGGGGATCCAGTATTGAATAAACACCAATTAGGACTGACATTTTTTAATGCATTCACGTTAAATCACTCTATCGATATCACTCAATGTAAGAATAACATTGATGGCACGAGAACAAGTACACGAGGCCGTAGTCCGAGCACAAGGAGAGGATCCAGCTATTTACTCTAATGCAAACCCTCTGCCTGACGTACATGTTGTTTACAAGGAGGTCGAATCGTCCGCCGCCGACATACACACTGTTATGCAGATCCCTCATTAAACTTTCCTTGGGTGCGCTCAGTAAATGGTAATAGTTATTCAAAAATCATATATTACAAAAATTGTTCCCCTCTAAAAGTTTTAAATAAAAATCCGCGAAAGCATATGTCTAGCTTTTAGGGTTAACCCACTTTAACCATTTTTATGGTTATCAAAATACTTTATTACGGTTTTAATCGTTCTACGCGGGCGGAGCCACTGGCGATTGCTAGTGAATTCTAAAAGGAAAAGAGGTAGAGTTGGATGATAGGAGAGAATGGCAGAACATATTTTGTCCACCACTTAGAGTGGGATAACAGCAGATTATGAATGTATATTAAATTATTTACGATACAATTAAATTTAAAAGGTGCAATAAAGATAATATTAACGATATAATTAAAATTAACTATAAAAAAATATCTTTAATTTATAATAGTAAATGAGCAAGAATCTGTGTTTGATTAGAAAAATTAATCATGAAATTACTTTATTTATTATTGGGTAAGTAATGTGCACTATGAATAGAGGATGGATTGGTGTCAGCTCCGTGGATCACAGGTTCGATATCCGCCAAGTGCCACTTTCTAGAAAAATTTGTTGGTTCTTCGAGTCTGGGTGTATTTATTTATTTAAAAAATATATGTATGTAATTACGCCGTGTGGTATCCGGCTGTGTAGACCACCCTCATTTCTTACCGAGGTGTCGTAAAAGGCGACTAACGTAAGTCTACCCGCCGTGTGGTATCCGGCTGAGTAGAATAGACAACAATGATTTCATACCGAGGTGTCGCAAAAGGCGATTAAGGTAAGTCCACCCCCCCGTGTGGTATGCGGCTGAGTAGAATAGACCACTCTCATTTCTTACCGAGGTGTTTTAAAAGGCGACTAAGGTAAGTCCACCCCCGTGCGGTATCCGGCTGAATAGAATGGACAACAATGATTTCTTACCGAGGTGTCGCAAAAGGCGACTAAGGTAACTTGACGTCAGCCAGGCGGTTATTAAATATCTAGTCAAATCGTGTGTCAAAATGTCGTGCCGACACATGGTATGATATACGGAGAGTCAACTTACCTTTGTCACCTTTTACGACACCTCGATAAGAAATTAATTCTAATATTTACTTTGACAGGAATGCTATCTGTAAACGTAACAACCTGTTACGTACTACTGCAAGTACGTAAAGGCGATAACCAGTCAAATGTAGACGCGCTCATCCACAAAGTCGTTCCCGCTAGGAAATTCGAAAAAATAGCAGAAACAGCCCGAAAGCATTTCACACACTTCAAACAATACAAAGTAAAGAGTAAACCCGATGATAAGGAATTGGAAAGCATAGTGTTTGCCATCAAAACGAGCGCTGATGCAAAAGGCAAACAAAATGGCGGCCGCGGGAATGGGAGAGTTGGAAATATTTTGAATGATATAAAGGAAATGGTGTTGAACTTCTTAAAACCTCAAGATAATCCGAAATTTAGAGCAAATATGGAGAAATATAATATAAGTAAGCTTTTTATTCACTACTGTTGTATGAAGCTCTACTAGCTATGGGGAACGTCGTCCTAAGGGTGCCTCCTGTGAGGCCGGACCGCGGCGTAGGGCGACGTGTAGTGGAGGGCTGGTGGTATGACTGTGACTAGTCATCACGCTGTTGTATGCAGCGTTGGGGAACATCGACCTAAGGGTGCCTCCTGTGAGGCCGGACCGCGGCTTAAGGCGACGTGTAGTGGAGGGCTGGTGGTATGACTGTGACTAGTCATCACGCTGTTGTATGAAGCTCTACTAGCTATGGGGAACGTCGTCCTAAGGGTGCCTCCTGTGAGGCCGGACCGCGGCTTAGGGCGACGTGTAGTGGAGGACTGGTGGTATGACTGTGACTAGTCATCACGCTGTTGTATGAAGCTCTACTAGCTATGGGGAACGTCGTCCTAAGGGTGCCTCCTGTGAGGCCGGACCGCGGCGTAGGGCGACGTGTAGTGGAGGGCTGGTGGTATGACTGTGACTAGTCATCACGCTGTTGTATGCAGCGTTGGGGAACATCGACCTAAGGGTGCCTCCTGTGAGGCCGGACCGCGGCTTAGGGCGACGTGTAGTGGAGGGCTGGTGGTATGACTGTAACTACTATTTAGATTTACAATTTATTTTCCAGAACCTGAATTAATACAGCTAAGGAACGGGAAACCCTCTGTAATGTATGAAATACAAACAAATTCCGTTCTAAAAAGTATCAATGACGCTCTTAACTCCAAGGAATTAAGGAGATACTCTGATAAAGTAGCGCGAACCGCGGCTTATGTCTATCGTATGATAAAAAATGCTTAACACGATCATGTACATATTATGCTGTTACAATATATAATATAACAATAATAGTTTTCCCTTATCAACATTTCTTACACTCGTATTGTAATATCTTACAGACGAGTCAAGATTTCTTACAGTCAACGTTAATTAAGAGTTAAACTAACAATGAACAGTGGGAGTTATTTGTAATCACAAATTAGATCTTTAAAGAGACATCCAAGATTCTTGCTGACTGTTTTCAAAAATACATCTTTCACAAACAAAAAACGATTCATTTTATCGTGATGTTATAGCCTATAATCGCCTTCCTTGATAAATAGGCTATCTTGAGCTGAAATTACTTTTTAAATTGGTCCAATAATTCCTAAGATTAGCGCGTTCAAACAATCAAACAAATAAACAAAAAAACAAACAAACTCTTCGTGATTATATATTAGTATATTTTCGGAATCTCGGAAACAGCTCCAACGATTTTCCTGAAATTCAGTTCATCAAATCAAATTTCAAAAATCGATCTAGGTAGTTTTATTTTAAAAAAAAACCGTTTTATCCCTTTTTGTGGGCATTAAAAAAATACAAAAATTCAAATTGAATATATAAACATTATTTTTGCGGAAAACTTTTAAGTCAGCGTAGCTTATTCCGGGAACGAGGCTTATTCTCTAGAAATGAATATACCTAGGATCGAGCCCCACCTACCCTATTATTTTTTCTTTTTTTATAATTAAAAAATTACCGAGCAAGGCTTCGGTCAACCAGATAATGTTATTATAATTAAATCATATATTATTATTAACAAGCTGTAGCCAGCGGTAACACCGTGCGACTCTTTCGTGGAGGTTGATAATTGTAATTTATCACACGCTTTTGGTGAAGGAAAACATCGTGAGAAAATCTGCATATCTTTGGAGAATTCTGGGGATATGTGTAACCTACCAATCATTGGAGCAGCGTGGTAGGTCTTAGCTCCAATCCATCTCTCCGAAATCGGAGCGAGGTCTATTCCCAGCAGTGGGAGAGAAATAGGCCGCTTCTTACTTACTTAGTAAGTAACGGCCTGTTACTATCCCACTGCTGGGCATAGGCCTCCTCTCTCCATTTTCGGAGAGAAGGGTTGGAGCTAAGACCTACCACGCTGCTCCAATGCGGGTTGGTAGGTTACACATATCCCTAGGATTCTCTAGAGATATGCAGGTTTCCTCACGATGTTTTCCTTCACCGAAAAGCGTGTGATAAATTGCAATTATCAATTAGACACATAAGTTTTAATAGAAAACTCATTGGTGTCTGCCCGGGTTTGAACCCATGATCGTCTCTAGAGATTCACATGGTCGCACCGCTAGGCCATCACAGCTTTTTGGTGCCATGCTTACTTACTTAATTAAAATGTATATGTCATCATTTAAGAAAAATGACAAAAAACTATTATTAATATCAGACCATTGTTAAACAATCTTCTTTCAATATATATTTTTTACAGCAAAAAACACGAACATGACTGTAAAGAAAAGATCTAAAGATTCGGCGGAATTATTAACGGCTTCTTTTGGAATAATTGACAAATGGGCGTCGCTTTATTTAACACCAATAGAACACGCTAATTATAAAAGATCAAAGTACTCTATACGCTTCATATATAACACATTTCTGAACGGTGCGAAAAGATTAATTGGTTAAAATTATATATAAAAACTAGCGACCCGCTCCGGCTTCGCACGGGTATAAAATACATAGCCTATGTCACTGAGTGAAAAAAATGATTAAAATCAATCCAGTAGTTTTGATTTCCTCATTACTGCCCGTGGCTCGCACGCGTTAAATTTGGAGTAAAACAAAAACCTCTATGCATTTTAAATCTGTAATATCTTCTAAAATGTTCATTTAAATTACATGCTGTAAATAGCCATATTGATCTTTATTAAATTAACAATATATTTAAGGTACTTAATTGAAAAGTAATGATAAGATTATTTTGCTATAATCCGCGATGAAGTAAAATAGAAAAAATATATAATGCTAAATGTAGAGTGGACAATCGGTTATCATACCTGATACATGCAGGATTCGTAAAAACACATGCACAAACCTCCACCACCGCCACCACAATACACAAACACTACATACGTTCACTATCACAAACTCTACAATCGTTTCGCCTTGAACCGAAGCATCGTCAGGAGATAGACTCCACGACTAAAATCGCAAAGAGAAGCAATACCCAAATAAGCTTAGCTATATACTACTCGGTTCAACCCCACCATTTATTTTATTTTGCCTGCGAACAAGTGTAACAAGCTTGAACTAAAAACATTTATCTGATCGTTAATGAGGGTGACATTGTTAAGTAAAAGTAAACGAATAGTTAAAATATAAATAAATAAAAATAATATTAAATTATCGTTAAAATCTTAATATTTATTGTTAAATATCCATACTAGGTAATATATGAAGCTGAAGAGTTTTGTTTGATTGTTTGAACACGCTAATCTCAGCTAATCTAACTACTGAACCGATTTGGAAAATTCTTTGAGTATAAGATAGTCCATTTATCGAGGAAGGCTATAGGCTATATAACATCACGCTATAATGAATAGGAGAGGAGCAGCAATAAAAATTTTACGAAAACGGCAAAATTCAAAGCTTTCCTTGCGTGCGCTAAGTTAACGGTGAAATTATAAAAAATAAGGTATCACAATGATCCCCTCTAAAAGTTCTAAATAAAAGTCCGCGACAGCATATATCTAGCTTTTAAGGTAAACCTACTTTAACCATTTTTGTGGTTACCATATTACTGAGTATATTACGGTTTTATTCTTGCGCTGGCGATTGCTTGTTTTAAATAATAAGGAAATTAAAGTTGATTCTTTTTCTGAAATCCATTGTTTGTTTCATCACTTTTGTGTTTACTTATCTGTGCTGCTTTATTTAAGCTAAAAACTGTCATACTTAAAAATCTGTTGAATATATATGAATTTCATAACCTCAATTATACTAAATCTTTTATAACTCTTTTATCAGATTGACAAAATCAGCCAAATTTTGAGTAATAGTTAAGTAATAAAAAAAACTTTTTTGCCCATTTTCATCTTTTGCTATCAGTTTCCTTTACTGCAAAAATTTCGATTTCCCTCTATAATCTATGAGAGCATAACCGACACTTTCGAATTATATTATTAGTGTTATATTTAAATGAGTTAATCTTGTATGTATCTATATATTATATTTTAAGAATCTCGGAAACGGCTCCAACGATTTTCCTGAAATTCAGCATGTAGGCGGTTTTGGGGGTGAAAAATCAATCTAGATAAGTTTTATTTTAAAAAAAATGTCGTTTTATCCTTGTTTTCGGGCTCAAAATTTTTTATAAATTTAAGTTTTATGTAATCACAATTTTTCGCTGTCAAACGTAAAGTAATGGTGGTTCATTTGGGGAACCGCCGATCAATAGTGGTGAAGATACCTAGAATCGAGCCCCACCTGCCCTAGTATTTTTTAATTTTCCTTTTCAATTTTTTTTTTAATTTTTTTTTTTTCATCATTTTAATAATTACCGAGCAAGGCTCGGTTACCCAGCAACTTATTAGTGTTATAAACTTCGTTGACTGTGCATTGATTATATTAATAGTTAAAAAATGAAACAACGTACATTTCATAAAAAATTATATTCACACAAATATTCTTTCAATTTTTAATAGTCTTTCTGTTTTTTTTACTTCAATACTTCTTAATTTAATATTTACAAAGATATTTTAGCCTTCCAGGAAATTTAAAAGGAATCAGAAAAATTCTACAAAGAAACAGATAAGGTCTTAAGATATAGACATTGGAAATTATCATAAAATAATCGACGTTTAAGTTTCGAATATTAAATGAATTTTTAAAGTATTTAAAAATATTCCTCCAAGGCTACGTTAATTAAATTTAATGGAAGTTGTCTTAACAATCAAGATTTCTTACAAATGAATAAATATATCTTACACGCGAATTTAGATTTCTTACATGTGAATAAAGATCTCTTACAGGCGAATCATGATTTCCCACAGGTGAATAAAGATCTCTTACAGGCGAATCATGATTTCCCACAGGTGAATAAAGATCTCTTACAGGCAAATCAATATTTCTTACTGTCAAATTGCAATCTCTTACAGACAAATAAACCTCTTAAAGGCGAATCAATATTTATTACAGTTGAATCAATATTTCTTACTGTCAAATTGCAATCTCTTACAGACAAATAAACCTCTTAAAGGCGAATCAATATTTATTACAGTTGAATCAATATTTCTTACTGTCAAATTGCAATCTCTTACAGACAAATAAACCTCTTAAAGGCGAATCAATATTTATTACAGTTGAATCAATATTTCTTACAGTCAAATTGCAATCTCTTACAGACAAATAAACCTCTTACAAGTGAATAAAGATCTCTTACATGCTAATCAATTTCTTTTTAAGAAATCTCTTATCTAAAATGAATCTTTTAAGTCAATACCTCTTAAAGGTGGGAATCAAGATCTCTTGCAATAATGAAGAAATAAAGATCTGTTATAGTCAATCAATGAATAAAGATCTCTTACAGTCTAATCAATTTCTCTTAAAGGTGAGTCAAGATTTCTTACAGTTGAATAAAGATCTCTTACAGGCTAATCAACATCTCTTTAAGGTGATTCAAGATTTCTAACAGATGAGTAAAGATCTTTAACAGGCGAATCAACATCTGTTATAGGTGAGTCAAGATTTCTTACAGGTGAATAAAGATCTCTTACAGGTTAGTCAACATCTCTTAAAGTTGAGTCAAGATTTCTTAAAGGTGAATAAAGATCTCTTACAGGCGTATCAATATCTCTTAAAGGTGATTCAAGGTTTCTTACAGGTGAATAAAGATCTCTTACAGGCGAATCAATATCTCTTAAAGGTGATTCAAGATTTCTTACAGGTGAATAAAGATCTCTTACAGGTGAATCAACATTTCTTACAGTCGTATTGTAATATCTTACAGACGAGTCAAGATTTCTTACAGGCAACCTTAATTAAGAGTTAAACTTGTTAGTTTAACTCTTAATTAAGAGTTAAACTAACAATAACTCCCACTGTTGATTGTTATCAACAGTGGGAGTTATTTTTCATCACAAATTAGAAAAGATACATCCAAGATTCTTGCTGACTGTTTTCAAAAAGACCTGTCGTATTGTATGGATCAGAATGTTGGGCAATGGAAAAGGAGGGATGAAAGAAGAGTACATGCAAATGAGATGAGAATGTTAAGGTGGATGTGTGGTGTGACAAAACTGGATAAAATACGAAACGAGTATATTAGGGGAAGTCTGAAAGTTGCGTTGAAAGTTGCCATTATAGAAAAGTCGAGAAGTGCAAGATTGAGATAATATGGACATGTAATGAGGAGGGATGAAAACCATGTGACCAAACGTGTGTTAAATTTGAATGTGGATGGATATGTGCCTAGAGGGAGGCCTAAAAAGAGATGGTTGGGTTGTGTGAAGTATGATATGCATGTAAAAGGAGTGGCGCCAGAGTTGACGAAAGATAGGACAGAATGGCCGACCCCACTTAGAGTGGGATAAGGACAGGATGATAATAATGTTTTCAAAAATACATCTTTGTCAAAATACATCATCACCGAACCGATGGTAGTTTCATTATAATTTGACGATTCAAAAATGCTTGTAAAAGCTATCTAAAATACACAATTAATTGAATTTTTCAATAAAGAAGTTTACTTCTGCTTTGTTAAAATTTAAAGTGATTTCTGAACTTATTATATTTACTTATTATACATACGTAATAAATAGGCTTAGACCGACCAAGGGTCTTTATCACACGGAAAAAGATCATATACAAAGTGGTAACACTAATACATTAATTTTAATTCAAGGTCACACACCTTCCCCGTCTACATAAAAATATCAATTAAATCAATAAAGTACTCTAGTCACAGAATACTAATTTTCAATCTGAAAATTTGCTTCATGCTGTATATACGGGCTCACTGAAAGAGGCCAGTGACCGCACGCACCTGAATGCGGCACGCCATTCCAAAATGAAACTTATACTTTGTATATATGATTCATAGTCCCATGTACTTATAAATATAGGTTGTAAGCATAACCTTGAAACTAAATACAGGCAAAATAAAGGAAATCATTGTCGTGCGGACAACGAGGTTATTGAACCTGTATTACAAAGCGTGTTCTAGTATATTTACTTGTTCTGGTTATATAGTCCAAAATCTAGTCAAAATCTAGTCTTGAATGCGTTATATTTACACATAGGAGTAAGTCAAAGTTTTTTAATGCTTTTAAATGAACAGAGGAGTCTTTAAATAGTATAATAGGTACGGTTAATATTATAAATGCAATATTTTAATAGAAGATTATGATACTGTTGCATAATAAGGGTTCTTATAACACGAGTGTGTTTTATAGCATCACACGAGTGTTATAAGACCATGTTATGTACAGTGTCATACACTACTTTATCTACTCTCATACTATAATACGTAAAACAATATTAATAAAAACCAAGCTTTGTTTAAATATTAATAAGATTTAAGGTCAAATGTTAGCGCCAAGGCGCAAACATCTATTGCGCATGCGTGTTGCGTCGCCGCGGACTCGTTCATTGAAACATTATTTTTAAGGGAGAGGTTCAACCTCCTCGCTCCAACAAGTTGGAGGTTGTATAGGTGTATCGTTACATGTTTGTCATAATAATTTTGGTATCAGTTTAATAATCTTTGTATTATAGTATCAGAGTAGATAAAATTAGTATCATATCATCTAAGTGTTTATCACAATAAATTCAATAGACCAAAATTTCGTAATTAGGCCTTTTAAAACATTTCCAAATTTCTACCTTTATAACTTTCGATATGGATGTAACTAATATACTTAAATGACTTATTATACATATTTTAACTAAGTAATCACAGAATAATTAGCACTACAGATTCTCCTTATAGATTTAAAATATCATCATTACAATCTGCGTAACTCTCAACAGCTGAGCTGTCAATTAATATAGCCTCATAGTGTTTTTTATGTTTCTTTCCATAAATATGCTCCGATATGATATTACCTTTGCTCGACAACTCCACGTTGCATATAACGCAGTTGAGTGATGATTCGTTTACCTGAAACAAGTATGGGGTTAAATAAATTGAGTGGGGTCGGCACAGCATGTTATAAACATGCTGTCACATGATTTGGCTGCGTTTTTACGACCGGCCGCCTGCCTGACGTCAACTTACCTCTGTCGTATTTTACGACACCTCGGTAAGTAAGAGGGTGGTCTATTCTACTAAACCAGATACCACACGGCGGGTCGACTTACCTTAGTCGCCTTTTACGACACCTCGGCAAGAAATGAGGGTGGTACTATTCTATTCAGCCGGATACCACACGGCGTGTCGACTTAACTTAGTCGCCTTTTACGACACCTCGGTAAGAAATGAGGGTGGTACTATTCTATTCAGCCGGTTTACCATACGGCGTATGGGATTAAATAAAGGTAAATTACAAAAAATAATGAAATCATTTGAAATGATTATCCCACTCTAAGTGGGGTTGGTACAACATATTTTAAGCATGTTATTACAAGTTTTAACTAGTTATAATACGTCTGGCCGCCTGCCTGACGTCAACTTCCCTTAGTCAGCCGGATACCACACGGCGGGTTGATTTACTTTATTTGCCTTTTGCGACACCTCGATAAGAAATGAGGATGGTCTATGCTACTAGACCACGGCGGGTTGACTTAAGTTGATTAACTTGAGTTGAATACACCACCTAAATTCTTACCGAGGTGTCATAAAAGGCGACAAAGATACGTTGACCCACCGTGTGATATCCGGCTGAGTCGAATAGAACACCCTTATTTCTTACTGAGGTGTCGTAAAAGGCGACTAAGGTAAGTTGACGCGCCTTGTCATATCCGACCGAGTTAAATAGACCATCCTTATTTCTTACCGAGGTGTCGTGAAAAGTGACTAAGGTAAGTTGACGGTCGTAAAATACCAAGCCAAATCATGTAACAACATGTTTATAACATGTTGTGCCGACCCCACTTAAGATTGGGATAAGGGCAGGAGTATAATGATCTTACATATGAACTTACCTTCCTAATCAAACATGGCAAATACTTCCTTTCAAACGACTCCAGAGAACTGCTGTGATATTCTCCGTTCACATGCAACCCCAAATCAAACCCTTTAACCTCACTTTGGCATAAAACACACTGAAACCCATCTTTGCTCTTACGGAGACTGTGCCATGAATCCCATGAGATCTTCAACACGTTCCCATCGCATATAATCATTTTGTTCTTCTTTTCAACGCTCAATATATCTTCCTTTGGTTTTATATCAATCTGTAATAGAACTTTGGGCACTGGTTCATTTTCTTTCAGATATATTGACTCGTTTTGGAATATTATATCCACTATATTGTAGGATTTGTTGATTTTTTTAGTTTTTTTATCCTCCTTTATATCTTTGAGATGCTGAGCCCATGTTATGTGAGAGTTTATCTGACTTCTTGGGAATATTATGTTGCATATACTGCAATGGTAGCTCAGAAACATCTGAAAAAGAATATATTAGTTGTACCTGTAAACTCATTTGTGTTGATTTTAGTGTTGAAATACCCTCATTTGTGTACCATATTATTATTATTTTTTATCTACTCTGATACTATAATACAAAGATTATAAAACTGAAACCAAAATTCTTATGACAAACATTACTTACAGACCCAAAATAAAAAATTAAAAGTTTTATTACGATACAGGTCTTGTATGGTCACCTGTATCATAATATAACTTTTTAATCATAACGATACATCTATAAACCTCCAGCTGGACCGAGGAGGTTGAACCTCTACCTTAAAACAAAAGGTTTCAATGAACAAGTCCGCGGCAACACGCATGCGTAATCGATATTTGCGCCTCGGCGCTAACATTTGAAATTTAAAAATCTTTTCAATATTTAAACAGTTTGGTTTTTATTAATATTGTTTTACGTATTATAGTGAGAGTAGATAAAGTAGTGTATGACACTGTACATAACTTGGTCTTACAACACTCGTGTGATGCTATAAAACACACTCGTGTTATAAGAACCCTTATTATGCAACAGTATCATAATCTACTATTATTTATTTACTTTTACTAAAAGAGCTGTGATAGTCCACCGGTTAGACCGTGCGAAACGTTTTAGCAATATATAGGAAGACTCCACCGGAAACAACACGACACAGTGCTGCCACCATTTCCAAAAGGGCGCCAAAAGGGCGCGATACTCGTTTCATGACGGTGTGTGATATAAAATGTATTTTATAGCAACACCCTCAGTGAAAGTCATTGGCGACAACAATAAAAATAGTTATTGTAAGTTAACCATAAGAGATAGAGTAAGCGCAAAAAAATGTAATTATTTACGACATCACATTAGAAACCTCAAAAATTACAGTATATCTCTACTCCGTATTGAATGTAACATATAAACTCCTCTTAAATCACTCGATCTATTAAAAAAAACCGCATTAAAATCTGTTGCGTAGTTTTAAAGATTTAAGCATAGATAGGGACATAGGGACAGACAGAGAATGCGACTTTGTTTTATACTATATAGTGATAAATACCTGCCGCAATAGATGTCTCTCGTATTTAATAATAAACTTGCACTCTTTCATAGATTTGATATGTCTATTGTTAGATATATGTCTGGATATGTTCCTAACATGTGCCGAACAAACAAAACAATATCTCATCCCGTTACCAATTTGTATCAAACTATTATATGATATCATTGAAACTTTTGTATACACATTCTTATGCTTTACATATATGAATTTATTGCTGAAAGATTCTATTTCTTCATCACTCTGCTCATCGCTATATATTTCACTTTCAAATTTCATTCCTTTCCTCTTTTCTTTAACAAAAATTTCTGATTGCTCTACACTTTGTTGCAAATCGGATACGGACTGATCAATTGTGTCATGATTTAAATCAGTCGTACACTGATTCATGTCTATAGTTTCCAATTGGTTTTTACTCAAATCAGATTTTGTAATTGCCCGATTCGCAAACACTTTTGGCAGGTTTAGATCATTGTCTGACTGATTAATTGCAGGTTGATTCAACGTAGTTGCAGGTGGAATCGTTGCGTGCTGATTTATTAAAGCTTTGTCAAGCAATTTTTTATGATTTGCCAATTGTATATGGCAACTTGTGTGCGCCATATTAAACGTAATGTTGCATATCGTGCAATGGTATTTATAGCCAATCTGAAAGAAAAAAAAAAAATTAGAGATGGATACACAGACTCCTTAGACACACAAATGCACAGCTACACAGACACTAAGATCAAGCAAAAAAAAACACCCAAATACATACACATTACACAGGCATCTGCCCAAAAATATAGGCAGATGCACAGACACAGATAGGCACACAGTTTTACAGACGTTTACCAACACAAAGACAAAACACCCAGATACATTCACATTACACATAGATATACAGGCATCCACACAGAAATACAGACAGACGCACAGATACAGATAGACTCACATATTCACAGATATTCATCAAGGTACACAGGCATACACCAAGATACATACATATTACACAGATATACAGGCATCCACCTACAAATATAGACAAACGCACAGATACAGATAGGCACACAGTTTCACAGACATTCACCAATATACACAGGCAAAACACCAAGATACATACACATTACACATAGACACACAGGCATCGAGACAGAAATATAGACAAACGCACTAATCACCATGATACACACACAAAACACCCAGATACACACACAAATTTAGAGACAGAAATATCTTTCATTCTTTCTGCGTCTCGCTACAAAAAAAGTCTTACCAATCTTATCAGATTTATCCCGAAATATCTTTGGAACATGATTTTCTTTAGCTTCGCTATATGATTCATATCATATATATGTCGTATGATATCGTCTTCGGACGCCCCGATATCACATATATGACAGTAGTAATCCGATTTTCGTATCATGATCACATTGTACGCAAGAAAGGAAACTCTTAAATTTTGGCCATATTGATTTATTATCACATCATTAGAAATCCCAGGATTTTCGTCATTAATTTCATTGGAAGGCGATGCGTCTACGATTTGATCGTTACCCATGTTTCTGTTTGCGACATAAGTATTGTAACGATTGGGTGATTCGTTACGATTGGATGCATCGTTAACATTGTCGTTAATACTGGATGATTTGTAAAAATAGAGTGATTCGTTGCGATTGAGAGTGTCGTTAATATTGTCCGTGTCGTTAATGTTGTCTGTTTCGTTAATATTGTCTGTATCGTTAATATTGTCTGTATCGTTAATATTGTCTGTATCGTTAATATTGTCTGTGTCGTTAATATTGTCCGTATCGTTAATATTGTCTGTGTCGTTAGTAATTTTGTGTAAGTTGAGCGTTTCGTAACGATTGGTGTTATATTTTGGTGTTTCGTTGCGATTGGGTGTATCAATGTTAGATGTTTTGCTACAACTGGGTGTTCCGGTGCGATTAGGTGTTGTATTGCGTTTCAGTTGCAACACGTCTTCATCGTTAAACGTATTTCTTGAGTTCATTTTGTGTTCGTTTGTCCTGTTTTTTGGAATTTCCTCGTTTGTCAACGGATGTTTTGGTTTCTTTTTATGCGCAAACTCTATGTGATCTTCGAATTCATCTATAAGTTGCAAGTTGTTACATAGTCCGCAATGATACAGCTTGTTGTCCATCTGTAAAGAATGGAATCAATAGTAAAGAAACAGCCTGTTACTGACCCATTGCTGGGCATAAGACACTCTCCGTTTCTGGAGAGGTTTGGAGCTATGACCTACCACGCTGCTCCAATAATTGGTAGGTTACACATATCTCCAGAATTCTCTAGAGATATGCAGGTTTCCTCACGATGTTTTCCTTCACAGAAAAGCGTGTGATAAATAAAAATTATCAATAAGACACATAAGTGTGAATAGAAAAATTTCGTTGGTGCCTGATCTCTAACGATAAAAGGCGGCCTATACCCAGTGGAATAGAAAGAGGCTGTTACTTTACTTGACAAAATGCATTGAAAGATTAGTACTTGCCTTTCGTACGAAACATTCCTTGTACGCTTGCACGAATTTGTAGTAAAGTGGTTGTTGTACGTGCTTGTATTTTTTAATAATGATTACTAAATAGATATATAAAATTTAAAAATTCGTGATTACCTGTCGTACAAAGTATTCCTCGTACGCTTCCACGAATTCGTCAAACTTCCCTCGGCATATTGATTGTTCTCTTTGATATGTGGTCGTATTACTTTAATAGTTATTAATACACAGATATATAAAATAGTAAAATTCCTAACTTACCTGACGTACGAAGTATTCCTTGTACGCTTCGACGAATTTGTAAACTTCCTTCGGCATATTAATTATGCTTTTTGATATATGTAATATGGTCGTATTTTTTATAGTTATTACTACATATATAAAATAGTAGTATTCCTAACTTACCTTTCGTACGAAGTATTCTTTGTACGCTTCAACAAATTTGTACGCTGTAAGTCTATTTAAATGACCTTCATGAGCACAGTGGTTGCTCTTTAGCGATATATGTTCATACTTTTTGCAGGCCATACAGTACATGTGGTTAGCTTTTGGTGTGATTATCATATGCCAGTTGTCACATTTTACTTTCCACTTCTGATTGTATAAAATCACATCTGAAATACATAAACACAAGAAAACAATATATATCTATACTTGTTATAAAAACTTATACCTATTTATTTTATTTTTATTTATTACAAGTTATTTTGATAACAGGCAACATACTTAAAATCAATGTGCATATTCATATAAACTGTTTATTGTAAAATTGTATATTATACAACAACTAGCTTTTACCCGCAACTTCGTTCGCTTGGACTCTTTCAATGTCATTCTATTCCTGTTGTATTAACGGGATTTCTATAGCCTATATGTTACCTCGGTGTATGCGTGTTAATTTTTCACGGCGAATCCGCTGAACCAATATCGATGAAATTTGGTAGGGTAGAATATAGGCTATAGCAATCCTGTTAATTCTACAGTAATAGGATAACATTGAAAAGCGCTATCAACCTATCAAGAGGCAACGGTCCACGCGAACGAAGTTGCGTGTAAAAGCTAGTAGTTGATAACATAGACAAAAACTGATGTTACCAATAAACATACCCAAAAACTCCGATGTTGGAGCGTGTTTCTTAGCTATCGTCGCATAAGAAACATGATTTGTTTCGTTAAATTCATCAACCGTTTCGTTATATTCATCAACATCGTTATCGAAAACAACACTAGCCACTTACACTTACCATTGTACTTAAAGGCTTAAGTTAGTCCTAACGAAGTTGCGCGTTTTAGTAGTTTATTAACATAGAAAATCATGTTAACAATAAACATACCCAAAAACTCCGATGTTGGAGCGTGTTTCTTAGCCATCGTCGCATAAGAAACATGATTTGTTTCGTTAAATTCATCAACCGTTTCGTTATATTCATCAACATTGTTGTCAAAAACAACACTAGCGTTATCGTCTATTTCGTGATCATAATCATAAAATCCCTCAGCGCATTCACTATTGAACCCGCTAGTGTCGCTCACACTCAATATCCTGTTTCTATCGAAGTGATAACAATCGTTATTCTCGTTTTCGTTGTCGTTAATTTTATCGTTGCGCGTGTTGAAGTCGTACATGACGTCGGACGCTCTGTTCGTTGCGAAGAGCATTCTATCTTCGTGATTCTTGCTGTCCAAATGTTCTGTTACGTTGTCTTTGTTAAATGATTCGTTGCAAACACCACAATGGTGTTTGTCGCCAATCTAAAAGAATGAGATGGTATCTATGGTATAAATATTTATACCTGCGTGATCTATAATTTATTTACAAGATAAAAAAAATAAAACTTGAAAAAAAAAGAAAATAATAATCGGACAGGTGGGGCTCGATGCTAGATATTTTCACTTCTCTAGACTGCCCATTCCCCAAATGAGCTACCATGACTTTGGAATAGACAGTTTAATACAAAAATAGTATTTTGTAAGCAAAAATAGTATTTTGTATTAAATGTAAATTAAAGCATGTTTCAGTGCCCGAAAACAGGGATAATTCAACATTTTATTTAAATGAAACTTAGTTAGATCGATTTTTCCTCCTCAAAACCACTACTTGCTGAATTTCATAAAAATCGTTGGAGCCGTTTCCGAAATTCATTGTCATTTTAATATAATAGATGCAATTTTGTTTTTTTAAGAAAAAGAGTGTATTTATAAATAGGGCAAAAACATTAAGTATACTTTCGCTAAGTTTTCGGTTTCGGTTTGTGTGTGTCTTTTGCGTGTTTGTGCGAGTGCGCATTACGCGTGTCTATGTGTGTATGTATATGCGGGTCTGTATTGTGTGTGCCGAGTGTGTTTGTATTGTGTGCGTGTGCTGAGTGTGTGCACGCGCGTGTGCTTTGTGTGTGCACATGCTTGCTGAGTGTCATGTAAGCGTGTGTGTGAGTTAGGCTTGGGTATGATTGCTATATAAGAATCATATTCGTTCCACGATATGATCGATTTTAATCACGTGATCGTACTTGCTACTGCTAATGCTAATGCTATTGTAATACAAACAAATGTATTCTTTATGTCGTATGCAGTGTATAGGACATAAAGACTAAATTTGTTCGTATAAGCAATCATTTAGTCCATTAACGTAAATAATATAATAGCGGATAGCGTTTTTGCTAATCAATAATAATTTTTCCCAGTAATATTGATTAGCAAAAACGCTATCCGCTATTATATTATTCAGCTATTCGCTATAATATTATTACTTGATAAAGATATTGCTATTACAAACAAATGTATTTTTTAAATAATATTCAATACGGTCGATATTTCTAGGATATAGTTTCAGTTGGAATAACGTTAAAGTGCTTTCTTCTCCGTAAATAAATTTAAATCTTCCCGAATTAACGATCGTATTATATGAAATATAAGAATTACATTTGTTTTTATTAACAATAATTTTGCTCAATATCAGTGAGTTAGTCTCAGTATTAATTTATTATTTTACTTTTTTCATAGAATACCTATCCATAATTTTCTATAATAGTAGCAGTAACTCTAAAACTCATTAGCAGATGATGCTATATGAAAAGTTTTTCATATCATGATCATTAAGTGATTGGTGATTCTGTCCATGCCTAGTGTGAGTACGCGCGTTAGCGAGCGAGCGTATGCTGAGTGGGTCTTGAGTGTGTCTTGGGTAGGCATGGACAGAATCACCAATCACTTAATGATCATGATATGAAAAACTTTTCATATAGCATCATCTGCTAATGAGTTTTAGAGTAACTGCTACTGCTATACAAAATTATGGATAGGTATTCTATGAATAAGTAAAATAATAAATTAGTACTGTGACTAACTCACTGATATTGAGCAAAATTATTTTTAATACAAACAAATGTAATTCTTATATCTCACATAATACGGTCCATAATTCGGGAAGATTTAAATTTATTTACGGAGAAGAAAGCACTTTAACGTTATTCCAACTGAAACTATATCCTAGAAATATCGACCATATTGAATATTATTTAAAAAATACATTTGTTTGTAATAGCAATCGCTTTATCAAGTAATAATATTATAGCAATAGCTGAATAATATAATAGCGGATAGCGTTTTTGCTAATCAATATTACTGGAAAAAATTATTATTGATTAGCAAAAACGCTATCCGCTATTATATTATTTACGTTAATGGACTAAATGATTGCTTATAAAAACAAATTTAGTCTTTATGTCCTATACACTGCATACGACATAAGGAATACATTTGTTTGTATTCCAATAGCATTGGCAGCATTAGCATTTCTTATACGAGCAAATGTAGTCTTTATGTCGTATACACTGCATACGACATAAAGAATACATTTGCTTGTATTCCAATAGCATTAGCAGTAGCAGGTACGATCACGTGATTAAAATCGATCATATCGTGGAACGAATATGATTCTTATATAGCAATCATATCCAAGCTTAGTCTTGGGTGGGTTTTAGTGTGTGTGTATGTGCGCGCACGTATTCTGAGTATATACGCGTGTGTGAGTGCGCGTGTTCTTTCGAGTTGTTCTGCGTTTTTGTGTAATTAATTGTATGTAAATTGGGTCAAATAATATCAAATCAAACTAATCTTTATTGAAATAAGCTCTTTCAAGCACTTTTTGAATCGTCTAAAGGGTGTGTGTGTTAAGTGCTGAGTGAAGATGTGTTTGTGCTCATATTTATATCCCTTATTCGCAATATAAATAAATAACTCACCAATCTAATGATGCTGAGATCAAATTCGTTTAACGGTTGATATTTCTCCATGCCCTCTTTGTGAACGATAGAATTAACGTGTTTCAGTGTATTGCTCACTACGGTATCGCAAATTAAACATTTTTGGACATCAGCCTGCTCTATGATTGTGTTCCACTGATTTGTGGACACAAGTATATTTGAATTGACAATAAGTCCATATGGTGTTTCTTGCAGGGAAACTGGGAAATTCAGATCTGAAAAGAATATATATATGTAAAGGATGTACATCATCATCCTCCTGCCCTTATCCCACTCTAAGTGGGGGGTCCTCAAAAGTGGGGGGTCAACATGTTATAAACATGCTGTTACATGATTTGACTGCGTTTTTACGAACGGCCGCCTGCCTGACGTCAATTTACCGCAGTCGTATTTACGACACCTCGGTAAGAAATGAGTATGATGAATACATTCTATTCAGCCGGATACCACACGGCGTATATTTATTTATCTTTTATTTTTATTAATTGATATGTAATTTAACTTGTATGTGTATTCTATTTGTTCTTTAAGTTGTTTCTTTTCTGTGAAGACATTTTTGGTTTATGTTTTTGTTTTGTTTCTCTTATAATTATGTATTGTATAACTGTTTGTGTTCTTAATAAATAAATAAAGATGATATGGAAAATATTCATCTTAAATAATTATATATTAGTAGCATTTTTTTTATCTATTTATTTTACCAAAATTAATTAATAGATCCAATAGTTAAGTCAAATAGAATAATATTACAAACATACATACAAATATTTCCTCTTTATAATATTAGTATAGATCATCTTATAAAATATATAAATATATACTTACACACACGGTCGTCCATCTCCAAAGTAAGTAACTTAATACTTGTGTTATGGACAGACAACTGGTGAATATATACTTATATATTTAACTTATTCACTTAAATACATACTTAAATACAAATATACACCCAGGCTCAAAGACCAACAAATTCATTTATAGAAAATTTTGGCCTTTGGCGGGAATCGAACCCGCGACCCGCGGAGCTGAAAGAAGGGTCACTACCCACTGCTCCAACGGGCCAGTCAAATACTTACATATTTTTTTCAAAAATAATAAATTTACTATTTATTATCGACTCACCAATATTTTTGTTAATCATCAATTCCATTTCTCCGTCCACCGCACTCTGTTGTATTTGGAATTCTGTCATTTCACAATCATCAAAGTTCTGTTCTCTAAAAACTTCACCGTTCACTTCATACACTTTGTCATATATCCGTGAAGATTTTTCTTCTACAGCCAATCCAGGTGTAGGCTTAAGGATATTCTTATCCACATATATATTTGGGATATCTCCGAAGTAAACATTGTTTAATAATAAACTGTTATCTATAGTGGGACACATATATCTGAAACAATTTATTCGTCATTAAATATGCTGCCAGAAAATAGGGCTGTATTGGTTGACTGACAGTAATTTTTTACAAATTAAAAAAAGAAACTTAAAAAAAAATCATTGGGCAGATGGGGCTCGATCCTAGGTAATTTCATTTTTGAGACCACCTGGTCCCCATGTAAGCTACGCTTTGACAATTTTCGTCAAAAATAGTGTTTATAATAATTTTAAATGTTTTTTTATGCCCAAAAACTGAGATAAAACGATTTCTTTTTTTAATAAACCCTAGCTAGATCGATATTTCTACACCAAAACCCCTACATGCTGAATATATATATACACACATATTCAAGATTAACTCATTTAAATAAAAAAGATAAGATGTACGTATAATTTATTAAGCGCCTGTTCTGTAATTCTAGGTTTCAATTGCTCATATTAGTTATACAGGCGCTTTTTATTTTTATTTATGCCATGATACGAAATAATTTTGGAAATTCCCCATCACCGGTAATCACTACACTTGGGGGTTATTGCTATGCTGAACATTGGGTGGAATAGTCTGGAATAGGAGCTGACCACCCGCCCTGCACCGACTGACGACCCCGAAATTAGATAGATATGCTGAACATTTCACACAGACAGCGCTGTTATCCGCTGTCTATCTGCAGAAATAGTGAGTAAGTGTTATACCACCAATAGCCGGTCGCCAGAGACTCATCGTTTCATATACAGAATGCACCACAAATAAGATTCACAATTGAGGAAACTGGTTGGGACTAGCTTCGCCCTTACACCTTCCTAACAAGTTGGCACAAGATTTAGTGGAAGTTCTACAAATAAACCGATGACCAATAGTGGAGATCTATTCGTTAACGAGAGAGAGATTAATATTACTACTATTTAAATTATTCATACATTTTTTACTGACAATTTTTTTTATATAATTTGCAGGTGGAGATGCTGGCAATTGCTAGTATCAAATAAAAAAAAAACCCCAGCACATTCACCTATGAATTCAAAATATTTTTTATTTAAGTATTTATTTAGGTACTTTTGAATCACCAAATGTTATAAAGAAGCTACCACTGATTTGGAAGTTTGCTCGAAGAAGAACCAGGAAGAAACTCAGTGGTAACTCTTTCATAAAAATAAACAAAAATATACAATTTGATAAATTTATATTGTCTGGTGTGTAGCTGAAATGCAGTTAAAATATGTTACTATTATTAAAAAAGATCAAAATATGCTTTAAGTATTAATTTCTTAATTCATTCCTAGAATATATAATTATTACTATTACTAAAAAAAACAAAATATGCTTCAGATATTAATTTCTTAATTAATTCCTAGAATATACAGGGTGTTTGGAAGGTTGATGCAAAGCTGCAAACAGGAGCTAGTATAGACTATTTAGAACCATTTAAACTGAACTTATGTTAGGCGAAGTGCGACTATTTTTTTTTTATAAAATTTTAAAGATTTTTGAAGAAAAATCCGAAGTTATGTCATTATTTGCTAATAATCGGCCATTTTGAAGCCAAAGTCAATTATATTTATTTTATTTTATTAAACTAATGTGTAAACAGTTTAATAAAACATGATTAAGGTATCTGTGTTAAGAGATATTTTTTTTACAGATATTTGAAGTCAATCATTTCTTTTAAGATCAGAGAAAGGTGATTTTTAATGGCATTTAAAAAAAAAATAGATTGTGCTTTTTTAGTTCAAACATTTTATTAAATATGCCTGGTCATTGTTCTTTATTTTGAGGTATCAACTATGCGGATAGCCCGCAAATTATTGAAATTAAGATCTAGAAACTAAATTGCGAGAGAAAATTAAAATTTATAGGCGAAGTAATTAAAACAAAATTTTAATGAAAGTCATTTATTTTTCGTGTTCAAAATGTCCGCCGCGGTTTCTAACACAAGCACGGGCCCACAATAGTCTATACTAGCTCCTGTTTGCAGCTTTGCATCGACCTTCCAAACACCCTGTATATTGGTCATCATAAAAGCAACATGTGGAGTCCAGATCTTCCTATCCAAGAGAAAAGAGGCCTTTCCCATAATTATAAAGCTACTATATGAAACTAAAAAGGCTTTAGGAATTCAACATATCTCTATCTTACATCTAGCATATATATCTTTAATATTTAAATGAGTTAATCTTGTGTGTGTGTGTGTGTGTGTGTACGGAAACTGCTCCAACAATTTTCCTGAAATTCAGCATGTAGGGGGTTTTGGAGAAGAAAAATCGATCTAGATAAGTTTTATTTAAAAAAAAATGTTGTTTATCCCTGTTTTCGGGGTCTAAAATTCTTTTTAAATTTACGTTAAATACAATCACAATTTTTCGCTGTCAAACATAAAGTCATAGTGGTTCATTTGGGGAATGGGCAGTCTAGAGAGGTGAAAATACCTAGGATCGAGTCCCATCTGCTCTATTATTTTTTATTACTATTTTAAATTTTTTTTACATCATTTTAAAAATTACCAAGCAAGGCTCTGTCACCTAGGTACTACATATAAACCTAGATTGCAGCTAATACCATTTAATAAGTCTTTTAGATTTTTTTACACCAAGAATGAAATAACAGTTCCATTCTTAAAATGTTTGTTATGCTATAAGTAGATGTAACCACAACTTCGTTCACATCAACTAAAGTATTCAAATAATACTTAATTATGCACCTTGTTCTATTTTCTATAAATAGGAAAAACAGGATTCTTTATTCTATATTTTAGCACTTTAAAAAAATAGTTAATTCTACCAAATTTCAATAATATTACTCAAGAGGATTATAAAAAATTAAAATTATGTAATAATATATATCAACTGGCCCGTTGGCGTAGTGGGTAGTGATCCTGCCTTCAGCTCCGCGGGTCGAGGGTTCGATTCCCGCCGAGGGCCATCATTTTCAATAAATGAATTTGTTGGCCTTTGAGCCTGGGTGTATATTTGTATTTAAGTATGTATTTAAAAAATATGTAAGTATATATTCACCAGTTTTCTGTCTACCATAACACAAGTATTAAGTTACTTACTTTGGGGATGGACGACCGTGTGTGTAAGTGTCCCATATATTTATTTATTATTTATTATAATTAATTATTAATTATTATTATTATTATCTTGCTTTAAGGCCCATACAGCGCACGTTGGGCGCAAATCACTCTGCCAGTGTCACGTAAAATGGCAAACACTATAATTATTAATAATAATAGAAATAAAATTTATTTTTGACAATCTTTGAACAAAATTGGCTATTGGCTGTTATAGGCAAAGATCTATTATGAACTAAAACTAAACTTTTCTTTGTGTAATGTGTTAGATAATATAATAATTAAAAAAGAAGAAACATATAATCTCATTTTCAATTAAAATAAGTTTCTATTTACAAGGAATGGCAAATAACATATTTTTTTATGAACTAGTCGTTTTAAATTCTTATATTTAACGACTTTTATATACATAAGGATTTTATCAAATGAAACAAAATATCTGTGGGTATTCAGCTGTGTGGCAGTGGGATATATATTCAATGCCTCATGTACACAAAAAAAATAACGTAAATTTTGTAGAAAAAAAAATACTTACAAAACTCTTTGCTTTTCCTCCATTTTTACTTCACACACCAGGTATAAAATCAAAAATATAATCATAAACAAAAATATGGTAGATATAAAACTCCAAAATGTTATCATTACTTACAAAATTGTTCGTTCAATTATCGATAATATACATTTTAACGGCTAATATGCACTCTTTAAAGTTTAAAATTACTAATTAAAAGGAAGCTAACTATCCGAAATTCTCCGTAAGCATTTGAAATCTGACTCTGAGGAGATTGAAAACATACAGTATCGTTTTTTCAGAGTTCGGATATTATATTATACTGATAATGTCTATGGACAGGACAGTGCAGACATTTAAAATCCCCTGCAAGTAATATGTCGTTGTGTTGCCAGTTGCCACTTCAAGCTGTAACAGTATTGTTGTACCTAAGAGATGGGTAGCTCGCGAGCTAAAGACAAGAAAGATATATATCTTTGCAAAAGATATATACGTGTATAGTATTTAAATTATACTATATCTATATCTTTATACCTCGGATTCAATTTTCGTGATAAGCTACGGCTCGTTCTGAGTTAGAGAGAAATAAATGGACTTATATTGCAATTGACACATAAAAGAGAGAGAGAGACGGAAAGCTATTTCATGTTTAATAAATTAATACAAACATGCAAGAGACGAAGATATAAAGGATATATTTTTAGTTTAAGCTGCCTTTTTCTCTCTCTGAGCCGTACTGAGTTAAATAACTTAAAGATATAAAAGAGTGATATTTATAAATATATCCCAAGATCGAAAAGATGTAAATGACTTTTCTTTTCAGGGATACATTTTGCCCATCTCTGCTGTACATGGTTTTATACCAGGGATGACAAACCTATGGTACACGTGCTAATGTTTCGCCACGCACGCTACACTTTATTTTGGACACGTCACCGATCACGAAATTTACCTATTACAATAAAATTACGTGTGTGATTGCAAAATTGCATCTTTTGGTATCGAATAACGAGTTTTGAGTTTGTTGTTACTAGTTATTATTTTTACAATATTCACCAGGTCGAAAATTTTAATATCACGCCCATATTCTTATTAAATATTTGTTTAGAAAAAATGTTACGTTGATGCATAAAGGTTCACCTTCTCTGTATTACGCCGTATATAATAGAAACGTGTTTCCTGAGTCCTAATAATTTTTTTGGGGAAAATTCCGGGTAAAAATAATTTTGATCCGGATATTAAATAGCAGTAAATAGAATAGAAAAGTAACTTTTTTGTCTTAGCCAACGACTACAGCAATAGTTACGATAACTTGTATGTTACGAGTTACGACAACGAATGTCTTTGAACTGGGGATTCCCCAGTTCAAAGACAATGCGTGAAACTGTTTTAAAAATACCACGATCTTAAATTATTTAATATTTAGTTTAAGAAAAACATATCATTGTTAATAATGACGAAATTACTTGTTCGCAAATAGCAAATCGTTCATTCTGTATGAAAACTGCATTGCTAAAGTATATAGTATAGTAAAGTGTATAGTAGAAAGAAAAAATACCTTCTCTATAATGAATAAAATCTTTAAAAACTAATCATGGGAAAAATAAATTCATATTATGTTAGTGTTACAAACGTGTTAAAAGTTAGTGTTAAAAGAACGTAAAGATAATTTTTAATAAAATTCTTATGTACTCGTATTACTATTATCGTTTTATGTACTCGTAATATATTACAAACGTAAACCTAAATCATCATTCCATTTTATTTATTTATATTTTGGTTTATGACTAAGTATTTAACTGATCTGCGAAATGTCAACTTTATGTATGATTTTTATGAGTTTGTTTACAAACAAAAATATTATATCCAGTTTTATGTCCGAGATAAATTTTTTATTCAGCAGTAGGGATGATACTTGAGGTAGAAAAAATCGATTAATAGATATTCGATTTTTCTTCCTTTATTATTTTTTATATGAATCAATCAAAATGAATCGAAAACATCGATTTTTAAACATTTTGGAAATGGAATGGAATTTTTTCTTATTATTTGAAAGTTGCCTTTTTTACTTTTAATAATTAATTACAAAAAAAACAGATGCGCTGATTGTGAAATTTGATTAAAATGTGTAGTTTGGCTAAATTTTTTCATCGAACAATGCATATCTAATCTAAAAAAACAAGAAAAACAGTAAAAAAGAAAAAGGGGATATCTAAAATAAACAATTTTATAAAATCGATTTTTGATGTAATAATAATCGATTATTAAAAATCGATTCACAGATTTTCACATTCCCATTTTGCACCAGCTTATCAAATATATACCAATATATATTATATTATATACCAATGTCCAGAAAAAGAAGTTCGTTTTCGGGAATAATTAAAGAAATACCTGGAATATATATAGATAATTTTAAAGATGTTGATAACTGTTCGGCCAGAGCGTACTTTCTAAGTCACTACCACACTGATCATATACAGGTATTTTTATTTCGCGCCTTTTGTATTTCCAATCTAAAATTTCTCATTTCTCTATAGTTAAGATTTTTATATCTTTATGAAAATTACTTTAATAATCTTGGATTATAATAATTGAATTGCATTATTAAACATTGACATGCATATATTAAAGTTCGTTTCAACATACTTTTTTTCAAATTAGCTTCTTTGAGTTTATTATGTTTCCATTCTCCTGCCCTTATTCCACTCTTAGTGGGGTCGGCACATGTTATTAACGTGCTGTAACGTGATTTGGCTACGTTTTTTCGACTGGCCGCTTGCCTGACGTCAACTTACCTTAGTCGTATTTAACGTCACCTCGTTAACAAATGAGGTTGGTCTATTCTACTCAGCTGGATACCACACGACGGGTCGACTTACCTTAGTCGCCTTTTACGACACCTTGTTAAGAAATGAAATTAATTATAGAAAAAAAAAATGAGGGTGGTCTATTCTACTCAGCCGAATACCACACGGCGGGTCGGCTTACCTTAGTCGCCTTACTACACCTCGGTAAGAAATGACGGTCTATTCTACTTAACTGGGTAGTGGATACTACATTTAAAATTTAATAAATTATTACTTCTGTATTTTGGATCTCCGCAAAATAATGCTTAATTCTATAAATTATTCACAATAACTACTTTTATGTTCAAATTTCAATTAAATTCACTGATTTCCACATGTGTAAAACTGTAATCACAGCTAGTATGTTATATTTTTATTTTAGGGTTTACATTCAAGGGAATTTATAGACACATTGAAGAAAACTAAGGCTATTATTTACACAACACAATTGACAGCTGCAATAATTGACTATGAAAGTGCAAATGCTGAGTTGATGAAATATGTAAAAGGTTTAAAATCGGGTGAATATATTTGATTTATTATGTTTTTCAATATCAAATCAAATCAAAAAGCCTTTTATTGATAATGTCACATTAAATTAACAAACAGTAAAGTAAATAACAGTAAATTAATAGAAAGAAGTAAAATGAAATAAAATTAAGACAGATATACAGAAATGTGACGTTACAAATTGGACCACCAATTAGCTTAAGTTGATATATATACATACAGCATCGTAGCTTAATGCTGTATGCATTAAGTTTTACTAGGCTATATAATCTCACTCATCATCATCCTCCTGCCCTTATCCCACTCAAAGTGGGGTCGGCACAACATGTTATAAACACGCTGTTACATGATTTGGCTGCATTTTTACGACCGGCCGCCTGCCTGACGTCAACTTACCTCTGTCGTATTTTACGACACCTCGGTAAGAATGAGGGTGGTCTATTCTACTAAACCGGATACCACATGGTGTGTCAACTTACCTTAGTCGCCTTTTACGACACCTCGGTAAGAAATGAGGTTGGTCTATTCTACTCAGCCGGATACCAAACGGCGGGTCGACTTACCTTAGTCGCCTTTTACGACACCTCGGTAAGAAAAGAGGGTGGTACTATTCTATTCAGCCGGATACCACACGGCGTAGGCTATATAATCTCACTAAAAGTTCTAAATAAAAATCTGCGACAGCATATGTCTAGCTTTTAAGGTTAACCCAGTTTGACCATTTTTATAGTTATCAAAACACTATATTACGGTTTTAATCTTTTAACATAGGCAGAGCCGCTGGTGAATGCTAGTATATAATATTCTGAATCTTGGAAAAAACTCCTGAATGATTTTCCTGAAATTAAGCATGTCGGAGGTTTCGGGGGAGAAAAATTGATTCCAGCTAGGTTTTTTTTCTTAATCTAGTTTCTCCCTGTTTTTGGGTACTAAAAAAACTGCTAAAACAGGAATAAAAATCTAATTATATTTGAGGTGTCAAATGGAAAGCTGTGATAGCCTAATAGTAACGGGCAAACAAAAAAAGTTCAAAACTTGGAATGAATTCCCACATGTTGATGGTGATTTTTTAGCATCATCCTCCACCATGTTGATGGTGTTCTTTTAGCCCTTATCCCTCTAAGTGGGGTCGGCACAATATGCTATAAATATGCTGTCACATGATTTGGCTGCGTTTTTACGACTGGCCGCCTGCCTGACGTCAACTTACCTTAGTCGTATTTTACGACACCTCGGTAAGAAAGAGGGTGGTCTATTCTACTAAACTGGATACCACACGGTGGGTCAACTTACCTTAGTCGCCTTTTACGACAGCTCGGTAAGAAATGAGGGTGGTACTATTCTATTCAGCCGGATACCACCAGCGTTTTTATTTTTAGGGTTTTTTTTTTCTTTCAAAACTGGTCACCCAGGTGCATTAAATGAAACCTTTAGCTGTATATGTTTTTTTAGGTTCAAAATTAATAACATTGCCATGTATACCCGAAAGGAATATTCCAGAATTATGTATAACTGTTACATTAATACCGGCAGGCCACAGTGCTGGTTCGACTATGTTTCTATTCAGAACATGTTCTCTGACAGTACTTTTCACTGGCGACTTCAGGACCAATTGCAAAGACCTCCCAAAGTACACTGCACTCCAACACCATGGTGTTCCCATTAAAATTGACACGTTGTATGTTGATACAACATTTATTGATGTGGATTATGTGAGTTTTCCAAAAAGGAGCGATAGTGTTGAATGTGTGTTGCACGAGATAAATCTTTGGTTGAGGTCGGATGGTGGTAATGCTGTGGCTTTGTACACCCCAGCTAAGTACGGTTATGAGTTTCTTTTTAATGAAATATACAAGAAATTGGGATTGAAAGTGTATGTTAATTCACGAAGATGGAAGTTCTATAGGTGGGTCTTAATTCAAAATCTATACTAATATATAAAGCTGAAGAGTTTGTTTGTTTGATTGTTTGTATCGCCGTGTGGTATCCGGCTGAATGGAATAGTACCACCCTCATTTCTTACCGAGGTGTCGTAAAAGGCGACAAAGGTAAGTCGACCCGCCGTGTGGTATCCGGCTGAGTAGAATAGTACCACCCTCATTTCTTACCGAGGTGTCGTAAAAGGCGACAAAGGTAAGTCGACCCGCCGTGTGGTATCCGGCTGAGTAGAATAGTACCACCCTCATTTCTTACCGAGGTGTCCTAAAAGGCGACTAAGGTAAGTCGACCCGCCGTGTGGTATCCGGCTGAGAAGAATAGTACCACCCTCATTTCTTACCGAGGTGTCCTAAAAGGCGACTAAGGTAAGTCGACCCGCCGTGTGGTATCCGGCTGAGAAGAATAGTACCACCCTCATTTCTTACCGAGGTGTCCTAAAAGGCGACTAAGGTAAGTCGACCCGCCGTGTGGTATCCGGCTGAGAAGAATAGTACCACCCTCATTTCTTACCGAGGTGTCCTAAAAGGCGACTAAGGTAAGTCGACCCGCCGTGTGGTATCCGGCTGAGAAGAATAGATCACCCTCATTTCTTACCGAGGTGTCCTAAAAGGCGACTAAGGTAAGTCGACCCGCCGTGTGGTATCCGGCTGAGAAGAATAGATCACCCTCATTTCTTACCGAGGTGTCCTAAAAGGCGACTAAGGTAAGTCGACCCGCCGTGTGGTATCCGGCTGAGTAGAATAGACCACCCCCTTTCTTACCGAGGTGTCGTAAAATACGACTATGGTAAGTTGATTTCAGGCAGGTGGCTGGGCGTAAAATACGTAGCCAAATCATGTGACAACATGTTTATAACATGTTGTGCCGACCCCATTTAGAGTGGGATAAGGGCAGGAAGATGATGATGATTGATTTTTTGGACACGCTAATCTCAGGAACTACTGAACCGATTTGAAAAATTCTTTCACTGTAAGATAGTCCATTTATCGAAGGCTATAGGCTATGTAACACGCTAAGATGAATAGGAGAGGAGCAGCAATTAAGAAATATTACGAAAACGGCAATATTTAAAACTTTCCTTGCTTGCGCTGACTAAACGGTAATAGTTATTCTAAAATCATGTATTACAAAATTGTTTCCCTCTAAACGTTCTAAATAAAAGTCCGCGACAACATATGTCTAGCTTTTAAGGTTACCCTATTTTAACCATTTCTTTTGGTTATCATAATACTATATTACGGTTTTAATCTTTCCACGCGGGCGGATTAATTGAGCTAATCTTGTATATATACTTCAATTTCGGAAACTATTGGCGTTTTGTTTCGTTGGCGATAAATCGATCTAGCCAGATTCTATTAAAAAAAATTATTCCTTTTTCCAGGCATGAAAAACTGCTAAAATATAAATAGAATACAAACGCTAATTTTGCTGTCATTTCTAAAGTTGTAAATAAAAATACCCTGTATCAAGTCCCAAGATGTGATATCTCGGACTTGATACAGGGAATCAAGATACAAGGTAGCACTTTCTTTTTTAATTATTTTTTAAATTGGATTTTTCTTAGTTACTATGTTACAACAGATGGCGCTTTTCAATATCATCCTATTCATTTAGAATTAACAGGATTTCTATAGCCTATATGTTACCCCGCTGTATAAGAAATATTTGTACCAAATTTCATCGATATTGGTTCAGCGCATTCGCCGTGAAAGTGTAACAAACACACGTACATACTCACAAACTTTCGCATTTATATTAGTGGGATAAAAGAAAGTATTTTAACTCTCATTTATTATTCCAGTAAAGTGCCTCATTTAGTGCCAGGAGTGACCAATGATGACGACTCAAAAATTCACTTATGCAAATATAGAATTGAAAATGCTTCCCATAAACAATGTATTGGCATAGACCATCATAGATATTTACTGGTCTACCTCTCCGCTATGAAGTGGAAGAATTACGTAGACGATTTCCGTCCAGTCGAGCGCGTGACGCCGACGCGGATAGACGTATGCTTCGCAACGCATTGCAGTAGGAATGAATTAATGAGTTTCGTTAAATATTTATCTCCAAATAATATTGTTGGATTCCCGAATACCTATAATACGTTATGCGAAAATGTAGATTATAAAAATGTAAAGAAAAAAGCGAGGGTGGACAAAAAAGTTGATGAAAATCTATTAAGGTTGATTTTTGACTGAGTTTTCGTAGCTGACTTATATATTTACGAGTATCAACAACGTAAAGTAGCGGCCAGTTACTATCCCACTGCTGGGAATAGGCCTCTTCTCTCCGTTTTTGGGGAAAAGGATTGGAGCTAAGACCTACCACGCTGCTCCAATGATTGGTAGGTTACACATATCTCCATCTCTAGAGATATACAGGTTTCCTCACGATGTTTTCCTTCACCGAAAAGCGTGTGATAAATTGCAATTATCAATTAGACACATAAGTTTTAACAGAAAAACTCATTGGTGCCCGGGTTTGAACCCGTGATGTCCTCGGAAGAGTCGCACGGCGTTACCGCTGGGCTACCAAAGGACTGGATATCGTAAACTATTATATAATTATTTTAAGGGTTTTTTTTTAATGTAGAATACAGGGTTAATCAATAAAGTAATGAATTATGAATATATCTCTTTAATTTTTACTTGCTTTGACATAAGAAAAAATGATTTGAATATGTGATATTAGGAATTGATTATTGGCTTTATTTATATATACTTTTATTTGTGTTAATGTAATATACAATATTTTTTACTTTATTGTAATTATTTTGGTTTAATAATTTCTGAAATACACTTTATAACAGGCTAATGGTTTTTATTTATATTCTCCTTTTCTTTCCTTAATAATAAAAAAAAATCTAAGGCGCTTGGGATTGGAAAAATGATTTCTGTCGTTTTCCGAGAGAGTTGTTGACTGGCCCGTTGGAGCAGTGGGTAGTGACCCTACCTTCAGCTCCGCGGGTCGCGGGTTCGATTCACGCCGAGGGCCAACATTTTCTATAAATGAATTTGTTGGTCTTTGAGCCTGGGTGTATATTTGTATTTAAGTATGTATTTAAAAAATGTATAAGTTTATATTCACCAGTTGTCTGTCCATAACACAAGTATTAAGTTACTTTGGAGACGGATGATCGTGTGTGTAAGTGTCGCATATATTTATTTTTTTATTTTATTACTAAAAAGCCAATCCTGGCAACATCAGGTCATGCTTATCATAAACATTGTTATCGGGACTGGACCAGTATGGAATATTTCATCTCAATCGGACACCGGGAATAGGTCCAATGTAATTTGCAAGATTTCACCTTCATACATACAAGTGAGTTAAATAAAAGACGCGAAACTAAATCCTATGCTACAAATATTATAAATGCGAAAGTTTGTGAGTATGGATGTATGTTTGTTGCTCTTTCACGGCGTATCCGCTGAACCAATATCTATGAAATTTGTCACAATTATTCCTTATACACCGGAATAACATATAGGCTATAGAAATCCTGTTAATTCTACAGGAATAGGGTATTGAAAAGCGCCATCTATTATCAACCTATCACGCGACAACAGTCCACGCAAAACAAAAATTCTGGTAAAAGTTATACACAAAATAAATGAATCTATAAATTCAAATATTAAATAAAACTTATTTTAGTTTCGTGCATAAAACTAATGAGAATATTATTTTGCTATAATCCACGATAAAAGAAAATATATGTAATGCTAAATGTAGAGTGTACTGTTCGTTCTCATACCTCATACATGCAGAATTTATAAGAACTCATGGACTACCTGACACTGATAACACACTAATACACAAGCACTGCACACACTCACCACCACAATCTCAACAATTGTTTCGCCCCGTAACCGAAGCATCGTCAGGAGTTAGACTTTATATAGATAGGCTGCGATTTTGTCGTGGAGTCTATCTCCTGACGATGCTTTGGTTACGGGGCGAAACAATTGTTGAGATTGTGGTGGTGAATGTGTGCAGTGCTTTTGTATTGTTGTGTTATCGGTGTCGGGTAGTGCATGAGTTACAAATTCGGCATGTATCAGGTATGAGAACGAATTTACACTACATTTAGCATTACATATATTTTTTATTACCGGGGATTATAGCAAAATAATATTACTTTTGTATTATGGACCTCCGCAAAGTAACGCCTAATTCTATAAATTTCGTGCATACTTTTTTATCCGAGGTTTTGGTATAGATTGTTAAAAAAAAAACCAGTTAAAATTAACTTATTGCAAACCTATTAAAAGCAATTACAATGGTACATTAAAAAACAATAATTACTAATAATGGCATTAGTAATTTTTTGTGTTTTTAATGCGAAATTGCTTATCGTTAAGTTAACAATGATTTCCAAATTGTTTATATTAACTTTTGTCGTTATATTAACTTGTTCTAATAGTTTGGGTAAGTGTTTTTAATTATTAGCCCACTGTTGGGCAAAGGTCTTTTTGGAAGGTTTGACCTAAGACCTACCAAGTTGCCCCACTGCGCATTGGTAAGTTACTTATATCCCAAAATTTCTTTAGAAATATGAAATTTTCCTCACGACAGGTTATTTAACGGGAAAAATTTAAATAAGTATCATCGAACTCTAAGGGTCAGCACGACATGTTATAAACATGTCATATGATTTGGCTACGTATTTTACGTCAATGTTAGTCGTATTTTACGACACCTCGGTAAGAAAGAGGGTCGTTTATTCAACCGAATACCACATGGCGGGTCAATTTACCTTCATCACCTTTTCCGACTATTCGGTAAGAAATAAAGGTGGTATATTCTACTCAGCCGGATACCACGATCAAATGTATATTATCCTAAAAAGATGGACCGATTTTAATAAATTTATCAGACAATATCTACTATGACCATCGGATGATCTTGTTTAGTTTGGTGGCGATCGGAACATTGTCCTAAAACTTAAGTTCTGTTTAAAGGGAAATTCCAAACCAGACTGAGACACAGCTACATGTGGCCAGACAGTTTGTTTAATATCTTAGTACCTGGATAACCGAGCCTTGTTTGGTAATTTATAAAATGATATGAAAAAAATTAAAATAAAAAATAAAAGATTTGAAAAAAACTAAAATTGATAAAAAAATAAAAATTAATATTAATAGGGCAGATGGGGCTCGATCCCAGGTATTTTCACCTCTCTAGACCGCCCGTTCCCTAAATGAACCACCATGACTTTACGTTTGATAGCGAAAAATTGTTATTGTATTAAACATAAATTTCAAAAAAAATTTGAGCCCGAAAACAGGGATACAACGACATTTTTGAAATAAAACTTATCTAGATATATTTTTCTTCCCCAAAACCCCCTACATGCTGAATTTTAGGAAAATCGTTGGAGCCGTTTCCGAGATTCCAAAAATATACATATATACATACAAAATTAACTCATTTAAATATTAAAGATACATACAATTTTAACAATTAAGATTTAGATCGATTTTTTCCCTCTAAAACCTCCTGCATGCTGGTATACATATATACACTAGAAGATTAACTCATTTAAATATTAAAGATATTTGTTTCCTTTAGCCAAGAAATCCAAGCTGAAATCCAAGCATTTGGCCAATTATACCAGGTAAGCAATTAATAAAGACTGAACGAATAACTTCAGTTGTAATGTATATCAACGGTTTATTCGGGTTTATATGCAACACGTTGTACTCACAAATTGCGTCTAAAAATGAATATTCAATTATTAGTCTCCTGCCATTATCCCACTCTAAGTGGGGTCGGCACATGTTATAAACATGTAACATGATTTGGTTAAATGGATTAAATGAATTGGTTAAATGAGTTATACGGTGTGGTAGCCCAGTGGTAGCACCGTGCGACTCTTTCGAGGAGGTCACGGGTTCAAACCCGGGCAGACACCAATGAGTTTTCCTATTAAAACTTATGTGTCTAATTGATAATTGCAATTTATCACACGCTTTTCGGTGAAGGAAAACATCGTGAGGAAACCTGCATATCTCTAGAGAATTCTCGAGATATGTGTAACCTACCAATCCGCATTGGAGCAGCGTGGTAGGTCTTGGCTCCAATCCTTCTCTCCAATAACGGAGAGAAGAGGCCTATTCCCAGCAGTGGGATAATAACAGGCCGCTACTTTACTATACTATGATTTGGTTAGGTATTCTACGACCGGCCTACCTGACATCAACTTACTTTAGTCGCCCGGTGTTCGATTGAGATGATTTTATATATTGGTTCAATCCCGATGATAAGCATGACCTGATGTCAGGATTGGCTCCAGACGATAGAACTCCTCAACGGTTAACAGTAGGGACATGGAATTTAGTTCAAAGAATGTTTAACTTGATTAGTTTCATATTAATTTGATTGTATTTAACTTTCGCATGTTTCAGACCGTCTTCAAAGTATGACAACCCGAATTTCATCCGAGATAGATATCGTGGTAAGTGAGCTATATAACTAGCAATCGCCCGCGGCTTCGCCCGCGTGGAAAGATTAAAACCGTTATATAGTCTTTTGATAACCATGAAAATGGTATAAGCCCTGTGGTATCCGGCTGAATAGAACAGTACCATCCTCATTTCTTACCGAGGTGTCGTAAAAGACGACTAAGGTAAGTCGACCCGCCGTGTGGTATCCGGCTGAGTAGAATAGTACCATCCTCATTTCTTACCGAGGTGTCGTATAATCCTATGGTAAGTTGACGTCAGGCAGTCGGCCGGTCGTAAAAACGCAGCCAAATCATGTGACAGCATGTTTATAACATGTTATACCGACCCCACTTAGAGTGGCATAGGACAGGAGGATGATTGATAACCATAAAAATGGCTTAAGGTGGGTTAACCTTAAAAGACATGCTGTCGCGGACTTTTATTTAGAACTTTTTAGAGAGGAACAATTTTGTAATACATGAATTTTGAACAACTATCACCACTTACTCAGCGCACGCAAGGAAAGCTTTTAATGTTGCCATTTTCGCAATATTTTTTATTGCTGCTCCTCTCCTATTCATCTTAGCGTGATGTTATATAGCCTATAGCCTTTCTCGATAAATGGACTATCTTACTCTGAAAGAATTGTTCAAATCGATCCATTAGTTCCTGATATTAAATAATCAAATATCTTCAGCTTTACATTAGTATAAATGCAAGAAACCCTTGTTTTAAAATATTAGATTTTGAATTACAAATCAAATCAAATCAAAAAATCTTTTATTAATAACGTCACAGTAAAGTAGATAACAGTAAAAATAAGACAAATAAACAGAAATGTGACTTTACGAATTGGCACGTTCAGCTTATGTACAAGCATCGTCAGGAGATAGACTGCAAGACAACTTTGCGATTTTGTGCGAGTCTATCTCCTAACGATGCTTCGGTTACGGGGCGAAACAATGGTTGAGATTCTAGTGATGAATGTGTGCAGTGCTTGTGTATTGTTGTGTTATCGGTGTCGGGTAGGGCATGAGTTCTTACAAATTCTGCATGTATCAGGTATCACGAATAGTACGTTACATTTAGCATTACATATATTTTCTTTTATAGTGGATCATAGCTAAATAATATTTTCATTCCTTTTGTTTTTGCAAGAACATTCCATGCAGGTTACAAATTTGAACAGGCAGTTCTTTACAGATGAAATTTGGAAACCTATAATGAACGCTTCGTGGGTTAACCGCTTCACTAAGCCCTTCCATCCGGCTTGGATGGACTATTGCGATCCTTACCACTGCAATGACTACCACAAGCGAGCGTGCGGCCTCAACAGGAAGAATATGAGGTTCAAATGGTTTCAAAGCAGGTGTCATATCATCCTGAACAACCTTTGCGCCAACTATCGAGGCGCTCTACGTGAGTTAAGAGTAGGAATGTTAAAAATAAACGATTTTTGAAATAATCGATTATTTAAAAATCGGTTATTTTAATTATCCTCTTTTTCTTTTTTTACTCTTTTTCTTGTTTTTGAAGCTAAGCGCCGCCTCCTCGCTGCATTTTAAATCTATAATATCTTCGAAAACGTTCATTTAAATTACATGCTGTAAACGGCCATATTGATCTATATTAAATCAACTATTTATTTAAGGTACTTAATTGGATAAGGATTAATGCTGTATTGTATAAAAATTGCTTCAAAAATAAGGCATTATTTTTCGTAAAAAGTAAATGACAAAAAATGCTATTGTGGGTTATTCATAAAAGATAGACATATACCATCGCGGAGTTTTCTGTAGACATTTTCAAGGTGAACAAATACTTAGTACATTATTTTGATAAATCTCGTAGAGTTTAGCCTGCGTTTTCAATGTAAGCGGAAAAAATGTAATTATTTACGACATTAGAAACCTCAAGAATTACAGTATTTCTCTACTCCATATTTAATGTTATTATACATATAAACCTACCTCTTTAATCAATCTATCTATTAAAAAATCGCATCAAAATCTGTTGCGTAGTTTTAAAGATTTAAGCATACATATTGACGTAAGGACAGACACAGAAAGCGACTTCGTTTTATACTATGTAGTGAAGGATAATTTCTGAAAAAATTAGTGCTAAAACAATATGAATTTCGCAGGATACGATGTCGTAGCGTCGGAGAATTGCTATAAATACGTCATGTTTCTACGTGCTTCGTGTCCTGATGTTTGTCCGGATTATATGGACCCAGTTTGCGGGATCAGTTCCATAGACAATCACGTTGCTTTGTTTATTAATAAATGCGCTATGGATAGAGTGAACTGTCGCGCGGGGATTCTGGAAGGTAAGTGAGTAGCGGCCTGCTGGGAATAGGCATCTTCTCTGTTTTTGGAGAGAAGGGTTGGAGCTAAGACCTACCACGCTGCTCCAATGATTGGTAGGTAACACATATCTCCAGAATTCTCTAGATATATGTAGGTTTCCTCACGATGTTTTCCTTCACCGAAAAGCGTGTGATAAATTGCAATAGTCAATTTAAAAAAGAAACTTAAAATGAAAGAATATATAATTGGATAGGTGAGGCTCGATACTAGGTATTTACATTTCTCGAGACTGCCCGTTTCCCGAATAAGCATCGTTGACTTGACAGTTTACGGCAAAAATAACGTTTTATATACAAATGTTGGTATGTTTTTATTACGCTTTTTCACTTACAAATCGTGTTATTAATTTTTTTTAATTCTATTTCAATTTCAGAGTACGAGGAAGTAAATATGGAAATATGTAACATTGTTATTAATATTGAATAATGAAGTATCTGGATGATAATTTTTTAAAAGATATAAAACATGCAATAAAAAAAAGAAAAATGGCACTGGATGATATGAAGGAATCGATCCCAGGTTTTGAACTTTTTGGTTCGCGCGTTACCATTAGGTTATCGCAGCTTTTGACAGCTCAAAATATGAGTTGGTATTTATGCCAATTTTCGTAGTTTTTTAGTGCCCAAAAACAGGGATAAAATGATTTTTTTAAAAATAAAACCCAGTTAGATCGATTTTTCTTCCCCAAAACCTTTAAATGCTGAATTTTAGGAAAATCGTTGGAGTCGTTTCCGACATTCCGAAAATATATTTATATACATATAAGATTAACTCAAGATTAAATATTAAAGATATAGATATCTTTTGTTTTTTATTTAACTCTACACACCTTTAATGTCTTCACTGATGCCCGTACTAGAAATTTTTCCGTTCGCATTACTGAGCATAGGAGAGAGGTCTCTCCGTTTTAGTAGAGAAGGATTGGAGCTAAGACCTACCACGCTGCTCCAATGATTGGTAGGTTACACATATCTCCAGAATTCTCTAGGGATATGCACATTTCCTCACGATGTTTTCCTTCACCGAAAAGCGTGTGATAAATTGCAATTATCGATAAGACACGTAAGTTTTAACGGAAAACTCATTGGTGTCTGCCCGGGTTTGAACGCATGATCGTCTCTAGAGATTCACACGGTCGCACCGCTAGGCCATCACAGCTTTACAGACAGACCATGCTTTAATATCACTCATGCCCGTGCTAATATTAAAATTTTTTCGTTTACATTACTGAGCATAGCAAAGAGGTCTCTCCGTTTTAGGAGAGAAGGATTGGAGCTAAAGCCTTCCACGCTGATTCAATGCGGATTGGTAGGTTAAACATATCCCCAGAATTCTCTAGAGATATGCACGTTTCCTCACGATATTTTCCTTCACCGAAAAGCGTGTGATAAATTGCAATTATCAATAAGACACATAAGTTTTAACGGAAAACTCATTGGTGTCTGGCCGGGGTTTGAAACCGTGATCGTCTCTAGAGCATCACACGTTCTCACCGCTGGACTGTCATCACTCACAGTTCGCGTTATTAAATTACTGTTTTATGTTAAATAGCAATCGCCAGCGGCTCCGCCCGCGTGTAAATATTAAAACCGTAATATAGTTTTTTGATAACCATAAAAATGGTTAAAGTGGGTTAACTTGGGTGGACTTTTATGTAGAACTTTTAGAGGGGAACAATTTTGTAATACATGATTTTTTAATAACTAATACCGTTTACTCAGCGCACGCAAGGAGAGCTATAAATTTTGCCGTTTTCGTAATATTCTTTATAACTGCTCCTCTCCTATTCATCTTAGCGTGATGTTATATAGTCTATAGCCTTCGATAAATGGACTATTTTACACTGAAAGAATTTTTAAAATCGGTCCAGTAGTTCCTGAGATTAGCGCGTTCAAACAATCAATCGATCAAACAAACTCTTCAGCTATATATATATGAGTTTAGAAGTATAGATTGTGTTTCTTTTCTATATTATATGAAATTACTCCGCCGTGTGGTATCCGGCCGAGTATTCCACTCATTTCTTACCGAGGTATCGTAAAAGGCGACTAAAGTAAGTCGACCTGCCGTGTGGTATCCGGCTGAGTAGCCAAAAAATGTAAAAACATGTTTATAACATGTTAGCCCTCGGCGAGAATCGAACGTACTATCCACGTAGCTGATGGCAGGGCTATTGCCATTTGAGCCAGTCAATAATCGAGACGTGTATGTTTTATTTCGCTCGAATAAATTTAATCAGTATAGTTATACGAGTATTAAAGAACATATAAACAGCATTTTTGTTTGTAAAAAATGAAATTTGCACTTCTCTATTTTGTAATAGGTGAGTTTTTTTTAATAATTTTCTAGTGTACATATAATCTGTGGTAGACCAGTGGTAATACCGTGCGACTCTTTCGAGATTTCACGGGTTTCAAACCCAGACACCAATGAGTTTTTCTGTTAAAACTTATGTGTCTAATTGATAATTGCAATTTATCACACGCTTTTCGGTGAAGGCAAACATCGGAAACCTGCATATTTCTAGAGAATTCTGGAGATATGTGTAACCTACCAATCCGCATTGGAGTGTGGTAGGTCTTAGCTCTCCTTCTCTCCAAAAACGGAGAGAAAAGGTCTATGCCCAGCAGTGGGAGAGTAATAGGGCGATACTTTACTTTTACATAGAAATAGAAAAGTTAAAATATATTATATAATATATATTTCTCTACTCCGTATTGAATGTTATTATACATATAAACCTTTCTATTTAATCACTCTATCTATTTAAAAAAACCGCATCAAAATCTGTTGCGTAGTTTTAAAGCATACATAGGGATATATGGACAGACAGAGAATGCGACTTCGTTTTATAATATGTAGTGATATATTTTTCGCAGATCCTTAATACAAAAGTAATAATAAAGGAGGTATATTTAATACCAAAAACGCCGTGTGGTATCCGGTTGAATAGAATAGTACCACCCTCATTTCTTACCGAGGTGTCGTAAAAGGCGACTAAGGTAAGTTGACCCACCGTGTGGTATCCGGTTTAGTAGAATAGACCACCCTCTTTCTTACCGAGGTGTCGTAAAAGGCGACTAAGGTAAGTCGACCCGCCGTGTGGTATCCGGCTGAATTGAATAGACTACCCTCTTTTCTTACCGAGGTGTCGTAAAAGGCGACTAAGGTAAGTTGACCCACCGTGTGGTATCCGGTTTAGTAGAATAGACCACCCTCTTTCTTACCGAGGTGTCGTAAAAGGCGACTAAGGTAAGTCGACCCGCCGTGTGGTATCCGGCTGAATTGAATAGACTACCCTCTTTTCTTACCGAGGTGTCGTAAAAGATGACTAAGGTAAGTTGACCCACGGTGTGGTATCCGGTTTAGTAGAATAAACCACCCTCTTTCTTACCGAGGTGTCAAAATACGACATAGGTAAGTTGACGTCAGGCAGGCGGCCGGTCGTAAAAATGTAGCCAAATCATGTAACCCCACTTAGAGTGGGATAAGGGCAGGAAGATGATTTAATACTAAAATTACAGCAAACTTAGTCGCAGATAGATTGAGAATATTATATTTTTTTATAGTTCAGTGTATACACGAAACTAGTTTCAAACTAACATCGACAACTCTCCGTCAAATAGACAGAATAAATATACTGAGAGAGAAAATAAACGCAGAGATTCGAGAGAAAGGCATATTGCCTGTGGACGTTGAGGACTCAATTGAGGAATACGAGCAAAATGACAATCAGCCTATTACACCAATAATGGACTTTGACGAAAGAAAGAAAAATGAAAAATTCAAATCTCCCGCCTTAAGAACAACTGTCACACAAAATGGCGGCAATGACGCAACAGGCACGAGTTATTCGTCATTCCCGCTGCGTTCGCATATAAATATCCGCAAAAAACGCATTCATATTAAAAAGCCGTTAGAGATATATTATAGGAAATATTTTGATAAAGAGCTATTAGATACGAATTCAGAATGGGTGCATTGTCAAGATATTATTACACCTTTTTTATCGGGTGCTAAGCTTAATATAAGTAATCCTAAACGACTGTCTGCAAGAGATCCGACTGTTTTAAGGTAATAAATGGTTTTAATTTTTAATATTTAAATGACAATCTTTTAGTACCTGGGTGACCGAGCCTTGCTCGGTAATTTTTAAAATAATATAAAAAAAAATTAAACAAAAAAAAATTTAAAAGGAAAATAAAAAAATAATAGGGCAGATGGGGCTCGATCCTAGGTATTTTCACCTCTCTAGATCGCCCGTTCCCCAAATGACTTTACATTTTACAATTAAAAATTGTGATTGTATTCAAAGTAAATTAAAAAAAATTGTAAAGCTTAAAAACGGAAATGATTTTTTTTTTATATATAAAACTTATTTAGATTGATTTTTCTCCCCCAAAGCCTACATGCTAAATTTCAGGAAAATCGTTGGAGCCGTTTCCGAGATTTAGAAAATATATATATACATACAAGATTAACTCATTTAAATATTAAAGATATATATTTTTTTCTGAATTTTGAACAGTTCCAATGATTTTCATGAAATCCAGTATATACGGGGTTTTGAGAGGAAAAAATCGATCTAGAGAGTTTTTATTTTAAAAAAAACGTTATTTTATCCCTGTTTTCGGGCACTGAAAAAACTGCTACAATTTTATGAGGAATCAAAGGTTAATTATTTTTTTTATTTACAACAAATATGTGCAAGTTATATCTATCTTAAATTACTTACACGCTAGGACTGTACAAATCATGCCCACGTGGAATGGTCCCAAGAATGCTGGCAGCGTTTCCGCGCTGAATCGCTAAGCTGATTCTTTGTACAAAGTAGCCAGCCCTCTTGTCACTTGAAGATGCAATTAATCGAAGTGTTAATTGACATTATGGTAAAGAGATATTAAAAACGGTTATAACAACAGTCGATGATATTTATACGGTCTTCATTCTTTGTAATTGGATAAAGAACTAATTCTTTTCAATGAATGAATGATAAATATTTTTTTTGCAGATTTATATCACTTCTGAACGTCAACACATCTACGTATAGCCGCGAAGATATATATTCTATATTATATCAAATAAGTAATTTGAACTTAAGACTTTTTCAGTGGGATGTGGCGCCTTTAAATATACTGTTGAACGTAATTATAAAAGGTAAGTAATTTTTTTATGTCATCACCCTCCTGCCCTTATCCCACTTTAAGTGCAGCACAACATATTCAAACTTGTTATCACATGATTTGGCTACGTATTTTACAAACGGCCAACTTACCTAAGTTGTATTTTACGACACCTCTGTAAGAAATGAGGGATGGTCTACTCTTCTCAGCCTGATACCGCAGAGTGATTAAATAGGAAAGTTTATATGTATAATAACATTCAATATGGAGTAGGCAAATACTGTAATTTTTGCGGTTTCTAATGTGATGTCGTAAATAATTAGATTTTTCCGCTTACATTACAAACGCAGGCTGAACCCTACGAGATTTATCAAAATAATGTACTAAGTATTTGTACCTTGAAAAAATCTACAGAAAACTCCGCGATGGTATATGTCTATCTCTTATGGATAACCCACAATAATATTTTTTGTAATTTTAAACAATACAGCATTAAGCCTTATCCAATTAAGTACCTTAAATACATTATTGATTTAATATACATCAATATGTTCAGTTACAGCATGTAATTTAAATGACCATTTTCGAAGATATTACAGATTTAAAATGCAGGGGCACAGCGATTGCGGAAGCGCCGCGGGCCTGTACATAGCGCGTTGGAGACCGCGCTTCGCCCTATCGTAGGAAATCTTTATGGTATGAGGAGAGGGGAATTGCTTTACTGCAAATTTAACGCGTGCGGGCCACGGGCGGTAATGAATAAATCAAATCAACTGGTTCGATTTTAATCATTTTTTTCACTGAGTGACATGGGCTATATATTTTAAACCCGTGTGAAACCGGAATGGGCCGCTAGTATTCATATAATACAATAGCTATAATTTTGTAATTCGAATTGTTAATAGAGAGGAAACACACGTTCGCGAATTTAAAGCGAGGTCTTCGAGAACTATTTCAGAATTGGCGGTTAGATTTCACCAACACCAGCACTCTGTTAAAGCAGACCAGGATATTTAGACCGCCTTGTGTCCACGTCACCACATTAGATGGTGAGTTTCACACAAAAAACATTATCCTCAATCTTTAATATTTAAATGAGTTAATCTTGTATGTATATATATTTATACTCAGAATCTCGGAAACGGCTCCAACGATTTTCTTGAAATTCAGCATGTAGGGGGTTTTGGGGGAGAAAAATCGATCTAGATAAGTTTTATTTAAAAAAAATTTCGTTTTATCCCTGTTTTCGGGCTGTGAAATTTGTTTGTAATTAACGTTGAATACAATCAAAATTTTTCGCTGTCAAACGTAGTCATGGTGGTTCATTTGGGGAACGGGCGGTCTAGAGAGGTGAAAATATCTAGGATCTCTCTCTTCTTTTTAATTCTTTTTTTTTTTACATCATTTTAATAATTACCGAGCAAGGCTCGGTCACCCAGTACTACTTAAATAAAGCCCCTAAAAGCTATCTGTCTGTGTGCGATCGATATTCTCTAAATTTGCTGAACTTACTTTATTTAAAAGGAAAACATCGTGAGGAGACCTGCGTATCTCTAGAGAGTTCTGGAGATATGTGTAACCTACCAATCATTGGAGCAGCGTGGTAGGTCTTAGCTCCAACCCTTCTCTCCAAAAACGGAGAGAAGAGGCCTATTCTCAGCAGTGGGAGAGTAACAGGCCGCTACTTACTCACCTTCCAGAATACCCGCGTGACATTCACTCTATCCATAGAGCATTTATTAATAAACAATGCAACGTGGTTGTCTATGGAACTGATCCCGCAAACTGGGTCCATATAATCCGGACAAACATCAGGACACGGAGCACGTAGAAACATTGGTGGTGGTAGGTCTTAACTCCAATCCTTCTCTCCAAATACGGAGAGAGGAGGCCTATGCCCAGCAGTGGGAAAGCAACAGGCCGTTACTTACTTTATTTAAAGTTTTTTATCCTGCCTTAATTTCAGTTCCTATGTCCTTCTAAGTTTTCGACAGATGTCAGTATTTAATGAGTTTTTTTATTCCCGATGTATGTTTCAAATCAAATCAAATCAAATCAAACATTTTATTCAAAATTGGTACATACATACACTTTCTGAACGTCAAAATTTAATAATAGGTAATGTTGATTACAAATAGTAATAATAATAAATACTATTATAATTAATTTAAATATTATTAGATGATGTCCATGCATGTTTATCTGTCATGTAATCGTCAATACTATAATAACCCTTACTGCATAATGATTTTTTTATGAATGATTTAAATTTCCCTTCTGGCAATTCAAGTACTTTTGCGGGAATCTTATTATAAAAATGTATGCAATTTCCTAAGAAGGAGGAACTAACCTTTTTGAGTCTAGTCCTTCTCGTCTCAATTTTGTTTTTATTACGAGTGTTTAAGTGATGGCGCTCAAAATTAGTCCTAAAACTGTCTCTATTTTTCCTCATATACATTATATTTTCATATATATATTAGCTTGCCACTGTCATTATATTAATATTTTTAAATATTTCTTTTAAAGAGTCTCGTGGTCCCAAGTTGTAAATAGCACGTATCGCACGTTTTTGCAATACAAATATCGTATTTATATTAGCCGATCCACCCCAAAGCAGTATACCGTAAGACATCAGACTGTGGAAATAACTAAAATAGACAATCCTAGCCGTAGCAATATCAGTAATCTGTCGAATTTTCCGCACGGCATACGAAGCTGAACTTAATCTTTTCGACAAATTATTGATATGGCTGCTCCACTGCAATCTAGCGTCAATACTTATACCTAGGAATACTGTATCCCACACAAATTCTATCTTTTCATTATTTAAAAAGATATCAGTATCAACTTAGAATAGGCCTCTTCTCTCCGTTTTTGGAGAGAAGGATTGGAGCTAAGAACTACCACGCTGCTCCAATGATTGGTAGGTTACACATATCTCCAGAATTCTCCTACCAGAGATATGCAGATTTCATTGATATGATAAATTGCAATTATCAATTAGACACATAAGTTTTAACAGAAAAACTCATTGGTATCTGCCCGGGTTTGAACTCGTGGCCTTCTCGAAAGCGCTGGGCTAGCACAGCTTTTTTTCGGCTCTTAGGAAAGAAAATTTTTTGTAAGTTTCAAGAAGATTCTTTTAATTAAATAGTTAAGAAAGGACGTCTATCGGGTCACCTGGTGCTATTCAATGTCACGCTAATTCTGAATTAACAGGATTTGTATAGCCTATATGTTATTTCGGTGTATAAAAAATAATTGTGCCAAATTTCATCGATATTAGTTCAGCGGATTCGCCGTGAAAGAGTAACAAACATACATCCTGTTTTGAATGATATCTCATTCTTATTCAAATACTTGTCTTTTTCAGGGTCAACAAAGTCCCCCAAAATTACGAAATACCCAAAGAAGTTAGAAATTACAACGCGTTGCGAGGACGAAGACGACTGCTAAGATTATTAGAATACTAGTAGTTCGAAGACCGAGCCTTGATCAGTAATTTTAAAAAAATGCCATAAAAAATATATAATAAACGAAGATATTTCTCCATTGTTCTTATTCAATAAATAAAAAGCAATCTTCCCAAAGTCAACTCATTTACTCTTTCTCAACAACTCAATAAATGGCACATAAAAATATGACAGCAACAATGCTTTTTCATATTAATGACCAACTCTATGAAGGAGTTTGTATTAAAAATATGTAACAATTCTAAATTTGATACCGTCCGTTACCCAAATAAGCTACAAGACTTTGAAATTATCAATGCAATTAACTTTTGATTTCTCATAAAATTGTAAAACATTTTTCTTAATATACAATAGGTAACTAGATTTCCCCAAAAACCTTCTACATACTGAATTTCACGAATATCGTTGCCGTTTACGAGTTTCAGAACATATATAAACCTAGATTAACTCATTTATATATAAAAGATGATGGGAGAATATTTAGTTACTTTGGGGAAGGACGATTGTAGTCCGTCCCCAAAGTAACTAAATATTTGTGTTATGGGAAACAGAAAAAAGGTAAATATACACCCAGTCTCGTTGAACCAACAAATTGTTTATAGAAAATGTTGGCCCTAGGAATCGAACCTGCAACTCAAGGAGCTGAAGACGGGTCACTAGTGACTGCGCCAACGGTCCAGTGAATCATTCTCCGGCCCTTATCACACTCTAAGTGGGGTTGGCACATGTCATAAACATAGGGGTGCCAAAGTGGTCGGCCTCCTCGTGGCGTCGTCGTCCTCCAGATTGCCCTCTGATTAGCAGAGGGCAATCTGGACGGACCGGGGAGTTGGGGTGAAGTCCGTAATGAGCGACGGGTCCAGTTGGGCTTACTCTAAGTCTGGCTGGACATGGTTATGGCCACCGTCGGTGATATCTGGAAGCCCAGCAATGGGAACGGGGACCTTCGGGTTGCGAGGAAGAAAACCTGTATAAAAAATTACCCGGTGGGGGCGGAAACGCCCACCAAGGCGTTGGGGCCCCTACTTGGGGCGCGGTCTCTCCCTATCGACCGTGATCAGATAACACGGTGGGCAGGGAGCGATCGTGGGCAGCGATGGCCTCCCTTTGCTCTGCAGAGGGGGGGCGGAGGGAGGCGGTGGAGCGGTTCCAGGAACTGTTGTTCTGGATCCAATCTGCTGCTGGTGAATCCAGGTGTTAGTGACTCGCCCAAGCCCATCGTCTGCCGGCCTAACTGGGGACCTTCGGGTGTTCCGAACGGGGTATATCGGACGCCTGGCTTACAGGTCCCCGAGGCGGTCGGTGCATCTGGTGCTCCCGACGCACCGGTTAGCGGAGGGGGGGCTTCTCTTTCGAGGAGCCTTACCCGGAGGTGTTTGTTCTCTGGGATCAGAGCTGTCGGCGGGATGGGGGCAATATGTACAATGATACCCTGTCCTTGCCATCGGCAGTGTGGTGGAGCACACAGGTCGTTTTAGTTGGTGCGAGTCCGACATAACCGCCGCCTGTCCCCGTCGGGCGGCGGTACCCATAAGGGGTTTTTTCCTGTATAAAAAAAAAAAAAATGTCATAAACATAACATGATTTGGCTAGGTGTTTTACGACCGGCCGTCTGCCTGACATCAACTTACCTTAATCGCCTTTTACTACACCTCGATAAGAAATGAGGGTAGTCTATTCTACTAACCGGATACCACACGTCGGAAACGGGCCAGTCAAATATGCTTTAACTAGCAATCGCCAGCGGCTCCGCCCGCGTGGAAAAATTAAAACCGTAATATAATCTTTTGATAACCATAAAAATGGTTAAACCTTAAAAGCTAGACATATGTTGTCGCGTACTTTTATTTAGAACTTTTAGTGGGGAACAATTTTGCAAGACATGATTTTTAGTAACTATTATCGTTTATTCAGCGCACGCAAAAAGAGAGCTTTAAATTTTGCCGTTTTCATAATATTTTTTATTGACGCTCCTCTCCTACTGATCTCAGCGTAATGTTATATAGCCTATATCCTTCCTCGATAAATGTACTATCTTACACTGAAAGAATTTCTCAAATCGGTCTAGCAGTTCCTGAGTTTAGCGCGTTAAAACATTTTTTTTTTCGGACACTAATTAAGGCTGTTAGCCATGAAGGCTTTGACAGCGTCACCGGGAGAGCGGGCGAGCGCAGAAGCATCGCCGGGGGTTGAAGTGCTAGGAGAGCGGGTCTCGAAAGAGGCCCGCAGCATCCTGGGAGCGTCGCCTTAAGGGTGCCTCCCGTGAGGCCGAACCTCTGCTTAAAGGGACGCGCTGTGGACTATTATCGGACTGTGAACGCGTTAAAACAATCAAACTCTTCAGCTTTATATATTATCGTGCAAAAGCTATTTTTTTAAAAGGACCATGGAGTAATAACAAACAACAAAGAAATTAACCATTTATTATAACCAGCACACCAAAAACAGCATGAGAACTCACAATTTAGACTAGAATTACAAAAAAAATTATCATGAACAATGAAAAGGCATAAAATAAACATTCATAAATGATTACAGATAATAAAAAATTAACCATAGACATCCTGGTACTTGTCTATAGGAACATAATAAACTAAGGTAATACCAAACTTGGATGCAATCAATGCTATATTCAATATCGTTTAATTTAAAAAATTATGTGAGAAAAAAAAGGTAGTATTAATCCATTTTTACGTAATACGTGACACCTTTCACTGTAAGAATTTTTCAAATCGGTCTAATAGATAAATAATTGTCTATACCCAGTGATTGCATCGAAGTTTTATAAATTTTTGCCATAGAGCTATTTTACTAGAGTAGAGGAGCTAGCCTAAAATATGTCTGTCGACAAAAAACGAAAGCAAATAATGCTACCTATCTCTCTTTTTTGGACAGAGATAAGTATGGGTCTCTCATCTTCTCACTGTCACTTACAGTTAACCTATACATATAGCTCCTCTAGGCATTTGTTGACCTAACTGTACAAATTTCAAATTATGTCAAATGTCAAAAGAAATATCGATAGCACGTGCATGCGGGTGTGCATTTATTGACATATTTCAAAATTATTTTAGTAGATTATGATACTGTAACATAATAAGAGTTCTTATAACAAGAGTGTGTTTTATAGTATCACAGGAGTGTTATAAGACCAAGTTATGTACAGTGTCATACACTTCTTTATCTACTCTCATAATATAATACGTAAAACAATATTAATAAAAAACAAACTTTGTTTAAATATTGAAAAGATTTTTAAATGTCAAATGTTAGCGCCAAGGCGCAAACATCAATTGCGCATGCGTGTTGCGTCACCGCGGACTCGTTCATTGAAACATTTTTTTTAAGGTAGAGGTTCAACCTCCTCGGTCCAGCTGGAGGTTGTATAGGTTTATCGTTGCTTAAAAAGTTGTATTTTGACCATACAAGACATATGTGTCCATACAAGACCTGTATCGTAATAAAACTTTTTAATTTTTTTATTTTTGGCCAGTACGTAATGTTTGTCATAAGAATTTTGGTTTCAGTTTTTTAATCTTTGTATTATAGTATCAGAGTAAATAAAGTATTTATGTATATAACAATTTAGTATTTATTTTTGTACATGTCGGGGTTACGATAAAAAATTAGCGAAAATAGCTGTAAACAAAATGCATACATTTTCTATATTTGTTAGTGTACAAGTCTTAATTGAAGCTGTGATGGCCCAGCGGTGCGACCGTGTGAATCTCTAGAGACGATCACGGGTTCGAACCTGGGCAGACACCAATGAGTTTTTCTCTTAAAACTTATGTGTCTAATTGATAATTGCAATTTATCACACGCTTTTCGGTGAAGGAAAACATCGTGAGGAAACCTGCATATCTCTAGAGAATTCTGGAGGTATGTGTAACCTACCAATCCGCATTGGAGCAGCGTGGTAGGTCTTAGCTCCAATCCTTCTCTCCGAAAACGGAGAGAAGAGGCCTATTCTCAGCAGTGGGATAGTAACAGGCCGTTACTTACTTTACTTTAAGTCTTAATTATAAGAAAAAAAAAATTAAGAACAAAAAAATATATTTATTATATTTATATTATAATATAATATGGCATCGCCCAAAATTGCACCAAAGATCATAAATGACACACAACAGAGATCACGTGTTCCATAGACAAATTATATTTACAAACAAAAACCAGAGACAAATGTACCACGGATCAAATATTTTTTTTTCTAAAATTCGCGGTAAAAGAATATGCATTTAACAATGAATTTAAGGTACATTTCTTTAAGCGATGGTAACAACTAATGAGCAAAAATTTTCATATTTTACTATAAAATATTGTACATTGTATCTTACCATATACAAATAATATTATATTTTTTTATTTAAAATAATTATTCACCAATACACCCAAAACCCCGTTTCATTTTTTAAAGGTTAGATCCATTACGAAATAATTTTTCTAAACTCAAATTTGGTGTAGACGTAAAAGAGAAAAAATCTTACCCATTGTTTCGTAATTTGGCACAAAATATTTAAAAAAATTAAACGCGTATTCCATTTATGAATTTAAAAAAAAAAAGATACAATACATAAGTAATGGTAATATTATTTTGCTATACTCCGTGCTAAATTTCTAGAGCAAAATATTATTACATTTGATTTTTTTTTAGATTTTTATAGCAAGTGAATTAAATTTTAGACAGATATATTCAATACGAACAATGGGCAAATAAATTATAAAACCTTTCTCCATATATCTGTATTTTGATATGTATAAATTTAGGACAAAAATTCAATAATTTCATGAATAAAATATGAAAAAAAAAGATTAAATTAAAACTCATTGTCATCGATTTCTACAACTTGACTAATCTAAAATGAACGCGTTCTATGTTAAAAATCGACTTTCACCTATTATCTATGCTAATCCTAACATTTAGTAAGAACTGGCAAAAGGAGAGACGTTCGGAAATAGATAAAAGAGAATAAACTTTTGCGCCAAACTCTCGAGTTAAAATTTTTTGTTTTGTATATAAAATATATTGCATTTAGAATTTCTTTTAGAAAATTTAGATTAAATAAAAACTCGCCCTTTGGGCAATGAATAGCCGAAATTCTCAAATAGAATTAATAAAATATTTTACGTATATATATAATTTTAGCACCTCATTAAAAATAAAAACAAGCGTAAAACGAAACAAAAAAATTCTTATATGCTATATTTCAATACAAAAACCTTTTGGCTTAAAAAAGTTTCTGTATTAAAAGTTTCGAGATTTTTTTCGGCATTGACGCCGGCAACAAAAAATAATGACTTCATAACTCATAATTCTAGACCTTAAGCTTAGTGTAGATAAACTATATTTTATCCTATTCAAAACATTTAAAGATCAAGGATAGACCATTGAATATAAGAACGTTCTAGAAACAAAACCGCGCTCACCCTAAACAAATCCCAAAGTTTTTTATGATCAATTTATATTTTTTCCAAAAAATAATTTTCATTTTGAGTCATATGATAACGTCCAATGCGATTATGTTATTTTGAAATCACACAACGGTGAAATGATTTTTATTTTTCATTAATTTATTTCGGGGAATACCCGTAACGACTTAAGTGATTTTTATTAGTCTTTCATTCGCAGTTTCATGGTTTGTTATACCTACTTAGTTAATTTTGACTAATTTTTTACTCTATTAATGTTTACAAGTAACCAATATCCTTTAAAGGCCAATTAATCTAATTTGTTTATCAAAACTAAATTCCTCCATTACCCGTCTCTATAAGTCAATGGCGTTACAAGAGCGACTCTTTTCTTTACGTTTCTCTACTATAATCTTAATTGTTGCACCCTTAACAGTGCTTCTGTTTCCTTAAAAGACGTTAAACCCGATAGAGACGTTAGCATATTTTTTATTCTAATATAAAGCGCGATGTCACTTCTACAACGTCAATATCAATGGGAGAACTTTTTTTAATCTACCAAGAAAGAGAATATTCTTAGGACTACACCTTAAATTTTGTACTCACAAGTTACTTTCAAGAAAATTCCAACTGTTTTGAAACCGACTTTAGCAATTTTTTTACAGTTTAAAATATAAAACACCAGTACTTTATATCTTATATACAAAGATTTAAAATGATTATTATATATACTAAATAGATTTTTGAAATAAAAACTTTTTTAGCGGCGTTGTGCATTTTTGAGATGGATAAAAAATGTTAAACTCGCGTTAGGACACATGACCTGATCAAATTCGCAAGACAGAGGGAGAGTAGACCGCCAGCGCGGCAAAAGAGAGGAGGTACCTACTTCTCTTTTTACTGCGCGCCGAGAATGTACGCCTGCGCCTGCATGTTCGTTGTCGCTTGCGCGAATTAAACTGCCATGTTTGGGCACGATAGCGCAATAAACGAATATTGTATTCCATCACATAAATGATAGTACTTTCATACTAATAATTAAAGCAATTCCTTCCATAATAAAAATGCACAACGTTTATACTCAAGTTTTCCCTTCTACCGGCAAACCCGGAGAGCAACTCGTTGATTTTTTTGTGAAAAGTGAAAAATCACTACACTGTTAATGATGAATAGAATGAACCATGTTATCATATCACAAGTGAAAAGAACTGTGATATAAAACTTTCAAAATAGTTTTAAGTATAACCTTTTTTTCACTTTCCACTTTCTGATATTTACAACATAAAATTTTTTCTGAAAGTCGGTTTCAAATTGGTCTTTATCCTCTACATTATGCTCATGATATATATTTACAATTAATTTGTAGTAAACGACTTAATCTTGTTTCGACTTAATTTTATTAACTGCTTCAAGGTCATTGATCGTTACAGAATGACGTCATAAATATAAGAGGACAGACAGACAATATAGTCGATTATGATTTATTATATTTAATATTGTTTTTGTATTTAATACAAACGAATTTTACCCATTACAGCGTTCAGGTCAACTTTAACGTTAAACAATAAAGTTGAATGTTTTAAATTGTAATAGATTCATGTTTTTTTATTAATCCACGTTTAATATCTCGTATGATAAGGATTTTTTTTTCACTAAAATAATAAGTATATAAGAGTACTTGGTAACAAGTTTACTTAAATAAAAAATTGTTTGAATTCAAACTTTCTTTGCCGTCGGTACGTATTGTTTTTAAATTGTAACGATCATTGCTAATTTGACTTCGAATAGTAAACAATTCCAAATTTTTTTACAGGATTCCATTTTTAAGAAGGTAAATTTATATCCGGAGCATACTTTCAGATTACCCTACAATCACAATATGCCACTGATCACAGATTCTTTTAACCCTGCCCCCAATATTGCTGTTACCGTAGTGTACCATCTGTATGTGTATGTTTGTCTTTTTATCTTTATAGAGGTTCATAATACAAATAATATTATAGCAAAATAATATTAATAACTTAAACCATTATTATACCAAAGTAATATGACTCTTAACATTTTAACAATTCTATAATAACAACGATGTGATGTTCTGGATTTCTTTCGCGATGAATTATCTCAGTTACCCTCAGCTTAGATGAAAATCAAGCCCAAAAAAGTGTGGTGTTTATAAAATAAAATGTCCTCAATACAAGATACATGTGTGGGTCAGTCAGGTAATTTTGAAAACCGTTTTGAATAACATACTTTTGGGAATAATAAACCACAAAATTCACATTTCCCTAAAGAAGGGGTCATAAAGTTCCTAATAACTTTAATTTCGAAAATCTGCACACTTGTGACAAAAGCCTTAGACAACATTTTAGAACAACTTGAGATCATTAATATAACAATAGCATCCTCATTAACGATTAAATAAATGTTTTTAGTTCAAGCTTGTAACACGTGTTAAAGGCAAAATAAAAACGAAAGATATGGTGGGTTTGAACCGGTTACTATATAACTGGTTGTTCGCTTCGCTATACGATTTTGTCGAGGAGTCTATCTCTTGATGATGCTTCAGTTGCGGGCCGAAACGACTGTAGAGTTTGTGATAGTAAACGTGTATAATGCTTCTGTATTGTGTTGGCGGAGGTGGAGGTTTGTGCATGTGTTTTTACTCGAATAAAACGGACAGTCGACTTTACATTAAGCATTATATATTTGTTTTTTTTACTTCATCGTGGATTATAACAAAATTTTACGTTGTATTAATATATAGAAACTGGCTATACTTATTTATTGATATACTTCTGGACTTTATTCCATCGTTTATTATTTCATCATATTGTATCATTCTGATTTATTATAGTAATGTCGAAATGATTTAATATAAGGAAAATAACTTAATGTCTGTACATTAAATAACTTCTCAGATTTAGCTTCAAATTCAGTGTCTTTTTACCAAAAATACACTACAGTAACAAACAATATGTACAGCTCGACCAAATTCCATCAACGCCCATCAAAAATTTCCAATCTACCAATTAACTATCTATATATTAACTAATATTCAATACTAAATTGTATATATATATTAGATATCACAAGGTCAATATATGTTAGAAGATAAAAAATAAATTGGCAAAATATTCATGTGACATGTTGTGCCGACCTCACTTAGAGTGGGATAAGAACAGAAGCATTATGAATTTTATAACCGAATATAGAGTTATTGCTCTTTAGCTTATATAAAATGAACAATTAATAAGTTTTGATGAAAATAGCATTTAAAAAATAATTATCATTGAATGCATGAATGAATGAATAATTTGTCATTGGCAGAGATTTTAACCGTCAATTATCACACTAATAATTTGATAGCACTAAAAATATAATTTAGTGGAATTATTTATCATCAGTGATTTAAACTGTGATTTATCACAATGTAATGATTTGATATTTTAAATTACATTAGCATTCTATGGAAAGTAGCAAACGATAATTATCAAGATTTATCATATGATAATTAAGATGTCACTCCAGCCGTACTTCAAGAATTGTGCCATACTACTAACATATGATTGACTTTGGATAATTTTCTTAAAAACATTGACATAATGACGTCATCAATCAATGTGACGTAGTACTTTTCTTTAGGGAACTTTCTTTAAATCAGTTTTTTTTTTCAAGGTTTACCTGTAAAAAGGGAGATATATAAATTTTGATAAATTAATAATTATAGTATTAAGAGTACACAATATTATAATATACTAATAAAGATACCTGGCTGACAGAACCTTATATATATATATCTTCCTACCCTTGTCCCACTTTAAGTGGGGTCGGCACAACATGTTATAAACATCTTGTCACATGATTTGGCTACGTATTTTACGACTGGTCGCCTGCCTAACGTCAACTTACGTTAGTCGTATTTTACGACAACTCGCTAAGAAAGAGGGTGGTCTATTCTATTTAATCTGATACCTCACGCTGGGGCAACTTACCTTAGTCGCCTTTTATGACACCTCTGTAAGAAATGAGCACCCTCATTTCTATTCTACTTAGCCGGATACCACACGGTGGGTCAACTTACCTTAGTCGGTTTTCGCGACACCTCGGTAAGAAATGAGGGTGGTCTTTTTTGCTCAGCCGGATACCACACGGTGGGTCGACTTACCTTAGTCGCCTTTTACGACATCTCAGTAAGAAATGAGGGTGGTACTATTCCACTCAGCCGGATGCGTCGTGTGGTACCGAGCCTTGTGCGGTAATTTAATTAAAGATTAAAAAAGAAAGAAAAAGGCTGGTATGAAAAAGGATAGTCCACAACTACATTAATATATAATTTCCTATTTACTTTCGGTCTTATTCATAAAAGTTATAACATGCTTATAGACTCGTTATAGTACGTTTTACAAAAAGTGTTATTCATAAACGCATTTTAGCACTAAACCATTCTACAAGTCTGCTATAACTTTATAGAGCCCAGGACCCTACTATAACAGTGCTATAAGGTAAAAGATGGCCGACTTTCTACAGCTGATTATTACGAAAACAACATTTGACGTATTTACGGATTGAAATTGAAGTGTGTCAGTTGTCGTTTGTTTTATCAGGGATGTGAAAAATTCGATTTTTTACATTAATCGATAATTTCAGTAAAATTATCGATTTTTAATAATCGTTTTTTTCTTATAAATCAATTTAAAAAAGAACGATTCTTTTAATTATATATTATTATATCTTCTTATTTAAGTCTTTTTAAATTTTTTAAGATAAGATTTGCATTAATGGATCAAAACAATTTAGCCAAATGTAGACATTTTAATTGAATTTCACAAACAGTGCATCAAATCAAATCAAATCAAATCAAATATTCTTTATTGTACAACAACAAAAAAAAGTTAATAATAATACATTATGTACTAAAGAGACATAATTTAAAAAAAAACCTATATATTGTCAGTTGCACAACTGGCGGCCTTATCGCTAAAGCAGCGATCTCTTCCAGACAACCTGCTCATAATGGAATCATCTAATAGTTTATATAGGCAGTGTGTACTTTTAATTACTATTTTAGTAGCAATGTAATATAATATAATACAGTACAATAGAATAACATATAATATAATATGATATACACAATAGTATACAACAGCTTGTCATATAATAAACAATAAAATTAATAAATATATAAAGAGGAAAAACAACAAAAGCAGAGGGCAAATTATAATTTTAGAAGATGATCTTTTAATTTAGTTTTGAAAATTGCAAGTGATTTTGCCTTTCTTATATGTACAGGGAGGGAGTTCCATAAGGTAGTAGCTTGGACGGTGAAGGAATTAGTAAAAAAAGAAGAGTTGTGGGAGGGAAATTTCAGTCGGAGATTCTCATCTGAACGTAGAGAACGGCCATGAGTATCACACAAAAAAACAAAACGTTCTTTTAGGTAAGGAGGGGTAATAGGATTGAACAGTACAGAGTAAAGAAGATGAAGAATATGAGTATCCCTGCGAAGGCGAATTGGGAGCCACTTGAGCTTATTGCGAAACTCGGAAACGTGGTCATATTTTCGTAACCCAAATATGAACCTTATGCAGAGATTTTGAAGGCGCTCAAGTTTATTAATTTGCTCCTTAGTGATATCAAGGTAACATACGTCGGCATAATCTAGGACCGGTAAAAGAAGAGACTGAGCCAGCGCAACTTTGGTAGGAATTGGAAGAAAATTACGCCATCTTTGAAGAGACCTCACTGCACTAAACATCTACCGACTCACTTCACTCAATTGCGGCACCCATGATAAAAATCGGTCAAACATAATACCCAGATTTCTAATACTTTCGCAAAATGGCAAATGAACTCCATCAAAAATTACAGGAGGTAGAAGTGATAAATCCACGCGAGACATCAATTTTGGACTGCCTATGATGATTACTTTAGTTTTCGTAGGATTTACTTCGAGTCCAAAAGATGTACTCCACTGCGAAATGCGCTTAAGATTATCATTTACAACTCCGATGGTGTAAGGCAAATCCATTATTTTAGAAAAAGAGTATATTTGTAAGTCATCTGCATAGAGATGGTAGAGAGAAGTAATGGAATCACAAATAGAATTGATGAAGATTGAAAACAGGAGAGGAGACAACACGCCACCTTGCGGTACGCCTGCAGCAACTACTGACCAATTCGAGTAGGAATCTTGCACACGAATTTGCTGCCGACGTCCATGCAAGTAACAATGAAACCAGTCAATTACCTTTGGAGATATGTTAAGTGAATATAAAATGGCAAGTAGAATGTCGAAATCTACAGTGTTAAACGCGTTGCTGAAGTCCAGCAATGTCAAAACTGTAAGCTCTCGATTATCCATACCCATTCTGATATCATCGGCTATCTTCACCAATGCAGTAGTCGTGCTATGACCTGGACGAAACCCGGATTGTAATGGATTCAAGAGGTTATGCTGCGAAAGGAAATGGCTTAACTGATGATGGATGAGGCGTTCGAAAACCTTCGAAAGGAAAGGAAGTATAGATATAGGTCGGTAGTCAGTATAAGCCGTAGGATTGGATTTTTTAGGGATAGGAATAATTTGAGCCTCTTTCCAAGCAGAAGGGAATGAATTGGTCTGGATGGAATAATTAAAAATGGACGTTATCACAGGTGCAAGAACATCGATGATAGGAATGATCATTTTACGACTAATGCTATCGGATCCAACTGCATTCGAATTGATCGAATGCAGTTGGATCCGATGCATCTGTTATTATTTATTGGTAGTTGTCCACTTAAATAAGCCTTTATTCTTATTAATTATTAATATTAAAAAAGACAACTTTTCAAATATTCAGAAAAAATCGATTATTTTGATACGAATATATTAAATTAAAGGGGAAAACTGATTATTTATTAATCGATTTTTCTACTCTAAGTTACATCCCTATGTGAAAGGCGACCCCGTGACGTGATAATAAAATATTTTTTAATCCGTAATAATGTCTATGGTTATACTTATTCGGTATGTAGACGCATATTATCTGTGGCGAATTCGGTGTGATCGGCCAATCGGAAGCCAGTATTCCTTACAATGGCAACATTCGGATTTATAACCGCATTTTAGTTATAGATCAGTTATAAAAGGTTTATGAATAAACAATTTTATGGAACGTCTTATAAGCTTATAGAGCATTTTAACTAAAACGTCTCTAAAACCTTCTATAAGCTGTTTTTATGAATAAGACCGTTTATCTTTAATATTTAAATGAGTTAATCTTGTTGGCACACACAACTATTCCGAATTGGGTCACATTAATACTAAGCGTGTGGTACGAAGTATTCTACATCAAAAATCAACCTTACCTTTTTAAATCTGGCTACGTCAAGCTCGGCTCGACTTTTTCGCATCATCAGTACATATAATGTGAGACATTGTCATATGTCGCCTGAAACATTAACGAAACATGTTTAATATTATAAACTGTATAATAATGTAAGTGTATGTATAGTACTAGCAATCGCCAGCGGCTCCGCCCGCGTGGAAAAATTAAAACCATAATAAACATAAAAATGGTTAAAATGGGTTAACCTTAAAAGCTAGACATATGCTGTAAGTAGCGGCCTGTTACTCTCCCACTGCTGGGAATAAGCCTATTCTCTCCGTTTTTGGGGAAAAGGGTTGGAGCTAAGACCTACCACGCTGCTCCAATGATTGGTAGGTTACACATATCACCAGAAAACTCTTTAAAAGATATGCAGGTTTCCGCACGATGTTTTCCTTCACCGAAAGCGTGTGATAAATTGCAATTATCAATTAGACACATAAGTTTTTAACAGAAAAACTCATTGGGGTCTGCCCGGGTTTGAACCCGTGACCTCCTCGAAAGAGTCGCACGGTGTTACCGCTGGGCTACCACAGCTTATACGTAGAGCTTATACATCTAAATAAAAGTTTTATTTAGAACTTTTAGAGGGGAACAATTTTGTAATACATGATTTTTTATAACTATCACCGTTTACTCAGCGCACGCAACGAAAGCTTTAAATTTTGCTTTTTTCATACTACTTTTTAGTGCTGCTCCTCTGCTATTCATCTTAGCGTGATGTTATGTCTATAGATTTCCTCGATAAATGGACTATCATACGCTGAAAGAATTTTTCAAATCGGTCTAGTAGTTCCTGAGATTAGCGCGTTCAAACAAACAAACAAACAAACTCTTCAGCTTTACAAATTACTATAGATTTACCTCAATCCCCTTTCACCACGGAACGACAGACTGCATAAAGTACAGTGCCATTCTGAGGGATTTTTTTCAGCCGGTTTCTCTATCTTGTCTATGCTCTTTCTTGTCTCTGTAATCTTGTCTTTGACTTTGTCTTTGGACGAATCCAATTTGATCCTGTTAATATTTTTCGTATCTGTTTTTTTTCCACTCACATCTGGTATGGGTATTTTTAATTTCTTCAAATCTGCAATTATTGTTTTATTCGCATAAATTCTATGATTATCACATTGTAGGCTACTCGTAAAAAATACTAAGACCATTAAAGTTAGCGAAAAATTATTTGAATAAAAAGTAAAAAACTTGAAAAAAATAACTATTTATACATTTCTCGAGGCTGCCCGCAAAAATTTAAATCAATACAAAATTTTAGTATTTTTAATGCTCAAAAACAGGGGTAAAACGATTTTTTTTAAGTTACATACATAAGATTTATGTACGCCGTGTGGTATCCGGCTGAATAGAATAGTACCACCCTCGTTTCTTACCGAGGTGTCGTAAAAGGCGACTAAGGTAAGTCGACCCGCCGTGTGGTATCCGGCTGAGTAGAATAGACCAACCTCATTTCTTACCGAGGTGTCGTAAAAGGCGACTAAGGTAAGACGACCCGCCGTGTGGTATCCGGCTGAGTAGAATAGACCACCCTCTCTTACCGAGGTGTCGTAAAATACGACTAAGGTAAGTTGATGTCAGGCAGGCGACCGGTCATAAAAACGCAGCCAAATCATATGACAACATGTTTATAACATGTTGTGCCGACCCCACTTAGAGTGGGATAAGGGCAGGAGGATGATGATGAGACATAAAATTTATGTGTATGTATAAATATTAAATTAATTATTTAAATTCATTATATAATATTATTAGATTTATTATATTATTATATTAATTCATATAAATATTAAAGATAAAGTTTTGCCCACGCAAATCGACCCGCGAGATATTTACGATAAATAGTCTGTGTTCCTCCCCACAAACCTATCTTCCAGTGAAAATCCTATCAAAATTATTTACGCTGGTCCGGAGAATGTACTATTCTCGCCGAAAACGGAGAAATTAGTAATATTTCTTCCGAATCTCAGAAACGACCCAACTAATTCCCTGAAATTCAGCATGTAGGGGGTTTTGTGGGGAGAAGAATCGATCTAGCTAGGTTTTATTTAAATAATATATAAAATATTTTTTTGCTGTCAAATTTAATGTACTAATAATAGCCGATGGGTAATGGACGGACCGAAAATGTTCTTAACCCGAGTAGGGATTCCACCCACATCCCAAATAGGCGCCTTTTTTTATTTTTTGAATATTTTTTTATATCCTTAAAAAAATTACCGAGCAAGAATAGGTCACCCAGGTACATTTTTATCATTCATTTTAATTGAATCTAGACTTAATTTCCAACAATATTCAAATTCAAATTATTCTTTATTCAAATAAACTTGTAAACAAGTGCTTTTGAATCGTCAACTCTACTGCTGGTTCGGAAAGCTGTTCCTACTGAAAAGAGCCAGCAAGAAACTCGGCGGCTGCTCTTTTAAAAATATAATTCTTAATACTATTTACATTAAGTCGTTACTGTCTTGTACAGGTTCAAAGAGAGCTATATCCACACATTCTTATCTTCCAAATAATCTTCAAGAGTATAGTAGGCATTCTGTATCAGCCTCTTTTCAAACAGTGTTTTTAAACTGATGTAATGGCAAAGCTGAAATTGATTGCGGAATTTTATTATAGAATCTTATACCAAAACCCACAAACGACTTGCGCACTTTTGCACGGCGCAAAGCAGGAGCCGCAAGCTTATGTCGGTTCCTGCTTTGTCTATTGTATACATCACCTATAGTTTTTTTAATATATACACAAGATTAGCTACTCACCTATGGGTGTAATGACAACATTGGGCACCCCCATGAAAGCGTGTAATGGGGACTTCGTAGCCCTGGCATCTACCACCGCCACCCGGCTTAAGGGTATAGCTTCATCGCTCGACCCATCTGATTCCTTCTTTGACGGTTGCTGCTTTTTCACCCGCTTTCTGAACCTAGAATATAATCGTTATAGCTGAGTGGTGAGTCCGTGTTGTTTACAAGGTGTCGTAAAAGGCGATTGAGATAAGTCTACCCACCTTGTGGTATCCGGCTGAGTAGAATAGACCACCCTCTTTATTACCGAGGTTCGTATAAATACGAATAAGGTAGACGTCAGGCAAGCAGCCGGTTTTTACGACCGGCTGCTTGCCTGACGTCGATAGCCAAAGTTTAGTAGGGTCCTGGGGTGTTAAAAACACGCGGTATTGTCTAACAAAAACTACAAATCAATTTGCTACGTAATTTATTCGTTTACACGCGTCTAATTAGCCTAGTCGCTCGCGACGGTATGTCAGAGGCGGCAACTTCACTACATAGTATAAAACAAAGTCACATTCTTTGTTTGTCCATATATCCCTATGTACGCTTAAATCTTTAAAACTACGCAACAGATTTTGATGCGGTTTTTTCAATAGATAGAGTGATTCAAGAGGATGGTTTATATGTATAATAACATTCAATATGGTGTAGAAAATACTGTACTTTTTGAGTAATTTGAATAATTACATTTTTTTACGCTTACATTGCAAACGCAGGCGAAGCTCTACGAGATTTATCAAAATGATGTAGTAAGTATTTGTACACCTTGAAAAGGTCTACAGAAAACTCCGCGATGGTATATGTCTATCTCTTATGGATAACCCACAATAGCATTTTTTGTCATTTACTTTTTACGAAAAATAATGCCTTATGTTCAAAGCAACTTTTATACAATACAGCATTAATCCTTATCCAATTAAGTACCTTAAATAAATTGTTGATTTAATATAGATCAATATAGCCGTTTAAAGCATGTTATTTAAGTGAACATATTCGGAGATATTTTACAGATTTAAAATGCTGTGAGGAGACCGCGCTTCAACCTATAGCACTTCCCATTTAGCAGCTATATGTCGTTCTTTCAAGAGTTTGTTTAATGACAAGAAAGCTGTGAATTTTGTATATAAAGACATTCTGTAATAAATTGTAAAAATAATACACATAGGGAAAAATGTAAAAATAAACAAGCAAATATGTAGTATATGAATTCAGATATTCCAAAGATAGGAGGAAATCTTCTTGGTATGGAGAGGGAAATCGTTTTTCTCCAAATTTAACGCTTGCGGGCCACGGGCAGTAATGAATAAATCAAAACTACTGGATCGATTTAAATCATTTTTTTTTACACTGAGTGACATGGGCTATATATTTTATACCCGTACCGGCGACTGGCCGCGTGTCCGCCGACATATATTTTTTACAATAATTTATTATATAAATACGAAATAAACTTATATAATATATCCGTTACAGCTAATTTATTTATACAATGTATTTATTTATTTTTTTATTATTTTTTACATAATTTAAAATTAGTTCCACTACAAAAGCATGTGACAACATGTTTATAACATGTGCCGACCTCACTTAGAGTGAGATTAGGGCAGGAAGAAGAAATACACATGCAGAGGCTTGCAAACATGCATGCTGTCACTGTGTGTAACATACACATACACCCAGGCACAAACACACACACACATACTGTATAACTATTTCTAGTACGAGCCATACCTCTTCCTAGGCCTCTTATAAACAACCCCAGCCGCCTTCTTGACCTTAGTTTCCTCATTGTTGTTATTATTGATGAACTTCTCGCAAGCAGCGCTCCCTTGTTCCAGAGCGTCCAGTTCTGTGCTGCTTGATAAAGAGCTCTTGTCACAAGCAAACAGGTCTGTTTCGTTGCTCAATTCGTTACTATCTAATTGGTCGCTAAAATAAATTATAGAAGAAGAATAAGATCTTTATTCTACCTTCACATTACAAATTACATATTCATCATCATCCTCCTGCCCTTATCCCACTATAAGTAGGGTCGGCACAACATGTTATAAACATGTTGTCACATGATTTGGCTGCGTTTTTACGACCGGCTACCTGACGTCTACTTACCTCAGTCGTATTTTACAACACCTCGGTAAGAAATGAGGTTGGTCTATTTTACTCAGCCGGATACCACACGGCGGGTCGTCTTACCTAAGTCGCTCTTTAACGACACCTTGGTACAAAATGACTTTGGTTAATTCTACTCAGCCCCATACAACATGGCGGGTAGACTTACCTTAGTCGCCTTTTACGACACCTCGGTAAGAAATGAGGGTGGTACTATTCTATTCAGCCGGATACCACAGGGCAGTTCGACTTACTTTAGTCGCCTTTTACACCTTGGTAAGAAATGAGGGTGGTCTAAAAGTACTAAATGTAGATATAGTACTAAAAATTTACTTAACATATATAATTGTGGAATTATGCTAGTCACATATTAATATGCTGCATTTTACTTAAACTTTCATAAAATGGCGAAAGACAAGTATTGTTTCAAATTTCTTAAAGCAATATCAATATTGCCTGTGAAAACTGTTTTTACTAGTGTATACTTTGTACATTTATATATAAGACACTTATATGTAATACATGAACATAGTCACACTAACTCACACTAGTACAGTGTCTCATGATGCACCACGTTAGTAACATGAGAGTCCTTGGTGAGAGTGATCGTGAGTGACATGTTGTTACTTGTTAGTGCGTGTTTGAGCCTGTGCTATATTCATACAACATTAGTTTATAAACACTACAACTAGAAAAAGTATATACCTGTTATCAGAGACTTCACTTTGAATATTGGTTTCCAATTTTTTTATTTGAAAAGTTATATTTATCCTCTTGTATATTTCTTCAGTTATATTCCTACATTTTTCGTGTTTAGAATCCAAGGTCTCGCCAGGCAACTTTGTCCAGAGACTATTTTGTAAAGTTGACATTTTTTCTTATATGAATCTTATTAGAACTCCAACCAACTTATTGCAGCAGCATAAAAGTTTTTATCTGCGTTATTTTGCGGTTTCTCCATTTCTCAAGAGGCGACACTAAAAAATACGCTATTTTTTTTTTCATACAAAAAAAACTGCTTTCGTAAATTGGCGGGATTTTTCCACACAATTGAGATGTAACTATTTTATAACATCCTACTCGTATAAAATAGTTCCTTGAATGTTTTATTACTAAATTTCTGTTATAAAATTTTAATATAAGCACCAAAATCACCTTTTTGTAAACAAAGGACAATCGATTAACAATATAATGGCACACGAAAAATAGTCATGGCTACCGTTTAGCCAGCAAACTAATATAGTTACGTCTAAGACTAGATAAATAAATAATTGGTACACTCATAGACTTAATAATAATTCAACACAAATAACTTTAAAAACTAAATTAAAAACTACAACAATAGCCTTGCGGCTTTTTTTCGCATTTTTTGACGTTTTAAATTAAGTGTTGCTTGACACTAATGGCTCATAATTTTTAATGAAAAATCATTTCCAGCCATAGACAAACTATTTGTTCGTATTTTCTAATGTATGGTATTTCCTTCGTATTCAAATGTACGTCACTCTACTTGCACAACGAAAACTAATTATACACGCACCGTACTATTAATATTTGAAGATTCTTTTGGGAAGAAAATGGACTGTCGTGAAACGTCCAATACTTGTATCACATGACAAAATTCTGAAATAAACATGAGACACGAGAAAACCAAAGACAACAATACTATTTTTAAAAAATAATTTTGAAATATTTTTTCAATTATATATTAAAAATTCAGTTAATTAAATGTTGTTTAATGGTTATTATTTCAATTAACTACTAAATTCGTTAACATACAAAACTAAATAATAAATACATTGTTAGTAGTAGTTTCTAAACATACCTCCCGCCAAAACTTTATAGTAAAGTTTTATAATGACAAGTACTGACAAAATAATGACTTTATTTTAAGTGGGTAGTATTATCGAATTCATCTATATTTATTAATTTTATCGTTACTTAATAGTAACGTGATACTGTAGTGTATATATCTTGCAGCTAATCATAATAATTATAAATGAGTATATATCACGTCCCATGGCTAAAATGTTGATATCATGGCCGGTAGAAAATCGAAAGCTGTACAACAGAAACATTTAGCTAAATTAGCTAACAAAAATGTTCCATGTGCCTTTTGTAAACGTTCTGTTAACGATGAAACGATATTTGGCAAGTTGTACAATATCGGCGATATACATTGCCATTATTTTTGTGTTCTATTATCTTGCTGTCTTATACAAAAAGGTAAAGATGAAGAAGGACTTTTCGGATTCATGTACCCGGATATATTGGCTGAAATTGAGAGGAGCAAGAAACATGTAAGTTTTTAATTTACTGCATTAGTGATCCAACAACATTTATAAGTAGCAATCGCCAGCATACCTAGATTAAAACCATCATCTTCCTGCCTTTATCCCACTCTAAGTGGGATGCTTTTTTTCAAGGTTAACCTGTTAAGAGGGAGATATATAAGTATTGCTAAATTAATAATTATAGTATTAAGAGTATACAATATGATAATATACTAAATAGGTACCTGGGTGTCTGAACCTTATATATACATATATCATCCTGCACTTGTCCCACTCTAAGTGGGATCGGCACAACATGTGATAAACATGTTGGCACATGATGACTATGTATTTTACGACCGCCCGCCTGCCTGACATCAACTTACTTTTGTCGTATTTTCGACACCTCGGTAAGAAAGAGGGTGGTCTATTCTACTTAACAGGATACCACACCGTGGTTCAACTTACCTTAGTCGCCTTTTACGACACCTTGGTAAGAAATGAGGGTGGTACTATTCTACTTAACCAGATACCACATGGTGGATCAACTTAACTTAGTCGCCCTTTACGACACCTCTGTAAGATTTGAGGGTGGTACTATTCTATTTCGCCGGATACCACGTCACTATGATTACATATTATATTATATATAACATGGTATATTATATTATATAGTATTTTGATTACTATAAAAATGGTAAAAGCGGGTTAACCTTAAAAGCTAGATATATGCTGTTGCGGATTTTTATTTAGAACTTTTAGAGAACAATTTTGTAATAGATGAATTTTTAATAACTAACACCGTATACTCAGTGCAAGAAAGATTTAAATTTTGCTGTTTTTGTAATATATAATAGCTGCTCCTCTCCTAAAATTCACTATGTAGAGGGATTCGGGGGACAAAAATTGATCTAGCTAGGTTTTATTTGAAAAAAATCTCATTTTATCCCTGTTTTCGGGAAAATGCTAAAATTTATTTTGAATTTAAATAATTTATAGAATTAGGCGTTACTTTGCGGAGATCCATAATACAAAAGTAATAATAAAATTTTGCTATAAGTATATAACTAAACTTATTTGGGTATTGCTTCGCTTTGCGATTTTGGTCGTGGAGTCTATCTCCTGACAATGCTTCGGTTGCGGGGCGAAATGATTGTTGAGTTTGTGATAGTGAACGTATATAGTGCTTGTGTATTGTGATGGCGGTGGTGGAGGTTTGTGCATGTGTTTTAAGAATCCTGCATGTATCAGGTATGATAACCGATTTTCCACTTACATTTAGCATTATATTATTTTACTTCTTCGCGGATTATAGGAAAATAATTTTATTATTACTTTTGAATTTAAAGATAATTTTTGCTTTCAAATGTCATCATGCCAGCACATTTGGGGAAAGGACGGTCTAGAGAGGTGAAAATACCCACCTCCCCACTATTTCGATTTTTCTTTTCAATTATTTTTTTGGCTCGGTCACCCAGATACTACTATAAATTAGTCACTCAACATGTTAACATAGACATGTACATTTTTACAGCGATGCTCTTACTGCAATGCTGATGGTGCTACATTAGGATGTAGTATAGCCCAATGCAAGAAGCAATTTCATCTTCCATGCGGTAGAGAAAGAAATGCGGTGTCTTTGTTTTATGGAAACTATAAGTGAGTATCATTATCCCTATTTGGTTCCAGAAAGCATCAACACCCTCCTGCCTATATCCCACTCTAAGTGGGGTGGGCATAACGTGTTACAAATGTGTTGTCATATGATTTGGCTACGTATTTTATGACTGGACCTCAACTTACCTCAGTCGTATTTTACGACACCTCGGTAAGAAAGAGGGTGGTCTATTTTGCTCAACTGGATACCACACTGTGGTTCAAACTTACCTTAGTCGCCTTTTACGTCACCTCCATTCTCAATTCACATCCTCAATTCTTACCGAAGAATTGAGGATGGTCTATTCTACTCAGCCGGATACCACATAGCAGGTCGCCTAACCTTAGTCGCAGTTTTAGGACAACTCGGTAAAAAATGGGGGTGGTCGATTTTGCTCAACCTGATTCCACACGGTGGGTCAACTAACCTTAGTCGCCTTTTACGACACCTCTGTAAGAAATGAGGGTGGTCTATTCTAATCAGCCGGATACCACATAGCAGGTCGCCTAACCTTAGTCGCAGTTTTAGGACAACTCGGTAAAAAATGGGGGTGGTCGATTTTGCTCAACCTGATTCCAAACGGCGGGTCAACTTACCTTGGTCGCCTTTTACGACACCTCTGTAAGAAATGAGGGTGGTCTATTCTACTCAGCCGTATACCACGTAGCAGGTCGACTTACCTTAGTCGCCTATTATGACACATTGGTAAGAAATAAGGGTGGTACTATACTATTCAGGTGGATACCACACAGCGTTTGGTTCCAGAAAGCATAAAGATCGTTTACATTACTTCCTACTAATATTGTAAATGCAAAAGGTTGTGAGTATGGATTTATGTTTGTTACTCTTTCACAGCGAATCCGTTAATATTTTTCCCTGTATGCACCCCCAGTACACTTTAATTGTGCTGCATTTCACCAATATAGGTGTAGCAAATAGATAGTGTATGCTTATAGAAAAACAACCTTTCGCATTTAATAAATAAATAAATATATGACACTTACACACGGTCGTCCGTCCCCAAAGTAAGTAACATAATACTTGTGTTATGGACAGACAACTGGTGAATATATACTTATATATTTTTAAATACATACTTAAATACAAATATACACCCAGGCTCAAAGGCCAACAAGTTCATTTATAGAAAATGTTGATGATCGAACCCGCGACTCGCGGAGCTGAAGGCAGTGTCAATACTACGCCAACGGGCCAGTCAAAAGGATAGCATAGTGCTATCATGTAAATTTAACTAATTTTCAGATCATACTGCGAGAAGCACGCACCTAGACAGAAGATAGCTGATGTGATAATGAATAAAGCGAACACCAGACTGGCAGCAATAAGAAAGATTAAGAGGGAGAGGTCGTTGCAGAATCTTAAGAAGGTCAAAGACAACATAAATACAGTGGCTGGTAAGATAGCTATTGCATAACTTCAGTACTGAATTACAATAAGTAGTATAAATATGAATATATGGGACATTTACACATAAGGTCATCCGTCCCCAAAGTAATTTATTTAACACTTGTGTTATGCCTGAGAGACAACTGGTGTATTTAAACATAATATAACTTTTAAATACATACTTAACTACAAATATACACCCAGGCTCAAAGAACCAACAAATTATTTATAGAACATGTTGGCCCTCGGCGGGAATCAAACCCGCGACCCGCGGAGCTGAAGGTACCCACTGTTTTAACGGGCCAGTCAGATAATCAAGTACCTGGGTGACCAAGCTTTGCCAGTATTTTTTTAAGAAATAAAAAAATAGCTCTGGTGACTGGGAACTTGATCTGGATTTTACGGTAAAGTCAATTATCAATTTTTTTTATGGTATATAAATAAATCTATACTAATAAATAAAGCTAAATAATTTGATTGTTTGAACGCCCTAATCTCAGGAACTACTGGACCGATTTGAAAAATTCTTTCAGTCAGGACTATTGTTAAGTCCATTTAACAAAGAAGGCTATAGGCTATATAACATCTAAGTTTAAAGCTTTGCTTGCGTGCGCTGAGTAAACAGTGAAAGTTATTCAAAAATCACGTATCACAAAATTGTTCCCCTCTAAAAGTTGTAAATAAAAGTCAGCGACAGTATATGTCTAGTTTTTAAGGTTAACACACTTTATCCATTTATATGGTTATCAAAATACTATATAACGGTTTTCTAATCAAATCAAAATAATCTTTATTCAAATAAGCTCTTTCAAGCACTTTTGAATCGTCAAGGATCAATATGATAAATGAAGCTACAACTGGTTCGGAATGTTGCTCTTACCGAGAAGAACCAGAAAGAAACTCGGCGGTCAATCGTTTAAACATTTTCAATTTTACATAATTAAACCGCAGTCCTGTATGAAGCTGCAATGATTTTCAAATACAGGCCTTTTTATCATCCGAATAATCTGCAATTTTGTAATATGCTTTACGCACAAGTACATCTCTTATACTTAACTTAAACCTTTCTGTAGACTGGTCTAGTATGGTTAGTATCCATACCTTTTCCTCTCCTCTTTACTACCCCTACCCTACCTACCCCTACCCTACCTACCCCTACCCTACCTACCCCTACCCTACCTACCCCTACCCTACCTACCCCTACCCTACCTACCCCTACCCTACCTACCCCTACCCTACCTACCCCTATCCCTTCCTAAACTTAGTAAGTATGTTTGGTTCGAAATGTTAATTTTTAATTGCTAGTACTTTATACTATGTTTCTTGTTTCCAGAGTCAATGTTGGACGAGCCTGAAACAGTATGTGTAATATGCTACGAGCCAGTGGAGGGGTATCCAAGCACGCAGACCTTCTGGCCACCGTGCTGTGCTAGAGATGCTTGGTTCCATAGGAGTTGTTTGCAGGTATATCTTTAATCACAACATATTATAAAACAAAGTCGCATTCTTTGTCCATATATCCCTATGTACGCATAAAACTTTAAAACTACGCAACGGATATTGATGTGGTTTTTTTTTAATAGATAGAGTGATTCCAGAGGAAGGTTTGTACGTATAATAACATTCTATACGGAGTAAAGAAATACCGTAATTCTTGAGGTTTCTGTAAATAATTACATTTTTTTCCGCTTACATTGCAAACGCAGGCTAAACCCTACGAGATTTATCAAAATGATGTACTAAATATTTGTACACTTTGAAAAGGTCTACAGAAAAGTCCGCGATGGTATATGTCTATCTCTTATGGATAACCCACAATAGCATTTTTTGTCATTTACTTTTTACGAAAAATAATGCCTTATGTTCAAAGCTATTTTTATACAATACAGCAATTATCCTTATCCAATTAAGTACCTTAAATAAATTGTTGATTTAATATAGAGCAATATGGCCGTTTACAGCATGTAATTTAAGTGAACATTTTCGGAGATATTACAGATTTAAAATACCGTGAGGACGCCGCGCTTCGCCCTATAACACTTCGACTTTAGCAGCTATGTTGCTCTTTTAAGAGTTTGTTTAAAGACATTCTGTAATTAATTGTAAAAATAAAATACATAGGAAAAATATAAAAGTAAATAAGTAAAAATGTACTATATGAATTTAGATATTCCAAAGATAGCAGGAAATCTTCTTGGTATAGGGAGAGGGAAATTGTTTTTCTCCAAATTTAACGCGTGCGAGCCACGGGCAGTAATGAATAAATCAAAACTACTGGATCGATTTTAATCATTTTTTTACACTGACTGACATGGGATATATATTTTATACCCGTGCGAAGCAGGGGCCGGCCGCTAGTTATACATAAATGCCTAAATAGTGCTGCTTACTAGTGTGACTGTTATCAAGTTGTGATATTAAGTGAAAATTGAATAATTGAAGAATTATTCTTCCTTTGAAGTTGAATACAAAAACTCTTCAATACAAACTGTTTCATTATTTATTACAGCGTATGGCACTCAGTGCGGGCATGCATTACCTGAAGTGTCCATTGTGTAATGACAAGGATAACTTCTCCAGAGCTGTTCTCACCCAGGGCTACTACATTCCTGATAGGTATGTCTTTCGTTATAGCGGCATGACAATTTATTAATCATTAGCAAGCACAGACATATATTTTCTCCGCGCGGTAGAAATACGTTACTTCCTCTCCTACGCGACGGTGGTCTACTCACCTTCCGTTTTACGAATTTTCGTTCAGGTCAAATCAAATCAAATATTTTATTTGCGCATTACAGTGTTAAATAGATCTTATATAAGCAGACAGTACTGTAAGCTAGCATACAAGGGTGTGCAAAAATTCCTTCCGCCAACTGTTATAACCTTAGCTTGATTAGCTAAAACCTTGCTAGTATGAGCCATAACACAATAGGTGCCATAAGGTTAATAGTGTCGTCTACTAACTTTTGTCAATTACAATGAGATTTGTTTTTGAAAATTAAGAGTTAAAAAATAAAAATGTCACGTGACCTGACGTGAGTATAAAAAAAATTCCCATCACAAAAGAGCACAGTGCTGCTGAATAAGTTCAACTTCAAAAATAAAAGTACTAGCTATGCTAGCAAGCTTCGCTCAAAATCAGTGTGTTACAAATGTAGTTATTGCTGCTCCTCTCCTATTCATCTTAGCGTGATGTTATATAGCCTATAGCCTTCGATAAATGGACTATCTTAAACTCAAAGAATTTTGAAATCGGTCCAGTAGTTGTGGTGATATATATAATAGACAAAGTAGGAGCCATAAGCTTGCGGCTCCTGCTTTGCGCCTTGAAAAGGTACGAAATTTGTTTGTGGGTACAAGATTCTATAATAACATTCCGCAATCAATTCTAGCTTTTCCATTACAGCAGTTTAAAAACACTGTTAAAGAGAGGCTCATACAGAAAGTCTACTATACTGTTGATGATTTACTTAGATACAAAAGTAATGAGAATATTATTTTGCTATAATCCATGATAAAAGAAAATATATGTAACACATGTACAAAATCGCAAAGCCGTTTGTATTTGTCGTGGAGTCTATCTCCTGACGATGCTTCGGTTACGGGGCGAAACAATGGTTGAGATTGTGGTGGTGAATGTGTGCAGTGCTTGTGTATTGTTGTGCCATCGGTGTCGGGTAGTGCATGAGTTCTTACAAATTCTGCATGTATCAGGTATGAGAACGAATAGTACACTCTACATTTAGCATTACATATATTTTCTTTTATCGCGGATTATAGCAAAATAATATTCTCATTACTTTTGTATTATGGACCTCCGCAAAGTAACGCCTAATTCTATAAATGATTACTTAGATGATAAAAATGTATGAATATAGCTACTGTCTGAGCCTGTACAAGACAGTAATGACTTAATGTAACCAGTATTAAGAATTATATTTTCAAAAGAGCAACCGCCGAGTTTCTTGCTGGCTCTTCTCGGTAGGAACAGCTTTCCGAACCAGCAGTAGAGTTGACGATTCAAAAGCACTTGTTTACAAGTTTATTTGTTAAAGAAAAATTTGAATATGTTCCTGAGATTAGCGCGTTCAAATAAACAAACTCTTCAGCTTTATATATTAGTATAGATTCATTTATTTTGTTCTCTAGAGATGCAGCGTGGGAGCTTGAACATAATGCGTTCTCGGAGATATACGAGCGGCCAGTGGTCTGTAGAGCGGAGGAGTGCAAGTGTCCAAAGGGTCGCGAGTACGATGCCGACGCAGGGTATGTAAAAAATATCTTATATCACTACATAGTATAAAACAAAGTCGCATTCTTTGTTTGTCCATATATCCCTATGTATGCATAAAACTTTAAAACTACGCAACAGATTTTGATGCGATTTCTTTTAATAGATAGAGTGATTCCAGAGGAAGGTTTGTACGTATAATAACATTCAATACGAACTAGAGAAATACTGTAATTTTTGAGATTTCTGTAAATAATTACATTTTTTTCCGCTTACATTGCAAACGCAGGCTAAACCCTACGAGATTTATCAAAATGATGTACTAAGTATTTGTAAACCTTGAAAAGGTCTACAGAAAAGTCCGCGATGGTATTTGTCTATTTCTTATGGATAACCCACAATAGCATTTTTTGTCATTTACTTTTTACGAAATATGATGCCTTATGTTCAAATCAATTTTTATACAATACAGCAATTATCCTTATCCAATTAAGTACCTTAAATAAATTGTTGATTTAATATAGATCAATATGACCGTTTACAGCATGTATTTAAATGAACATTTTCGAAACTATCACAGATTTAAAATGCCGTGAGGAGGCCGCGTTTCGCCCTATAACACTCCGAATTTAGCAGCTATATGTCGATCTTTCAAGAGTAACCACTAAAGAAAATATGTTTGTATTGTCTAATGATAAGAAAGCTATAAATATTGTATATAAAAATAAAATACATAGGGAAAAATGTAAAAATAAATAAGTAAATATGTAGTATATGAATTTAGATATTCCAAAGATAGCAGGAAACCTTTTTTGTATAGGGAGAGGGGAATTGTTTTTCTCCAAATTTAACACTTGCGGGCCACGGGCAGTAATGAATAAATCAAAACTACTGGATCGATTTTAATAATTTTTTCACTGAGTGACATGGGCTATATATTTTATACCCGTGCGAAGCAGCGGCTGCCGCTAGTATTCTATAAATTGTGTCTAAAAGTGTGTTAAATCATTTCAGCATGTGGGACGTGAAGCTGTGCGTTCTATGCGGCGGTCCCGGGTCGCACGCCGCGTGCTCTTTGACGGAGTTCTACGTGTGTTTGGTGTGCGAGCCGGCAGCGCCCGACCAATCACACTTGGCCGCTATAGACGCTGGTGAGTGGTAATGAGAAAAAAAAACATCAAGTGTCACCACTTTTAGCAAGTTGACCTAAAAGTGCTATCACTTTCAATAATTTATAGAATTAGGCGTTACTTTTCGGAAATACATAAAACAAAAGTAATAATAAAATTCATCAACCGCCTGCCCTTATCCCACTCTAAGTGGGGTCGGCACAACTTGTTATAAACATGCTGTCACATGATTTGGCTGCGTTTTCACTACCGAAGCCTGCCTGAGTTCAACTTACCTTAGTCGTATTTTACGACACCTCGGTAAGAAATGAGGTTGGTCTATTCTACTCAGCCGGATACCACACTGCGGTCGACTTACCTTAGTCGCCTTTTACGACACCTCGTTAAGAAAAGAGTGTGGTACTATTCTATTCAGCCGGATACCACATGGCTTACAAAAGTAATAATAAAATTATTTTGCTATAATCCGCGGTGAAGTAAAATAGAAAATATGTATAATGCTAAATGCAGAGTGGACGATTCGTTTTCATACATGGTACATGCAGGATTCGTAAAAACACATGCACAAACCTTCACCACCGCCACCACAATACACTAGCACTATATACGTTCACTATCACAAACACGTTCAAAACCAGCGTTGAGGTGTACCTCAACGCTGGTTTTACAATAGCGACCATTAAGTGTTACCACTTTCGGTAAGTTGACCTTAAAGTGTTAACACTTTCGACAAATTAATATAATTATATCAACAGTTCCGCTTAGTTGACTAAAAAGTGTTAACACTTTCGATGAGTTAGTTATTTTAATTATATCACCACTACTGCTAAGTCAGTTGATCTAAAAGTGTTAACACTTTTGATGAGTTAGTTAATTTAATTATATCACCACTTTCGCTAGTATAGTTAAGTTTAAGGTGTCGACACTTTCAGCTAATTTAGTTTCATTTAATTGTTCACTGAGACTAAGTTATTTGACCAACTAATATAATAAAGATGTTGTGTGTGTGTGAGAGAGAGAGAGCGCGCGCGCTCGTGTCTGTGTGAAAGAGAGATAGAGAGAGAGAGCGCGCGCTCTTGTCTGTGTGAGAGAGAGACAAAAAGCGCGCGCTCATGCTGTGTGTGAGAGAGAGAGCGCACGCTCATGTCTATGTGAGAGAGAGAGAACGCGCGTGCGCTCTTGTCTGTGTGAGAGAGAGACAAAAAGAGCGCGCTCGTGTCGGTGTGAGAGACAGAGAGAGCGCGCGCGCGCTCATGCCTGTGTGTGTGAGAGAGAGAGCGCACGCTTATGTCTATGTGAGAAAGAGAGAGCGCGTGCGCTGGTGCCTGTGAGAGGTTGTCTGTGTCTGCAAGCTTTTGTGTATGTCTAGTGGATGTGTGGCTGAGTGAGAGTGAGTGTGCGTGCGTGCGTGTACTCTCTCTCTCTCTCTCTATCTCTATTTCTATCTCTCTTGCTCTCAGTTTGAGTATGTTTGTGTATGCTTAAACGACTGCCTACGTCAGAATTCCGCCATCCAACTCAATACCGAAAACAATCGTCCCAAATATTAGTTCGGACCTGACAGCAGGAAACATAAAGACTCGTATTATTCCAGTATCGCTGCCATCGCAGAATCAAAGTACCCAACGTGCAATATCCGGTCCGATAATGCCTAGTCGTATGTCACTAAGGAGGACGAAACAAAATTTATCTCGGTAAGTCGTTATTGTATAGGCTTTTGCCTATTAATAGTTTAATATCTGGGTGACCGAGCTTCGTTCGGTAATTTTTTGCAAAAAAAAAACTTAAAAAAAAAGAAAAAACAATTATTTAGTTGGGGATCGATCCTTGGCACTCACATTTCTCGAGGCTGCCCGTTACCTGAATAAGCTACGTCGACTTGACAGCTAATGGCGTAAATTCAATTCAATATAAATGTTAGTGTTTTTTAATACCCAAAAACAGGGATAAAACAATATTTTTTTTACATAAAACCTAGCTAGATCAATTTTTCTCCCCCAAAACCTCCTACATGCTGAATTTCAGGAAAACCGTTTCCGAGATTCAGAATATATATATATATACAAGATTAACTCATTTAAATATAAAGATTAGTAAGTAATTAGTATTTGCGATTTTGTCGTGGAGTCTATCTCCTGACGATGCTTCGGTTACGGGGCGGAACAATTGTTGAGATTGTGGTGGTGAATGTGTGCAGTGCTTGTGTATTGTTGTGCCATCGGTGTCGGGTAGTGCATGAGTTCTTACAAATTCTGCATGTATCAGGTATGAGAACGAATAGCACACTCTACATTTAGCATTACATATACTTCCTTTTATCGCGGATTATAGCAAAATAATATTCTCATTACTTTTGAATTAATTAGTAATAAACGCCCTGTGGTATCCGGCTGAATAGAATAGTACCAACCTCATTTCTTACCGAGGTGTCGTTAAAGCGACTAAGGTAAGTCGACCCACCGTGTGGTATCCGGTTGAGTAGAATAGACCAACCTCATATCTTACCGAGGTATCGTAAAATACGACTAAGGTAAGACGTCAGGCAGGCGGCCAGTCGTAAAAACGCAGCCAAATATTGCGTCAGCATGTTTATAACATGTTGTGCCGACCCCACTTAGAGCGGGATAAAGGCAGGACGATGATGATGATTATATGCACTAGTTAATATTATATTATATTCAACTTACTGCTATAGTTTTAGTGTGGTTATTATTTGTTGAATCAGTAGTCATTTATAATTAATGTATAGAAACCGGCTATACTCACGTGTTATTTAATCGGCTCATCCGATAAAATAACACGTGAGTATAGCCGGTTTCTATACAGTAGTCATTTTTTAAATTCTCATTTTGAATTTTCTTTGTAATTCATTCATTCTTTTTTTTTTCCAGTGCATCACATTCATCACAAAACGTATCGAATAAACTAGAAAATAACGAAACTACTGGTAAATATAACTTTAATTAAATAAATAAATATATGGGACACTTACACACACGGTCGTCCGTCCCCAAAGTAAGTAACTTAATACTTGTGTTATGGACAGACAACTGGTGAATATATACTTATATATTTTTAAATACATACATAAATACAAATATACACCCAGGCCCAAAGACCAACAAATTCATTTATAGAAAATGTTGGCCCTCGGCGGGAATCGAACTCGCGACCCGCGGAGCTGAAGGCAGGGTCACTACCCACTGCTCCAACGGGCCAGTCTAAATTAAACCATCAATAACAGTACCTAGTATTATATAATACTATCTGGGTGGTAAAGGTGGTAAAGGTGGAATAAGCTGTGGTAGCCCAGCGGTAACACCGTGCGACTCTCTCGTGAAGGTCATGGGTTCAAACCCGGGCACCAATGAGTTTTTCTGTTAAAACTTATGTGTCTAATTGATAATTGCAATTTATCACACGCTTTTCGGTGAAGGAAAACATCGTGAGGAAACCTGCATATCTCTAGAGAATTCTGGCGATATGTGTAACCTACCAATCATTGGAGCAGCGTGGTAGGTCTTAGCTCCAAACCTTCTCTCCAAAAACGGAGAGAAGAGGCCTATGCCCAGCAGTGGGATAGTAACAGGCCGCTACTTACTTACCTGGGTGACCGAGCCTTTCTGTGTTTGTTTGTGTGAACGCGCTAATCTCAGGAACTACTGGACCGATTTGAAAAATTCTTTCAGTGTAATGATAGTCCATTTCATCATCCTCCTGCCCTTATCCCACTCTAAGTGGGGTCGGCACAACATGTTACAAACATGTTGTCATATGATTTGGCTACGTATTTTACGACCGGCCGCCTGCCTGACGTCAACATACCTTAGTCGTATTTTACGACTCCTCGGTAAGAAAGAGGGTGGTCTATTTTACTCAACCGGATACCACACGGTGGGTCAACTTACCTTAGTCGCCTTTTACGACACCTCGGTAAGAAATGATGGTGGTACTATTATATTCAGCCGGATACCACACGGCGGGTCGACTTACCTTAGTCGCCTTTTACGACACCTCGGTAAGAAATGAGGGTGGTCTATTCTACTCAGCCGGATACCACACGGCGGGTCAACTTACCTTAGTCGCCTTTTACGACACCTCGGTAAGAAATGAGGGTGGTCTATTCTACTCAGCCGGATACCACACGGCGGGTCAACTTACCTTAGTCGCCTTTAACGACACCTCGGTAAGAAATGAGGGTGGTCTATTCTACTCAGCCGGATACCACACGGCGGGTCAACTTACCTTAGTCGCCTTTTACGACACCTCGGTAAGAAATGAGGGTGGTCTATTCTACTCAGCCGGATACCACACGGCGGGTCAACTTACCTTAGTCGCCTTTAACGACACCTCGGTAAGAAATGAGGGTGGTCTATTCTACTCAGCCGGATACCACACGGTGGGTCAACTTACCTTAGTCGCCTTTTACGACACCTCGGTAAGAAATGAGGGTGGTACTATTATATTCAGCCGGATACCACACGGCGTAGTGTAACATAGTCCATTTATCGAGGCTATAGGCTATAACATCACGCTAAGATGAATAGGAGAGGAGCAGCAATAAAAAATTATACGAAAACGGCAAACTATATAGCTTCCCTTGCGTGCGCTGAGTAAACATTTGACGTAACAAAAGTACTGTAAAAAAACTTTCCACTTGTATAAAGAATAATATGAATTTGAAACGGTAATAACTATACTTAATAAATAAGCAAAAACAAACTTAAAATATGTACTTAATTAGAATTTAAAGAACCTACACAACGTTGTGCATTAGTCTTTTAAATACCAATATTAGTCTACATACAAATATAAATAAAAAATGATGTTTAAAATATATAGTCATAATTAATTAATTAATTAAAGTTTGAAGTTGTACATTTTTCACCATATTATAAATATATTTATACTTACCTACATATACATAGTAAATTAGTTTAGCTTTTATCTGTTGCTGACGTCCGTGCGTAAAAAATGGCGGCCACTGAAAATCGGTGTTCGGGTTTAAAATTCGAACCAAAGCCGAGTTACCCATTTTATGGCGTCACACCCCGCCTTAAATAAATTTATCATAATTATTGTGTATATATGTAAAACTTAGTGGTGTACGTTGTAAATAAAGTTTTTCTTTCTTTCTTTCTTTCTTAATAGTTATTCAAAAATCATGTACCACAAAATTGTTCCATCATCAGGAGCCAGCTCCTGATGATGGAACAATTTTGTGCAAAGTCGAAAAGGTCGTGGAGTCCAGACTCCAGGACCTTTTCGACTTTGCGATTTTGGTCGTGGAGCCTATCTCTTGATGATGCTTCGGTTGCGGGGCGAAACGATTGTTGAGTTTGTGATAGTGAACGTATATAGTGCTTGTGTATTGTGGTGGAGGTGGTGGAGTTTTTTGCATGTGTTACGAATCCTGCATGTATCAGGTATGATAACCGATTGTCCACTCTACATTTAGCATTATATATATTTTCTAATTTACTTCATCGCGGATTATACCAAAATAATTTTATTATTACTTTTGTGTAATACAACTAAAATTATTTCAGTTAAATCCAACACAGTGATCAGCAGGGAAGATCTCAACTTGAAACCACCTAAACGTCCCATAACAACAACCGTATCCCAAATAGTTAACAACGAGTCACTATCACCGTTAAAGTTACTGAAACAAGGTTTAAACGAGAAGATGCCAACGTTGGAGGTGGAGAATGTATTGAGGGACAGCAAATTGGTAGAACAGATGAGAGAAAAGTTCAGAAGGCCTCAGCCGTTGTCTGTGAAACGGAGGATTGTTCAGTGAGTAGATATTTGATTTTTTAAATAAATTATAATAAGTTCGCCGTATGGTATCCGGCTGAATAGAATAGGACCACCCTCTTTTCTTACCGAGGTGTCATAAAAGGTAATTAAGGTAAGTGGTCCATGGTGTGGTATTCGGTTAAGTAGAATAGAGCACCTTTTGTCTTATCGAGGTGTCGTAAAAGGCGACTAAGGTTAGTCGACCCGCCGTGTGGTATTCGGTTAAGTAGAATAGAGCACCTTTTGTCTTATCGAGGTGTCGTAAAAGGCGACTAAGGTAAGTCGACCCGCCGTGTGGTATCCGGCTGAGTAGAATAGTACCACCCTCATTTCTTACCGAGGTGTCGTAAAAGGCGACTAAGGTAAGTTGACTCAACGTGTGGTATCCGGTTAAGTAGAATAGACCACCCTCTTTCTTACCGAGGTGTCGTAAAAGGCGACTAAGGTAAGTCGACCCGCCGTGTGGTATCCGGCTGAATAGAATAGTACCACCCTCATTTCTTACCGAGGTGTCGTTAAAGGCGACTAAGGTAAGTTGACTCAACGTGTGGTATCCGGTTAAGTAGAATAGACCACCCTCTTTCTTACCGAGGTGTCGTAAAAGGCGACTAAGGTAAGTCGACCCGCCGTGTGGTATCCGGCTGAATAGAATAGGACCACCCTCTTTTCTTACCGAGGTGTCGTTAAAGGCGACTAAGGTAAGTCGACCCGCCGTGTGGTATCCGGCTGAATAGAATAGGACCACCCTCATTTCTTACCGAGGTGTCGTAAAAGGCGACTAAGGTAAGTCGACCCGCCGTGTGGTATCCGGCTGAGTAGAATAGACCACCCTCTTTTCTTACCGAGGTGTCGTAAAAGGCGACTAAGGTAAGTCGACCCGCCGTGTGGTATCCGGCTGAGTAGAATAGACCAACCTCATATCTTACCGAGGTGTCGTAAAAGGCGACTAACGTAAGTCGACCCGCCGTGTGGTATCCGGCTGAGTAGAATAGACCAACCTCATTTCTTACCGAGGTGTCGTAAAAGGCGACTAAGATAAGTTGACGTCAAGCAGGCGGCCGGTCGTAATATACGTAGCCAAATCATGTGACAACATGTTTACAACATGTTGTGCCGACACCACTTAGAGTGGGATAAGGGCAGGAAGATGATGAAGATGATGATGAAATAAATTATAATAAGTTTGATTAAAATTAATAATAATTAAGTTTACAATATTGTTACAGTTTGTATTTTATATAATATTTTATTTTGTAATATACTAGCGGCCTGCCTCTGCCTCGCACGGGTATAAAATATATATCCCATGTCAGTCAGTGTAAAAAAATGATTAAAATCGATCCAGTAGTTTTGATTTATTCATTACTTCCCGTGGCCCACAAGCGTTAAATTTGGAGAAAAACAATTCCTCTCTCCCTATACTAAGAACATTTTCTGCTATATCATCATCCTCCTGCCCTTATCCCACTCTAAGTCGGGTCGGTACATGTTACAAACATGTTGTAACATGATTTGGCTGCGTTTTTACGACCGGCCGCCTGCTTAACTACAACTTACCTTAGTCGTATTTTAAGACACCTCGGTAAGAAGAGGTTGGTCTATTCTACTAAACCGGATAACACACGGCTGGTCGCCTTACCTTAGTCGAATTTACGACACCTCGGTTAGAAATGAGTGTGGTACTATTCTACTTAGCCGGATACCACACGATTTAGTGAATGTTATTCTTATAAGAATAAATTTTTCTTAAACCGCAACTCGTTTATCGCACGCTTAGTATTAAAGTGACCTAATTCGAAAAAGTTGTTTCGTGGCAAATTGCAATAAAGCGTAGCGCTTACAAAAGTCATGAGTGTAGTGTGTGTTGACGGGCCCGTTGGCGCAGTGGGTAGTGACCCTGCCTTCAGCTCCGCGGGTCGCGGTATCGATTCCCGCCGAGAGCTAACATTTTCTATAAATGAATTTGTTGGTCTTCGAGTCTGAGTGTATATTTAAGTATGTAGTATCTAGGTGACCGAGCCTTAATCGGTAATTTTTGAATGATGTAAAAAAAAATAAAAAAAAAATGGAAAAGAAAAATTAATAAATAATCGGGCAGTTGGGGCTCGATCCTAGGTATTTTCACCTCTCTAGACCGCCCGTTCCCCAAATGAACCACCATGACTTTACGTTTGACAGCGAAAAATTGTGATTGTATTCAACGTAAATTTCAAAAAGATTTTATAGCCTGAAAACAGGTATAAAACGACATTTTTTTTAATAAAACTTATCTAGATCGATTTTTCTCCCCCAAAACCCCCTACATGCTGAATTTCAGGAAAATCTTTGGAACCGTTTCCGAGATTCCGAAAATATATATATACATATATCTACATACAAGATTAACTCATTTAAATATTAAAGATTTATTACGCCGTGTGGTATCCGGCTTGATAGAATAGTACCACCCTCTTTTCTTACCGAGGTGTCGTAAAAGGCGACTAAGGTAAGTCGACCCGCCGTGTGGTATCCGGCTGAGTAGAATAGACCAACCTCATTTCTTACCGAGGTGTCGTAAAAGGCGACTAAGGTAAATTGACCCACCGTGTGGTATCCGGTTTAGTAAAATAGACCACCCTCCTTCTTACCGAGTTGTCGTAAAATACGACTGAGGTAAGTTGACGTCAGGCAGGCGGCCGGTCGTAAAAGCGCAGCCAAATCATGTGACAGCATGTTTATAACATGTTGTGCCGACCCCACTTAGAGTGGGATAAGCGCAGGAAGATGATGAAATATTAAAGATTTATTATTATTATACCTAATTATCCATTGTTTACTTTTTACAAACATGTAAATTCATATTAAAAATTAATTTTTGTTTTATTACAGAAAAATACTGGACGAAATAGTAGAATATTTGACGGATGGACTTATTAAGCAGAGCAACGCCATACAACAATGGAATGAACATACAAAACCAATGGTTAAGTGATTTTATTATTACTCTAAACTACGGAAATGGTACTATATATTCATCATTTACCTGCCCTTATCCCACTCTAAGTGGGGTCGGCACAACATGTTATAAACATGTCACATGATTGGGCTACGTATTTTACGACCGGCTGCCTGCCTGGCGTCAACTTACCTTAGTCGCCTTTTACGACACCTCGGTAAGACATGAGGGTGGTCTATTCTACTCAGCCGGATACCACACGGCGGAAATGGTACTATATATTATTGCAATAAAAATTCAATGACTTCTTGAATCTTAATAAATATGCCAAAGAAAAATATGAAAATAAGGTGTATCCCATTTCTCATACATCTAATATATTCTATTAAAAAAGTTTGTATACATTAATATTCTTTTATCTACTCTGATACTATAATAACAAAGATTATAAAACTGAATCCAAAATACCTATGACATACATTACGTGCAGGCCAAAAATAAAAAGTTTTATTACGATACAGGTCTTGTATGGACACCTGTATCATAATATAACTTTTTAATCATAACGATACACCTATACAACCTCCAGCTGGACCGAGGAGGTTGAACCTCTACCTCTCTAAAAAAAGGTTTCAATCGATGTTTGGCGCCAACATTTGATATTAAAAAAATAATTTCAATATTTAAACAAAGTTTGGTTTTTATTAATATTGTTATACGTATTATAGTATGAGAGTAGATAAAGTAGTGTATGGCACTGTACATAACTTGGTCTTATAACACTCGTGTGATACTATAACACACTCGTGTTATAAGAAACCTTATGCAACAGTATCATAATCTACTATTATAACATTTGGAAAAGTCATTAATCATCATCTCCTCATGGAAAAGTGTAAATTTCAACAAATAATGTTTTGATTTTTTCCATAGGTACCTGATGAAGAAATTTCACTGATCACAAGTGGAACATCCCAAATAGAACAAAATAACCATATAGACACTGATATGTCTCCTAATGAAAATCATACTGAAGATTTATTTATGAAAAATTTAACTCAAGGTAAAGATAAAAAAGAAAGTGAAATTTCAGTAGATAGTTCCCCAAGTAGCATGAAACTCAGATACGAAGATGATTCGAATGATATCATACAAACAATTGATACCACAAAAAAACTAACTAAAATCAATATAGAAAATGATTCTATGGAAATATCGGAAGATAACCAAACAGTCAATATAGACTTGGTCAAAGTTGAAAATGAAACAAACGACCACCAAATAGCCGAAAAGAAATGCGCGCTTAAAATATATCCAATCAATAAAGATACACTCGACACGAATATGGATATCGATTTGGAAAGTTTCAAAAATCAATATTTGAACGAGGTTGATAGGAAATTTCATTGCAAATTTGTTAACAATACTGAAATTGTGAGTCCAGAACACCTAACTGTAGATCCTAACGATACACAGACCAAACAGTCAGTACCAAATCACAGTGTTGCCAGTAAAAAGAGAACTACTAAAATGGTACGAAAAATAAAACGTAATGTGACTGAAAATATAAAGAGAAACGAAAAACGGAAATACAGAAAAGAAAATACCGAACTATCGATTCGCAACAGAAACATAAATTTAAAAATACGATTCAAAGTTGATGACATTAAAGTTAAATTTAAAAAACTCAAAAAGAGAATTAAGAAAGCCAAAAAGGATAATCCTAAAGTATTGAAGCAGTATGTATTGCAGTATCCGCTTAATGAAGTATCATCTAAAGAACTTATCGCTCGACCGGATACTGATGTAACTCCGCCTAAAAGGAGATATTTAAAGGCGGATAAATCAAGTGATAATTTAAAACAGACTTCCATTGCAAGTTTTTTTAAAAAATCACCTAACACTTAAACTTTTATTTAATTAAATAGATGAGATTTTTTTAAATTTATAAAATATTTTCTATTTACACATATAATAAAAATTACAAATATGTATCCTTTTCACATTTTCTTTGAAGTATATTCGTATTTACTTTAAAACAAAGTAAACAAGCTCGTACAATATTTAGTATTGTAAAAAATTACTACTTGTATAAACACCTAGCAAGAATTTTTTTCCTTTTTTTATGTTTATTTACTGTAAATAAAGTTATTTGCGTTTCTTTTTTTCTTTAGTAATGGTATATAAAACATTCGCTATTTTTTTTATAAAAGCACTTTGAATTTTTATTAAAACAAAGTGATGTGATTTTTATATAATTCACTCCATTCATCACTTCCCTATATAGATAAAACGTCCATGCAAACCTACTTTTGTTTAATAAAATAATTTAAAAAATATTATTGTGTTATTATTTTGCTTTCATTCGCCTTAAATCATTTCCAATACAAAGATACGTCGCTTTTCTACTTTAAATATATTGCCTAGGTCGTAGGGATGTTAAAAAGTCGATTTTATGTTAATCGATTATATTCATTATTCTCTATTATTTACTCTTGTTTCTTTTTTTAAAGAGAAGATACACATTGTTGGATGAACCAATATGGCTAAACGAAAAATTTTAATCGAACTTCACATACTGTGAACATCTGTTATTATTTATTCGACATGAATTAATCTATTTTTTAAAAATCGATTTACTTTAATAGGGAAAAATTTAATTATTTATTCACGTTACATCCCTACTACGCCGTAGTTTGATAGATACGATGTTTATAAAAGTATAAAAGGTAGTTCAATATTTCAATACAATACTATTACATACTACTGTAGTACAATATTACTATAGTTATACGAAATAAAATTTTAATTAAAGACTATATTAAGTTTTTGTCTATGAATTTTAATTACACAAATACGCTCACCGTAAGTTAAACAGACTTAATAAAATCATTATTTAATTATCAATAACCTTATTTTTTTTCGGTTTTTTGAAATTTCAATGCAATATAGTCTTACTTTATTTTCCTAATAAAGAAAACATCTAAATTATTAGGTATAGTCCGTCAAGAAAGTCATGAAAAGAATGTTTTGAGAACTAAAGCTTTTACTTTTTATGGCAACACTGTATTTCTGTCTAACTGAGTACATCAATTGTCACATCAGAGGTTATTGTGGTTAGCTTACTGGATTTTTATTAATTACTGCGAATATTTCTTATCGTTTAACCGTTTTGTGGTTAAAATGAATCGCACTGTTTATAAAAGTAATACGAGACAGATCATATTTAAGGTTTTTCAAGAATTTATGAGTGAATTTCAAACGGGAAAGTTATTTTCTGATTTGGGAGATGTTTACTGTCGAACAGCTAAAATAACAGGTATGTACTCGTATTTTAATGTTAGACACTGTAACAGAAATGAAATTGTACATTTTCAAGTGATATTTTAGCTTTGTGATAATATTGTTTACGAATTTTAAAAGGTTATGTTATTGTATGTATAGCTTTCCTATATTACCACGCTTAGAAAATTTTGATACTTTCGTATTTTTATTTCAATGTTTGAATTTTTTTTTTCTTCCAGGTGTTTCTGAAAGCACCGTTCGACGTATAGTGGACGAGGGTATGAAAAATGGAGGCAAATTTGTAACGCCTGGAAAAAAAAGGAAGGCCCGACCTAGTAAACCGATTGATGATTTCAGTCTATGTGCCATTCGTCAAAAAGTTCAGTTTTTCTACACAGTCAAAAAAGAAGTACCTACGCTAAGTAAACTATTAGCTGTGGTGAAACAAGACTTAGATTTTAATGGCAGCCATGAACTTCTCAGACAGATATTACATTCAATTGGATTTAAGTTCAAAAAATGCAAAACAAATAGACTGGCGCTTATAGAAAAGCCAATTATAGCTTCAAAACGTGAATATTATTTGAAGCAAATTCTTGAAAATAGAAGATTGCCAGAAGAGCTTCAAAAAAACATAATTTATTTAGATGAAAGTTATATTCATGACTCCTACAAAGTAACTAAATGTTGGCAGTCTATAAATATTTCTGGCGTTCAACAAAATGTATCTAAAGGGAAAAGGTGGATAATTTTGCATGCTGGTAGTGAAAAAGGTTTTGTGAATAATGCATTGTTAATATTTAGTGGTAAAAACAAGACTGAAGATTACCATTCTGAAATGAATGCACATAATTTTACAAAATGGGTAACTGAAAAGTTAATACCTAATTTAACTGAAGCATCAATAATTGTTATGGATAATGCCCCATATCATTCAGTTGTAATGAACAAGGTACTATTTTTTACATATTATGTTTCTTATTGTCACATTCTTTGTCATTATGTATGCTTCATGTACAATCTGAAATTTGATTACTTAATTGAACCTTTTCACCAGGCTCCGACATCTAGTTCACGTGTTGAAGTGATCAAAATGTTGTTACGTGAAAACAATATTTTATTTGATGCCACATTAAGAAAACCGTCCTTATTAATGTTAGTAAAAAAACATAAACCTGAACCGGTGTACCACATTGATAAGCTTTTAGGGGAACATCAACAACCATCTTAAAAAAGCCTATTGCCCAAAAAAATGTTGGTGGTCAAAATATTGTAAAGTTGGCAGAAGAAGCATTCAAATCAGTTACCCCACAAGAATGGAAAAATTGTACTGACCATGTCATTAAAATTGAAAATGAATATTATGCTCGAGGTGGGACTCTGTATAATGATATAGACCAACAGATCATAACAGTAGGCGACAGTTCCAGTGAATCTGAAGATGCAGAAATGTAGCAACTTCCTTGTGCTGGATCTTCAGGACACATTTCAGGAGTTGAATACCTTGATTCTGATTTTGACTATGATTAATTAAATAATATTATCATAAACTGTTTTTTTTTTATAGAATTAGGCCTTACTTTGCGGAGATCTATAATACAAAAGTAATAATAAAATTATTTTGCTATAATCCGCGATGAAGTAAAATAGAAAATATTAGGTCCGTTGCGGGGCGAAACGATTGTTGAGTTTGTGAAAGTGAACGTATATAGTGCTTGTGTATCGTGGTGGCGGTGGTGGAGGTTTGTGCATGTGTTTTTTACGAATCCTGCATGTATCAGGTATGATAACCGATTGTCCACTCTACATTTAGCATTATATATATTTTCTATTTTACTTCATCGCGGATTACAGCAAAATAATTTTATTATTACTTTTGTTTTTTTTTTTCAAATGAAGTATCAAAATTTATTAATCGAAGTATATAGAGATACCATGTAAAAAACAGTGGCGCCCTCCTTTTTTTCACGACTTTCTTGACGGACTATACATATTGTAAATGTTTTAATATAGTAGATTTTCTGTATTTGAATGGCAACATTGTTTCCTACTTTGTTTATCGCTTCGTTTGTTCATCAAAACAAGTTCAATTATTCAATAATATTCTAGTCAGTTAACGATATTCGTCTCGAAAGGAACTAATTCTGTAATTGAGTTACATCTTTATCTAATTAGTAACAAAATATTCCGGTAATACGATAAAATACGTCAAGTTTCATTGAAAATATTAAATAAAATTTATTTTAAATGGACACTGTAAGAAGCTTCTTTGTCCAGTGCTCAAAGTGAAAATCTAGCGACGTTGCCGCTCTTAGTACGATACTCTCATTGTATGATAACTTAACTATTGTTATATATTATTAGTCGTTTTGTTTTCATATTAATATTAAAGAAAACTAATCATAAAGTTATGTATAGGTGCTTTGAAATGTGTGTTTGTGAACATTATTCATTTTCTGACGCAATAACGGTTTGGCAACAGCGCGCGGAATCGGACTGAATTTAGTAATCTCAAATGTATTAAAAAACTTATATTAACCTCGCAAATTTGCGCAGCTTTTATCGTTATATGAGGTAAGTTTATGAAATTATTTTATATACCTTATAGATATATACTCAGTGTAAAGTTAAAAAATACCGTTTTAATAGTTCAAGTTTCCCGCCGTATGACGTAATTGTCGGCCATTTTTTTGTATTTGACAGTCATTTCTCGAGCTCTGTAGAATTTATTCGTGAAAAGAGTAGAACAAAATTTTACGTATTATAAGGCAGTTTCCAACCCTAAAACCACCACGGAAGCATCCGGGTAAGTTGTAGCTATTATTGCACGTACAATCTTTTTTATTTTAGTCAATTCGGGTACAAAAAATTTCATATTAAACGTCTCATAATTTATAACCTACTCTGCCATTAAAGTTTTTGGGTCAACCAGTGTCTTCTTCATATAGGAATTCATCGATTGCCTTTAAATTATGCCTTACTTATAATATTTTATAATGTATATTGAATTTTTTGCCACAATTGGAAAGTGATTTGATTATAAAAGTTCAAATGCGTATGTTAATACGCAAATTGACGTATGGTTTTACAGCTGTTTGAAATTTGAAAAGATTTTTTTACTTGTTTTTTAAATTTGCGATCAGCGCAATATTGTTTGTAAACTATTTTGAAAATAGAACGAGCGGTAAATGTAGAAGAGGTATTGTTTGAACTTGCTTAGACTTGTTTAAGTTTCACTTTGCGTTAGTGAAACATGAACAATTAAAGATTCTTTCATGTTATACTTTTTAGTTAAAATTTTTTGGTCTAGGTGAATCTCAAAAAGTTTTTCTTTAACCGAATGAAGATCAACCATGTCTATAACTTTATTATAATATAAATTAGAATGCTAGTTTGGATTTTAATATTTTGTATATCTTACTAATATTATAAATGTGCAATTAAGTTTATTTGTCTGTTAGTTTTCATAGCTAGCATGCTGGAGAAGTATTGGTTAAATTTGGTTCAATTTAAGCTGACTTGCTGGGTTGTCATGTGTAATAAAAATATTCAATTATCATATTTGTTAGACAAATTTAAAATATATGTGTATATATATATATATATATATATATATATATATATATGTGTGTGTGTGTGTGTTTATATATATATATAGATATAAATATATATATATATATATATATATATATATATATATATATATATATATATAATTTCAGCTTTGCCATTACATCAGTTTAAAAACACTGTTAAAAAGAGGCTGATACAGAAAGCCTACTATACTCTTGAAGATTATTTGGAAGATAAGAATGTGTGGATATAGCTCTCGTTGAACCTGTACAAGACAGTAACGACTTAATGTAAATAGTATTAAGAATTATATTTTTAAAAGAGCAACCGCCGAGTTTCTTGCTGGCTCTTCTCGGTAGGAACAGCTTTCTGAACCAGCAGTAGAGTTGACGATTCAAAAGCACTTGTTTAAAAGTTTATTTGAATAAAGAATATTTTGAATTTGAATATTAATAATATGTTGTCATATGATTTTGGCTACGTATTTTAAGACCGGTCGCCTGCCTGACATCAACTTACCTTAGTCATTTTTTGACATCAACTTACCTTAATCATTTTTAGACACCTTGATAAGAAATGAGGGTGGTCTATTCTATTCAACCGGATACCACGCGGCGTGTGTAGACAATAAACAATAGTTGATAATTAAATAAATTCGCGAACGGCTGTGCAAATTTTACGTAATTTTGGTAAATGCGTATTTAACACATTTACAACAATATTTTGATCGTAGAATTGTTTTATTGATTGGTGTTAATTATTTGATTTTATTAAGGACATGATTTATATTTTAGCACATTCTAAGTGGTTTTACTTTTTTTTTACAAATGACAGCGTAAATAACCTTTGTTTTCTGTTAATATGGTAGCTTTCAAATCTAAGGTAAGTCGACCCGCCGTGTGGTATCGGCTGAATAGAATAATACCACCCTCATTTCTTACCGAGGTGTCGTAAAAGGCGACTAAGGTAAGTCGACCCGCCGTGTGGTATCCGGCTGAGTAGAATAGACCAACCTCATTTCTTACCCAGGTGTCGTAAAAGGCGACTAAGGTAGGTTGACCCACCGTGTGGTATCCGGTTTAGTAGAATAGACCAACCTCATTTCTTACCGAGGTGTCGTAAAATATGACTAAGGTAAGTTGACGTCAGGCAGGCGGCCGGTCGTAAAATACATAGCCAAATCATATGACAACATGTTCGTAACATGTTGTGCCGACCCCACTTATAGTGGGATAAGGGCAGGAGGATGATGATTGTAGCATTTCTCATTGCCTGAAAACAGGGATAACACGTCGTAAAACCTGACTAGATAGATTCATCGCCTTATTTTTGGGGGCTAGATAGTATCTTTGGTGAAAATCGTCGGAGCCGTTTTTCGAAATTCAGGTCACATACACTCACACCGCACACGCACACACTAACCCCACACGCACACACTCCCCCCCGAACCACACACCTCCCCCCCCAAACTAGACACTCCTTCCCAACCGCACACTACTCTAATATATAAAGCTGAAGAGTTTGATTGTTTCAACGCGCTGCTAATCTCAGGAACTACTGGACCGATTTGAAAAATTCTTTGAGTGTAAGATAGTCTATTTATCAAGAAAGGCTATAGGCTATATAACATCACGCTAAGATGAATAGGAGAGGAGCAGCAATAAAAAATATTACGAAAACAGCAAAATTTAAAAGCTTTCCTTGCATGCGCTGAGTAAACGGTGATAGTTATTGAAAAATCATGTATTACAAAATTGTTCCCCTCTAAAAGTTCTAAATAAAAGTCCGCGATAGCATATGTCTAGCCTTTAAGGTTAATCCAGTTTAACCATTTGTATGGTTATCAAAAGACTATATTACGGTTTAAATCTTTAACCGCGCGCGGAGCCGCTGGCGATAGCTAGTTTAGTAGGTATAAGCTTCGCTACCTACAGCTGAGGCAAACATCGCATGTTTAAATAGGCCTTCGCATAGCGCAGAATGACTTCCTATATATTTAGATAAACTCCGAACTATGTACTCTATTCCATGATAACAGAGATCATTATATATTTGACAGCTATCTTGATTAAATTATATTGTTTGTCTGTGACGCGCGGTTTATCGTTATACATTAAATAATGTTTATATTATACTGAGTCGGTAACTTTCCCCGCGTGGAAATCAGTGTCACAAAAAAAATCCGCGTAAATTCATATATATAGACCTATATGTTGTTTCAACCTCCTCTATCTTCCCGAAAGTCCCATCGAAATCAGCTTAGTCGTTCCGGAGAATGTACTATTAACCTAAATCATCTTAAAAAAATGCGCATCATTTAGTACAAGCCGTACAAAAATCCTTTCAGAATATCCCTTTTCCTTCCTTCCATTTCTTTCTGGAATATGAGAAAAACAATCATACATATATAAATTTTTCGGGGACTGTGTTTTATAATATGCATAGATAAAATTACTAAAGGTACCGGCGTCTTATGCTTTTAAGTATAAAAGCGTTTATTTTAAAGCTTTTATTTAACTTTCCGTGCTTGTATGAGAAGGTGGAATCTTCCAAGTTAAATTTAATCCATCTCTCGTCCACTGGTCCAGTCCCGATGACAAAGCATGTTTATGATAAGCATGACCTTATGCTGCCAGGATTGGCTCCAGACGAGGAAACTCAACTGTTAACAGTAGCGACATGAAATTTTGTTAAAAGCTTTTTTAATTTAGTTAACCTGTATTTTATGAGTATCTGGATGACCGATCCTTACTTTACAAGATAAAAAATATGAAACTTGAAAAAAAGTGGGGCTCGATTTTAGGTATATTCATTTCTCCAGCTTGCTTGTTACCAGAATGAGCTACCACGACTTTACAATTGACAGCAAAAAAAATATTTTCTATTCAATGTCAATTTTAGCATGTCTTCAATGCCCGAAAACAAGGGTAATACAATTATTTTTCAAAATCTAGCTAGACTGATTTTATTGCTGAATTTCATTAATATCATTGGAGCCGTTTCCGAAATTCAGAAAAATATATACATACAAAATTAACTCATTTAAGTGCACTAGTAATTGACCATGCACTAGTAGTTGACCGTTTTGTATGAGATTTTAAATAATAAGCGTTTTGTTTGTTGTAGTTAATAAAAAATATGAATTAATAATATTAAACAATGGACTACAGTCCTGAGCGTTTGGGCTGTTGTTAATAGATGGCAACAGGTAATAAAGTTTTATTTTTTATTAGCTACAAAAAACAAAACGCTTATTATTAAAAATTTTATTTCAAAACGACCTTAAATATTAAAGATTTTAATATTAGTCTGGTTAATATGTGCCCGAATTGCGCAGTGATGTAACGCGCGATAACTACGCCTTTATCCATGCCTTATCTCAAGGTGTACAAACTGGCACGCCTTGAGTTTTTTTTGCACGCAAGAGGCGACTGGTTTTTTTTTATATATACATTGATTTGTTTAAATTGATTGTATTATTAAACAAATCCAATATTATTAATGCGCAAGTTTGTCTGTTAGGCACCAATATAGATGCAATTTAGTACAATTGAAGCTTATATACCAGACCCCGTGTGGTATCCGGCTGAATAGAATAGTACCACACTCATTTCTTACCGAGGTGTCGTAAAAGGCAACTAAGGTAAGTCGACCCGCCGTTTGGTATCCGGCTGAATAGAATAGTACCACCCTCATTTCTAACCGAGGTGTCGTAAAAGGCGACTAAGGTAAGTCGACCCGCCGTGTGGTATCCGGCTGAGTAGAATAGTACCACCCTCATTTCTAACCGAGGTGTCGTAAAATGCAAATAAAGTAAGTTGACGTCAGGCAGGCGGCCAGTCGTCAAAACGCTGTCAAATCATGTGACAGCATGTTTATTACCGACCGACCGTTGTGCCGACCCCACTTAGAGTGGGATAAGGGCAGGAGGATGATGTATTATTAGACAAATAGCAATATTATTAATGCGCAAGTTTGTCTGTTACGGACCAATATAGATGCAATTTAGTACAATTGAAGCCTACATATCGGGTTTACATATATAAAACTAAAAAAAATCACTGGTTTGCACTCCAGAAGTGAAAACGGAGAGTAGACCGCCGGCGTAGCGTAGGAGAGGAAGTATCTCTCTTTACCGTGCGGCGAAAATGTATGCCTGCACATGCATATGTTGCGTTACAATACCCTATTTTTTCCGTTGGTTATGAAGTGTTTGTGATACCTGCCATTCACGCACCGCGTCAGTCGCGTCACGTACGCACTAAAGATGTGACTTGGAGTAGAAAAAATCGATTAATAGGTGATCGATTTTTATCCCTTAAAAATTATCGATTTTTTTTCTATTTCGAAAGTTGTATTTTTTAATAATTAATTACAATAAAGGCTTATTAAAGTGGAAAACTACCAAGAACAAATAACTGATGCGCTGTTTGTGAATTTGGATTAAAATGTATAGTTTGGCTAAATTGGTTTCATCCAACAATGCATATCTAATCTTAAAAGACAAGAAAAAGAGTAAATATAAAAAAAGCGATACCTAAAATAATCAATTTATAAAAAATCGATTTTTTATAAAAAATAATCGCCTATTAAAAATCGATTATTTTTTCACATCGCTCGTACACACTATTATGACACTGCGCAATATTTATTACGCAACTGTAAGAAGAAGCCGGTCAGGGCGGACGTGACGTGTGTCATGGATATTGTCGAGACGCATCTTTATATTGAAACTAGCTATCGCCAGCGGCTCCGCCCGCGTGGAAAGGTTAAAACCGTAATATAGTATTTTGATAACCATAAAAGTACAAAAGTAATAAGAATATTTTTTGCTATAATCCGCGATAAAAGAAAATATATGTAATGCTAAATGTAGAGTGTACTATTCGTTCTCATACCTGATACACGCAAAATTTTGTAGGAACTCATGCACTACCCGAAACTGATGAAACAAAAATACACAAGCACTGCACACATTCACCACCACAATCTCAACAATTGTTCCGCCCCGTAACCGAAGCATCGTCAGGAGACTCCACGACAAAATCGCAAACCATAAAAATGGTTAAAGTGGATTATCCTTAATAGCTAGACATATGCTGTCGTGGACTTTTATTCAGAACTTTTAGAGGGGAACAATTTTGTATTACATGATTTTAAATAACTATTACCGTTTACTCAGCGCATGCAAGGAAATCTTTAAATGTTGCCATTTTCGCAACATATTTTATTGCTGCTCCTCTACTATTAATCTTAGCGTGATGTAATATAGCCTATAACGTTCCTCGATAAATGGACTATCTTACACTTAAAGTATTTTTAAAATCGGTCCAGTAGTTCCTGAGATTAGCGCGATCAAACATACAAACTCTTCAGCTTTATATATTAGTATAGATTATGGACCTCAACACAGAAACGCCCTAATTTGTTGAAAATTAAATCTAAATACATTAAATTCAAAGTATAGTTAAATGATATTCCGTTTATCAGAGGCCTTTTGTTTAACCTCGAAACTCCGCTCGTTAACATTGTCCTATTTTCCGTTTATTATCCTTAATTACACCACCATTACAGTAGCATTTATCCCTGAGTCGTTTGCTTGTTTGAATTAGTTAAAATTAATCTCTGTTTAATACATTACTGTTAAGTACCCGGGTGACCGAGTGTTGCTCGGTAATTTTTTTAAAGTTAAAAAATAAAATTGAAAAAAAAGAGTTGGTGGTGTGACTAGAATCTAGGTACTTACATTTTTCGGGGCTGCCCGTTCACCGAATAACCTACGCTGACTTGACAGTTTATGGCGAAAATTCAATTCAATATAAATGTTTGCGTATTTTAATGCCCAAAAAGGGATAAAACATTTTTTTTACATAAAACCTAGATAGATTGGTCTTTCTCCCCCAAAACCCCCTTCAACTTGGATTTCAGGAAAATCGTTGGAGCCGTTTCCGAGAGAGAGAGAGAGAGAGAGAGAGAGAGAGAGAAAGAGAGAGAGAGAGAGAGATATATATATATATATATATATATATATATATATATATATATATAACGGTCGTCTATCCCCAAAGTAACTTAATACTTGTGTTATGGTAGATAGATAACACTTATATAATTTGTAAATCTTTAATATTTAATCCCGTGTGTATATATATATACACACACACACCCATATATATATACATACATACATACAAGATTAACTCATTTGAATATTAAACATTATTAAAGCGAAAAAGTGTAAAAAAAAATAATACGAATTCGATTTTTGTTTCATTAAGTACCTATGATCACACGCTACATATTAAACTAGCAACCGCCAGCGGCACCGCCCGCGTGGCAAGATTTAAAACTTAATATAGTATTTTGGTAACCATAAAAAGTAAAGTAGGTTAACCTTAAAAGCTAGACATATGCTGTCGCTGACTTTTATTTACAACTTTTTGGAAAACTATCACAGTTTACTCAGCGCACGCAAGGAAAGCTTTAAATTATGCCGTTTTCGAAATATTTTTTTTACTGATCTACTTTTTATCTTAGCGTGATGTTATATAGCCTATAGCCTTGATAAATGGGCTATCTTACACTAAAATAATTTTTCAAATCGGTCCAGTAGTTCCTGATATTAGCGCGTTTAAACAAACAAACTCTTCAGCTTTCAGAGAAAATTTAAAGCTTTCCTTGCATGCGTGCGCTAAGTAAACGGTGAAAGTTATTAAAAAATCTCTTATAACTAACTCACGATAACCATTTTGTGTTAAAAATTTCAAAAAATTGTAATACACTGATTTCCACGCGGGCAAAGCTGCTGGAACAGCTAGTCCTATTAATATTATAAATGTGGGAATTTGTTCGAAGTAAAAACACAATTATTATTTCACTGATTTATTTAATTAAAACTCGTCTTAGCTAAAATCGTGTTGCCTTCGTATATCCGTCTTCCATATTCCTTTTATTCCTTCTCCCTCGCACACTTTCATCCTTCTCGTTCACACGCCTTCCGTTCCTTTCCATGCTTCACACATAACGTTCCATTCCCACATAAATATGAAAGTTTGTGAATATAGATGTATGTTTGTTACTCTTTCACGGCGAATCCGTTGAACCAATATCGATGAAGTTTGGCACAATTATTCCTTATACACCAGGGTAACATATAGGCTATAGAAATGCTGTTAATTCAGAATTAGCATCACATTGAATAGCACCATCCATTATTGACATATCTCACGACAGTATACGCGAACGGAGTCGCGGGTAAAAGCTATTATATTATACTAAATGACCCCACAGACGTCCTTTCCTAAATATTTAAGTAGATAGGATGGATTTCTATAGCCTATTTTTCTACTATATTTTATCAACCTATCACGCGGAAACAGTCCACAGGAACAAAGTCGCGGGTAAAAGCTAGTTAATATATACATATGTGAATCGCAGCCGCCTTAAGTAGGTTCTTTAGGTACCCGCGGCTCTCATTTCCATCGCACTTATCTTCATATTAATAGGTATCGTTAGGCGAAAGTGTTATCGCTATACTGGAGTCAGAATTGCGAACAATAACCCGCCCGTACGATGACCGCTGCCGAATAACAAAATAGATTAAGAAATAAATTAAATGTCAAAAAACAACTACAGATAAAATAAAAATTGAAATAGAATAGAAACAGAAATAATTTTTATTTGACAAAAATACAAATAAAAGAAAAGATAACAAATAGAATGATGGTCAAATATAGGTCCGCCCTCAGCGCAAAGATTGCTTTTTGAAAGATTGCGAAGCTGGTTTTCAGGGTGAACCTAATGTTGTATAAATATTAAATATATTTACATAAAACTTGTTCAAAATACAGGATTATTAGCGTAGGATTATTGCCATAAGTAAAAAACGATATTAGTATTTTTTTACACATTTTATATTAGCTGTGGTAGCCCAGCGGTGTGACCAACTGACTCTTTCGAGGGATCACAGGTTCAAACCCGGGCAGGCACCAATTAGGTTTTTTAATTTAGATAATTGCAATTTATCACACGCTTTTCAGTGAAGGAAAATATTGTGAGGAAACCTGCATATCCCTTGAGAATTCTATGGGATATGTGTAACTTACCAATCCGCATTGGAGCAGTGTGGTCTTAGCTCCAATCCTTCTCTCCAAAACGGAGAGTGGAGGTCTATGCCCAGCAGTGGGATAGTAACAGGCCGTTACTTTACTTTATATAAGTTTCAACTATGTTCACCAATTTTACAGATTTAATTCAGACTTTGTACACTTACCCAAAAATGGTAATTTGATAATTTGCTTTTGATTTTCTTTTTATTTTTTTATTAAAAAGTTAAAATATAAATAGAGCTTAGAAATAACTAAAAAAACAGACTTTCGAAATAAAATGTAAAAATTAACATGTTTTCGTAATTTTCAACTTTTTTGTTTTTTTTTTAACTCTTTTTTTAAATTTAAATTAATTTTAATTTTAATTTTTTTAACTCATATTTATTTGCAAAACGTCGTTATAATGAAACCTAGAAAGGTTAGATGACTTTATGACCGCGAGTCGTCGTCCTACTTTCCCTATATTACACCATAATCAAGCCGCCGAAAATAGTTTCAATTTAAAATTGGAACAACGCCATGTTTATACCATAGACATTTAAGATGATATACTACTTTTGTTTGCGATCACTTTGTTATATTCAGTACCGGGGTGAAAAGTGTCTGAATGATTTTATTTGCCAAATTACGATGACTTTTTGAATTAGGTCACTTTAATACTAAGCGTGGGATATATAATTTTACTTTGAAACAATGTCAGACTATATTTATTTGGAGGCGATAAATAGATCAAGCTAGATTTCATTTTTTAAAAAAAATTGTTTTATCCCTATTTTTGGGCACTGAAAAAATGTTAAAATACAAAATAGAAATATAATTTAGCTGTCATTTATAAAGTTATCATAGCCAGTGGGAATGGGGCGGACTAAAGTATTAAAAATACCCAGGATCGAGTCACAGATGTCACCAGCCTTTTCTTTGTTTTTTTTTTATATCTATACTAATATATAAAGCTGAAGAATTTGTTTGATTGATTGTTTGAACGCGCTAAGGAACTACTGAACCGATTAGAAAAATTCTTTGAGTGTAAGATATTCCATTTATCGAGGAAGGCTATAGGCTTTATATCATACGCTAAGATGAATAGGAGAGGAACGGCAAAATTTAAAGCGTTCCTTTCGTGCGCTTGTTAAACGGTAATAGTCAAAATTCATGTATGACAAAATTGTTCCCCGCTAAAAGTTCTAAATAAAAATCCACGACAGCATATATGTAGCTTTTAAGTCTAACCCACTTCAACCATTTTTATGGTTATCAAAAGTCCAGTTTGGAAAGGTAAACCTTTTCACGCGGGCGGAGCAGCTGGCGATTGCTAGTCTTTCCATTAAATTACTCAGCAAGGCTCGGACACCTAGGTACTGTATATTCAAAAGATTATAGCGTAAATAATAAAAAAATTCACTATCTCTAACAACAATCTCATGTCGTGTAATGTATTCTTTTATTTATAAAAATATGCGGTTTCTATGTCTGGTATCTTTGTTACAAAATTTCACACAACGTCACAGATGTCTCTATTGTTCGTGTAAAAATAACGGTTTATTGTTATGAATATAATTAACCTTTCCCACACTAGGGAAATTGTGGACGATGATGGCAACACTAGCTTTTGTCTATGGTGGATGTTTTGCTTTTTTAATTACGTCTACAAATTCTGAAATGAACTTTTAATTTACGACGCACTATTTCTTTCTTTTTTTAAAAGATGGAAATGTATAACCGCAACTTAGTTCAACTGGAATGTTCAAAAAACAGTAAAAAATACTGTTTTTCTCGATTTGTGCTAAATTTCATTAATATCGCTCCAACGGAATTGCCGTGAAAACTTAAGGGACGCACATACAGAAAAAACTTAGTTTTGTTTCTATTTTTTTATGGAAGACGAGCCTGGAGGACCGAGCCTGGCTCGATAATTTTATTAAAAGATATAAAAAAATGCAATAAAAAAAAATAAAAGTGAAAGAAATAAATGGTCGGTGACATGTGAGAATTTGTTTCATGTATTTAATCCACCCGTTCACCTATTACAACTTGACAAATGACAGCTAACTTAAGCTTTAAAATCTATTTCAATTTTAGCAGTTTTTTCAATGCACGAAAACAGGGATGAAGCAACATTTTAAACATTTTTAAATAAAATCTAGCTAAATTGATTTTTCCCCTCCTATATGCTGAATTTCGTTATAGCCGTTTCCAGAATTCAGAAAAATATATATACAAGATTAACTCATTTAAATATTAAAGTTAGTATAAGAGTATTTCTTTCCTATATGCGTTAAATTCAAATTCAAAATATTCTTTATTCAAGTAAACTTGTAAACAAGTACTTTTGAATCGTCAACTTTATGGCTAAAATGATGTAAGAAAAATAAAATTAAAAAAAATTTAAATGAAAAATGAAAAATAATAGGGCAGGTGGGGCTTGATCCTAGGTATTTTCACCTCTCTAGACCGCCCTTTACCCAAATGAACTACCATGACTTTACGTTTGACAGCGAAAAATTGTGATTGTATTCAACGTAAATTTCAAAAAGATTTTAGAGCCCTAAAACAGGGATAAAACGACATTTTTTTTTCGGAAAGCTGTTCCTACCGAGAAGAGCCATCAAGAAACTCGGCGGTTGGTTTTATTAAAATATTTTATTGTCACGTAAAGTTAACGGTTGAATTGAAATTAGGTCAGCATATGGTTTTCATTGGACAGCTGGCCATGGGATGCCATAGAAATATCCGCGGTGACGCCATGTGTGTGGACAATATTTCAACATGGCGCGACGTGGGCGATTTGATATATATACTAATATTATAAAGAGGAAAAATTTGTATGTATGTTTGTAATGTTTTCACACAAAAACTTCTGGATCGATTTCAAAAATTCTTTCACCATTGGAAAGCTGCATCTTTACTGAGCAACATAGACTATATTACATTTAAAAAAAATAAGGATCCATATTAAAAATGTAATAAGGTGTAAAAAAATAAAAATTACGCGGGCTTAGCGTGATATTATATAGCCTATAGCTTTCCTCAATGGACTATCTTACACTGAAAGAATTTTTCTAATCGGTCCAGTAGTTCCCGAGTTTAGCGCGTTCAAACAAACAAACTCTTCAGCTTTATATATTAGTATAGACAGAAGTGCGCATAGCAACGCTTGATTCAATAAATAATGTATAAGCGATGTGTAACATGTCGTTTTGAGGCGTTATGTGTTGTTCACGCGAGACGACTTCGTTGGTTCCACAACACTGACCACTTTCGCTACATCCATACTAATATTATTAATGCGAACCTTTGTCTGTCTGTTACGCTACAATTAGAGGTTATATACAGAGCTAACATATGGGAATGCTGTGTGGTATCCGGCTGAGTAGAATATACCACAGATGTAGCGAAAGTGGTCAGTGTTGTGGAAACAACGAAGTCGACTCGCGTTAACAACACGAGGCCTGAAAACGACAAAAATCATGTAATACCATAAAATTTTTCCCCTCTAAAAGTTCTAAATAAAAATCCGCAAAAGCGTATGCCTAACTTGTAAGGTTGACACACTTTAACTAATTTAAGGTTATTAAAAGACTATATTATGGTTTTAATCTTTCCACGCGGGCGGGGCCGCTGGCGATTGCTAGTATGTATTTTATAAGGATATGCTTTACCGAATTATATACAATACTAACTGCGCTTGTTGCTTCGCCTGCGTGGAAATCAGTGTATTTTTTTGTTAATTTGGACATTAAATAAGTTATTGTGACTTAAAGTTATAAGGGATAGAGACATGCTGTCGCGGACTTTTTTGTAGTATTTTAGTAGATCTACAATGCCCTTGTATATAACTTTAGTGTATCTCTGCTGGATTACGCGGCGCACTAATAAACCTGCAAATAGGCAAGTTTTCTTAAAACTGCGCGACCTCTTAAACCGTACAAAAAATACAAAAAAACGTCCTTTTTGAGAAAATAGATCGCATACAGACAGACAGATTTTGGGAACTTTGGTTTTTAATAAGTGTAGATATAGTAGATTTTAAACTTTCGCGATTCATACTAATTAAAATAAAACAACCGGGTCACATCGCGATAATCACGTTACCTTTGTATAAGGTTCGACGTTTCGGCAGAGTTGCATCCACCGTGGTCACGAAATGACTGACCACGTCGTGAGTCAGTTCGTGACCACGGTGGATACAAAGGTAACGTGATTATCGCGATGTGACCCGGTTGTTTATATTTTAATAAGTGTAGATATTATATATAATTCGGTTAACAGACACCATCGTGAGGAAACTTGCATATCTCTAATTTCTGAGATATGTGTGTACCCATCAATCCGCATTGGACCAGCATGGCAAGTCGAACCCCTCTCTCTAAACTAAACAAACACTATGTCCAGCAGTGGGATCTACCTATCTATGTATCTAATTTCAGGGACGCCTGTCGGTGCAGGGCGGGTGGTCAGCTATTCCGGACTATTCCACCCATTTCCCCATGTTGGGACAAGGGTTTCACTGCTGTCCCGACAGTGTCACCTGCTCTCTACCCGTAGCTTTTACGAACCTGATAATATCCCTGAAGGGGATATTTGTCTGATCCTCAACTTCAATTTCATCCTTACCTAGTATCTCCCATCTTGCCAGCGAGTACATAGAGCACTCAGCCATGAGGTGAAGACTCGTTTCTTCACCTTCAGCAGTGGTATAGTAACAGGCCGTTACTTTACTATTACTGCTTGCAATATCTACAAATGAACGGGTTCACGTATCGTCATCATCATCCTCCTGCCCTTATACCACTCTAAGTGGGGTCGGCGCAACATGTTACAAACATTTTGTCAATTGATTTGGCTACGTATTTTACGACCGGCCGCCTACCTGACGTCAACTTACCTTAGTCCTATCTTACGACCACTCGGCAAGAATGAGGATGGTCTATTTTACTCAACCGGATACCACACGGTGGGTCTACTTACCTTAGTCGCCTTATACGACACCTCGTCAAGAAATGAGGTTGGTCTATTCTACTCAGCCGGATACCACACGGCGGGTCGACTTACCTTAGTCGCCTTTTACAACAGCTCGGTAAGAAATGAGGGTGGTACTATTCTATTCAGCCGGATACCACACGGCGGGTCGACTTAACTTAGTAGCCTTTTACAACACCTCGGTAAGAAATGAGGGTGGTACTATTCTATTCAGCCGGATACCACACGGCGTGAACGGGTTCACGTATATAAAGTCCTATTAGCCGACGGCAAAGGTCAACGACATTTTGATGGTTATTTATTTTGACTACAATTCTGGTTGGTACATAACTGCGCGTTACAAATTTTATCGATATCAAGCTTTCTCTTTCTGATCATATGCGGTGAAAGAGGACATGTGTATAACAGCTGTTTCTTTATCTATTTATATCTTATTCTACTAATATTATAAATGCGAAAGTTTGAGGAGTATGAGTGTATGTTTGGTACTCTTACACGACGAACCCACTGAAACATTATTACATAGTATAAAAGAAAGTCGCTTTCTCTGCCTGTCCCTATATCCCTCCCTATGTATGCTTAAATCTTTAAAACTACGTAACAGATTTTGATGCAGTTTTTTTTAATAGATAGAGTGATTAAAAAAGAAGTTTTATATGTATAGTAACATTTAATATGGAGTAGAGAAATACTGTAATTTTTGTGGTTTCTAATGTGATGTCGTAAATAATTACATTTTTATCCGCTTACATTGCAAACGCAGGCTAAACCCTACAAGATTTATCAAAATGATGTACTAAGTATTTGTACACCTTGAAAAGGTCTACAGAAAAGTCCGCGATGGTATATATCTATCTTTTATGAATAATCCACAATAGCATTGACATTTTCTTTTTACGAAAAATAATGCCCTTATTATGAAAGCAATTTTAAACAATACAGCATTAATCCTTATCCAATTAAGTACTTTAAATACATTGTTGATTTAATATAGATCAATATGACCGTTTACAGCATGTAATTTAAATGAACATTTTCGAAGATATTACAGATTTATAATGAAGGTACTTGCGCTTGCCATGTAAGCGGAAAAAAATGTAATTATTTACGACATTACATTAGAAATCTGAAAATTACAGTATTTCTCTACTCCATATTGAATGTTATTATATATATAAACCTTCCTCTTCACTCTATCTATCCAAAAAGTCGCATCAAAATTTGTTGCGTAGTTTTAAAGATTTAAGCATACATAGGGATATAGGGACATAGGGAAAGACACAGAAAGCGATTTTGTTTTATACTATGTAGTGAAGTTAGATTTTTGGGTCTGAGAGGAAGGGTGCAGATTATTTTTGAGCCCACAGAGGTTTTTAACATATCGAGGAACTACGTATTTAGCAAGATTATCTTTTTTATCAAACCATAAAAGATGTTATTGGAACTAATCTATTACACATACCAATCAATCATGTCGACCCAATCTTCAGATATGTAACTCAGAGCGGATATGTTTTCAAAACTACACATATTTACCCTCTTATCAGAGTCGTATCAGTTGTTTCGTGCGACCTTCAGCGATACAAAAATAGCACAACTCGCAATAGTTGTTACTATATGATGTTTTCGCGTCCAATGTTTTGTTTTCGATCTATTGCTAAAATAAACCTGTTCTCGAACCATCTGTGTCCGACTAATTTGAATTCAATCTTTAGTATTTAAATGAGTTAATCTTCTATGTATATACTAGCGGCCTCCCCCTGCTATAGAATATATAGACCATGTCACTTACTTAGTGAACTCAATCACTCAATGCCATCCTCGCGGCATTTTAAATCTGTAATATCTTCGAAAATGATCGTTTAAATTACATACTGTAAACGGCCATATTGATCTATATTAAATCAATAATGTATTTAAGGTACTTAATTGGTTTAATGCTGGATTAAGGAATTAATGCTGGATAAAGGATGGAAGGTATTAATGCTGTATTGTTTAAAATTGTTTCGATAATAAGGCATTATTTTTCGTAAAAAAAAAAAGACAAAAAAATACTATTGTGGGTTATCCATAAGAGATAGCCATATACATCGCGGAGTTTTCTGTAGACCTTTTCAAGGTGTACAAATACTTAGTACATCATTTTGATAAATCTCATAGGGTTCAGCCTGCGTTTGCAATGTAAGCGGGAAAGAATGTAATTATTTACGACATTACAATAGAAACCTCAAAAATGTATTTCTTTACTCCGTATTGAATGTTATTATACATATAAACCTTCCTCTTTAATCACTATATCTATTAACAAAAACTAATAAAAATACTATCTAGTGAAGTACCTGGGTAACCAAGCCTTGCTCGGTTATTTTTTAAAAAGAAATATTTCAAAAGACGTTTTTTATAACATAACCGTTTTGTACTTATCATTAACTAGCGGCCTGCCCCTGCTTCGTCTTCATCTCCGAAAATGTTCATTTAAATTACATACTGTAAACGGCCATATAGATCTATATTTAAATCAACAATTTATTTCAGGTATTTAATTGGATAAGTATTAATGCTGTATTGTATAAAAATTGCTTCAAAAATAGGGCATTATTTTTCGTAAAAAGTAAATGACAAACAATGCTATAGTGGGTTATCCATAAGAGATAGACATATACCATCGCGGACATTTCTGTAGACCTTTTCAAGGTGTACAAATACTTAGTACATTATTTTGATAAATCTCATAGGGTTTAGCCTGCGTTTGCAATGTAAGCGGAAAAAAATGTAATTATTTAAAGAAACATCAAAAATTACGGTATTTCTTTTCTCCGTATTGAATGTTATTATACGTACAAACCTTCCTCTGGAATCACTCTATCTATTAAAAAAAACCGCATCAATATCCGTTGCGTAGTTTTAAAGTTTTATGCGTACATAGGGAAATATGGACAAAGAATGCGACTTTGTTTTATAATATGTAGTGATGTTTATAATATTTAAGGTATGGCTATTAAAGGCTGAAGACATCGATGAAAATTTACTCAGCTTATGTTATTATATGTAAAATACAAAGAAAGATATTGGTTGACATATATAGGAAGTGTTGTTTATCATTATATCTATTTAATTAAATCGATAATGTGTTTAAAAAATTAACCGTGGTGGTTTATTTAAGTATAAATCGCAATCAGCCTATAAAAACACTAAATACGGTGTATTAAATCTATTATCATGTTAGGCGTGTTGTATCCGGCTGAGTAGAATAGACCAACCTCAATTCTTACCGAGGTAAGTTGACCCACCGTGTGGTTTGCGGTTTTAGTAGAATAGACCATCCTCTTTCTTACCGAGATGTCTTAAAATACGACTAAGGTAAGTTGACGTCAGGCAGGCGGCCGGTCGTAACAACGCAGCCAAATCATGTGACAACATGTTACTAACATGTTGTGCCGATCCCCCTTAGAGTGGGATAAGGGCAGCAGAATGATGATGAGTCTATTATCATGTTTCGTTTAACATCTCAACTTTACAGGTAACTCAAATCAGTCAATCAAAATATTTTAACCCCTTGAAGAGACCCATATCGCTTACCAGCGACGAACTATTGAGTTCACGTAAAATTGGCACTAAGGATTTATTGATCCCGTGTGTGTCAGGGTCAGGGGACTAGAATTTTGGTTCTATTTTACAATATTAGACCTGCAGCGGTGCTCAACCACTGTTGCGCGTATCTGACATAACATTAGAGAGCGAAGGTGGCTGGGCAATCGTCTTTCAACAAGACATTGCTTACCCGGTAACCTGTGATTGCATCCTTACCAGAATCCCTTTCTCATCATAAAGATTCCTTATATTCCAAATACAGTCCAGAAATTATATCCAGTCCAGCAAATTTGGCCTATATTAAGTTTGTTGTAACTTTACGAAGTATATTTTAGATTCTCCTTAAAAACAAATCCTTGGGAAACATTCTACTAAAGTTTAGAACGTAAAATAATACTATCAAAGTAACAAACAAGAAGAAAATCATAGATTATCCGTTGTACAAATTAGTGGAAAACATTTGCTTTAATAAATCTACCTGAAAATTTTAATAATTAAGTGTTCCAACAAATAATATCTCACTAAATAGAGAACATTCCAATCCAACTCAGAAGAAAATCGTAGATTCTCAAATAGATAATACTTGAAAAATCATTTTGACAAATCTTTCTATTGCAAAACGTAATAAAAGTTTCAACAAATAATTCCACCATAGACCATAAACTTACGAAGATTCTCGTTTCTCGAATAAATAAATCTTTAAAAACATTCTACCAATCCAATTAAAGAAATTCAAACAAATAAACCCATCAAGAAACAACAAGCAGAAATAATTAAATCATTGGAAAATATTTTCACTAATAAATCTACTCGCGACGTTGAACCTAATTGAAAGTTGCAACAAATAATTCCATCGTTACGTAACGGAATATTCCAATCCAACTTAAAAAATTCCAATTCATTCCAATACAATCCCGATTCAATCCAGAGATAGCACTCGGTGCAATCTCGCAGCCAACGTTCGGCGGCCGTTGGGCTGCTGTCCGTTGACCAGGGCTCTCTTTTGGTCAGGTACTAGGGTCTTCGCGCCCGGCCGCTCAAACCGTCGGGTCGACGAGCCGTGGGGGAATCGGTGCGGGCATAAACAACGACAGATTAGCCGCTGCTTGCTCCAGCTCCAGCTTAGGTAAGTCTCTACATAGAAATACTATACATACATACATACTACATTGAATACTAGTTAGAGAGAAAGAATAATTTATAGAATTAAGCTTTGTAGAGCGAGACCCCGTAAACCCCAGACCTTCGTCATTTTATAAAAGCTTAAAGTTTGTAGGTGCATGCTCCCAACACAGATAAGAACGATGGTAGATTATGAAAATTAGGTCATAGTGGCTTTGGGAGATACGCGGTACTCAAGGTTGCAAAATGCCTAATATTACCTTCAGAATAATATTATAAATTAAATATACGGTAAAATAACCCGTTTTTCTTCTGAGAACAGAAAAAAAACAACGCACATAGTCAAAATTGTGTTTATTTTATTGCTAAATAAAACGCGAACGAAGTCGCTAGTACACTATAGTAGTATTAAAAAGTTGCCACCTGCGTTGCTATAAAACTAACATACTATGTATAATATACTAACATTTTTAGTGGAGGTTAAAGAAAATCCAGGAAACATAAAATTAAAATTCATAATATTTTATTACTTATTCAAGTAAAGTTGGATACAAGTGCTTTTGAATCGTCAACTTTACTGCTGGTTCGGGAAGCTGTTCCTACCAAGAAGAGCCAGCAAGAAACTCGGCGGTTGCTCTTTTAAAAATATAATTCTTAATACTAGTTTCATTATACTAATGTATAATGTCTTGTACAGGGTATAAGACGGCTATATCCACATATTTTTATCATCTAAGTAATCAGCTTCCTTTTAACAGTGTTTTAAAGTGCTGTAATGGTGAAGCTAAAATTGATTGCGGAATTTCATTATAGAATCTTATACCCAAACCCACAACCGACTTACGTACTGTTGCAAGGCGCAAAGAAGGAGCCGCAAGCTTTTGTCGGTTCCTACTTTGTGTATAATATACATCACCTATCTATACTAATATTATAAAGAGGAAAAATGTAATGTTTTCAGACAAAAACTACTGGATTGATTTAAAAAATTCTTTCACCATTAGAAAGCTGCATCTTTACTAAGCAACATAGGCTATATTACATTAAAAAAAAATAGGGATTCGTTATAAAAATGTAATAAGGTAAAAAATTTGTCATAAAAATCTGTCATCGCATGCGCTGCGGAAAATATATAATAAAAATAAATCTATAGTCCTACTTAGTACTTTTCACTGCGATGAGATCGGTATGACGCCGATGAAACCGCAGGATATTACTAGTCCTTTTATAATTCTTTATATTTTCGACATGTCAGTGGTGCGTCACCACGCCTGACGTAAATGCGTCAGAGATGGCAACAGCCGCCACATTTAATTACCCTGCGGGCAGCGAATCTTTGATACTAGTATAGTATGTACATTCCTTAGGTGCCGATTCACCCTCCGCTCGCGCCACACCCCGATCATGTTGAGAGCGGGCGCGAGACACCCGGATGCTGACGAAGGAGCGTCGACGTCCCGCGACCGCGACAGCCGCCTGCGACAGCTGTACGCGACCCTCAACGAGTACCTGCAGCTCGAGCACAAGTTCCAGCCGAGGCTGTGTCTGCCCAGTGACGGGGAGGTGAGTACTAGATGATACATAGGAAGCATCCTTAGGTTTACGTTCTCCAACGCTAGTAGAGCTTCATACAACAGCGTGATGACCAGTCACAGTCATACCACCAGCCCTCCACTACACGTCGCCCTAAGCCGCGGTCCGGCCTCACAGGTGACACCCTTAGGACGACGTTCCCCATAGCTAGTAAAGCTTCATACAACATCGTGATGCCTAGTCACAGTCATACTACCAGCCCTCCACTACACGTCGCCCTAAGCCGCGGTCCGGCCTCACAGGTGACACCCTTAGGACGACGTTCCCCATAGCTAGTAAAGCTTCATACAACATCGTGATGCCTAGTCACAGTCATACTACCAGCCCTCCACTACACATCGCCTAAGCCGCGGTCCGGCCTCACAGGAGGCACCCTTAGGACGACGTTCCCCATAGCTAGTAAAGCTTCATACAACATCGTGATGCCTAGTCACAGTCATACTACCAGCCCTCCACTACACGTCGCCTAAGCCGCGGTCCGGCCTCACAGGAGGCACCCTTAGGACGACGTTCCCCATAGCTAGTAAAGCTTCATACAACATCGTGATGCCTAGTCACAGTCATACTACCAGCCCTCCACTACACGTCGCCCTAAGCCGCGGTCCGGCCTCACAGGAGGCACCCTTAGGACGACGTTCCCCATAGCTAGTAGAGCTTCATACAACAGCGTGATGACTAGTCACAGTCATACCACCAGCCCTCCACTACACGTCGCCCTACGCCGCGGTCCGGCCTCACAGGAGGCACCCTTATGACGACGTTCCCCATAGCTAGTAGAGCTTCATACAACAGCGTGTTGACTAGTCACAGTCATACCACCATTCTTCCTCTACATGCCGCCCTAAGCCGCGATCCGGCCTTACAGGAGGCACCCTTAGGACGACGTTCCCCATAGCTAATAGAGCTTCATACAATAGCGTGATGACTAGTTACAGTCATACCACCAGTCCTCCACTAAACGTCGCCCTAAGCCGCGGTCCGATCTCACAGGAGGCGCCCTTAGGACGACGTTCCCCATAGCTAGTAGAGTTTCTGCGCTATGCTTTCTCTGCTTTCTTTTTAGTTATGTATATCACTCGACATTGGAGCAAAGATTTAAGTTAGTTTTAACTTGTACAGCTTAAGATTTGAACTCAATGGATTACAATGTTCAGAGAAACATTGATTGCGGAGCAAGTTTCCACACACAAAGGTGTTTTCCGCTCGACCTTCTATACATTTGCATAGTTCGAAGGTTTCCTTTCGCAACGGCTTGTCGTTAACGACGACATGATTCTGTATTTGATATTTGCAGTATATTGTTATCGGTGACCTTTGTTTTTGTACTTTGCACTCGAATTTAATATCGAATCGAAGCTTTATTTGAATGTGCTGTTTTTTTCAAATAATTATATGAGACACGTCCATCACGCAATGTTACTTTAATACTTGTAGTACCTGGGTAACCGAGTCTTGCTCGGTAAGTTTTTAAAAGATATAAAAAAAAGAAAGAAGGCGCCGATGGCATGTGGGATTCAAACTCGAGTTGTGAACATTTTCGGTCCGCGCGTTACCCATCGGCTATCGCAACATTACGTATGACAGCTAAAAAAATACTTTGCTTTCAATTCTACATTATAAGATATTTTTAACTTGTATATATTATTTTCAAAATATCGGAATCGGCTCCCAACGATTTTCCTGAAATTCAGCATGTATGGGGAGAAAAATCACATCAAAAGGAGAAAAATCACATAAAATCAATCAAAGAACATTTTGGGGGAAAAAAATCAATCTAGCTAGGTTTTATTTAAAAAAAAATTGTGTTATTCCTGTTTTTGGATATTAAAAATATGTTACATTGTAGAATTGAAAGCAAATGATTATTTTGTCATCATCGTTTATCATCAGCGCCTTCTTTCTTTTTTAAATAAAAAAAATATTATCTTTTAAAAAATTACCTAGTACTAACTAATTATATGTTCAAAATTTTGATTCTGAAAAAATATTTGACACACTGATTTTGAATTGTGTGTTAACAGAACGGCGAGGTGACGACGGGCGCCCGCGACGGCGCCGCTCACGTGTTGCGCTGTCTCAAGGTGTGGTTCGACTTGCCCGCAGATGTCCTCATAAGCGCCATCAACCTCTTTGATCGGTGAGTAGCTTTGGGACCTTCATCGACCAAAAAGTTCTTGTAAGGCGGACATTCTTGAATTTGAACCGCAAAGACGGAAATGGAATTTTCGCTGACTTTTATGGTGAGGGGAAAGTGAGGGGGCGGTTTTTTCTCGCTAGTTCCTCTGACATAATCAGATGCCGTAATTACCCTCATACACAAGAAAGGGGACATCAAAAAGCTCGATCATTACCGACCCATTAGTCTATTATCCCATTTATACAAACTGTTTTCGAGAATAATAGTAAACAGACTCGAAAACAAGCTGGATTTCTTCCAACCAAGGGAACAAGCGGGCTTTCGTGCAGGGTTCAGTACAAACGACCAACTTCAGGCGCTTAAAACCGTGATCGAAAAATTTTACGAGTACAGGAAGCCACTTGCCCTTGCCTTTATTGACTACGAAAAAGCGTTCGACTTCGAAGAAGCTCTAGTTAAATGCCGGATCGACGAGAGGTATATCCAAATCTTAAGCCATCTCCATCAAAATGCTACAGCATGTGTCTCTGCACAAGAAAACCAGAAAATTTCATTTACAAAGAGGTGTGAGACAGGGAGATACTATATCACCAAAGCTGTTCACACTAGCCTTGGAATCTATATTTCAAAAGATGGAATGGTCCAAAAAAGGATTGGTGATAGACGGCGAGAGGCTCTCCAACTTAAGATTTGCCGACGATCTAGGGCTGGTGTCCGACAGCATCGAAGATCTTGTGTCCATGTTAGAAGACCTAAGAACGCAATCTAAAAAGGCAGGCCTAATGATGAACACGGATAAAACCAGAATTATGACCAATATCTCAGATGTCACAAATTACCAGCTTCCAGTAGACACAGTGACGGAATACATTTATTTAGGTCATAAAATTACATTAGGCTTCGAAAACCAAACGGCGGAAGTAGAGCGAAGAGTAGCACAAGCTTGGGCAGCATTCGGAGCAAACAGACAGATTCTCTGTGGTAAAATTCCTCTCCACTTAAGAATAAAGGTATTTGAGCAATGTGTCATGCCCGTGCTCACCTATGGAACGGAAACCATGACGTTTACGCAAAAATCAGCTGAAAAGTTTAGAGTTGCGCAGAAGGGAATGGAAAGAGCAATGCTTCGTATCACTCTGCGTGACCGGAAACGGAACACTTGGATTAGAAATAAGACCAAAGTAAGAGACGTCATGGCTGTGATTGCAAAAAAAAGGTGGACATGGGCGGGACACATTGGAAGAATGGAATCAACACGGTGGGCGAAAAGAGTACTCGAGTGGAGACCCAGAGCCGATAGCAGAGGGCGTGGCAGACAACCGCAGCGCTGGGTTGATGACATCAGGCGACACGGAGGCCGTGACTGGATGAAACGGGCACAAAACCGCCGGGAGTGGAAAGCGAGGGAAGAGGCCTACGTCCAGGAGTGGACTGATAAAAGGCCACCATGATGATGATGATCGCCGGTTTCTATACATTCATTATGTGTTATTATGTGTATGTGTTATGTGTTATGTTATTGTAAGTTTATGTAAGTTAATATTTTTCACATTTATTTTTCTTGTATTTTATTAATTAATATGTAATTTAACTTGTATGTGTGTTATTTTATTTACAGCTTCCTGACCAAGATGAAGGTCCGTCCGTGCCACGTGCCCTGTATCACCGTGTCCTGCATGAACATCGCCATCGACGAGCACGCAGCCCTCTCCCGCCAGCCGAGGAACGTGACCGTAGAGGAATTGGGTCAGTTGATGATATAAACTCATTTTTTACAATAAAATACACATAATAATAATAGTAGATTATGATAATTTTGCATAATAAGGGTTCTTATAACAAGTGTGTGTTTTATAATATCACACGAGTGTTATAAGACCAAGTTATGTACAGTGTCATACACTACTTTATCTACTCTCATACTATAATACGTAAAACAATATTAATAAAAACCAAACTTTGTTATAAGAACCAAATATTGAAAAGATTTTTAAACATCGATTGCGCATGCGTGTTGCTTCGCCGCGGACTCGTTCATTGAAACCTTTTTGAGGTAAAGGTTCAACCTTGGTCCAGCTGGAGGTTGTATAGGTATATCGTTATGATTAAAAAGTTATATTATAATACAGGTGTGCATATAAGACCTGTATCGTAATGTCAATTGTTATCGCTTGCGCATGCAAAAATGCAAAAAGATTCTGCCTAATATTTAAAATTTATAAAATAAAACAATAATATAACACCACTTCATATCACTACATATTATAAAACAAAGTCCATATTTCCGTATGTACGCATAAAACTTTAAAACTACGCAACCGATTTTGATGCGGTTTTTTTTAATAGATAGAGTGATTCCAGAGGAAGGTTTGTACGTATAATAACATTCAATACGAAGTAGAGAAATACTGTAATTTTTGAGGTTTCTGTAAATAATTTCTTTTTTTCCGCTTACATTGCAAACGCAGGCTAAACCATACGAGATTTATCAAAATGATGTACTAAGTATTTGTACACCTTAAAAAGGTCTACAGAAAAGTCCGCGATGGTATATATCTATCTCTTATGTATAACCCACAATAGCAGTTTTTTTCATTTACTTTTTACAAAAAATGATGCCTTATGTTCAAAACAATTTTTATACAATACAGCATTAATCCTTATCCAATTGAGTACCTTAAATAAATTGTTGATTTAATATAGATCAATATGGCCGTTTACAGCATGTAATTTAAGTGAACATTTTCGGAGATATTACAGATTTAAAATCCCGCGAGGATGCCGCGCTTAGACCTATAAGCACTTCGAATTTAGCAGCGACCGGAGGCGCAACTAAATGTCCTTCTTTCAAGTCTATATTGTCTAATGATAAGAAAGCTATGAATGTTGTATGTAAAGACATTGTCTAATCAATTGTAAAAATAAATAATATCACTACATAGTATTAAACAAAGTCGCATTCTCTGTCTGTCCCTATGTCCGTATATCCCTATGTATGCTTTAATCTTTAAAACTATGCAACAGATTTTGATGCGGTTTTTTTTTAATAGATAGAGTGATTTTAGAGGAAGGTTTACATGTCTAATAACATTCAATATGGAGTAGAGAAATACTGTATTTTTTGAGGTTTCTAATGTGATGTCGTAAATAATTACATTTTTTTCCGCTTACATTGCAAACGCAGGCTAAACCCTACGAGATTTATCAAAATGATGTACTAAGTATTTGTACACCATGAAAAGGTCTACAGAAAAGTCCGCGATAGTAAATGTCTAACTCTTATGGATAACCCACAATAGCAGTTTTTGTCATTTACTTTTTACGAAAAATGATGCCTTATGTTCAAAGCAATTTTTATACAATACAGCATTAATCCTTATCCAATTAAGAACCTTAAATATATTGTATATTTAATATTGATCAATATGACCCTTTACAGCATGTAATTTAAATAAACAGTTTCGAAGTTATTACAGATTTAAAATGCAGGGGCCGCGCCGCGAGCCTATAAATAGCGCGTCGGAGGTCGCGGTTCGCCTCTCGGCGATGCTTCCGCGCTCGCCCGTCTTATCGGTGACGCTGTCAAAGCCATTAGGGCTAACAGCATTAGTCATATTCGAAAAAAAAAACGCGGTTCGCCCTTTAACCATTTGAATTTAGCAGCGATTGGACGCATTTATGATCGGAGCTCTCTAGCGAGGAAAATAACAATCACTACATATTATAAAACAAAGTCCATATTTCCCTATGTATGCATAAAACTTTAAAACTACGCAACAGATTTTGATTCGGTTTTTTTGAATAGATAGAGTGATTCCAGAGGAAGGGTTGTACGTATAATAACATTCAATACGGAGTAGAGAAATACCGTAATTTTTGAGGTTTCTGTAAATAATTACATTTTTTTCCGCTTACATTGCAAACGCAGGCTAAACCCTACGAGATTTATCAAAATGATGTACTAAGTATTTGTACACCTTGAAAAGGTCTACAGAAAAGTCCGCGATGGTATATGTCTATCGCTTTTGGATAACCCACAATAGCAGTTTTTTTCATTTACTTTTTACGAAAAATAATGCCTTATTTTTGAAGCAATTCTTATACAATATAGCATTTATCCTTATCCAATTAAGTACCTTAAATAAATAGTTTATTTAATATCGATCAATATGGCCGTTTACAGCATGTAATTTAAGTGAACATTTTCGGAGATATTACAGATTTAAAATGCCGTGAGGAGGCCGCACTTCGCCCTATAACACTTCGACTTTAGCAGCGATGTCGCTCTTTCAAGAGTTTGTTTAAAGACATTCTGTAATTAATTGTAAAAATAAAATACATAGGGAAAATATAAAAGTAAATAAGTAATAATGTACTATATGAATTTAGATATTCCAAAGATAGCAGGAAATCTTCTTGGTATAGGGAAAGGAAATTGTTTTTCTCCAAATTTAACGCTACGGCCACGGGCAGTAATGAATAAATCAAAACAACTGGATCAATTTTAATCATTTTTTTTACACTGACATGGGATATATATTTTTAACCCGTGCGAAGCAGGGGCAGGCCGCTAGTTATATATATAAAATCATTAAATTCACACTCGTACTGGTGTAACCATTTTTAAGACATGGAGGTGCATAAACATTAGTCAGTATGTCCGTAACTGTAAATGTTATTGCAAAGTACTCACTTTTATATATTCTTTCGAGCTAATTAAGTTAGTGTTATTGGAAGAGACTAGTGTCTAACACAGGCTATCAATACAGGCTCCAAGCTTTAAACGCTACTGCTCAAGTAGTACAAAGGTAATGAGAATATTATTTTGCTATAATCCGCGATAAAGCGATTTATTGCGGATAATAGCACAATAATATTCTCATTACTTTTGTATTATGGACCTCCGCAAAGTAACGCCTAATTCTATAAATTATTGCTCAAGTAGTATTAATTTGTTGTAAGTTCGATTTAAATTGTATAGTTTAGAGTCGGAATGTTACATTTTGGAGTCAATAAAGATTTATTATTATTATCTTATACCAGATCTTCCAATGTAATATTCTTTCTTTCGTTCCCAGTGTCAGTGTCGCAGTCGGCGTGCACCGCGGGCGACGTGTCGCGCATGTCCCGAGTGATCACGGACAAGTTGTCACTCGCCGACCGCTGCTCGGTCACGCCACTGCACTGGCTGCGCCTGTTACGGTCTCTGGTCACCGCCGCCGCCGACTCGCTCAGTCTGCACACGCTCGTCCTACCGGTGCGTATGGAAATCCGGCTCGAAGGACCATATTTATATGCACATATCGAAAGTTAAATTAAACTTATCGAATTCAAAATTAGGTTTAATTGAGTTAGTGCGTTGTAATCCGTATTTCAATGCGGCCTATTACTGTAGTGGGAATTAGCCGCTGATACATGATTTTTGAAGAACTTTCGCCGTTTACTCAGAGCACGCAAAAAGCTTTAAACTTTGCCGTTTTCGCAACATTTTTTATTGCTGCTCCTCTCCTATTCATCTTATCGTGATGTTGTATAGCCTCTAGCCTTTCTTAACTTACGCTTAAAGAATTTTTCACATCGGTCAAGTAGTTCCTGAGATTAGAGCGTTCAAACAATCAAACAAACAAACTCTTCAGCTTTTTATATTAGTATAGATTATTTGAGGGGATCAGAATCAAAAATAGCTAAATACTAAAGTCGCAATCAATTTTAAATATTTGTATTACAGTTTGTAGGAGACTTAAATATTGATATTATTTAAATTCACGGTGATTAAATGTAATGTGTGTTTGATATTGACGTGACAAAGTCTTAAATTAGGTTGCGGCTTGGAGTCACTCATGAAAAAGTGTAACGCCCGCTCACGTCTGTTACGATGAGTCACTCCCACTCCCACTCCGATCCATCACATTTAAAAAGACGTTGTCACGTAAAATCTTTGCCCGTAAAACCGACTTTACAGGCAACCTTTTTTTTTTTTTATTTGTCGAAACTCCCACATAATACAAAATTTTCATTTTACTTAATTTGATTTAATTTTGGTTATAACTAGCTTTGATTATAACCCCCTTATTTGTGTTTCTTTATATAACACCTTTGTCCCCAGGAGAGTGAGCTCATAAATCTACTCGAGATAGCAGTCTGCGATGCTGGTTGCGTCAACGCCAGGACCAGCGAACTGGCCCTCGTTCTAGTATATCATCAGCTGGGTAAGTTAATACTATAATTTATTTAAATTCAAATTCAAAAAATTCTTTATTCAAGTAGACTGTTTACGGTACTTTTGAATCGTAAAATGTTTTTAAAGAAGCTACCACTGATTCGGAAGTTTGGTCCTAAACTCTGCGGATAATCTTTTAAAAGAATAATTACAATTTGATTGATGGTTACAAGATAATCGTTGCAGCTTGGTGCACAGATTATCTTGTCTGCAGTTAAGATATGGTACTATCACTCCTATACAATATCCTTACTAACTTAAAGTTTAATATCTGGGTGACCGAGCTTCGCTCGGTAATTTTTTGCAAAAAAAGAACTTAAAAAAAAAAGAAAAAACAATGATTTCGTTGGGGATCGATCCTTGGCATTCACATTTCTTGAGGCTGCCCGTTACCCGAATAAGCTACGTCGACTTGACAGTTAATGGCGAAAATTTAATTCAATTTAAATGTTAATGTTTTTTAATGCCCAAAAACAGGGATAAAACAATATTTTTTTTACATAAAACCTAGCTAGATCAATTTTTCTCCCCCAAAACCTCCTACATGCTGAATTTCAGGAAAATCGTTGGAGCCGTTTTTGAGATTCAGAAAATATTTATATATACAAGATTAACTCATTTAAATATAAAGATAATACAATAATCCTCAATTGTATAGTAAGCTTTATGTAGCAACATCGTTTTGAGATGATTTCTAAAATTGTGTAAAAATTAAAATTTCTTATTACCATCATTCTACGCCGCGTGGTATCCGGCTTGATAGAATAGACCATGCTCATTTTTTACCGAGGTATCGTAAAAGGAGATTAAGTTAAGTTGACTCACCGTGTGGTATTCAGTTGAGTAGAATAGACAACTCTTTCTTACAGAGGTGTCGTAAAAGGCGACTAAGCTAAGTCGACCAGCCGTGTGGTATCCGGCTGAGTAGAATAGACCACCAATTTTTTACCGAGATATCGTAAAAGGAGACTAAGTTGACTCGCCGTGTGGTATTCGGTAGAGTGGAATAGACAACTCTTTCTTACCGAGGTGTCGTAAAATACGACTAAGGTAAGCTGACGTCAGGCATATCTCTATAGAATTCTGGGGATATGTATAACCTACCAATCCGCATTGGAGTGTGGTAGGTCTTAGCTCCAACCCTTCCACAAACGGAGAGAGGAGACCTATGCCCAGCAGTGGGATAGTAACAGTTACTTTTTGTACAGAGAAAGAACTGGTTGAGCTGAGTCGCAAGGCTGCCGAGGGTCAGAGCGAAGGTCCTGGTGGTGGTGGTAGTGCGGTACCCGAAGACGCCTACTACCTATACGAGTTTGCTGCCCAATTACAAGCGCATTGCCATGTGAGTGATTTGGACTAAACAGCTTCTTACATTATTTATTTACTAGTAATATCCCGCGGTTTCACTCGCGTACAAACCCGTCACATGGCAGTAGAAATTCTACTAAGTCAGACTATAGATTTATTTTTGTTAAATATATCATCAACAGTTTCCGCAACGCGTTTTATGACTAGCTTTTTACACCTTACTACATTTTTATTACGGATCCCTATTTTAAATGTAACTAGTGGCCTGCCCCTGCTTCGCACGGGTATAAAATATATATCCCATGTCAGTCAGTGTAAAAAAAATGATTAAAATTGATCCAGTAGTTTTGATTTATTCATTACTGCCCGTGGCCCGCAAGCGTTAAATTTGTAGAAAAACAATTCTCTTCTCCCTATACAATGAAGATTCTCTACTATCTTTGGAATATCTTAATTTATATACTAAAAAAAATACTTTTTTTACTTATTTACTTTTATTTTTTTCCCATGTATTTTATTTTTACGATTAATTACAGAATGTATTTATATACAACATTCACAACTTCCTTGTCATTAGACAATACAAACATGTTTTCTTTAAAGGTTACTCTTGAAAGAGCGACATATAGCTGCTAAATTCGAAGTGCTAAGGGCGAAGAGCCGTCTCCGGCGCGATATGTATAGGCATACGGCGCGCTGCCGCAGATTTAAAATGCCCCTGCATTTTAAATCTGTAATATCTTCGAAACTGATCATTTAAATTACATGCTTTAAACGGCAATATTGATCTATATTAAATCAACAATGTATTTAAGGTATTTAACTGGACAAGAATTAATGCTGTGGTGTATAAAAAATTGATTTAAAAATAAGGCTATATTTTGCGTAAAAAGAAAATGACAATAAAATTCTATTGTAGATTATCCATAAGAGATAGACATATAACATCGCGAAGTTTTCTGTAGACCTTTTCAAGGTGTACATATACTTAGTACATTATTTTGATAAATCTCGTAGGGTTCAGCCTGCGTTTGCGATGTAAGCGAAAAAAATGTAATTATTTACAACATCCCATTAGAAACCTCAAAAATTACAGTATTTCTCTACTTCATATTGAATGTATAATTATACATATACACCTTCCTCTTGAATCACTATCTATCCAAAAAACCGCATCAAAATCTGTTGCGTAGTTTTAAAGATTTAAGCATACATAGGGATATAGGGACATAGGGACGGACAGGGAAAGCGACTTTGTTTTATACCATGTAGTGATGACTCGACTCGACTAGTGCTGTAGTGGAGTGTTGGTATTGACGGCGTTTAGTGATACGGGTGATTTGTCCTGTATGTATGAGGTATATGAATGATGCATGCTTCATATGCTGCTTGGTACATAGGTTCTCTTAACAAACGCGGACTACAGCAAAGTAATTTTATTGTAACTTCATTAGTTACCCGGGTTCTGGCGGCGTATAGTGATACGTACTTATCTTGCATGTATGAGGTATGTGAATGTTGCCCGTTTCATACACTTTGCCTTACATATATTCTCTTAATAAACGCGGACAACAGCGAAATAATTTTATTGTAACTTCATTAGTTAATTTTATTGTAACTTGATTAGTAGTGCAACAATTTGGTAAAGCACATTCTATTCAAGGCATATTGCCAATCATTTTACACGTGCAGTCTTTGGGTTACATATACGCAGAGGGCCTACAACGACCTGCGTATCCAATATAACAATGGGTTCAGAATGCCGTTGGGGCTACCACGTTTCTGCAGTGCGTCACTGATGTTTGCTGAAGCTCGTATTAATCATTTTTATGGAATAATGAGGATAAGAGCAGCATCAGTGATGAATAGAATACGGTGAAGCTCTAACAGTATTCTGAAAGTGCTGAGTGAAAAACCTGATAATACATTTATGAAGCACTGGATTTGAATGCATACGAAGTCCCAGTGCTTCAAAAATGGAAGGTATGGAATAATTTAATTAGTACCTAATAGTCACATACCTAACATAGTCTATAAGATTTATTTTATACTAACAAAATGGATGTTATGTCTGTAATCAATAAATTATTATTATTATTTTTAATTTTTTTATTCTCAGCTTTTTTAAGGCTGGTTTAACCCCCATTTACGGGCTGTCGCCAAGTAAATGAAGTGTGTGGTGTGTAGTTTTTAATTAAGTACTTTTTTTGGGTTATCAATGTGTATTCGTTGTTATTATTATTATTATTATTAGTTACCCGAGTTCGAACCCGTGACATTCTCGTCGCACACGGTCCCACTGTTCCATCGTGTATTGACGATATGCAATTGCAATTCCAGATGACGGACGCTTCCCTGGTGAGCGCGAGGAACCTGGTCCGAGGCGTGGTGGCGCGGTACGAGGCCAGGCAGGCCGCGCCCCAGCGGCAGCGGCTGGTCTGGCGACTCTCCGAGCGTACACTCAAGGTGAAGACTAGCTTTATACATACTAATATTATATATCTGAAAGGTCTCTGTCTTTCTTACGGGTTATCCTCTGGATCACTATCGCATACAGGTGATAAAAGTACCTAGACATACTGAGAAAAGTACCTAGACATACGTGCGCGCACTTACCCACTTACACGCCCCCATACACCACGCCTCCATATATACGCACGCTCCATACACGCATACATCAAACGCACGCACGCTCCAGACGCACGCGTGTACCACACACGCACGCTCCAGACGTAGGTATGTACTACACACGCACGCTCCAGACGCATGCGTGTACCACACACGCACGCTCCAGACGTAGGTATGTACTACACACGCACGCTCCAGACGCACGCGTGTACTACACACGCACGCTCCAGACGTAGGTATGTACTACACACGCACGCTCCAGACGCACGCGTGTACCACACAGGCACGCTCCAGACGTAGGTATGTACTACACACGCACGCTCCAGACGCACGCGTGTACTACACACGCACGCTCCAGACGTAGGTATGTACTACACACGCACGCTCCAGACGCACGCGTGTACCACACAGGCACGCTCCAGACGTAGGTATGTACTACACACGCACGCTCCAGACGTAGGTATGTACTACACACGCACGCTCCAGACGTACGCATATACTACACACGCACGCTCCAGACGTACGCATGTACTACACACGCACGCAACACACCAAACGCACATCACACGCACTCACAAAACACGCAAGCACTCACCCAACGCACGCACGCACCACACATACACACGCACCACATTCATATACATAAAAAACACGTAATATTCTAAAGTTAGAGATATCTTTATTTCTCATTAAGTATACATTATTCACTTATATGAGATAATAACTTAATACTAAACTCACTGGGCATTAAAAATTATTTTCTGAAATTACCCACATTTTATTAAACTTATTTGAAAACAAAAACATAGATATAAAACGCAACACTGGAAGTCTACTGTGTAAAAATGGTATTACTGGCTAAAGATTACTATATGACCTAGTTACAACAACAATATTGGCAAAATCTGTCTCAATTATTATTATCTACACTAATATATAAAGCTGAAGAGTTTGTTTGTTTGATTGTTCGAACGCGCTAATCTCAGGAACTACTAGATCAATTTCAAAAAATATTTCAGTGTAAGATAGTCCATTTATCGAGGAAGGCTATAGGCCAGTGTTTCCCGCCCTTTTTTGGTCCATGCCCCCACTTTAAAAATTATTTTGCCCCCTTAAGTAACATACATTTTTTTTTTGTTATATTTGGTACCGAAATCTAGCATTGCACTTAAATGGCCCAGTGCGAAAGGCTTAAACTCGTGTCGAGTTGTCCCCCCCCTTAACCATCAAATTGCCCCCCTGTGGGTCGTGGGCCCCACGTTGGGAAACACTGCTATAGGCTATATAACATCACGCTAAGATGAATAGGAGAGGAGCAGCAATAAAAAGTACTACGAAAACGGCAAAATTTAAAGCATTTCTTGCTTGCTAAGTAAACGGTAATAGTTATTAAAAAATCTTCAAACTTTCGCATTTATAATATTAGTAGGAAGTAGGATAGGCCTACAAACCAGTCAATTGAATGATTTTGAATTAGAATTTTCTTACAGTATTCTAATTCTAATTCCAATTCAGGTGCTCCGTCCAACGGACCGTCTAACGTCGCTGTTGCCTACAATAGAGGAGCAACACTTTGCCGTCGACACCACGCCCAAACGTAACAGGTACATACAGTTATTGTGGCAACATTGACGATAGCATTTGACTAAAACTTTTCCGTTATACTCTGAGATTAATACCATCCGGCTGAGTGGAATAGACCACTCTCATTGCTTACCGACGTGTCGCAAAAGGCGACTAAGGTAAGTTGACCCATTTTGTGGTATCTGAGTAGAATTGACCATCCTCTTTTTTTAACGCGGTATCGTAAAAGGCGACCCACCGTGTTGTATCCGGATGAGTAAAATAGACCACCCTCATTTCTTACCGAGCTATCGTAAAAGGCGACTAAGCTAAGTTGACCCACCGTGTAGTATCTGACTGAGTAGAATAGACCACCCTCATTTCTTACCGAGGCGTCGTAAAAGGCGACTAAGGTAAGGCGACCCACTGTGTGGTATGCGGCTGAGTAGAAAAGACCACCCTTATTGCTTACCGAGGTGTCTTAAAAGGCGACTAAGGTAAGTTGACATCAGGCACGCGGCCGGTCGTAAAATAGCTTAATCATGTTACAACATGTTACGACCCCACTTAGAGTATACGGGCAGCAGAATGATGATCAAATCAAAATAATCTTTATTCAAATAAGCTCTTTCAAGCACTTTTGAATCGTCAAGGATCAATATGGTTAATGAAGCTACAACTGGTTCGGAATGTTGCTCTTACCGAGAAGAACCAGAAAGAAACTCGGCGGTCAATCTTTTAAACATTTTCAATTTTACATTATTAAACCGCAGTCCTGTATGAAGCTGAAAAGATTTTCGAATCCAGGCTTTTTTATCATCCAAATAATCTTCAATTTTGTAATATGCTTTACGCACAGATACATCTCTTATACTTAACTTAAACCTTTGATAATTTTGTTATCATTAATTCCAGATCAGGAAGTGAAAGCAGCGAGAGTGAAGAGACCTCGGACTGGCCCCGCAGTCCGGTTTTGCCCGTCTACTGCGACAACTGAAAGACATGCGCGAACGTGGCTGAATACCTACCATTGTCTATGGCGATGCGCGTCTATGGAACCATGGCTGTAAATAGATAGATGAATTCCGATGAACAAGTCTCGATACATGTCTGTTGTAATATAAAAAATTAACTGAACATTTGAAGCCCTTAAAAAAATGGCTGTATATCTTCAACCTTTGCCAGAAAAAAATTCAGCTGAATATGTTTAAATCTGTGCTGATAGTTAAAGGTTTTGGCTGTATGTGTTATTACTATAGCCTCAATAAAGTCACTGAAATTTAAAAAAAAGGATTCGATTTTCATGGCATTAGTTCAAAAAATTTTAAAAAAAGTTGAAGAAAAAAAATTGAAAAAAAAGCTTGTTTTTGGCGTTAAAAATTTCGGCTGAATATGTTTAAATCGCTACGTCGTTAAAGATTTTGGCTGTATGTGTTATTACCATAGCCTCAGTTAAGACACTTAAGTACCAAAAAAGGTTTTGACTATCGCATTATATTAGCCGCAAAATGGTTAAATATGTTTAAATCGTTTTATAAATTTGCAGAAAAAAATTTAAATAAAGCTTGTTTTTGGCGTCATAATCAGTGTAAATGGTTGAAAGTTACTAAAAAAAAACAATGTCATATAAATAGTTTATGATCATATACATAATATGAAAATGTAACTTATTTATAGACGGCAGATATTTAAACATATTTTGGCTGAAAATTTGAAAATCTTTGCCTTATTCTTAAGTTCAAAAAAAATTATATTATGCAACAGATACATAAAAACAACTTGGCTGCAAAACATGTAACCTTAGCTATGTACAATGGAAACAATGGTAGCTATCCACGAGACTTCGCGTGTTCAATAACAGACAGAAATTTACATAATAATTAGATAATAGACATTTTTTTTGAAATATCTAAAAAAAATCTTGATATATTTTACGAATAAATTTTTTTTCGAAATATTTTCAAGTTTTATTACGAGGGCACCCGATGGAGTTGTTTGCCATTTCGCGTTTAATGTAAAAAAATTACCAAAATTTTTTCGCAATTGTCATTATCTAATTATTAGTTTTTTTAGTTTTAGCGATATAGCGAAATTTAGTTCCGATTAGTAGATTTTGTTTTCGTATTAGTAACGAGATCCCACTTTTGAATTAGTCAAAAATACGTGATCCGTAATGTATGGAAAGCAAACTATGTTTACATAATACACGTTATATGCATAGTAATTATAAAAAAAACAATATTGATCTATGGTTGTTGAAAAAATTACGCTCGGCCACTGTGCGAAAAAACCTCAATGGCCCAGTGGTTTGATCGCGAGATCATTATAATGAGTTTACGCATTCCCATCTCAGACTTGCTTTGAAAACACTAAAATTTTATATTTAGAATCAAATATGAAAACTTGGAAAAAATCTTCATTGGTCTATACACATTTTTAATCTATATTATGATTAATGTTGTTGCCAGTTCAAATAACTTATATTAAGGCTTCCTAAACAAATTTTAATTCTTTAAATATTTATGAACTCTTTCACTATTTACTTATTTAAAATAATTCTTAATTATACTCGACACTATTAATGCAAATTTATCAATGATTTTTACATAATAAGTATAAATAGCACAATTTTTCGATATTTAACCTATGCATAAATTTATCCTTACAATTATTTCAATAAAAAGTAAACTTATTTCATTAAAACTTTTTTAAATAAAAAGAAATAATTATTTTTTCAATGACAAAATAATAGTGAAATTAATTAAATATCAAAAAATCTAATTTTAAATCAATATAGTAAAAATTATACATTTGTTACATTATTTTTTTAATATACAATTCTTTTCTTAAATATTCAATAATAAAACAAAGATGTATTACATAATTTATTGGTCTATGTTACGTATCAAAATTCAATTTTCGAATTTCGAAAACCCATTAATTCGAATTATGAGTATTATGTGTAAACGTAGTTTGAGAATGGAAGGGTTTTAGCATAGAGTTAATACATAAAGTAGAGGAGCCATAGACCTGAGCGTGTGAGTGTCACAATAAATAATGATATGGAAGATGAAACTATATTTGTCTTTGTCTAATCACACATATAAAAGAGAGATAGAAAGCCTTATTGGCTTCTCTTTATTCGATGGACGCATTTAGACTATCTCCCCTACTGTAGTATAACTATGAGTTTAAAGTCGTTCTAATTTGGAACTTATTCCGCTAGCGACGTTTGGTGCATTTCAAATTTGAACCGCTTCGAAATTCAAAGAGTCGATTGGTGTATTTTATAAGTTTTTTTTTGTTTAATTTCAATATCAGCGAGGGCAGCGCTTGTTTTCAGCCTAATTATCAGTAAATGGAGCTTTATTATCGTAATTTATTATTTTTTAAGGTAATTTGAGGTCACGTGTGCGATCAGCGAGAATTTAAGCAACAGTGTAGAAATCAATGTATTTAATTGAAATTTTGAACATAAAAGTAGTTATTTTGATCTAACTATAAGAGATAGAGATATGTTATTTCGGACTTTTTTGTAGTATTTTTGTAAATCTACAATTCTCCAGTACATTACTTTACTGTATCTCTGTTGGTTTACGTAGGGTACGCATCTAAAGGTCCCAGAAGGCGAGTTTTTACAACTGCGCCTCCTCTTTAACATAATTTCCATATAACCGTAATGTACTAGTAACCTAAGCCTTCCGGAAGAATTGCACTACCTTTTAGTAAAAACCATACAAAAATCCGTTCAGTAGATTTTTGGAAAATCGATTTCATACAGACAGATTGTGATGGCTTTGTTTAACAAGTATAGACTATCTCCAGTTGCTCTAAAATATTAAGTTGAAGCTTTCATCGCAGGTGTAAAGAATATTAAAGGAATTTTTATTAGGTACTTTATGACCGCTTTTTCAGCAGATGTTTGTTTTGGTTATATGAGTAGAGCTAAGCTCAATAGAAGATCGATATTCTAGCTGAATGTAAACACGTGACGTTTTTTTCGGCGCCAAAAAAGCGCTGCCCCCGCGTGTCCATAGCTTTGATACTGTGATTTTTGTAAAAACTAAAAAAAAAAAATTCCATATTTCCTAGTTTGTAAGTGTTTGTGTGCGTGAGTGAATTTAAAGCGAAAAAAAAAATGATAAAAAAATGTCCACCGAATAATCTTTTAAATAACGCCCTATAATTTCTTAGTATAATGATATTTATAGTTTAGTTAATATTAATAATATATAATGACTAACTCTCGACACAGTATAGTTATATTAGCAATTCGAAAATATAATTGACTGGCCCGTTGGCGCAGTGAGTGACTAAGCTTGTGTATGATTGCTATTTAAGAATTATATTCGTTGTGATCAATGATCATACCTGCTACTGCTAATGCTATCGTGAATACAAAGAAATGTAATCTTTATATGTATTGGATATAAAGACTACATTTGTTCGTATAAGCAATCATTTAGTCCATTTACGTAAGTATGTATTAAAAATATATAAGTATATGTTTCTCATCCATAACAAGTTTTAAGTTACTTTGGGGACGGACAACCGTGTGTGTCCCATATATTAAAAATTAAACCTGGGATATGTATCAGGATTTACACCAATTCTATATAGCACGCTTAATATTAAAGTGACTCAATTTAAAATTAGGCTTAATTGATTTTTATACATTGCAATCATCATTTCAATTATAAAAAAAGTGTTTTCTTGCTCTTTCAAATTATCGGTCTTTTTAACACTCAAGAGTTTTGAAAGCATTAACGCAACGATTTATTGAAATTTGAATAAACAACTTTTTTGAATTAGTTCACTTCAAAACTACGCGTGCGATATAGGTTATAGGTTCAATCGCTGAAGTGATTCTTTATACCAGATATTATTCAGTTATTTTGTCACCGGAAGAGGCTGTTAACCTTGATATTTACTGCTTTTTTGCAATTAATACAAATTGAAAATATTTATCAAAATCGGTTCAGCCGTTCCGGAGAATGTAGATTTTGAGAAAATCGATTACATACGTACTGACATTTTCGGGGACTTTGTTTTATAATAATAATAATTTAATTTTATTATAAAACATATATTAAATTAATATTACATTTATAGCTTTTCAATAATATCGACATTGACTTGTATAATTATACTGTGAAATACAATTATTTTATATTAATTAATCAAATAAAAATTGGGAATTCGATATTATTTTATTAATTTTTTTTAATCTAGTTATTAAAATGAAACGCAAAAAAAAATATATATAAAATATTTTGAAAAAATAAAAAAAAACGATCTCAGGTGTATTTTTCTTTAGTAAGTAATTTGATTACTTTATTTAATTGACGCTTTAAGGAATTTGTTACGTGTGCTTTATTTATAAGAAATTAAAACGGTTTACAAAGTTGCAAGTACAGCCTACAATTTCGCGGGTAGCGGGTTCGATTCCCGCCAAAGCCAACATTTTCTCTAAACAATTTGTTGGCTCTTCGTGTCTGGGTGTATATATGTATTTAGAATTAGAATTATATATCACAGGTGTCTGTCACCCATAACACAAGTATTAAATTACTTTAGGGACGAACAACAGTGTTCAATGATATATATATTTATTATATTATATATTTATCTATGTATATATGTATATTTCTATTCATTAAAATTTAAACAAACAGTTTTTGTAAGTATGCTATAAAGTTTTATGTAAAATATTGAATAAGTTACAAGTTTTTAGTGTAACAATATTTTTCACAAAGTTTAACATAAAACTATTATATATTATTTACCTAAACCTTTCTTAAGAACTAACTAAAAAAAAAACTCAATAAATCTTGAGAAAATCGATCACATAAAGAGAGACAAATTTAAGGAATTTCATATGTAGGTATAGTTAAATCATTTTTGTAGAACGTTTTAATTTTTTATAAATGCTATTCTGTTTTAAACTATTCTTCTTTTAAAACAAATTCTCAGAGTCAAGAGTGATGTTATTCTCTATATTCCTGTATAAACCTATACAGAAACATTTTGTAATAGTAAAGGTATAAGAACATCGCTTAACTGATTCTGGGAAATCTCTAATAAAAATATACCCAGTGCATAATATTTTTTAACGCAATCTTTGAAATGTATGTACAAACTCTGTGATAAAAATCTTAAGAATAATTATATTGTTTTAATATTTTCTTGTGCTATGTTAAAGTTTCATTTTGTACATTTCAGGTCTAAGGCAGCTAATAATAAGAGCACTCAATATTTTGGAAATCGAATAAATTTAATTTTGGAGAAATAAATTAATAATATTCGTAATGATAATTAGTAATATAACACGTTTGATTTTAATAGTAACTATTTAACATGTATAATTATTTTTAAAATGCATTTAATGTTTCTATTTCTAATTTCAAATTCAAACTTCGAACATTTTTTTTCGTTTTTTTCTACATACGGTAATATACACAAGGAAAATACTTGACTATGAAAAAAAATAATTTAAATGTTTAAAATTCGAACGAGGTTTGCGTTTTTTTTCATATACGAGTAATATACACAAGGAAAATATTTGAGTATGAAAAATGTCATTTAAAGTTTTAAAATTAGAACGCGGCTAAAGCGTATTTTTTTCAAATACTTTAGTATACACAAGAAATTATTTGAGTATGAAAATGATTCATTTAATTTTTAAAATTCGAATGCGGCTTAAGCGTGTTCACATAAGTTATGAAAAAGTTTATTCAAAGTTTTAAAATTCGAACGCGGCGTTTTTTTTAAATTTAATATACACAAGGAATAAAAATGCTTCAATAGCATAATGCATATTTTTGTATAAACAATGTAAATAACTATGTAACTATGAATAAGATTTTACACAGGGACAAACAAGCATTTTTCTTTTTAATAAAAATCAATTTAATTTCTTCCTGCATTTAAATCTTATTAATGTAACATTTCGTGTGCCTGGACGTTTGTTTGTGTAATTTTAAAATGTACATTATATGTTGTGAGGTGAAAATATTGAAATCTCGAATTAGATGAAATAAAGTTGCGTCTCTTTATTGCTTTGTTTTATTTATTAAAACATACCTTATATTTTAAGTGAGGCTTTCTACTACATTTTAGTGAAAACAGCGTTTAGCGAGATTAGCGTGAACCAACGCATAGATATACAGACAAACCCAGATAATAAATAATAGATAATAAACTGACAAAATTAAAAAAAAAAAACATTGTCACAAAATTTTCCCAAATAAGTCAAAAAGGTTTTCCGATTCATTTCCAACCCCTGGGAATTTTAGGATAAAGAGCCTACACATTGCTCCACAATCTCTATCTTCCAGTTAAAGTTTTATCCAAATCGGTTTATCGGTTCCTATGTAATATTAACCGAAACCTACCTTAAGAATTGCACTCTTAGTAAAAACTGTCAAAATTCCGTTCAATAGTTTTTTTGATCCGCTGAAGCAATACTGATGAAATCATAATCCTGTTTTTATCCCATGCTAAGCGGGATCGGCACAACATGTTATAAACATGTCACATGATTTGTATACCGCCTGGCTTACGTCAACTTACCTTAGTCGCATTTACGAAACCTCGGTAAGAAAGAGAGTGGTCTATTTTTTTCAGCCGGATACCACACGGCAGGCAATATTGATGAACCCCTGACAAATTTTATATACCTGGGCATCATGCATGTAAAAAATTCCGTTTTTTGTTCAATATTATACACAAATCTTTACGTTAACGCGAACAAAGTCTTGGTGTAGGTAACTACTTTTGTTATGTTCTGAGCCAAGAGACAGAAAGAAACTCAACGGTTGCTCTTTTGAAAGATATAATTTATATAATTAGTTATATTTCGGTATAGTAATATGCTTCAAGGTTGAAGAGTTTATCATTTATATAATCTTCAATTGTACCTATAGGCTTTCTATATTAGCTTCCTAATTATAAGTGATTTCAAATTTCCGTTAGTGCAAGACTAAAATTTATTGTGAATTTTTTTTATACAATAAACTAATTCGTTGCTTTTCGTGGTGTCGAACGTAAACACCTAATTCTATAGTCTATTGTCATAAGTGTCAATGAACCTATGCATATAGTCACGTCATCGGACTTTGTTACCATTGGTTGTCGATGACGTGATATCACGTGCGAGCCAATAGCAGCCGCGCGAGCGTCCAAGGGCATGGAAGGGTAATTATTATTCGCTATCAAGTAGAAGCCGCGTTTTATGCACGCGTTTCACTATCAGTATCGGCGATGATCGTTGATCGTCTATAATTACCACGATCACCGTCCAAGTGTCCAAACGATTGACCGTATTATCATATGATGCATACGATCATATCATCCTTTGATGAGTGTCCGAAAAACCGACAATTCCCGGGTTGTAGTTGTTACAGATTGGCGAGTAAAGCCGAGTATCGTCTCTACACGATCGTGGTCGCAATTAATCGTTTGTAATCCTTGATTATGAAGGCGAGCCATTAAAAACGTTATTATTTTTTATTAACGAAAAAAACCTAACGCGAATCTATAGAAGCAATAAAAAGCGCGTAGGTTACTTTTAATGATAGGTACCCTTATGAATGTAACTTTATTTTTTCAATGTCTATGTAAACATGGTTAAATGTTAATCCATGATTCAGGTGTCTGACTGAGTAGAATAGACCACCATCTTTCTTATCGACGTGTCGTAAAGGCGAAAAAGGTAGGTGATCCGTCATGTGGTATCCGCTTAAGTAGAATACACCACACTCATTTCGTATAAAAGGCGACTGAGGTAAGTTGACGTCAGGCATGACCTTTCCGTTGGCCAAAACATGTTGTGTCGATATAATTAAGATTGGGATGCGGACAGGACTATGGTGATGATTTTAATTCACTCTATACTTTAGAACTATGTTTCCGAACGATAGGACCACGCCGGGGGGGTTAATTTAATTTTTGACGTTTGAGGGGGAGGGGAAAGTTGAAAATGGACTCGACACAAATTTAACTTTTCGCTCTGTGCCATTTAAATGCAATGATAGATTTCGGTGCAAAAATCAACGAAAAAAGCATATTGTTAAACGTAACATTTAAGTTTCTTTAGTGAACAATTAAATTTGTTATATTAAATTTATGTTACATTTACCTATGTTACATAGGGGGATATAAGATTTTTTTAAAACCTAAAGTCCCCACTTTAAGTTTTAAAAAAATCCTTTACGTTGACAAAAAAGTTGGGAAATGCTGATTTAAAATATCTTTTGTTTTTTTAGGATAGCTATATGAGTTTCATTACTATACCAATACCTCCTTTGTAAAGTTTATTATTTAATTCTCTTATACAAGTGTTTTATAAATGAAGTTTCCAAAGCTTAAAAATTGCTCCACGACTTGTTTATAACATTTTGTTTTAAGCCCTCTTTTGATCGGATAAAAAAAACCATAAATATTTACAAATAATTTTATTGATAAAAAATATATTTTTATAAAATACATGAAACAAATATGAATTAGTAACTTAAAGTAATATTGTGACAGAGTAAATTCAACACATAGATTAATGTTTCTTTTTCAATAAAAGAAAAACATAAAACTTGATCCGGTGTAAAAGGCGTGAAATAAGTTTATAAGTATTAAAACTTGAAATTTTACTTAAAACCTCATAGAATAGTGATTCTTAATATTGATAGATAATTTTTCAAATTTTTTTTAACATTATGTATTTATGGGAAGCCAGTCTAAAATGTGTCCATAGACAATAAATGGAAAGTAAATGAGACTTATATGTCTCTCTTTTTTATTTCTAATTAGACAAAGTATACAAGTTTCAAATACTAATTTATTATATAAAGAATTTCATATACATTATACTCCTCTTATCAGTATATTGTGTCACTCTTACAGGCCTGTCTATGGCTTCCCTGCTATAGTATAATAAACTCTATGGTAGAAAACCCATAAAGGTAGATAGTAATAATAAGTGTGTATGGGGAGATCAAAATTGCTAACGTTTTGTATAAGAAAAACAAAGGTAACAAGGGTGGGTTTTGATGAGTGGCAACATTATATTTTAACAGTGTTGCCACTGTGACAAACTTAAAATACACTTATCGATAATTGTAACTTCTAAATCTCTTTGTGATGCCGATTTCATCTTAAAACAACTTAAGTATAATTATAACAATATTTAATTTTTAACGATTCTAAAAGTATTTATTATTATATCTAATAAATCTTAATTAATTACAATATAAAAAAATAATTGACATACAATTTGTGGATAATATTGAATATATACATCGCTTTATGAAAAAAGGCAAAGGTCATTTTATTAAAATAATTAATAATATTTATTAATATTTCATGTATATGAAATATTAATATTTTTTTTGTTTATTTAACACAGCAAAGTAGTCACCTAACTTTTCTGATACTATCAAAGTCTCAAGAAAAAGGTAATATAATTATCAATTAATTATCGAATGATATAAAACATATATACTACAAACAAAATTTGATCACAAACTTATTGAAAATATAAAAAAAAAATCCTGCAAAGTTAATTCAGAAATAAAAAATGATGTAATTTCAATAAAATACAAGAAATAGCTGTTGACATTTGTTTTATTTTATTGAATTTTTACTCTTTATTCCATAATAATCTCTAAATCTACAAAACTTAATTATCATAAGATAAATGTAAAAAAAATATAGCTTAACTATTCACGAATCGACTGTAAGATTTATGTCATTTTAAAGTGTAAACTATATTTTTTATCTTCAATACTGTCTAAATGAGCAAGCAAAAGTCGTTAAACATTCTGCTTCTTTTGGTAAATATAAATGTTGCCATTTATAGCTTTAAAACTCCCTATATTTTGATTTTAAAAAAAATATTTAATCTAATGCTACAAAAGTAAAAATGAAATTTTATTTTCAAATTATAATTTTTTTATTATTATTTAAAATTATAATTTTATTATTAGTTTTGTATTATAAATGATCGCTGGAAGATATGGGATCTCTGATTCTACAATTATTTGCCAGTTTTTGTTTTAAAATGAGATTTATTTATCACTTACATTATTGTGTCCCCCGATATATAATTATATAAAATATATATTAAAAAAGATATCTTTCAAATAACTATAATTCAAATTTTTTTTTGAAAATCACATTTTAAAACCATCACAATTTTTTTTTCTAAAATACATCACAGAAATAAATTTTCGCGACTATGTGTTTAACAAAAATCGCTTGAATATGTATAAGTAAAAGGTTTTTTAAACAATTTTATTAAAAACTGCAATGTTTTTAGAAATAAGTAAGGTAATTATTGTGACAAAAAATACGATTTAATCTCTTAAAATATTTCATTAAGTTTAATAAACAATTTATAAAATTGTCTAAAAGACCATTTTGGAAGGTATATACCAAAATATGCAATAATTTGTAATAAAGTTTATTATATATAGGCAATGTCAATTTATACATATGGGGTTGCCATACAGAAAAATATTTTCCGTTTTGGGGTAAATTTAAAATCACATTATATCGGCGACAAATCGTCTTTCTTTGTGGTAGTTTTTCGGCACCTTTCGAGAAAGTTCGACACCTGCTTCGGATAAGTCGCTGGTCTTCGTATGACGGCTTGTTTCGCGTAATCAAGCGGAGTCTGGTTGCTGTTAAGAATTTATTTATTAGAATGAGTTACCTTATCCTATTTGCTACTTAATATTATACTCTTTCACGGCGAATCCGCTGAACCAATATTGATGAAATTTTGCACGATTATTCCTTATAAACCGGGATAACATATAGGCTATAGAAATCCTGTTAATTCTAGAGTAATAGGATGACATTGAAAAGCGCCATCTATTACCAAACTATCAGATATTAAAACATAGTATTTATATAATAAAATAAGTTTTTATATGTTTATTGTATACAAACAGACGCGGGGAGGATTTTTCTTATCATAAATAGCTGTGATAGCCTAGTGGTGAGACTGCAAACCCTGGTTAGGCACGAATGAGTGTTTCTGTTAAAACTTATGTGTGATGATAATTGCAATTTATCACACGCTTTTCGGTGAAGGAAAACATCGTGAGGTAACCTGCATATCTCTAGAGAGTTCTGGCGATATGTGTAACCTACCAATCATTGGAGCAGCGTGGTAGGTCTTAGCTCCAATCCTTCTCTCCAGAACAGAAAGAGGAGGACTATGCTCAGAAGTGGGATAATAAGACTATTTATTACAATTATATATGTATATATTTACCCGTTGTCTGTACATAACACAAGTATTAACTTACTTTAGGACGAACGTGTATGTAATTGTCTCATATATTTATTTTACGAACGAACCGCCGTGTGGTATCATGCTGAATAGAATAATACCACCCTCTTTTCTTACCGTGGTGTCGTAAAAGGTGACTAAGGTAAGTCGACCCGCCGTGTGGTATCCGGCTGAGTAGAATAGACCACACTCATTTCTTACCGAAGTGTCGTAAAAGGCGACTAAGGTAAGTTGACTCACTGTGTGGTATCCGGTTAAGTAGAATAGAATAGGTTCTACTTAAGTAGTTAAGTAGAACCTCTTTCTTATCGAGGTGTCGTAAAATACGACTAAGATAAGTTGACGTCAGGAAGGCGGCCGGTCGTAAAAAACGTTGTCGAATCATGTGACAACATGTTTATAACATGTTGTGCCGACTCCACTTATCGTTAGATAAGGGCAGGAGGATATATATATATATATATATATATATATATATATATATATATATATATATATATATATATATATATATATATATATATATATATATACATATTATAAAACGAAGTCCCCAAAAATTGTCTGTCTGTATGTGATTGATTTTCTCAAAATCTACTGAACCGATTTTTGTACGGTTTTTACTAAAAGCTAGTGCAATTTTTCTGGCTGGTTTAAGTTAATAGTACATTACAGTTTTATATAAATTGTGTTGAAGAGATCGTAGAGTTGTAAAAAAAGTCGCTCGAAGCTTAAACCAACAGAGATACACTAAAGTAATGTACTAGAGTCTTGTAGAACTATTATTATTCTACAAAAAAGTCCGCGACAGTATGTCGCTATCTCTTATGGTTAACTCACAAAAACTAAGAATTTTAATTAAATAGTTTATCATATGTTAAAGTTACCTTCTGTTCTTCACATGAGCTAGCTCGTACCACTCCTGCCTGTTCACGTGATAAAAGTACATCAGCACGAAATCCAGGTCGCAGTTCGATGAGTTGACCGCTAAGTGGATGGGCGTCTCGCCACCTTTCCGATCCTGGATGAAGTATTAATTTTACAATGTTGTGCCTTATGTAATTTTGTTATAGGGTAAATTTGATATTAAAAAAATATCACCAATATAAATTTTTATACTTCAAAAACTAGTTGTAAATCTTTATTCATTCATGAAATTCAGCATGTAGGGGGCATTGAGGGGGGGGGGGGAAATCTAGCTAGGTTTCATAAAAAAAAAATGTCGTTTTATCCCTGTTTTCGGTGACTGAAAATATGCTAAATGTTGAATTCTATTCAACATTTTAGTAATAATTTAGATGTCATTTGTAAAGTTGTGATAGCTCATTGGGTAACGGGCGGGCTAAAGAAGTGTGTCAAGCTCAAGCCCCTGTAATTACTAACCTTTCTTGCTTTTTTTTTGTTATTTTTTATAATTAAAAAAAACTTTACTGTCCCCTTTACTGTTTTTTACTGTCCCGAAAGATAACCATTTTTTATCCTCTATGTTATCCCAGTTAAGCTTTAATAGTACTAATCAATGGTGGGATAGTGGAAGCAAAAACGTGATATATTTAGTCGTATCACACAGGTGCCCCTAATTTTAAAATTTGTATTCACATACAGGGTGCTCACTGATGTATTATCCACACACAATGCTCGCTCATGTACGAAGTTGTATCCACATACAGGGTGCTCGCTGTATGTATGTAGTGGAATCTGCATACAGGGTGCTCTCTGTATGTATGTAGTGGAATCCAGATACAGGTTGCTCGCTCATATATTATCTACACACAATGCTCGCTCATGTATACCGACGCGTGGTATCCGGTTAAGTAGAATAGACTACCCTCTTTTTACCGAGGTGTCGTAAAATATGACAAAGATAAGTTGATGTCAGGCAGGCGGCCGGTCGTAAAATACGTAGTCGAATCATGTGACAACATGTTTTATAACATGTGCCGACCCCACTTAGAGTGGGATAAGGGCAGGAAGATGAGTATGAACGTTCGCTCATGTAATAAAGTAATATGTAATAAAGTTGTATCCACATACAGGGTGCTCGCTCATATATTATCCACACACAATGCTCGCTCATGTATGAAGTTATATCCACATACAGGATGCTCGCTGTATGCATTTAGTGGAATCCACATACAAGGTGCTCGCTGTATGTATGTAGTGTAATCCGCATACATGGTGCTCGCTGTATGTATATAGTTGCATCCAAACACAGCATACAGGATGCTCGCTATATGCATTTAGTGGAATCCACATACAAGGTGCTCGCTGTATGTATGTAGTGGAATCCGCATACATGGTGCTCGCTGTATGTATATAGTTGCATCCAAACACAGCATACAGGATGCTCGCTATATGCATTTAGTGGAATCCACATACAAGGTGCTCGCTGTATGTATGTAGTGGAATCCGCATACATGGTGCTCGCTGTATGTATATAGTTGCATCCAAACACAGCATACAGGATGCTCGCTATATGCATTTAGTGGAATCCACATACAAGGTGCTCGCTGTATGTATGTAGTGGAATCCGCATACATGGTGCTCGCTGTATGTATATAGTTGCATCCAAACACAGCATACAGGATGCTCGCTATATGCATTTAGTGGAATCCACATACAAGGTGCTCGCTGTATGTATGTAGTGGAATCCGCATACATGGTGCTCGCTGTATGTATATAGTTGCATCCAAACACAGCATACAGGATGCTCGCTATATGCATTTAGTGGAATCCACATACAAGGTGCTCGCTGTATGTATGTAGTGGAATCCGCATACATGGTGCTCGCTGTATGTATATAGTTGCATCCAAACACAGGATGCTCGCTGTATGTATGTAGTGGAATCCACATACAGGGTGCTCGCTTATATATTATTCACACACAATGCTTCGCTCATGTATAAAGTTGTATCCACATACAGGGTGCTCGCTGTATGTATGTAGTGGAATCCCAATACAGGTTGCTCGCTGTACGTAATAGTATTCACACACAGGGTGCTCACCTCTTGCCAGCAGTTGGCGTTGCCGTGCTGCAGGAGCACGTGTAGCGTGTGCGCTCGCGGCGTACTCGCTTTGTGCTCGGCGCAGCACACGTGCAACGCGGTATAGCCTGGTAAACAAAATTTCAGTTTAAATAAACTTGTAAACAGCTATACTGCTGGCCAATAGTATGCATTGTAACGCCTTAATTAGTGTAGAAGAAAGTAGTGTAGTAAAATCTGTAGCGAAATCTATGCTTGTAAGTTTGATAAGACTGATGATCCTGCTTATCTTTATATTTAAATGAGTTAATCTTGTGTATATATATATATATATATATATTTTCCGAATCTCGGAAACGGCTCCAACGATTTTCCTGAAATTCAGCATGTAGGAGGTTTTGGGGGAGAAAAATTGATCTAGCTAGGTTTTATGTAAAAAAATTGTATTATCCCTGTTTTTGGGCATTAAAAAACACTAATATTTATATTGAATTGAATTTTCGCCATTAGCTGTCAAGTCGGCGTAGCTTATTTGGGTAACGGGCAGCCTCGAGAAATGTGAATACCAAGGATCGATCCCCAACTAAACAATTGTTTTTTTTTTAAGTTTTTTTTTGTAAAAAATTACCGAGCGAAGCTCGGTCACCCAGATATTGTATATATAATCGGCCCAATTTTGGGCGAAACATAATAAATGATTAAATAAGTAAGAAATGTAAATCGCATCAATAGTCTCTGATAAACGTTAGAGGAAGTGGAAAAAAAAAAATATTAGTATGTACGATTCCGATATATCAGGTATATGATTAAGGGGTTCTACTCACCATCCGTGTTAACGTGGTGTATATCGAATAGAGGTATGTCGTTGGTCTCGCAGCGAACTAATTCCCTCAGGACGTTCGCGCATTTGTCGCCGGCGCGAACACAAGCGATCAGAACGTTGTCTCTAATTCCATCCACCTGGAACAGACCAGAGATATAAATCGGTTTAAAAGAGCCATGAGATAAGGGAACATCCAGAGTAAGAAAGGAAAAGAAAGTATGCAGGAGCGGATAACAAATTTTAACTAGATTCTAGACAGAACAATTGAAAAAGGCAAGAATTACTATAGTAAAATATATTGGGCCATCGGCGAGGGAATTATCGCCATAGAAAGGTTAAGTAAGGTAGAGGAAGGGAGAGAAGGGATAACATGTTTTAACTGGACTCTAGACATCGGCAAGTCTCATGGGAATGGCCCGGGTAGGAGAGTAGAATAAGAAGGTTGAAAATATGTTTTAACTGGACTCTAGACATCGGCAAGTCTCTTGGGAATGGCCAGGTTAGGAGAGTTGAATAAGAATGTTTAAGATGAAAGCTAAAGAAAGTATGCTGGAACGGACAATATATTTGAACTGGACATTAGACTGAAACATCGAAAAAAGCAGAACTAGCAAGTGCCATAGTAAAGTAGGAATGTTAAAGACGAAGGGGAAAGAAGGGTAGGTGGAATAGATAACATGTTTTAACTGGACTAGATAGAACCGTCAGCAAGATTCAAGGCAATGGCCAGGGTAGGAAGCTAGAGTAAGAAGGTTGAAGACGAAAGGGAAAGAAAAGATGATAAAATCTGTTTTATCATATATACAATTATATACACAACATATTTAACTTTAGATAGAGCCATTGGTGAGATATGAATGTCAAGGGTAGGAAAGTAGCATATAAAGGTCACAGGATTCATGAGAATGGCCAGGGTAGGAAGGTAAAGTAAAGCTGAAGATGATAGGGAAAGAAGGATAGGTGGAATGGATGACATGTTTAAAGCAGTTACTAGACAGAATCATCGGCAAGAGGCATGGGAATGGCCAGGTTAGGAAGCTAGAGTAATAAGGTTAAAGACGAAAGGAAAAAAAAAGATGATAAAATAGACAACATATTTCACTCAAGACAGAGCTATTGGTGTTACATGAATGGCAATGGTAAGAAAGTAGCATATAAAGTTCACAGGATTCATGGGAATGGCCAGGGTAGGACGGTAAAGTAAGAAGGTTGGAGATGATAGGGAAAGAAGAATAGGTGGAATGGATGACATGTTTAAAGCGGACTCTAGACAAAGCTATCGGCAGAATGTGGTAATTATTAGGGTAGGAGAGTAAAGTAACAAGGTTGAGGAAGAAAAGGAAAGAAAGTTTGATAAAACGGACAACATATTTTACTCTGGACGGAGCCATTGGTGATACATGAATGGCACGGGTAAGAAAGAAGCATAAAAAGGTTAGAATAAAGGTATTCAAGCGAAAGAAGCGTTGAAAGAAAGAAATATTAAGAGAAGAGCTGGAAATAGGGGAGGGTTATAGTAGGCTTTCCTGCCATAAAAAACATACCTCTTCGAAAACGATGCCTTTTAGTGGTTTTTGATATTCTTTGCTTCTGGTGACGACTCGTATGCATTCCACCAAGTACCTGGTAAGTACTGGCCGATTCGAACAGCGCAGGACTGCATATTTCAGTAAATTTAGACCTGTTAAAGAGATTTATATTGTTAAAATGTATCTATACGGACTTCAATATAAATAAAACAACCGAGGATTTTAAACAGGCTTGGATTACTGTGTCGTAGAAGATTTGAACGATTTTTGGAAAAAATAACGAGAGGCTTTTTTAATCTTAGGGCGCGGTGATCTTTGGGGCGCGTATGTAGGTTGACGTATCCTATATAGTGTATTATCTATGGGTTAACGTAACGTAATTTTGACATATATACATATATGTCAAAATTTTGATTTACCCGTCCCGCGAACGACTCACCATTATTTATTGAAAATATTATTGATTTTACAAAATATAATTTATAGGTCACTTACAAGCAGCTAAAGTGTCATTTTATTTAGGTTACACCAAATAAATTATCTAAAAACTGGAGATTCAATGCTCAATAATAAATGCTTGACGCGTTGATCGATCCACTAAAACTATTTTAAGAATAAGAATAAGAAATAATAATAATAATAATAATAATTTTAGGTATATTGTCGCTAATATACCTGATATAATTTTATAAAATATATAACCTGCTATAAAATATATAGCCGTGTTGTTAAAGTTTGTGAGTATGGATGTATGTGTGCTACTCTTCCACGGCGAATCCGCTGAAATAATATCGATGAAATTGCCCACAATTATTCCTTATACACCGGAATAACATATAGGCTATAGAAATCCTGTTAATGAAACAGGAATAGGATGACATTGAAAAGCGCCATCTATTATCAACCTATCACACATCAGTCCACGCGAACGAGGTTGCGGGTAAAAGCAAGTAAACTATGTAACAAGATAATTTGGAATTTTCAAGGCTTGTATGAAGAGCAATTTACTGATGGATAACCCTGGTTACTTGACCTGTATCTATGCAAATACAAATTAGCGAAATGGGAACCGGAAACAATTTATTTGAGAGACTCAGCAGGGCGATGACAAGCTTCACAAAAGAGTGCAATCAAACACAATATATTTCCGGTGTTCATTCGTTTTGATATCTTCGTCCGTAATTGCACAGATTATTATTTAAAAGTTACAATTGTTGTCTAGATTGATATTAATAGAGTTTTAAGTACATCAAATTCCTCAAGATTAAACTTTTTTTTATACAGGAAAAACTTCTGCGCACAACGTTGTTCCAATACGGGTTGGTAGGTTACACATATCCCCCAATGCAAGCTGTGGTAGCCCAGCGGTAACACCGTGCGCCTCTTTCGAGGTCTAGGGTTCAAAACCTGGGCAGAAACCAATGAGTTTTTCTGTTAATTTTTTTTTAAAGATATACCAACAGCAATCATAACAATAAATTACTTATTTAGATACACAATTGGACGGGGATTACAATCACTTATTACAGGTATGTACAGCATTAAAAAAAATTGCCTGTAAAGTCGGTTTTATGGGCAGATTTTAAGTGACAACGTCTTCTTAAATGTGATGGATTGGAGTGGGAGAGAGACGCAAGGCATTCGCCAGTCCGGCGGGCCTCTCTTTCGTTCGGTGACTCATCGTAACAGACGTGAGCGGGCGTTACACTTTTTCATGAGTGACTCCAAGCCGCAACCTAATTTAAGACGTTGTCACGTCAAAATAGGTCTCTATACATTTAAAAAGATAAATCAATACAATTATTACAAGGTAACAATATAATTGTAAACGTTACTAAAATCAAACCCACTGTTTCACACAAACAATAGCTAATAAACAAAACTTAGGTGTCTAATTGATAATTGCAATTTATCACACGCTTTTCGGTGAAGGAAAACATCGTGAGGAAACCTGCATATCTCTAGAGAACTCTGGTGATATGTGTAACCTACCAATCATTGGAGCAGCGTGGTAGGTCTTAACTCCAATCCTTCTCTCCAAAAACGGAGAGAAGAGGCCTAAGCCCAGCAGTGGGATATTAACAGACTGTTACTTAACTTGCTAACTTATATATCCCCAGAATTCTATAGAGATATGCAGGTTTCCTCACAATGTTTACTTTCACAGAAAAGCGTGTGATAAATTGTATTAAGCCGGGCATTAGGATGTTAAATATCTTTCTTAGGTTGGTATGATTTTCATAATATTTGTCAAGTAAGTTGTTGTATTCGATGAAAGGTTACATTATCGAGTTTCAATTGTTTGTCTGAACAAATGAATTCGATTTTTTCAATGGATGATTTTTTGGAGCATCAAATTTTGTTTGCGCAACGGATTTTCTAATGCGTAAACCGGTGTCTATCACAGCTTCATAATTCTACTGCTCTTATCCCACTCTAAGTGGGATCGGCACATGTTGTCACAGGGCTTGGCTACCTATTTCAAGACGTGACGTGTTCATGAAATTTAGCATACGTTCACTATCACAAACTCAACAATCGTCTCGCCCCGCAACCGAACATCATCAGGAGATAGACTCCAAGGTAGTGCTTTTGTTTGGTTTGTGCATGTGTTTTTACGAATCCTGCGTGTATCAGGTATGATAACCGATTGTCCACTCTACATTGAGTATTTTATTTCTTCGCGGATTATAGCAAAATAATTTTATTATAACTTTTTTATCTGGAACGATTTTTCTCCCCCAAAACCCTCTCCATGCCAATTTCAGGAAAATCGTTGGAGCCGTTTCCGAGATTCCGAATATATATATATTCATACAAGATTAACTCATTTAAATATTAAAAAACATTTAATTAGACCTTAACTAAGTTGCGAATAAAAATAGTTGCATATATTGGTTGGGATTTGTAAATTTGGAATGTTAGGGTCCATTATTTGTAGGTTCTATTCCCGCGTCATCGGTTAACTTTTTATGATATGCCAATAAACTTTGGACAATAAGTTAAGAATGACGATTTCTTTACTACAACGCAAATATATTTACGGGACATTGTCAAAAAACGTTTTGACAATAATCTATACTTAGCTGTATTTAGGGTTGCCACCTTTTTTTTTTTGAAGAAAAATAGTATTTTTCTTTTTCAATCAAAAAAATATAGTACTTTTAGGAAATTCAGGTAAAAATAGTACACATCTATTTTCAATCATTATTTATTTTGGCAAGATTATTTATTATTACTTGTCGCTGGACAACTAAGTCCCGTAAATACATAAATGAGTTTCGTTCAAACATTCCCTATACAGTGCTGCGTTCCATTCACAGTTGATTGAAAAAAAGCGCGACAATTGAATTAGCGATAAAAAAATATAGTATTTTTCGTCGTATATTGTTTTTCTATAATATATGGTACAAATTATCTAGAATTTAAACGCAAAGTCACGGAACTTGTTTCAGCACCAGGAGAAATTATAAAAAGAAATTAATAAAATTATTATAATTATTTTAAAGATTCAAATGTATATTATTATAAAACTATTGTTAAGTATTACTTTATGACTTCTTATTTATGAATATCTGGGTGACCGAGCTTCACTCGATAATTTTTTACAAAAAAAAAAACTTAAAAAAAAACAAATTATTTAGATGGGGATTGATCCTTGGCATTCACATTTCTCAAGTCTGTCCGTCACCCTAATAAGCTACATCGACTTGACAGTTAATGGCGAAAATTCAATTCAATATAAATGTTAGTGTTTTTTAATGCTCAAAAACAGGGATTAAACAATTTTTTTTTTTACATAAAACCTAGCAAGATCAATTTTTCTGCCCCAAAACCTCCTACATGTTGAATTTCAGGAAAATCGTTGGAGCCGTTTCCGAGATTCGGAATATATATATATATATACAAGATTAATTCATTTAAATATAAAGATATTGAGATTGACATTATATATGATATATTATTGACATAATTATTGAACTCGAATTAATAAGAATGACGCGATAACTTTTAATTAATAGAGCATTCTCAATGAGATTTGACTAATATAATTTAAGGAATTAAAATGTATCTATTGTTAGTTGTCCAATAAATAAATAAATATAGTACGGGTGGCAACCCTAGCTGTATTATACAACTTTTTAAGAGGTCAATGAACTGGTATGCCGAATTCTAATCGTGTCCGAAATGACAAAAACTATCGCAATCGATTTGAGTCGATATTTATAATTTGCTATTGACAGATTTACTTGATGATAAAATGTATTAGGAAATAAATAGTTTGAGAGCTGTGATAGGTCAGTGGTAAAATGCTCATCCTGCCTTTATCCCACTCATAGTGGGGTAGGCACAACATGTTATAAACATGTCACATGATTTGGCTAAGTATTTTACGATCGGCAACCTGCCTGACGTTAATTTACCTTAGACCTCGGTAAGAGTCTAAAGAAGATTGGTCTATTCTACTCAGCTGGATACCACACGGCGGATCAACTTACCTTAGTCGCCTTTTACGACATCTACGTAACAAATGAAGGTGGTCTATTTTACTCAGCCGGATACTAAACGGCGGGTCGAGGTACTTTAGTCGCCTTTTACGACACCTCAATAAGAAATGGGAGTGGTCTATTCCACTCAACCGGATACCACACAGCGGGTCAAATTACCTTAGTCACTTTTTACAACCTCGGTACATCACAAGTTATTAAAAAAAAATCAAAATATTATTTATTCAAATAAACTTGTAAACAAGTGTTTTTGAATCGTCAACTCTACTGCTGGTTCGGGAAGCTGTTCCTACCGAGAAGAGCCAGCAAGAAAGCCTCGGCGGTTGCACTTTTATATATAAAATTCTTATTACTAGTTACATTTAATCGTTTCTGTCTTGTACAGGGTCGAACAATATCTATATCCACGCATTCTTCTCGTCTAAATAATCCTCAACAGTATAGTAGGCTTTCGATATCGGCCTCTCTTTAATAGTGTTTTTAAACTGCTGAATGGCAAATCCTTTACCTTATTAGCCTTATTATACACTGTCCATTATATTAACCATCTTTTGACAGATTGACGATTTACATATTTAGTGATGTCCTAAAGATTCTCGTATGCGATACCATTCCGATTATAGTACCTACTATCATTAATCGAATTACGTACCTAAGTAATTCGATTAATGATAACCTACGTAAACTAATAACAGATATAGAAATCAACATTTTGATTTAATATTGCCTTAGTTTTTTGAAAATAAATGTTAATCCGTGTGTATTTATTATAATCATAAAAAATATATTATACATCAACTGGCAACATCAACAGACCTTCCGCTCGGCCGCCATTTTGACGTGATCTGTCACTCTCAACGAAACGCCCGTGATAGTCACACGCATTTACGTTCGCTGAGTGTTCTCTCGCATCTGTTACACCTTGAGTTAAGTAGCTTTATTCCTCGGAAAAACTTTTGTGAAACTTATATTAATTGATCGTGAAAATGCCGAAAGGACGTGTGTTGAAAGCACAATCGAGACAGTTAGTGTTAAAACTTCATGAGTATTTTGAGCAAGAAAATCAAAATGGCGGACCTCTTATACCTATCACGCAAGTCCGAAACCGTGTTGCAGCCGCGTTGGGGATCAGTCTATCAACTGTGACTAAAATCACTACTGATGCCTACGGCAGGAGCGGCTTGGAGCAAAACAAACCATCTACACCAAAAAGAAAGCGCCGGGCTCATAAGGTGACAGCTGTTGATGACTTTGACGCTGACGCTATTCGTCGTCATGTATATGATTACTACTTGAGAAAAGAAATTCCAACTTTGAGAAAACTTATTGTTTCTTTGAAAAGAAGTGGTCTATTTCATGGTGAAAAATCTTCTTTGGTCAAAGTTTTGAACACAATTGGCTTTTCATATAAAAAGTTAAATAAAAGAAAATTATTAATGGAACGCACAGATATAGCTATAGCACGTTGTGATTTTTTAAGAGAGGCAAAGAAAATACAAGATTGGGCAAATATTGTTTTCACGGATGAAACATGGCTCAACGCTAACCACACACTATCTCGTTTCTGGACTGATGATACTGCTGATTCCACTTCCTCAGTACCAATGGGAAAAGGTGAGCGCCTAATCATTTGCCATGCAGGTACAGCAAAAGGATTTGTACAAGACGCACTGTTGGCATTTAAATCGAAGAAATCAAATGACTACCACGAAGAGATGAATGCAAATGTGTATGAAGAGTGGTTCAAAAAAATGCTCATTTCATTGGAAGAACCATCAATAATTTTTATTGATAATGCGCCCTACCACTCCCGTCAAATTGACAAAATGCCAACACAGGCTAATAAAAAGCATGAAATAATTAATTGGCTTCGGGACAATGGAGAAAATGTGGACGACTCAATGTTAAAAGTTGAATTAATAAAAATATTAAAAACCAAAAAGAGAGCAAAACGCTATGTAATCAATGAAATGGCAGCAGAATATGGCCATACTGTTCTTCGGATTCCTCCATACCACTGCCAGTACAACGCAATAGAACTTATATGGGCACAAGTAAAAGGGCATGCTGCGAGATGCAATACAAGCCCCCCATTCACAGCGAATAAAATGTTGCAATTGCTAAAAAATGCTTGCACCCACGTAACGGCCGAGAACTGGGCAAGTGTGGTGGAAAGAACTAAAAGAGTAATATTCTCTGATTGGGAATGTGATATTGCGTTTGATAATATATTATCTACACAAGAGCTAATAATAACTGCTACTGAAGACTCCTCATCGGAGGAGTCTAGTGTTGATTATCATTCCGACGACTCGTGCTAATAAAATAAATTAAAATATCCTGATTGTTTTATTTGTATTCATGTATTAACTAAGAAGAAAGTAAAACTTTATATAATGTTATTAAATGTCTTTTAATACTCGTAACATCGATTTCTACCGATTATTTTTAATCTGTGGCATAATCGTAGTAACCATTATGTGTGACATCACTAAGTGGGCGGTACCCATCCATAAAGTACAAATATTATTTGTATGATATTTGTACGTAAGCAATACAAAACTTAATGAGCGTGAGCTGTCAAAAGACTGATAATATGATGGACACAGTATAATTAGTGTTTTTAAATTGTAATGGCAAAGCTAAAATTGATTGCGCAATTTTATAGGAAAATCCTTACCGAATTGTTCAACGAAGGACATCTTCTGGAGACAAAGGACCTTCTCGCAGACCATCGAGAAGAGCACCACTTGTCGGTCATCTTCGTCGCTCTTAGATTGCGAGCTATCTGAGAGGTTCATCAGTATTTGCTTTAGGACTCTGTAATAAAGGGTCTAGTATAATTTTTAGAAGTAGTGCCCGGTTTGACCGAGCCTAGCTCGGTAATTTTTTATAAAATAATAAAAAGGATTAGGTAATTGAGGTAGGACCTAGGTATTTACATTTATCGAGTCTTAGTCCTACATAAAACCTAGCTAGATCGAATTTTCTCCCCCAAAACCCCCTACATGATGAATTTCAGGAAAATATATATACACACACTCACTCACTCACTAACGCACGTACGCACGCGCGCACGCACGCACGCATGCACACAAAAGATTTGCTCATTTACATATTAAAGCAATGGATGAACGAGCCTTGCTTGGTAATTTTATTAAAAACAAGCAATCGCCAGCGGCTCCGCCCGCGTGGAAAGATTTAAACCATAACAGTATTTTGATAACCATAAAAATGATTAAAGCGGGTTAACCTTAAAAGCTACACATATGCTGTCGCGGACTTTTATTTAGAACTTTTAGAGGGGAACAATTATGTGATACATGATTTTTGAATAACTATCACCGTTTACTCAGCGCACGCAAGGAAAGCTTTAAATTTTGCCGTGTTCGTTATATTTCTGATTGCTGGTCCACATCCTATCCTTCTTAGTGTGATGTTATCTTAATAATATTATAAATGCGAAAGTTTGTGTGTATGGATGTATGTTTGTTACTCTTTCACGGCGAATCCGCTAAACCAATATCGATCAAATTTAGCACAGTTATTACTTATACATCGGAATAACAAATAGGCTATAGAAATCCTGTTAATTCCACAGGAATAGGATGACATTGAAGTACCATTTATTATCGACCTCGGAATCTGTTCAAACGATTTTTCATTTCCAAACTGGAAATGAAAACTGGACCGATTTTAATTAAATTTTCAGCCTATCTTTAGAATGACCCAGCGACCCAAGTTTGGTGGCGATTCGACCTTTTTTGTTTAACTGTCAAGTTCTGTTTTAAGGGAAATTCGAAACCAGACAGAGCCACAATAACGCGTAGCCAGATCTTCTAGTATACTGTCTGACCATCTTTAGAATGACCCAGCGGATGGTCCTGTAAGTTTGGTGGCGATTCGAGCTTTCTTTTTAAACTGTTAAGTTCTGTCTTAAGCGAAAATTGAAACCAGACTGAACCGCAGCAACGCGTAGCCAGATCTTTTAGTATACAGTTATAAAAATAACCTAATTAAGCCCTCAGTCAATCAACTCGCGGCCTTGATTTACAACTGATGACGTCATAACGACTTATAAAAGACCTGAATCATTAATTTTATCAGTTGATAAGCGAAGCGTTTCCTTTGGTGTTTAGATTGCAGTTAGATACTTCCTGACGATATTATTGAGTTTAATCACTACATATTATAAAACAAAGTCCATATTTCCGTATGTACGCATAAAACTTTAAAACTACGCAACCGATTTTGATGCGGTTTTTTTTAATAGATAGAGTGATTCCAGAGGAAGGTTTGTACGTATAATAACATTTAATACGAAGTAGAGAAATACTGTAATTTTTGAGGTTTTTGTAAATAATTACATTTTTTTCCGCTTACATTGCAAACGCAGGCTAAACCCTACGAGATTGATCAAAATGATGTACTAAGTATTTGTACACCTTGAAAAGGTCTACAGAAAAGTCCGCGATGATATATATCTATCTCTTATGGATAACCCACAATAGCAGTTTTTTTCATTTACTTTTTACGAAAAATGATGCCTTATGTTCAAAGCAATTTATATACAATGCAGCATTAATCCTTATCCAATTGAGTACCTTAAATAAATTGTTGATTTAATATAGATCAATATGGCCGTTTACAGCATTCAATTTAAGTGAACACTTTCGGAGATATTACAGATTTAAAATGCCGTGAGGACGCCGCGCTTCACCCTATAGCACTTCTTTTTAGTTTTTTAGAGTTTGTTTAAAGACATTCTGTAATTAATAGTAAAAATAAAATACATAGGTAAAATGTAAAAGTAAATAAGTAAAAATGTACTATATGAGTTTAGATATTCCAAAGATAGCAGGAAATCGTCTTGGTATAGGGAGAGGAAATTGTTTTTCTCCAAATTTAACGCTTGCGGGCCACGGGCAGTAATGAATAAATCAAAACTACTGGATCGATTGTAATCATTTTTTTTACACTGACTGACATGGGATATATATTTTATACCCGTGCGAAGCAGGGGCAGGCCGCTAGTATATTATAAAGTTAAAATAAAAGTATTAAATTTATGATAATAGCTATAAGCTCTGTAAGGAGAAGAATTGTTTTCTACCCAAACATATAATAAAACTAATGATAATTGATTACTTAAACTCCATCATCCTCATCATCCTCCTGCCCTTATCCCACTCTAAGTGGGGTCGGCACAACATGTTACAAACATATTGTCATATGATTTGGCTACGTATTTTACGACCGGCCGCCTGCCTGACGTCAACATACCTTAGTCATATTTTATGACTCCTCGGTAAGAAAGAGGTTGGTCTATTTTACTCAACCGGATACCACACGGTGGGTCAACTTACCTTAGTCGCCTTTTACGACACCTCGGTAAGAAATGAGGGTGGTCTATTCTACTCAGCCGGATACCACACGGCGGGTCGACTTACCTTAGTCGCCTTTTACGACACCTCGGTAAGAAATGAGGGTGGTCTATTCTACTCAGCCGGATACCACACGGCGGGTCGACTTACCTTAGTCGCCTTTTACGACACCTCGGTAAGAAATGAGGGTGGTCTATTCTACTCAGCCGGATACCACACGGCGGGTCGACTTACCTTAGTCGCCTTTTACGACACCTCGGTAAGAAATGAGGGTGGTCTATTCTACTCAGCCGGATACCACACGGCGGGTCGACTTACCTTAGTCGCCTTTTACGACACCTCGGTAAGAAATGAGGGTGGTACTATTCTATTCAGCCGGATACCACACGGCGTAATTGATTACTTAAACTATGCTTCTATAAACTAATGCTACTAAAACTACAAATGGCAGGGGGCGCGCGTTGTTCGCGGTGCTGGTAGAGGAATGCAAACTGAGTGCGGCGGCGCCGCTTGGCGTGCGGATATGCACCGAACAAGCTCAAAGTGCGATAAAAAATAATCTTGTAGAAAATTAATATTTTATTTCTGTTAGATTAAATAGGTAATTAAAAATTATTACCTAGGTACACCTAGGAATGAAAGAAAAATAATAGGGCAGGTGGGGCTCGATCCTAGGTATTTTCACCTCTCTAGACCGCCCGTTCCCCAAATGAACCACCATGACCTTACGTTTGACAGCGAAAAATTGTGATTGTATTCAACGTAAATTTAAAAAAAAAATTACAGCCCGAAAACAATGATAAAACGACATTTTTTAAAAAATTATTTCAGGAGGGTTTTGGCAACATGTACCCCTTTTCCCATGCTGAATTTCAGCAACTATTTTACTGAAATACAGCATGTAGAGGGTTTTGGGGTAGAAAAATCGATCTAGATTAGTTTTATTATTAAAAAATGTCGTTTTTCCCTGTTTTCGGACTCTAAATTTTACTTAAAACTATTTTACTTTTAAAACTAGAAATTTACGTTGAATACAATCACAATTTTTCGCTGTCAACCGTAAAGTCACGGTAGTTCATTTGGGGAACGGGCGGTCTAGAGAGGTGAAAATACCTAGGATCGAGCCCCACCTGCCCTATTATTTTTTCATTTTTCTTTTCAATTTAATTTTTTCTTTTTACATCATTTTAAAAATTACCGAGCAAGTTCGGTCACCCCGGTACTTAGTAATAAATGAGTTAAGTTAATTAAGTTTCTTAGTACTTGTCTTCCGCGATAATAAAAGCTAGACATTCGTTTATGTGCTTTAATTGAATTAATATTTCCCTGAACTTGGGGCAGAACCGAAATTAAATTTACTTTTTTTTTTCTATATTCATTCAATTGCGACGCAATACATTTAAATATGTTTGATATCCGGCTGAGAAGAATAGACCAAAAGCTGTGATGGCCTAGCGGTGCGACCGTGTGAATCTCTAGTGACGATCATGGGTTCAAACCCGGGCAGACACCAATGAGTTTTTCTATTAAAAAAAACTTATGTGTCTAATTGATAATTTATCGCAATTTATCACACGCTTTTCGGTGAAGGAAACCATCTTGAGGAAACCTGCATATCTTTAGAAAATTCTAGGGATATAAGTAGCCTACCAATCCGCATTGGAGCAGCGTGGTAGGTCTTAGCTCCAACCCTTCTCTCCAAAAATGGAGAGAGGAGGCCTATGCCCAGCAGTGGGATAGTAACAGGCCGTTACCTACCTACCACCTAGAATAGACCACCCTCATTTCTTACCGAGGTGTCATAAAAGGTAATTAAGGTAAGTGGGGCCCATCGTGTGGTATCCGGTTAAGTAGAATAGACCACCATCTTTCTTACCGAGGTGTCGTAAAATACGACTAAGGTAAGTTGACGTCAGGTAGGCGGCCGGTCATAAAAAAGCAGCCAAATCATGTAACATGTTTGTAACATGTTGTGCCGACCCCACTTAGAGTGGGATAAGGGCAGGATGATGATGATGATGATGATGATAAAATATTAAAATATACCGTGTGGTATCCGGCTGAGTAGAATAGACCACCTTCATTTCTTACTGAGGTGTCATAAAAGGTAATTAAGGTAAGTTGACCCGCCGTGTGGTATCCCGCTGAATAGAATAGACCACCCTCATTTTTTACTGAGATATCGTAAAAGGCGACTAAGGTAAGTCGACCCACCGTGTGGTATCCGGTTGAGTAGAATAGACCACACTCTTCCTTACTGAAGTATCGTAATATAAGACTAAGGTACGTTAACGTTAGGCGGCCGATGGAAGAATACCTAGCCAAGTCATGTGACAACATGTTTATAACACGTGCCGACCCCATTTAGAGCGGGATAAGGGCAGGAGAATGATGATGATCAAATACCTTTAAACCAGCAATTCTTGTATACAATGTGAATTTCGGATTTTCATAAAATTCAGTATGTAGGGGGGTTTGGGGGCGATAAATTATTTAGCTAGATTTCATTTAAATGTCTCTGAAAAGTGAAAATAAAACAAAATTCGCGGCCATTTCGAAATAGGTGTTTGTTATCCAGCAGATAAACAAAATAACAACCTCATGATCTACCTGTTAACTTATTAGGGACTTTAAGTGCTGAATCAGAAACCTGAGAAACGCAAAATTCCGAGATATGTTCCGAATAAGCTAACTGACAGTTTATTGGTAACTTGTGCAACAGGCCCTAAAGAAAATTTTGAATTTGAATTTGAATAGCAAAATATACGTACTCATAAGCGTGTTGTAGATCCAAATCAGCGACTTTATAGCACATGCCTTTCCTCTCTTCCGGCTTTAAGTTCTGCAGCATTCCACGGAAGATATCCTTGCAAGGAGTCACGTTGACTTGACAGCAGTACATCTTGGAGAACTCCTTAGCCATTTCCTTTTGGCGATTCTTGAATTGCGTCAAATTCTTATAAGTAGGCGTTGGTGAAACACTAGCAGAAATTCCGTTGCTTGTGTTGCTTGGACATTCGTTGTAAATGATTTCTTTAAACTGTTCAGGATCGCTTATCAAAGACTGTGGTGAAGTCATTGGAGACATAAAATCGTTTACATGCTGAGGTGAGTAAAGGAAATTACTATTGACAGAACTAGGAGGTGTTAACAGAAACCTGTCTAGATCAATAGAGAAATTCTCGTTAACGTCATCGAATGTATTAGGGAAACCTTCGTCAGCTTCTATAGCTATAATCTCATTTGTAAGTATGGCACTGTTACTGAAATCGTCTGATATGCTTTTTGGTACGGAACCATCGTTTATCCCATATACCTCAGCGGCTACTAGATTTGCGCACAGATTAAACTCTTCTGGTGATAATTGTGATGTAATTTGGTTAGTTAGCTCATTCTGTATGTCTAACTCTTGAGCGATTATCACCTGTCCACCTGATAGTGTTTGGGTGTTTATAACTTCGTTTACCTGTAAAGATTTACGTTCAATTCAATTCAATACAAAAGAATAATTGAAGTGACATTAGGATAGTACAAAAATACTGAATATTCTACCTACACCTTGTAGAACAGATGCAAATAAATAAAAATGTGAAAATCTCTGTATGTATTTTAACTGTGGTTAATTTTAGTTAAGTTAAACTTGCGTGGTTTATTTACGGATGAAATTTTGAATGAAATAATTTACGAAATAATCATTAGAGTTATAAATGATGCTGTTTTTTTTGTTCTAGTTAGTAAAAATTTAATTATACGATACACAACCACGTTCGTCATACTGGTATCATCGAAAAGGAGGTAATTTAAATGCAATTTTTTGGGTCTTCCGAAAAGTTCTAAGATTAGATTTTAGATTTACCCAAAAGCTAATAAATTTAATAGTTAATAGTTAAATAGATTCTAGGTAGTAGAGCCATAGAGTCCGCCACCGTGGCCTGTTGAGGTGTCAAAAGGGCTCGCACCTGTTTGGCATAATCAGCTTAGCGATTCAACGCGGAAACGCTGCAAATATACTTGGGACCATTACATGTGGGCATGATTTGTATAGTACTAACGTCTAAGATAACTTGTAATACCTGATTATGATTTTCATACGCGTAGGGTGCGCTAGAGTATTGCGTTCTTTTATTCTTTATAGGTCCTCTTTTGATGTAGCATTTTTGTAATTTCTTCTGATTTTTACTTCCTTCAACATCCTTTTCGACTTTTGCATCCTTTTCAAGAGCATCCTTATGTATTTCTACCAGGCATTCACTGTTTTCATCGTCAGAATCAGATACTGCGTCTTTCTCAGCAAAACCGCTTTCTTCCGATGATTGTGATGTTTGAGAGTCAAGTCTTTGACCTTTAATGTCTTCTGTTACATCTACTGTTGAGAAATTCTGTAGATCGTCATCATCATCTTCTTTTGATGATTGCTCGTTTTTTTCGATTTCAGAAAAATTACAATTAATTGATTCAGAATCTGCGTCATCTTTCAAATCATCGACATTTGCAAAATCCGGTGAGGTCTCTGCTAGTTTTTCTTGTTTGTCAATTTGCAGTTGATGCAATTTTTTTAGCAGTAAGTCGTACGGAGTTTCTCCATTATTCTCTGTTTTGGTTTCCACTGATGTCGCGATGTCATTTTGTTTTTCAGTTACCACTTCTTTCTCTTTGAGTTTCTCTTTTCTCTTATTCTTTTGGAAGAGTGCCTGTAGTGGTTTCATCAGCATGTTCTTTATAGATTTCTTCCCGTCCGCCATTAGTGTTTGTGATTTTATTAACAGTTTCGAACTTCCCATAGTTGGCAAATTATTTTCACAGATCTTCTAGGGTTTCCAACATCTGTAACAAAAAATTATTGTTTTTAACTATTTTTTTCTTTATTCCTTACTATTAGCGATGGCTATTTTTCCCCGATTTCTTTTCTATTTGTAGCAACATGTTTTTCTTTTCAGCATTTTTTCCTTTTTTTTATAATACGAATTAATAAAAATAATAAATCTGTGTCTTATATATAAAAAATTATTTCTACAGCTGTTTGGTGTGGAATTCAAAATTAAAATTTAAAAACAATACATAGCTGTATTGTTTTTCAATAAAGAAGAAAATTAATATAAAATATATAAATATATGAGCCAATTATACACACGGTTGTCCGTCCCTAAAGTTGGCAGATTAATACTTTAAAAAAAAAAAAAAATGAAACTTAAAGAAAAAAGAATAATTGGGTAGGCGGTGCTCGATCCTCGGTATTTTCACTTCTAGCCACCATCACTGTACATGGTAGCTACATGACAGCAAAAATAGCCTTTCCTATTTAATGTAAATTTTAGCATTTTTTTAGTGCTCAAAAAGAGGGACACAAACATTTAAAAAAATATTAAGTATTATAATATTATTTTTAGATATTTTTATTTTTTGGTCGTCGAAAATCAAACCTGCGACCCGTGCAGTTGCGCTAACGGGCCAGTCAAATCAATTGAAAGTCGTATAAAATATCCGAATGCTCATTCGCTTATGACGGCGATTGGCTTTGTTTTGCATGTGTGTGTAATGTTAATGTGTTTGTTTTTGAGTTCATAATCGACTTTTTGACATACTTTTTCAGTTTTGAGTTACGTGCATTACATTCCTCTTCCCAGTTATAAGAATTATATTTTGAAAAGAGCAGCCGCCGAGTTTCTCGCGGGCTCTTCTCGGTGAAACAGCTTTCTGAACCAGCAGTAGAGTTGACGATTCAAAATAACTTGTTCACAAGTTTACTTGAATAAAGATCATTTTGAATTTGAGTTTCAATTCCTACTTCCTTTTCCTTTTGATTATAGGCAATACCCAAGTAAAGAAAACAATTATTTAAATCTATGTTTATAATAAGACGAAAGAGCGTCAATCTGCGACCTTAAGGTTAATGATAAAGCAAAAAAAAATAAGGTAAAATGCTAAACAAATTCGCAAGTGCGAAAAAGTTAATGCCTCATTGCGATAAGGTTCAATGCCGAATGAAGTATATTAAAACTGGTTATATACTCGGAGATAACAAAGTGTCACACTCAGGGCTGTCACAATCGGTATTATTAACCCAGCATCTTTAATATTTAAATGAGTTAATCTTGTATGTATATATATATTTTCTGAATCTCGGAAACGGCTTTAACGATTTTACTGAAATTCAGCATGTAGGTTTTGGGGGGAAAAAAAGTCGATCTAGCTAGGTATTATTTAAAAATAAATTATTTTATCTCTGTTTTTGGGAATTAAAAAATACTAAAATTTACATTATTTTTATTTTTTTTATTTATTTATTTATTTCTTATTAATAAAAATATTGCGTAACCCACATTTACAAGATGGTATTTAAAAGAAGGTTATAATTTGGCCGTTGAAGTGGGAGAACATCTGACTCCTAACTAAGAATACTTGTGTTTAGGATTATCATTAATTCTGCAGACTTGTTTATTTTGCCATACTTTGTTATGCAATATAGATGCTCTGGATTACCACAAATGAAAGAAAAACCATGATTAATATTCTAGTAATATAAAAAAGTAAAAGAAAAAGAATCAATGATGCTGCAAATCATAACAAATATTTTAACTTCATTTCCATTCTCGCATTAACAAAGTCCGAAGTAATTTAATTGTGTACCCACTTATCAAAGTGACAGTAAACTAGCGATGTAAACATTGGCGTAAAAACAAAGATATAGTGATTGCAAGAAATAACATTGAGCACACTTGAGTAAGATATCAGATGGAAATTTTATAATGTATTTATGTATTTTTAATAACGTATATAACAGTAAGTGAAGTAGATAAATAAGAAATAAAGAATAACCAAAAAAAAACGTAAAGGATTAACGTATAAAATCACAATAATTATTGTATATTATTTATATTTGATTTTATTCTATATATTATATTTATATATACATATGTGCACAAATATATCAACAAATTTACTTATTTTGGAACACAGAGTATGCTACGATCAAAAACGAACATTTTTTTTTTTTGTATATGCTTATTATTATCTATAATTATTTTTTTTTTTTATTTATTACAACGTGTTAATTTATATTAATTTTAAATATATAAATGAGTTGTATATACTTATACATACATATATATATATATATATATATATATATATATATATATATATATATATATATATATATATATATATATATATATATATATATATGTATAGTGTGTGTGTGTATGTGTGGGTGCGTTTGTGCGTGCATTTTATCCTATTCAAGAACAGTTAAGATGGATTCGGTTTGCTCGTGGCTAAGTGTCGTAAGGTATTGAAATATTTCTTTTTTAATCGTGTATTTTGTTTTTTTGAATATATTAAGGTTTTTATTTAATTTATTATAAAGTAAAGGGCCAAGGAATATAGCTTGTCGTCTCGTTAGTGTTAACTTTAATTTGGGAATAGCACATACACGGTACGTTCTTCTTTTTCCTTCTAACTGTTTTAACAGTTGAAGGAAGTTCAGTTTTGTATGTTGTTTTGTGACAATATTACTTATAAAGAGTTGTCGAACATTTAACACTTTGCAATCCTTGTATAGTTGTTGCGTTGGATAGCGAAACGGCTTAAAATGCGCAACCTTCAATAAAGCTCTTTGCGCCCTCTCCAGTCTTAGCATATTAGTTTTACCAGCACCTCCCCAGATAGAAATGCAATAGGTGAGAAGAGATTGTACTAAACTATAGTAAACTTGCTTTCTAAGGGTTTCGTCAGCAATATGACGAATATTTTTAAATATGAATATAAGTTTCCTAATACGCGGAATAACACTATTTATATGACATTCCCATGAAAGCCTTTCATCTAATTGGACTCCAAGATACCTGATTTCTGTTGTGTGATCTACCAAGGGACAGCTACAATTTTGTATAAAATTTAAATTATTAGAGCATGAATGAATTTTAAGCTTAATCTGGTCTTGTACAGATTTTTTAATTTGTGAATAAGTGAAGGTTATGAACTTTGTTTTGTGGATATTGAGGGTTAACAAATTGCGGATTAACCACGTCTGAATCTGAAATAGGCCAAGTTCCGCTTCGCTCAGTACTTTTGGCCACGATGGGCCTGTAAATAGGAGAGCTGTGTCATCGGCAAATGTAAAGATTTTAGCATTTGTCATTTTTATATTACAAAGGTCGTTAACATAAAGTAGGAATAATGTCGGACCCAAGACACTACCTTGTGGTACACCGAACGTTATATCCTGTTCACTGCTAAGATATTTGCTTATTTTGAGTAATTGAGTTCTATTAGTTAGATAGCTTTGAAAAAGTTTCAACGGCAAACCTCGAATTCCACATGACTCTAGTTTCGTCAAGAGGATAGGAATTGAGACCGAATCAAAGGCTTTTGCCAAATCTAAAAACACGCCTAAACACTTGTTTCCTGTATCCATGTTTAAGGATACCTCATTGATCATTGCTGATATAGCATCCTCAGTCGATTTGTGCCTGCGGAAGCCAAATTGATTAGGTGCGAGAATATTGTTCTTTTCTAGGAAAGAAATTAAACGACTGTTTATTATCTTTTCAATGATTTTAGCTAACACAGGCAAAATGGATATAGGGCGATAATTAGAAATACAATTTCTGTCACCAACCTTATAAACTGGATAAACAATAGATTTTTTGAGAGCAGAAGGAAAAATACCACTTTCAATACACATATTTGAAATATGAGCAATGGGATAACTAAGAGAACTTTTAGTCATTTTAATGAGCTTTACTGGTATATTATCCCATCCAACTGCTACATGTTCATCTAGGTCGGATATAATTTTATTTACCTCATTGTCGTCTGTGAAAGGTAGGGCAAGCGAATTGGAGCATTGGGGCAGATATGGTATATTCTTTGCTAAGGAATGATGATCAAGTTTACAGTTAGAGAGGATTGTGTGTGCCAACTTAGGTCCAACATTGCAGAAGTGGCTATTGATAGTATTAACAGAGTGTAAGGGGAGATTCGAAATAGTGAGTAATTCCGTGGGTTTGTCTTTGGAGTTGTGAAGATGACATATGTCTTTTATGGTGGTCCATGTCCGTCTAGGATTATTATGGTATTTTTTTAAAAGATCTCTATAGAATTTACATTTCAATGATTTTAGTAGGTTATTGCAAGTGTTTCTGTAGTTTTTGTACAGCTTCTGTAATGTTTCGTCGTGTGGATGTTTTCTAACCTTAATGTGTAGTTTATTACGATTATTTATGCATTTTATGAGGCCTCGCGTGATCCAGGGTTTTATATTTGTTTTCTTGCTACGTTTTGTTGAAGTGTCTGAGAACTCAACCATTATATTTCTAATTGTGTTTATGAATGAGTTAGTTGCTTGCTCAGGATTTGATTGTGAAACGATTGATGTCCAATCAGTATTATGTATTTTTTTGGTAACAGCATAATAGTCAGTCTTTATATAGGTTTCGACTTGACTTTCAATATTTTTATCTAATTTAAGATTTAATATGACTGTGTCGTGGTCAGTAACATCAGATTTACAGACAATGGCTAGAGATTTAGTAGGCGCCTTAAGTAAAATATGGTCTAAACATGTGTCAAGCCTAGTAGGGTAAGAATGGGCAGGTAGCAAACCATGTGATGCGGCTACATTAAGGTATTCAATAGAGGAACTTATGTCTTTAGGTGGTATAGTATTAATATTAATATCGCCAACAACGACAATTTTATTTTGATATTTGAGTTCTTTTAACAATTTGTCAAAAGATTCAACGAAGTTATCAATTTTTTTGAAAGCACATGGTCTATAAATCCCCAGCAATGTCAAATTTGATTGAAATTGAATTGCCAGACAATTAGCATCTTGTAATGGAGGCTCATAAACACGGATGGAGGAAAGATTATTGTTAACATATATCACTACTCCGTCATTCTGGTTATGCTTATTTTTTGTAAAATATTTGCGATATCCACGTATATCAGGGATATCAGTACCATCGGAATTGTAAGATAACCAGCATTCTGTCATTACAAGGACATCAATGTCTTTTGCAATTCTTTGTAAAAGGATGCAAAAATGGTCTATGTTTTTATTAAGGCTTCTAATATTTTGCGTAATTATAGTTAAGCTTTTACCTTCTACCCCTTTAAGAAGTTCGGTACACATTTCAACCTCATCAACCATGTAACTGTCCGCGATATTGGTATCATCAATATCACGGATTATAGTAGCGACTTCAATCATTGCAAATTCATAAAGATTGATACTATATAGGATATAGCGATAGCATGGCAGATGAGAACTAAACTAAATCGGTTTGTATGCGAGATTGGAGATTTGGATCTTTGGCAGTAAATATAAGTATTTGGAGCATCATTGAAATCTTGAAATATAAAAAGCTTAAATGTAATAGTTTGCGTAAAAATTAATATAGAAAAAAGCAGAAAGAAATTATCAGATAGTCATTGCCGATTATCTAAGGTATCTAGTACGTTCAAGTTGTTGATAAGAAAAGCTTTATGATTCAAATCTTTTTTAAGATACACTTTACCATCCTTCAGCCAACAGAATTTGTACTGTTTGGATTTGGCATACGCACGGGAATGAAAATATATGTCCTTAGCATATGGAGTCAGATAGTCACCAACATAAATAAAATCTGTATTACCTTCAAAACCAAGGTTCTCGGCATTAAGTTTGTGATTCTTATTGGCCAAATTATAACCTTTAACACATTTAAGCAACTGTCTTTTATCTTCAACGCTTAAAAATTGAACTATAACATTGCTAGTATTTTTTCTTTTATTGTTGATCCGGTATGCCGTTCTTATCGCGATGTCATCCATTCCTACTAGACTACACAACTTTTTAATAGGCTCCTGGATGACTTCATCTTCTTTAAATGGTATGTTTTTGATTTCTACAAATTTTAATCTCTTGAGGCGAAGCAGTTCTTCGATTTTGTCTTCGAGATGTTGTATGTTTTTTAGTTGCCTGTTTTCAATTCTTGCAATACTTTCATTTATTTCATTAATAGACATGACATTTAGCTGACTCTGTTTTTCTGTTGCTGTAAGACGGTCCATGATCTCACATATTACCTTGTTGTTGCTTTGTTTTATGTCTTCCGTTAGTTTATCAAGTTTTCTATCCATATCTTCTTTAAGCCCTGTTATCATTTGCTTTATATCATTTCTTAAATCAACTTGTTGCGTATCCCACTCTCGGCGCCTTTTAATGATATTTTCAATTTTTGGGGTTGCCATTGAATCTTCGATGTTAAAATCCATATTTTCTTGAGGAGTATTCATGATAATCGTGTGTATGGTATGTCACTTCCAGTGTCTTTATGTTAACAGTTGTTTTTACGGCGGTGATGACTCATAGGCAATAGAAACACGTCCGCACGGTGCGAGGGATTGTGCGCGTAGTAGCGCACATTGAATATAAAACACTAATTTTGCCGTAAATTGTTAAGTCAGCGTAGTTTATTCGAACAGGCGGTCTAGAGCAATAAAAATACCTAGGATCGAGCCCCACCTACCCTATTATTTTTTTCCTTTTTTTTTTAAAGTTTCAGTGGGTCCAACTTACCTTAGTCGCCTTTTACGGCACCTCGGTAGGAAATGAGGTTGGTATATTCTACTCAGCCGGATACCACAAGGTGGGTCAATTTACTTTAGTCGCCTTTTAAGACACCTCGGTAAGAAATGAGGGTGGTACTATCCTATTCAGCCGGTACCACACGGCGTTTGGCAGCCCTTGCTATGCGCAAAATTCCTTGTTATCTCTTGTAGGATTAATATTGATTTTTTTTAACTAAACTTGCACGAAACTTGTTTGAATATTTACGATAATGTTCAATATGAAATGACGTAATTGAAAATAATGACACAGATTACAAAGTCTCTAATTAATTATAAGTATCAGGGTAACCGATCGTTGGTCGGTTTTTTTTTAACGATATGAAATATGGAAAAAAATGAAAAAGGCTGTTGATATCTACAACTAAATCCTGGGTTTTTACTCCTTAAGTCCGCCTATACCTCACTGAGCTAATACAGCATTACCTGATCGAAATATCGTAAGATGAAAAGAGAGTAGACCATCAGCGCGGCGTAGGAGAGAAAGTATTCCGCTCTCTTTCTTTTGTTTTTTTTTTTGCTTAGAAGGCGCGGGGGGTTTGCGCGATATAAATTGTGCTTATTTACGATAACGTTACAAATAAATATTGTATTTTATCAAATAAATTATAGTACTTTTATACTGATAACTAGTAATCGGCAGCGGCTCGGCCAACGTTGAAAGTAAAACCGTAATATAGTATTTTGATAACCATAAAAATGGTTAAAATGGGTCAACCTTAAAAGCTAGACATATGCTGTCGTGGACTTTTATTTAGAACTTTCAGATGAGAACGATTTTGTAGCTGAGGTACTCCACAACCTAGTTCCTCCATCGCCTTTCTATCATCGCACCGCAAGGCATAGGGAGAAGTTCCACCCTTACGTCATTGACCTCCCACGTAGGCGCACGGAGCGCTTTGCGTCCTCTTTCTTAATGCGCACAGCAAGGGAATGGAATTCTCTCCCGGCATCTATCATTCCCGGTTCATTTAATATGGGTATATTTAAAGCTAACGTAAATAGGCATCTTCTAGGCAAACGCGCTTCATCTTAGACTGCATCTGCGCTTACCATCAGGTATGATTGCAGTCAAGCGCTCGCCTATTACACAATAAAAAAAAAAATACATGATTTTTCAATAACTTTCACCGTTTACTTAGCGAACGGAAGGAAAGCTTTAGATTTTGCCGCTTTTGTATTCTATTCATCTTCGCGTGATTTTATATATAACCTTCCTTAATAGATGGACTATCTTACACTAAGAGAATTTTTCAAATCGGTCCGGTCCGCGCGTTCAAACAACAAACTATTCAGCCTTTATATATTAGTATAGATTTTCAAAAATATCAAAAAAATCACAACATTAATATTCAATTCAATTCAGTTTTCACTTCTGCCGTAAACCGAGTTCAATCCGTTAATTTTTTTTGAATATATAATATTTATATTTTTGTTAACTTTCGCTTTATTAGTTCGAAACCGTATTAATTAGTATTTTTAAAACCCTATTTGTTATTTTCCTTATGTTTGTTGAAACAATATCTAATGGAATGTTTACATCTCATTAAAATTTTATCACTTAAGTGATGTAACAGGTGTCAAGAAAAATCTTATGAAAATGATAAGATAACATTTTTAACTGTTTAATTTTGCTGTTGCTAAGTCAGCATAGAAGCTGTGATAGCCCAGAAGTGTGACCATGCGACTCTATAGAGACGATCATGCGTTCAAACCCCAGGCACAAAAGAGTTTTTCTGTTAAAACTTATGTGTCTAATTGATATTTGCAATAAATCACAAGCTTTTTGATGAAAACATCGTGAGGAAACCTATTATAAATCTGTGATATCTCCGAAAATATTCATTTAAATTACATGCTGTAAAACGCTTTATTGATCTATATTAAATCAACAATGTATTTAAGGTATTTAATTGGATAACGATTAATTCTGTATTGTATAAAAATTGCTTTAAAAAAGGCATTATTTTTCGTAAAAAGTAAATGACAAAAAATGCTATTGTGGCTTATCTATAAGAGATAGACGTATACCATCGCGGACTTTTCTGTAGACCTTTTTAAGGTGTACAAATACTTAGTACATCATTTTGATAAATCTAGTAGGGTTTAGCCTGCGTTTGCAATGTAAGCGGAAAAAAATGTAATTATTTACGATATTTATTAGAAACCTCAAAAATTTCAGTATTTCTCTACTCCATATTGAATGGTTTTACACATATAAACCATCCTCTTGAATCACTCTATCTATTAAAAAAAAACCGCATCAAAATCTGTTGCGTAGTTTTAAAGATTTAAGCATACATAGGGGTATATGGACGGGGTGCTTGTTGGTCGACCTCCCCGCGAGTCCACATTTGTCCTTCCCGAAGATAAGTCTGAAGGGAGGGTAATGTGGGCCGGTGCACCCTGGGCGTAGTCGGCGATTGCCCTAATGGGCTCTCTCCGACTATGGCGAACGGATCAACAAGGGGGAATGCCACTCCATGTGTCCCTCTGATTCGCAGAGGGCACTATGGAGGTGGCCGGGAACTTGGGGATTTCGGTTCCCAGTCTAAGGTGGCGGGTCAGTCAGGCTTGCATCAAGCCTCGCTGTGTCCAGCGAGGTTTGGTGCAGACCCAACAGAACCTTCAACAAGGGAGCCTCGAGGAAGAAAACCTATTTAAAAATCACCCCAATCTCAAGGTTGGGCGTCCGCCGATGAGATGTATGGCTGGAGGGTTTCCAGTCGTTAGGGCGCCATGGGGGGGATAGGGGTAACAAAAACAATGGATAATACGCCTAAGAATTCGTCTACCCAGGAGGGTCCCGGCGCAGCTGGGGAATCCCTCACTTTGTTGGATAACCAGTTTCAGAATGCTCTGTCGCAGGTTGTCCAACAGAGTCGCCCCTACGTATCTGGGGGGGCACCCATTGTTCGAGAAGATGCAGGACCAGGGTTGGTAGGAGACTCAGACACACCAACTCTCAGTGATATCATCAAGATATGTACAGACAAAGTAGTTAACCCGGAAGATATGGATTGTTCACCTGTAGAGGAGTCACATGACAATCAGGCGAGGTCGAGCAGGCCACCTTGCAGATATAATCTGAGGTCAAAACCACGGGCTATGTCATGTTCGCCTGGACCCAATGGTAAATATTGGCAGGTAAGTAATAGGAGTGCTGAGCGCAAACGAACTCAAAACGAGAGAGATGACGAAAAGATTACATTAAGTAGCCGTGATCCGTCTCCAACAATTTCTGGAAAAAACGCAGGACCACTTAAATCCAAAAATACAGCGAAGGACAGAAGAAGCGAGTTTTACCGCAAACCTGAAGGAAGCACGGCAGGAAGTGCTCCTAATACCCAGAGAGGCAAGCGGTCATCAACATCCACTGCAGCTAAAAGTATGGACCCAGGACTTGAGGACACAACGGACTCAGTTTTTAAAGAAGTGGAAGAGGCCATAACTAAAGTGAGACAAGTTGCTTCCTCATCGAGGAATCTCAATGACAAGAGTGCAAAAAATTTGACTGAAGCGGCTCAAGTGATTGAACGGTCCACAGGATTCCTTAAATTTCACGTTATAGATGAGGTAGCCAAGGAGATGCGTGAGGAAAACATACGTCTACGGGCAGAAGTTGCTGACCTTCGAAAAGAGATGGCCAGTTTAATCGAGAAATTGGAGAGATCCAGGGAGATGTCACCGTCTAGGCCTCCTCCGTCAAAGATAGCGAGAAGACCGTCTCCTACTGCAAGACTAACTCAAAAGGATAAAAGACCTATCGAAGAATCCCCGCTAACTCAAGAGATTTGTTCAGCAGTTGCGGTGATGGTGGGTAACATTATAGACGCTCGCTTCGAAGCTATTAACAGTAGACTCCTGCCAGAAAAGTCGGTTCGCCCACCTTTAGCAGCAGACAAGAGAACGAAAGCGATGGACACGCCAGATATTTCGATTACGGATCCGTCATCGAGTTCTGCAAAACTTATTCGAATGGCGCAATCAGAGCCACATAATGGAATTGCACCCGTTCATACATGTGGTAGCAATAAAAAAGGGAAAACAGTAGCATCCCAGTCGGAGTATAATTCGCTGTCAACGACTTCCACTTCGCCTAAAGAAAGGTGGAACGTGGTGACAAGAAAAGGTCGTAAGAACAATAAAATGACGAGTCAAATGGGGGAACAACCACAGACTTCTCAAAATCGACAGAAGAGTAAAAAGATCAGGCGGAAACGGAAGCTCCGCTCACCGCGTTCTTCTGCAGTAGTCATTACTCTTCAACCAGAAGCGGTAGACAAGGGAATTACCTATAGCCAAGTGATCGCTCGTGCACGTCATTGTTTGTCTATCGATGAGTTGGGAATACCGGAACTCCGCATTAAAAAAGCTGCTACTGGCGCACGCATTTATGAAGTTCCTGGCGTTGCAAGTGGAGATAAGGCAGATTCTCTTGCTCAGAAATTGAGAGAGTTTTTAAGCGAAGATGTGGTTCGGATATCTAGACCTGTCAAATGCGCTGATCTGCGAGTGATGGATCTTGATGACGCGACAACCGAAGAAGAGGTGGCATTGGCTGTAGCACGGGTCGGGGGATGCCCACCTGACCAAATCAAGACAGGGGAGATAAGAAGGGATTCCTCCAGCTTGGGTGCTTTATGGCTGAGATGCCCCGTAGGGGCAGCACAGAAAGTAGCTTCCGTAGGAAGAATTCTGGTCGGATGGGTGTCAGCCCGTGTAAGGCTTCTAGACATCCGTCCACAAAGATGCTTTCGGTGTCATGAAGTAGGACACCTTCGTATTAATTGCAAGGCAGATATTGACCGCAGCGATGAATGCTATCGTTGTGGTCAACATGGACACAAGTCTCGAGGATGCTTAGCAGAACCACACTGTGGTATATGCCATAGAGCAGGTCTATCTGCTAACCACCGGTCAGGTAATAACAGATGTACTGAATTACAAATTCAAAGAGGAAAAATTGCTAATGGTCCTAAGGGTTATTCGCGACCAGCTAGCACAGCCGAAATAAGTGTTCGGGCAGAGGTGGCTTCGATGGACACCGCAGATTAGTATGGCTCTCCGGTTCCTGCAGGTGAACCTCAACCACTGCGCCAGAGCTCAGGATCTACTATTCCAGAGTATGGCGGAGCGTATGACACATGTAGCAGTAGTTTCGGAACCGTATTTTGTTCCAACAGGAGACAACTGGGTTGGCGATCTAGACAATGTTGTAACCATTACATCTAGAACCACAACAGGATCCCCAGCTTTGGTAGGAACATATAGAGGACGAGGGTATGTTTCTGCAGTTATTGGTGGGGTGACGGTAATTGGGGTGTACTTTTCCCCAAACAGAAGCCTTGCTGAATTCGAACGATATATTGCAGAAGTTGGCTCTCTGGTTATGAGAACTCGACCAGGCCGGGTTTTGGTCGCTGGCGACCTTAACGCCAAATCTGCAATGTGGGGTTCCCCAGTAACAAACACAAGGGGGCCAGTTATGGAAAATTGGTTAGCGTCAACGGGATTAGTTGTCCTTAACCAGGGATCAGAATTTACATGCGTACGGCCACAGGGACGCTCTATTGTAGATGTTACATTCGCGGATGCCACTTTGGCACGCAATGTAAGGGGCTGGAAGGTACTCAAAGATGTGGTAACGTTATCGGATCACCTATATATCAGGTTCGAAGTAGGCTCAAGGATAGGAGCTGGCCCATTTCGGACTGCAGGTACGGATAGACCCCGGTGGCGCATCAGACAGATGGACCAGGAATTTCTGGTTGAAGCCGCAACGGTTCAATCGTGGGCCGGGGTACCTACGGAGAGGAACGCAGCCACAGAAACAGAAGACCTTGTCCGCAGGATGACACAGGTTTGCGATGCTGCTATGCCACGCGTTAGTCGTTTTGCTCCCAGACGCAATGTGCATTGGTGGTCAGATGAACTGGCGCGATTGCGCAAAAGTTGCATAGCTGCTCGACGCCAGTACACCAGAGCTAGATGTCGCAGAATCCGTGACATCCTAAACGAGCAACATCTCTATGAGCGATATAGGGGCGCTCTCATCTCATTTAGAGTGGCAATCGGTGACGCTAAGGCCCGGGCTGAGGAAGAGGCGATGGAGGCTCTTAAAAGAGATCCTTGGGGTCGGCCGTATAAAGTTGTACGCAATAAACTTCGTACTCGGGCACCCCCTCTTACAGAAAGTCTACAACCAGAATTTCTCAGATCTATAGTAGACACACTCTTCCCACAGGGACCTGAGAGTGAATCCCCACGCATGGCCCCACCATTAGTTGAGGCAGAAGAGCACTGGAGTGAGGTCGATGTACCTGAGGTGTCTATGGAGGAGTTAAAGGAGGCGATTCAAAAAATCAGAGGAAAGAACACAGCCCCTGGCCCTGACGGAATTCCTGGGCGTGCTTGGGTGCTTGCTTTAGGTCCACTAGAGTCGCGGTTCAGGGCAGCACTCAGTGTATGTCTTAGCCAGGGTCATTTTCCCCGGGTTTGGAAAACGGGAAGGCTGGTTCTTCTCAAAAAGGAAGGGAAGCCAGCAAATTCACCAGCTGCATACAGGCCAATAGTGCTGCTTGACGAGGTGGGTAAGCTCTTCGAGCGCGTCATTGCTGGTCGCCTTGTCAAGCACATGAAAGAGACAGGGCCTGATTTGTGCGAACAGCAATTCGGTTTTCGTCAAGGCAGATCTACTATTGCGTGTATAGAGCAGGTAAGGGCCTTGGCGGACGAAGCAGTGTCCCGAAAGGAAGTTATACTGGCGGTGTCTCTGGATATTGCAAATGCCTTTAACTCCATGCCGTGGGGTGTCATCAGGGAGGCTCTAAAATATCACGGCGTCCCCGGGTACCTGCAGCAAATAGTGAATAACTACTTGTCCGATCGCACCGTAATATATCCAGCGGGTGGTACTTGGACTGAGAAGACAGTTGTACGCGGCGTTCCACAGGGGTCGGTGCTTGGACCGCTACTGTGGAATATCGGGTATGATTGGGTTCTTCGTGGAAATACATTGCAGGGTGTTAATCTCTTCTGCTATGCCGATGACACTCTAGTGACGGCCTGCGCTAAAACTCATAGGGAGGCACGTATCTTGGCAACCGCGGCAACTTCACAAACTGTGGCTCGAATTCGCCGGCTCGGATTAGAGGTCTCTATAGGAAAAACTCAGGTCCTATGCTTTCATGGTCCCCGAAAAGCGCCGCCAAGTAACTCATATCTGATGGTAGGAAGTGTCACCATTGGTATCTCAAACACAATGAAGTACTTGGGGCTACTAATAGATAGCCGGTGGACATTCGAGGCTCACTTCCGATGGCTTACTCCTAGACTGGTGGCAACTGCTGGAGCATTAAGTCGGCTCCTTCCCCGAGTGGGGGGGCCTAATGCAGGATGCCGCCGCTTATACGCGGGAGTAGTGCGGGCCATGGCCCTTTACGGTGCACCTGTTTGGGCAGGTCGTCTGAACTCTCGTTCTCTAGCTCATTTACGCAGAGCACAGAGAGTTCTGGCAATCAGAATTGTTAGGGGCTACCGCACTATCTCTTGCGAGGCGGCTTGCGTGTTGGCTGGCACCCCACCTTGGGATCTGGAGGCTGAAGGCCTGGCTGAAGCCTATCATCGTAGAGTGAATGCACATTTAGGGGACGCATATTCCTTGATGGTATGTGGGAATGCAGATTGGCGGAGCATAGCTCAAGCAGATGTTCTACGTAAATGGGGGAGTAGGCTGGAATCGCCCAGTGCAGGGCACTGGACAATTTCAGCTATCCAGCCAATTCTGCAGGGTTGGACGGAGAGAGGGCATGGAGTCCTTACTTTCCGCTTGACGCAGGTCCTTTCAGGGCACGGCTGCTTTGGAAGTTTCCTGTGTCGGATAGCCCAGCGAGAGCCTTCCAGTGTGTGTCATGAGTGCGGTGCTCTCATTGACACTGCTCAGCACACTCTTGCTGAATGTCCTGCATGGATGGAACAACGAACGCGACTGCTAGAGCACGTAGGACCCGATCTCTCTCTACCGGCTGTAGTAAAAGCTATGGTAGTAAACAGTAGAGCTTGGGCGGCGATGTCATACTTCTGCGAGTATGTAATATCGCAGAAGGAGGCGGCAGAGAGAGTTCGGGAGGCAACCTCTTCCAACCCAATCCGTCGCAGACGAGCGGGACGAAGACGGCGTGCCCAAGACCGTCGACTACCACCCTGATGAGGACCTCCGGGCGTCGAATAGGGGGATTCGACGCTCTGGCTGGAGGGAGGTTCTTCGAGATGGCCGATGCATTATGTGTTCCCAATGCGTCGGTTTATAGTGAAAGAGTCAGTCTAGGCTCTACAAAAGTAGTAAGGGTAGGCTGCTGACGAGGGTGCAGACGTGATGCGTCCAGTATTCCTGTGCCCTCGCCACCAAGCAGCAAGGTGGAGCACCATGAGGTTTTAGCCGGTAAGAGTCCGGCATAACTGCTTTCGCCCCCCAGCGATTAGTAGTACCCATGAAGGGTTTCCTCATGTTAAAAAAAAAAAAAAAAAGGGGTATATGGACAAACAAAGAATGTGACTTTGTTTTATATTATAGTGATAACATCATGGTGAGAGGAGCAGCAGTAAAAAGTAGTGCGAAAACGGCAAAATTTAAAGCTTTCCTTACGTGTGCTTAGAAAACGGTAATGGTTATTCAAAAATCATGTATTACATAATTGTTCCCCTCTAAAAGTTCTAAATAAAAGTCCGCGATAGCATATGTCCAGCTTATAAGGTTAACCCACTCTAACCACTTTTACGGTTATCAAAATACTATCATCATCATTCTCTTACCCTTATCCTACTCTAAGTGGGGTCGGCACAATATGTCTTCTTCTTCCATTCTCCTCTATCATTCGCCACACTGGTGCCACTCCTTTAACATGCATATAATTTTTTCACACAATCCATCCATCTTTTTTTCGGTCTCCCCCTAGCAATACATCCATCCACATTCATATTTAAAACTCTTTTGGTCACATGATTTTCATCCCTCCTGATTACATCATTACATGGCCAACTTAGTCTCATTTTCTCATATTTTCTGTAATGGGCGCAACTTTCAAACTTCCCTTGATATACGAGGTGTGTTAAAAAAGTATCGCGAATTTTGAATTTTCACGAGTTACATATATTCCAATTTCGACTTTTTTGTGGCGTTATGTTGGTACATATGTCTCTCACTTATGCTGACAAGTTGGGCCATTTTGAATGTTCGGTTAATTGTTGACAGCTACTTTGCTTGCACGTGTTTTGGTTCATCTTCGATTTTTACCTATTCAAAAAATGGAACAAGGAACCTGTATCGATTTTTGTGTGAAAAACGAAATTAAGTGCGCGGATGCATTCCGAGTGTGGACTGTGGCATATGGAGAAGCTACTTTGGACAAAAGCAACGTTTATCGGTGGTACAAAATGTTTTTAAAAGGCCGAGAAGATGTGAATGACGAAGAGCGTGCCGGACGCCCGAGCACTTCAACAACAGACGAAAAAATTGATGAATTGAAGAAAATGGTATTGGCCAATCTTCGAATCATCGATAGAGAAATTGCCGAGGACCTAGGCATATTGATTGGCTCGTGTCATTCGATTTTAATCGATAATTTGTGGAAAAACAAAAATTGGCCTTTGCACCTCGATAACGCCCCTGTTCACACATCGCTGCTTGTACGCGACTTCTTGGCCAAAAACAACAGACCAATGATACCGCAGCCACCCTATTCCCCAGATCTGGCCCCCTGTGACTTTTTCTTGTTCCCGAAACTGAAGAGGCCCATGAAAGGACGACACTACGCCACGATTGACGAGATAAAGACGGCATCGAAGGAGGAGCTGAACAAGATACAAAAAAATGATTTTTTGAAATGCTTCGAAGATTTGTAAAAACGTTGGCACAAGTGTATAATATCCTAGAGGGATTACTTTGAAGGGGACAAAATAGATATTTACGAATAAATAAATAATTTTTGAAAATACACAAAATTCGCGATACTTTTTGAACACACCTCATACTCATTGCGTATTCTATCAAGTTTTGTCACACCACACATCCACCTTAACATTCTCATCTCATTTACATGCACATTTCTTTCATCGTTTTCTTTTATTGCCCAACATTCTGATCCATACATTACGACAGGTCTAATGACCGTCTTATAAATTTTCCCCTTAAGTTTAAGGGGCATTCACATATTGTTCCTGAGACCTGTCGCCATTTCATCCATCTCGCATTCATTCTCTTTCTCACATCGCTATCTACTTCACCGTTCTTCTGGAAAAGGACTCCTTTTGCTCAATATGGTAATCAAAATACTATATTACGGTTTTAATCATTCCACGCGGGCGGAGCCTGACGATTGCTAGTTGTAAGATAAATATGTAAAACCTTTTGATGATCCTAAATAATAAAAAACAAATTTAAGGAACTTTTTATAGTGTCGTTAATATGCTGTTATCATCTCGATAAGTCGTGAGGAAATACTTAAAAACATTGAAGGATAAATGTTGCTTCAATACATACTAAGCAAGTCGAAGTAACATCGTGAACGCATATAGAATTCAAATGCAAAATATTGGCACGATAAGTGCAATCTATAAAAACAAATTTTATCAGTTTATTAAACACCTCATGTACTGATTTAGACTAAAAATCTATTTAAAAAACCGCATCAAAATCAGTTGTTTAGTTTTAAAGTTTTAAGCATACATAGGGATATAGGGACAAACAAAGACTGCGACTTTGTTTTATACTATGTAATGATATCATATTAGAAACCTCACACCGGATACCACCCTCATTTCTTACCGATGTGTCGTAAAAGACGACTAAGGTAAGTCGACCCGCCGTGTGGTATCCGGCTGAGTAGTATTCTACTCAGCCGGACCGGTATCCGGCTGAATAGAATAGTACCAACCTCATTTCTTAACGAGGTGTCGTAAAAAGCAACTAAGGTAAGTTGACCCACCGTGTGGTATCCGGTTTAGTAGAATAGACCACCCTCTTTCTTATAGAGGTGTCGTAAAATACGATTAAGGTAAGTTGATGTCAGGCAGGCGGCTGGTCATAAAATACGTAGCCAAATCATGTTACAACATGTTTATAACGTAATATTGTATAACATGTTGTGCCCACTCAGAGTGGGATAAGGGCAGGAAGATGATGATGTCGTGAGGAAATACTTAAAAACATTGAAGGATAAATTTTGACTCAATACATACAAAGCTCGAAATAACATCGTGAACGCATATAGAATTCAAATGCAAAATATTGGCAAGATAAGTGCAATCAATAAAAACAAAACTTATCAGTTTATTAAACACCTCATGTACTGATTTAGACAAATTCGCAGAACACGTTTACATAGTGGTTGACCTTGCATATGCTTTATATGATACGATCAAGCGGTAGGAATGTTTCTACATAAGATATCATAAAACATCACTACTGATCTATATCACTACATAGTATACAACAAAGTCGCGTCTGTGTCTGTCCCCATGTCCCTATATCCTTATCTTTAATCACTACATAGTATAAAACAAAGTCGCATTCTTAGTTTGTCCATATATCCCTATGCATAAAACTTTAAAACTACGCAACAGATTTAGATGCAGTTTTTTTTTAATAGATAGAGTGATTCAAGAGGAAGGTTTGTATGTATAATAACATTCAATACCGAGTAGAGTAATACTGTAATTTTTGAGATTTCTGATGTGATGTCGCTTACATTGCAAACGCTGGCTAAACCCTACGAGATTTATCAAAATGATGTACTAAGTATTTGTACACCTTGAAAAGGTCTACAGAAAAGTCCGCGATGGTATATGTCTATCTCTTATGGATAACCCACAATAGCATTTTTTGTTATTTACTTTTTACGAAAAATAATGCCTTATGTTCAAAGCTATTTTTATACAATACAGCATTATCCGTATACAATTAAGTACCTTAAATACATTGTTGATTTAATACAGATCAATATGGCCGTTAACAGCATGTAATTTAAATGAATATTTTCGAAGATACATATAACAGATTTAAAATGACATACAAGATTAATTCATTTAAATATTAAAAAGATACAATCAAATAAAAATAATATATTGTTTTTGCAATATCATTGTGTATTGCACCTTAATGAATCATCTCGATCGAAGAAATTTGATAATAAGTCGGCTGCGGTTCCGGAAGATAAGATAAGAGGTATTCGCGTTTGCATTCGTATTTGATAAGGTTTCTTACAATTAAAGATGATGTCACTAGAAGTTAGTATGATTAAGTCTTACAATGAGAGAACAAAAACTGGCTGGTGTGTTAAAGAAAAGTTTTTACACATACAAACATGTTTTCTTTAGAGGTTACTCTTGAAAGAGCGACATATGTAAAAAAATGGACATGTAAAAAACGAATGCGTCCGATCGCTGCTAAATTCCTATTGCTGTAGGGTAAAGCGCGGCCTCCTCGCGGCATATTAAATCTGTAATTTTGCGAAAATGTTCATTTAAATTACACGCTGTAAACGGCCATATTGATCTATATTAAAATAAACAATTGTTTAAAATTGCTTGGAAAATAAGGGATTATTTTTCGTAAAAAGAAAATGTCAAAAAAATGCTATGTGGGTTATCCATAAGAGATAGACATATACCATCGCGGACTTTTCTGTAGACCTTTTCCAGGTGTACAAATACTTAGTACATTATGTTGATAAATAATGTACTAAGTTAAGTTAAGGTAGGGTTCAACCTGCGTTTGCAATGTAAGCGGAAAAAAATGAAATTATTTACGACATCACATTAGAACCCTCAAAAATTACAGTATTTCTCTACTCCATATTGAATGTTATTATACATATAAACCTTCCTCTTTAACCACTCTATCTATTTAATAAAACACATCAAAATCTGTTGCGTAGTTTTAAAGATTTAAGCATACATAGGGATATAGGGACAAACAAAGAATGTGACTTTGTTTTATACTATGCAGTGATATGTCGCTCTTTCAAGAGTAACCTCTAAATAAAACATAGGGACATAGGTATATAGTGACAGTGACAGACAGAGAAAGCGACTTTGTTTTATACTATGTAGTGAAGTAAAGATTGGCGATGCGCCCGAACCCTTGGAATTTAGCCAGTTAAACAGTTTCTCGGGAATAAGTCGTCATCGGTGAACAATGTTGCGCAACACTCGGGATTTTTTGCTTGCTTTGCGATTTTGTCGCGGAGTCTATCTCCTGACGATGCTTCGGTTACGGGACGAAACAATTGTTGAGATTGTGGTGGTGAATGTGTGCAGTGCTTGTGTATTGTTGTGCCATCGGTGGCGGGTAGTGCATGAGTACTTACAAATTCTGCATGTATCAGGTATGAGAACGAATAGTACACTCTACATTTAGCATATATTTCCTTTTATCGCGGATTTTAGCAAAATAATATTCTCATTACTTTTGTACTCGGGATTTCTTAAAACATCATAGATTAATGAAAAAAGAAAGATGCCATTATCGATCGAGTCAACATTTTACCATAGTTTTATTACTAGACTATTACGCCTTGTGGTATCCGGCTAAATAGAATTGACTTGCCTCTTTCTTACTGAGGTGTCGTGAAAGGCGACCAAGGTAAGTTAGCCCGCCGTGTTGTATACGGTTGAGTAGAATAAAACACCCTCTTTAATACCGAGGTGTCGTAAAAGGCGACTAAGGTAAGTTAGCCCGCCGTGTGGTATACGGTTGAGTAGAATAAAACACCCTCTTTAATACCGAGGTGTTGTAAAAGGCGACTAAGGTAAGTCGACCCGCCGTGTGGTATACGGTTGAGTAGAATAAAACACCCTATTTCATACCGAGGTGTCGTAAAAGGCGACTAAGGTAAGTCGACCCGCCGTGTGGTATACGGTTGAGTAGAATAAAACACCCTCTTTCATACCGAGGAGTCGTAAAAGGGGACTAAGCTAAGTTAACTCGCCGTGTGTTATCCAGCTGAGTAGAATAGACCACTCTCATTTCTTAACGAGGCGTAGTGAAAGGCGACAAAGGTAAGTCGACCCGCCGTGTGGTATCCGGTTAAGTAGAATAGACCACCCTCATTTCTTACCGAGGTTTCGTAAAAGGCGACTAAGTTAAGTCGTTCTGCAGCGTTGTATCCGGCTGAGTAGAATAGACCACCCTCATTCCTTACCGAGGTGTCGTTAGTTTTCGATAAAAATATCTCAGGCTGTTTCATATTGAATGTTATTATACATATAAATCTTCCTCTTGAATCACCCTATCTATTAAAAAACCGCATCAAAATCTGTTGCGTAGTTTTAAAGATTTAAGGTTATTTAGGGATATATGGACAAACGAAGAATGTGACTTTGTTTTATACTATGTAGTGATAATCATCGTAAACCTTATCAGATTCTACCCATCCTTATGAAGTGTCTTTTGGAGAAACCCGCAAGAAAAATCTGTAAGTAATTTTAAAATTTATCTCGGGCACAAGAAGCGGCGCCTCCAATGAATCCAAGGTCAACAATTAATTAAAAAAATAAAAATATTGTCTTCACTACATAGTATAAAATAAAGTTGCATTCTCCGTCTGTCCCTATGTCCCTATATCCCTATGTATGCTTTTGAATGAGTTTAAAGGTTATATATCACGTTGTTTGGCTTAAGTAATGGATGACTGACCTGGCGTGGCGCGTTTGTTCAAAAAACAGTTTTTTTCTAGTTCGCTCTTGTTGTTACACATTTTACTCTCGGTCAGATTCATGCATTACATACAAAATGGAATGGAGCGGAGTACGGTCATTCACCCATCTATATCGTGTTTTTTTTAATGTAAAAAGTAAAATAATTCCTATAGCGAATTAGTACACTAAATTAAATGAAATGTAAGTTTTAATTGATGTATCTAATCTATATTCCCTTTTAATTGGACATTTTGTATTGTTTTATAGAAATAAACTGACATTTAAATGCCTATATTGTAGGTGTTTAAAATAATAAATATATAAACTTACATTTCTTGCATTACTTAAAATAACATTAACAATGACTCATAAGTTTTAGACAAGACCGTGTCAACAAAGAACGGCCATTTTGTGTTAATAGCAAATATAGTGGTTAAATTTAAATAATTCTACTAAATTAACTCTGCTTAATAAATGTAAATGATAGCACGGCACGTCACTACGTAAAGAAAAATTGCCCACAATGCATTGCATTCGTCTATTATCGTTTTTAATGTAATAATTACGGAACTTTATAACCGTGTATATGTCAAAAGTAAATAAATCGTTGGAAAAACTATAACTAGATGTAAATAATATGTCAATAAAAATGTTTCTAATAGTAGGCATATGGCAACAAAATTACTACCAATAATTATAAAACAAAGTTTCAAAAAATAGTCAGTCTGTATGAGATCGATTTTCTCAAAATCTACTGAACAAATTTTTATACTGTTTTTACTAAAAGATAGTGTGATTACGGAAGGTTTAGGTTAATGTAACATTACCGTTTTATGTAAATTGTGTAGAAGAAAGAGATCGCACGGTTAAAAAAAACACTCCTTCTGGGAGCTTTAGTATTAATGAAGCTAATGTATAGGGAGCTAATCCTTACTTAATATTATAAATGGGAAAGTCTGTCTGTCTGTCTGTCTGTCGGTTCCGTTTTCACGGCCAATCCGCTGAACCAATATCGATAAAATTTGGCATAAATATTCCTTATATACCGGGGTAACATATAGGCTATATAAATCCTGTTAATTCAACAGGAATTAAATTCAGGAGGAATTAAATACGATGACATTCAAAACGCCATCTATAATAAACCTATGGAACTAATTTTTATTTACGATGTGTCAAAATCAAGTCAAAACTGTATTTACGAAGTATTTAGATTCCAAGTTTTTCGGGTCGTCAAAAGAGTTATCTTTAAAGAGTATTTATATTTTATTTTATTTTATTCGTTTACTGGACAAATTTAACTGAGAAAATTTAACATTGTAATAACAATGGATTATTAATATAAGTAATACGGGTTATTTAGTAAAATAAATTAACTAATAATATTATAAATGCGACAGTCTGTTTGTAACGTTTTCATGGCCAATTCGCTGAACCAATATAGATGAAATTTGGCAAAATTAATGTTTATATACCGGGGTAACGTATAAAAATCTTAAAAAAAGTTATCTTTATTATTTTTTTAAATATTTCGGTTTTTATTTATTTCAAAGACCGGAGAAAAATATTAATTAAAAAAAAGACCGCCAGAATGATGTACCTATGTAACATCTTTTAGCCCAGACCAGAGTAATAATTTCGTGTTGTTAAATAGAAAAATCTTTGTTATCTTAGTATCAATTATTATTTTATCTAATATTTATTTATTATAGTTTGAGGTTATGTACATGTACAATTACTAGCTAATTACCATAATAACACATCAAAAAGATAGGATTTGTGGTGAAAATATAACAGTAAGCTATAATCATTTAAGTTCAAGTAATATTTAATCATATATAATTTTTGTTGTCAAAAAAACAGACGTTTCAAGAAAACGCATTCTTAAACGGTCTTTAGTTAGTAGTCTATGGCAACAAGTAAATGAAATATTTTTAATCCCATAGAAAATAAGCCATACTGCTAATGAACAAATATTTTATTTCTAAACACCATTTTTAATATTTGAAAAGTCATTACAGTTAATAAAGTCAAGTTTAATATATTTTCCGATACCTATTTCAAAATATTATGTTAACTAAAACATAATTTAAATTTAATTTTTCGTATTTATACTAAAAACGTTGGAATCCAGCGCCGTACGTATAGGTAATTAAAAAAAACAATTTGACAGTTGATTCGTTACGTATAAATGTTATTATTAAATAAGTTTTCTAACACGTTTCCAAAGCTTATAATATTTATAGAGATATGTATTTAATTCCAGAAAACATTATGAATTTTTCATGTATATAAAGTTTTTGTACTCCTTTTACTGCGCTATTTTAATATATAGGTGTTTCATGTAAGTACGGGTTATTTACTAAACTTATCATATTATGCTCTTGATCAATCGATAAATCCCTCTGATTCATACCGGATCGATCTGATTTTTGTGATGGAGATATTTGAAGGTTTGGATGGTGACAGAAGCCACTCCTAATTTCAAGACTACAGTCCACGCGAACGAAGTTGCGCGGGTAAAAGCTAGTATAATATAATAGAGGAATTGTAGATCTATAAAAAAAAAATATTACAAATAAGTCCGCGATAGTATATCTCTGTCTCTTAAGGTTTACTCGCAATAACTACTAGTACGTTAAAAACTTGTGACATAGATTTTCACGTGGGCGAAAACCGCTGGTAAAGCTAGTTACTAGTAAAGTCACTTTTAAAAATATTGATATTTGTTTCACAGCGTATAAAATAATTAATTACAAGCAATCGCCAGCGGCTCCGCCCGCGTGGAAACATTAAAACCGTAATATAGTATTTTGATAACCAAAAAAATGGTAAAAGCGGGTTAACCTTAACAGATAGACATATGCTGTCACGGACTTTTATTTAGAACTTTAAGAGGGGAACAATTTTGTAGTACATGATTTTTTAATAACTCTTAACGTTTACTCAGAGCACACAAGAAAAGCTTTAAATAGTGCCGTTTTCGCAACATTTTGTATTGCTGCTCCTCTCATATTCATCTCAGCGTGATGTTATATAGCCTATAGCCTTCCTCGATAAATGGTCTGTGTTACACTCAAATAATTTTTCAAATCGCTCCAGTAGTTCCTGAGATTAGCCATTTTATTGTATACAAATAACTTTTAATTTCTTCCAAATTATGTTCAGATAAGCAATATCTCATGCAAAAGCTAATCTTTAGCTGAATTTTCTTTCGCGTCATGACGATCGGCTAATATGCATTTACTTCTAACATAGTTGAGGCTATTTTTTTTTTAATCTGTACAATTTTCCTCATTATAGAACTTCTATGCCTGTGGGTTTTTAACTTATTTTTATCTTTGTATCTAATTGAGTTAACAATTCCTTATTTATCTATTTAAGTATATATTTAATGTTAGATTGTCAACATTTATTGCTTGTTTTAGCATCATTCCGCAGTCTTATTATATAATACTTTACGCTAAAGGTGATTTGTATGAATTTATGTTTCAGCAATATATACCTTTTCGCTTTGATATTTCGGTTTGCAATTTTTTTTGTATATTTTGTGCAAATAAAGTTATCATCATCATTCTCCTGGACTAATCCCACTCTAAGTGGGGTCGGTAAAACATGTATTAACCATGTAGTTATATGATTTGGCTAGGTATTTTACAGCATGAAGTCAATTTAGCTTAGTCGCCTTTTACGAATACTAGGTAAGAAATAAGGGTGGTTTATTCTACTCAGCGGGATACCACACGGCGGGTCAACTTACCTTTTTTACCGAGGTGTCATTAAGGGCGACTAAGGTAAGTTGACGTCAGGCAAGCGGTCATAAAATACCATTATCAGAAAAATTATTAATATTCGTATAATTTGTATATCATACTAATCCTATCCTATCCTACTAATATTATAAATGCGAAATTATGTGAATATGGATGTATGTTTGTTACACTTTCGGCGAATCGGCTGAACCAATATCGATGAAATTTGCCACAATTATTCCTTATACACCGGAATAACATATATGCCATAGAAATCCTGCTAATTCTACAGAAATAGGATGACTTGAAAAGCGCCATCTATTAACAACCGGGACAAAAGTCCACGCGAACCAAGTTGCGGGTAAAAGCTAGTCAAAAATAAATCCAATCCATAAATAAATTTTTGAATGCTAATAATTTCTGACCTTGATTTCACTCGCAAAGTTCATTAAAAAAACTTAATAATTATCTATAGGTAAGGATGGCTAGTTTATAAGTACAAAACGAGTTTTTAGGCGACTATGGTATTCCCCTGAGTAAACAGTAACCAGTATTCCAGGCTTCTGTTAAAGAGTTGCTTCACAGTATATTTTTAGCAATTTAATTTTTGTTATTACGAATATGCACTTTGTTTGAGAAAAATCTATTTAGCTAGCTTTTATTTAAAAAAAAAATTGAATATACAAAAGTAATAAGAAAAAAATATTTTGCTATAATCCGCGATGAAGTAAAATAGAAAATATATATAATGCTAAATGTAGCGTGGACAATCGGTTATCATACCTGATACATGCAGGAGTCGTAAAAAACACATGCACAAACCTCCACCACCGCCACCGTGATACACAAGCACTATATACGTTCACTATCACAAACTCAACAATCGTTTCGCCCCGCAACCGAAGCATCGTCAGGAGATAGACTCCACGACCAAAATCGCAAAGCTTTGCGATTTTGGTCGTGGATTTTTTTTTACGACTCCTGCATGTATCAGGTATGATAACCGATTGTCCACGCTACATTTAGCATTATATATATTTTCTATTTTACTTCATCGTGGATTATAGCAAAATAATTTTATTATTACTTTTGTATTATGGATCTCCGCAAAGTAACGCCTAATTCTATAAATTATTTAAAATTGAATATATAAAACACTATTTTTGCCGAAAACTGTCAAGTCTGCGTCATTCAGTCAAGTCAGCTTATTCGGAGAACGGGCAGTCTCTAGAAATGCATATACCTAGGTTCGAGCCCCACCTACCCAATTATTAGCTTTTTTTTTTAATTTGTGTAATAATTATATAATCTGTTGCTTAGATAAGTTTCCGATTGCTTATTCATATAGCGTAATAATAATTGACTTAGACAATGAATTTTCCTTTTAAAACGTTTTTCTATTCATCTGAATCGTTCAAAATGTATATCTGGACGAGGAAAATATAATATGACGTGGTACATATCCATCAAATAATAATTGAGAAAGACGTGAGGAAAACGAAGGACTCCATTAAAATGAAGTATTATGATATCTTTATTACAATACATGATAATTCATACCCAGACTTGGTCACCCAGGTGCTTTAAATGAGCTAATTTCGTACATATTAGTACCAAAAATTAAGTAAGTTAAAAGTAGTCCAAAAATTGAAAAGAAGAATTAAAAAATAATAGGGCAGGTGGGGCACGATCCTAGGTATTTTCACCTCTCTAGACCGCACGTTCCCCAAATGAACCACCGTGACTTTACGTTTGATAGCGAAAAATTGTGATTGTATTCAACGTAAATTTGAAAAAAATTTAAGAGTCCGAAAACAGAGATAAAACGACATTTTTTTAAATAAAACTTATCTAGATCAATCTTTCTCCCACAAACCCCCTACATGCGGAATTTCAGGAAAAACGTTGAAGCTATTTCCGAGATTCCGAAAAAATATATATATACATACAAGATTAACTCATTTATATATTAAAGAATAAATGCGAAAGTTTGTGGGTATGGATGTGTGTTTGTTACTCTTTTACGGCGAATCCGCTGAACCAATATCGATGAAATAAGGCACAATTTTCCAAAAAAAAAAATTTAAATTTCAATATACACATTCAAGATTGTCATTTAAATATTAAAGATAAGTCCCTGGGTGACCGAACATGATCAGTATTTTTAGAAGGAAAAAGTAGTACTCAGAGTACCAGTCAGAAGAACTCGACTTCATTCTCCTGAGTGCATATGCGAGTTTTTTCAACCTACTCGATCGCGTTAGCGTAACGCCAATTTGTATGACGCTGCAACAGCGACATCTAGTCATTGCTATACATATTACAATTTGCGCCATACAAATTGCGTTACGCTAACGCGATCGAGTAGGTTAAAAAACTCGCACTACGCACACTGCTACATGTACCGTTTGTTCATACCAGATTCAGAGGAAATAGAATCTTCTTAGAGCACCTGCATTTAATAAATTATGTAAAAGTAACGTAGATTTAGATTTGTATAGCACTTCTGCAACCTCCACTCGTAAACTTTTAACTACATATTTTCTTTCAAAAATATAATGTAAAATTTTTATTACGTATATCTATATATATAAAAGAAAGTTGGTCTCAGTTACACTATTTATAACTCAAGAACGGATGAACCAATTCGGCTGAAAATTTGCTGTAGAGGTTGCTTAGAACCAGGAGACGGACATAGGATACTTTTAAATCCCGTTATACTGCGTTTCCGGCCACATATCCAAACTATATGTCGCTCTTTCAAGAGTAACCTCTAAAGAAAACATGTTTGTATTGTTAAATGACAAGAAAGCTATGAATGTTGTATATAAAGACATTCTGTAATTAATTTTTAAAATAAAATACATAGGTGTTAAAGTAAAAAGTGAAAATGTAGTATATGAATTTAGATATTCCAAAGTTAGCAGGGAATCTTCATGGTATAGGGAAAGGGGAATTGTTTTACTCCAAATTAAACGCGTGCGAGCCACGGGCCAGTAATGAATAAATCAAAACTTCTGGATAGATTTTAATCATTCTTTTCACTGAGTGACATAGGCTATACATTTTATACCCGAGCGAAGCCGGAGCGGGCCACTAGTATATTATATTTATGTATCCATGCTAGCATATGTATATATTTATCTTCTATCTGTGAAAACTTTTAATTGGCCTTATTTTGTAATTTATTTTTGTATCTATTCTAATGTAATAGCTGTAAGTTTTCCTTATAAAATAAAATAAGATATAAAAAGATGAAAATTAAAAAACTTTGCCCCCATGGAAATCGGGGTGTCACGAATATTTCGCCAATTGAAATTTTGAACATGAAAGTTGTTATCGTGCGTTAATTATAAGAGATTTTTGAATAACTTTCACCCTTTACTTAGCGCACGCTAGGAAAGCCTTAAATATTGCCGTTTTCGCAATATTTTTATTACTGCTCCTCTCCTATTTATCTTAGCGTGATGTTATATAGCCTATAGCCTTTCTCGATAAATGGACTATCTTACACTGAAAGAAGTTTTCAAGTTCCAGTAGTTCCTGTGATTAGCGCGTTCAAACAAACAAACTCTTCAGCTTTATATATTAGTATAGATAGTTAGTAAGGTTAAGTTAATAGTCATTCTTTATAGCTTACAAATATGTATCTATTGTGAATATTTATTGTGCATTAACATAACAAATGAGCCAAGAACATTATATTCAACACATTGAGACCAGAATTATAATTAAGTAGCGCCGATGCTTAGGTGTCTGTATCTTTAATATTTATATGAGTTAATGTTGTACCTACATATATATCTAAAGCTGTGGTAGCCCAGCGGTAACACCGTGCGACTCTTTGGAGGAGGTCACGGGTTCAAACCCGGGCAGACACCAATGAGTTTTTCTGTTAAAACTTGTGTCTAATTGATAATTGCAATTTATCACACGCTTTTCGGTGACGGAAAACATCGCGAGGAAACCTGCATATCTTTAGAGAATTCTGGAGATATGTGTAATCTACCAACCCGCATTGGAGCAACGTGGTAGGTCTTAGCTCCAAACCTTCCCTCCAAAAACGGAGAGAAGAGGTCTATTCCCAGAAGTGATCTAGATAAGTTTTATTTAAAAAAAAATATCTTTTATCCCTGATTTAGGGCTTTCATTTTTTTTTTAATTTACGTTGAATACAATCACAATTTGTCGCTGTCAAACGTAAAGTCATGGTTGTTCATTTGGGGAACGGGCGGTCTAGAGAGGTGAAAATACCTAGGATAGAGCCCCAACTGCCCTAAAAAAATTTTTTTTCTTTTTAATTCTTTTTACATCGTTTTAAAAATTACCGAGCAAGGTTCGGTCACCCAAGTATTGAGTGATGAGACATAATTATTTATACTAATATATAAAACCTAAAGAGTTTGTTTCATTGATTGTTTGAACGCGCTAATCTCAGGAACTACAGGACCGATTTGATAAATTCTTTCAGTGTAAGATAGTCCATTTATCGAGGCTATAGGCTATATAACATCACGCTAAGATGAATAGGAGAGGGGCAGCAATAAAAAATTATACGAAAACGGCAAACTTTATAGCTTTCCTTGCGTGCGCTGAGTAAACGGTGATAGTTATTCAAAAATCATGTATTACACAATTGTTCCCCTCTAAAAGTTCTAAATAAAAGTCCGCGACAGCATGTCTTTCTTTAAGGTTGACCCACTTTAGCCATTTTTATGGTTATCGAAAGACTATATTACAGTTTTAATCTTTCCACGCGGGCGGAGTCGCTGGCGATTGCTAGTGTAGTATTTGAACGTTGTATGACTTTAGCATAAAACTTATAACAGATAAACATCATCCGTCTGCCCTTATCCCACTTTAAGCGGGGTCGGCACAACATGTTACAAACATGTTGTCATATGATTTGGCTACGTATTTTACGACCGGCCGCCTGCCTGACGTCAACTTACTTCTGTCGTATTTTACGACACCTCGGTAAGAAAGAGGGTGGTCATTTTTACTCAATCGGATACCACACAGTGGGTCAACTTACCTTAGTCGCCTTTTACGACACCTCGGTAAGAAATGAGATTGGTCTATTCTACTCAGCCGGATACCACACGGCGGGTCGACTTACCTAAATCGCCTTTTACGACACCTCGGTAAGAAATGAGGGTGGTACTATTCTATTCAGCCCGATACCACACGGTGGGCCAACTTACCTTAGTCGCCTTTTACGACACCTCGGTAAGAAATGAGGTTGGTCTATTCTACTCAGCCGGATACCACACGGTGGGCCAACTTACCTTAGTCGCCTTTTACGACACCTCGGTAAGAAATGAGGTTGGTCTATTCTACTCAGCCGGATACCACACGGTGGGTCAACTTACCTTAGTCGCCTTTTACGACACCTCGGTAAGAAATGAGGTTGGTCTATTCTACTCAGCCGGATACCACACGGTGGGCCAACTTACCTTAGTCGCCTTTTACGACACCTCGGTAAGAAATGAGGTTGGTCTATTCTACTCAGCCGGATACCACACGGCGGGTCGACTTACCTTAGTCGCCTTTTACGACACCTCGGTAAGAAATGAGGGTGGTACTATTCTATTCAGCCGGATACCACACGGCGGGTCGACTTACCTTAGTCGCCTTTTACGACACCTCGGTAAGAAATGAGGGTGGTACTATTCTATTCAGCCGGATACCACACGGCGGGTCAACTTACCTTAGTCGCCTTTTACGACACCTCGGTAAGAAATGAGGGTGGTACTATTCTATTCAGCCGGATACCACACGGCGGGTCGACTTACCTTAGTCGCCTTTTACGACACCTCGGTAAGAAATGAGGGTGGTACTATTCTATTCAGCCGGATACCACACGGTGGGTCAACTTACCTTAGTCGCCTTTTACAACACCTCGGTAAGACATGAGGTTGTTCTATACTACTCAGCCGGATACCACACGGCGGGTCGACTTACCTTAGTCGCCTTTTACGACACCTCGGTAAGAAATGAGGGTGGTACTATTCTATTCAGCCGGATACCACACGGCGTAAAACTTATAACAGATAAACAAACAATGAAAATTACTAAAGGAAATATATGATTCCAGTTTATTAAGTACGGACTTATCTGTTAACGTTCAATCACTGAGTTCAAGCGAGTATTTCAAACCTTTATTGGCTGCATTTTATACGCCGTGGTATCCGGCTGAGTAGAATAGACCACCCTCATTTCTTACCGAGGTGTCGTAAAAGGCGACTAAGGTAAGTCGACCCGCCGTGTGGTATCCGGCTGAGTAGAATAGACCACCCTCATTTCTTACCGAGGTGTCGTAAAAGGCAACTAAGGTAAGTTGACCCACCGTGTGGTATCCGGTTGAGTAAAATAGACCACCCTCTTTCTTACTGAGGTGTCGTAAAAGGCGACTAAGGTAAGTTGACCCACCGTGTGGTATGCGGTTGAGTAAAATAGACCACCCTCTTTCTTACCGAGGTGTCGTAAAAGGCGACTAAGGTAAGTTGACCCACCGTGTGGTATCCGGTTGAGTAAAATAGACCACCCTGTTTCTTACCGAGAAGTCGTAAAATACGACTAAGGTAAGTTGACGTCAGGCAGGCGGCCGGTCGTAAAATACGTAGGCAAAATCATATGACAACATGTTTATAGCATGTTGTGCCGTCCCCACTTATAGTGGGATAAGGGCAGGAAGATGATGATTGGCTGCATTTTATATATATGATTTCCGACACATAGCATAGGTTATTTTGAGATTAATATAAATAGAATTTACTTATTGACTAAATCTATAAACAAAATTAATATTAATTGTTGCTATAATCTACGATAAGCTAATCTATGTCTGTACTAATATATAAAGCAGAAGAGTTTGTTTGTTTGAACGCGCTAATCTCAGGAACTACTGGACCGATTTGGAAAAATTCTTTCAGTGTAATACAGTCCATTTATCGAGAAAGGCTATAGGCTATATAACATTAAATGAAAAGGAGAGGAGCAGCAATAAAAAATATTTCGAAAACGGCAAAATTTAAAGCTTTCCTGAGTGAACGGCGATAGTTATTAAAAAATAATGTATTACAAAATTGCTCCTCTCTTAAAGTTCACGACAACATATATCTAGCTTTTAAGGTTTTAAATTAATCCTGGCAGCATCAAGTCATGCTTGTCAACATGCATTGTCATCAAGTTCAGACCAATATATAGAATTTTAACTCAATCGGACCCCGGGAAATGGGTCAAATTTAACTTGCAAGATTCCACATACACGCCGTATGGTATGCGGCTAAATTGAATTGTACCGCACTCATTTCTTACCGAGCTATCGTAAAAGGCGACTAAGATAAGTTGACCCACTGTGTGGTATCCGGTTAAGTAGAATAGACCACCCTCTTTCTTACCGAGGTCTCGTAAAATACGTCTAAGGTAAGTAGATGTGAGGCAGGCGGCCGGTCGTAAAGCACGTAGCCAAATCATGTGACAACATGTTTATAACATGTTGTGCCGACCCCACTTAGAGTAGGATAAGGGCAGGAAGAAGAAGATTCCACCTTAACTTCCATACATTGCCAGTTGAATAAAAGCTTTTAATAAAAAGTATCTGGGTGACCAAATGTTGCTCGGTAATTTTTAATTAATTTTTTTAATAAAATTAAAAAATAATAGGGCAGGTGGGGCTCGATCTTAGGTATTTTCACCTCTCTAGACCGCCCGTTGCCCAAATGAACTACCACAACTTTACGTTTGACAGCGATAAATTGTGATTGTATGCAACGTGAATTTCATATATATATATATATATATATATATATATATATATATATATATATATATATATATATATATATATATATATATATATATATATACATACAAACGAGATTAACTCATTTAAATATTAAAGATACAGCCATTCTATTATAAGTCATAAATCTATCAAAATCTGTACATATTAAAAAAGTATCTTAATATAACAAAATGGCGTCCCTTAAGCCATAGAGCGATATCCTTGTTTGTGACATTTCATTTCTGGCTAGCGAGATGAGTCATCATTCGCCTTTGGTATGATGTTTTTTTTATTATAACAAGCTTTTTACTAACTTGTTTCGTTTGTGGCTTCTGAGATATAATGAATAAGGCTGTTCCCACTATAATAAGCCAGCTAGAAGCACGCGGTTGCTCTTTACAAAATAATTCTTATAAATAACTAGCGGGTCGCTCCAACTTCGTACGGGAATACATTATATAGTCTCAGTGAAAAAAATGATTAAAGCCATGCCGTGGCGCGCAAGCCTTAAATTTGGAGTAAAACAATTCCCCTTTCCTTATACCATGAAGATTTCCAGCTTTCTTTGGAATATCTAAATTTATATTTACTTTGTGCGTTTTTCTTTATGTATTTTATTTACAATTAATTACAGAATGTCTATATATACAGCGTTCATAGCTTTCTTGTCATTAAACAATACAAACATGATTTCTTTGGAGGTTACTCTTGAAAGAGCGACATATAGTTGACTATGTGAATTACAAACGCGTCCGATCGCTGCTCGAAGTGCTAAAGGGCAAAGCGGTCTCCGACGCGCTATTTACAGGCACGCGGCGCCGCCTATGTCCCTGTATTTTAGATTTGTAATATCTTCGAAAATGGTTATTTAAATTACATACATGATTTTTGATTAACTTTCACCGTTTACTCAGCGCACGCAAAGAAAACTTTAAATCCCTTTTTGGTAGTATTTTTTATTGCTGCACCTCTCCTATTCATCTTAGCGTGATATTATATATCCTATAGCCTTCTTCAGTAAATGGATTATCTCACACTGAAAGAATTTTTCAACAAAACGAACTCTTCAGCTTTATATATTATTATACACATATAAGATAAACTCATTAAAATAAATGAATATACATAATAAATGTCCATATTATTCCATATAAAGATTAAGTACCTGGGTACCCTGGGTGAGCCTTGCTCGGTAATTTTTAATATGATGTAAAAAAAAATTAAGAAAAAATTGATAAGAAAAATTAAAAAATAATAGGGCAGTTGGGGTCCAATAGGTATTTTCACCTCTCTAGACCGCCCGTTCCCCAAATGAACCACCATGACTTTGTTTGACAGCGAGGAATTGTGATTGTATTCAAAGTAAATTTTAAAAAAAATTTAGAGCCCGAAAACAGGGATAAAACGACATTTTTTTGTTAATAAAACTTATCTAGATCGATTTTCCCCCCCAAAACCTCCTACATGACGAATTTCATGAAATCTTTGGAGCCGTTTCCGAGATTCGGAAAATTTATTTATATATATAAATAGAAGATTAACTCATTTAAATACTAAAGATATACATATATAAGATAAGGGCATTAAAATAAATAGATATATATGTCCATATTATCCCATATAAAGAATAATTAAGTGAAATAGGCTATTATTACAGAAATATCAAGGAAAATCATTTTCGTTCTATTATCGATCATTGAGACGTTAATCTATATTTTATAACGTCATTGCAGTTTCTTATTATTTTTAAAATTATTAACAGAATCCATACTAATATTATGAACTAGCAATTGCCAGCGGCTCCTCACGCGTGGAAAAATTATAACCGTAATATAGTATTTTGCTAACCATAAAAATGGATATAGAGGGTTAACCTTAAAAGCTAGACATATGCTGTTGCGGACTTTTATTTAGAACTTTTAGAGGGGAACAATTTCGTAGTACATGATTTTTGAATAACTCTAAACGTTTACTCAGCGCACACAAGGAAAGCTTTAAATTTTGCCGTTTTATTATATTTTATATATATTTTTTACTTCTGCTCCTCTCCTATTCATATTAGCGTGATGTCATACAGCCTATACCCTTCATCGATAAATGGACTATCTTACACTGAATTTTTCAAATCGGTCCAGTAGTGTCTGAGATTAGTGCGTTCAAACAATCAAACAAACAAATAAACTCTTTAGCTTTATTTATTCATATCGGTTCCAAAATCTGTCTGTGTGTTATTTTTTTAATGCTAAACTACTGGGCCAAAAACGATTAGATTTGGTACAATTGAAAAATAAAGTAACGACCACGGCCTGTGTCGAACAGTGGGATTGTAACAGGCCGTTACTTTTATGCATATTGTCGAAGGAAGACACCCTAGGGAAACCCGCATTTCTCTCTATAGAAGTTTTTCTTTTTGTCGCTTGTGACTTACGCTTTGTATTTTATAGCAACACCGTCATGAAACGAATATCGCGCCCATTTGACTGAAATGGTGGCAACACTGTGTCGTGTTGTTCCCGGTGGAGTCTTCCTATATATTGCTAAAACGTTTCAATTGCATGCACTCTTTGTTCGTCTTTGAGGAGAAGTGCATCTCGGAACGGGAATTGTGGTATTCCTATTATATCGTGTTATTGTATAGTGTGTGCGGTAACATTCTGATTAGTGTAACCTGCCAATCCGATTTGTAACAGCATGGTGGGTCTAAACATGAATCTTTTTTTTAGAAAGTATTCTTCGTCAATGGGTATTTATATGGAATTTAAAGCATTAAGAAAAACATCGACACAGATGTGAAAAGCATGGGGCCGGTATGGCGTGCGTCATAGGATACGTCCGTGCGTCAGTATATTCATCACATACCTAACCATAGACTTATAGAAATAAAAAACCATAATAGAATTATATTAATATAGATCACAGAGTTTGTATTACATAAGAACGGATAATCATTATTATCCTCCTACCCTTATCCCACTCTAAGTAGGGTAGGCACAACATGGTATAAACATGTTGTCACATGATTTGGCTACGTATTTTACGACCGGCCGCCTGCCTGACATCAACTTACCTTAGTCGTTTTTTAAGACACCTCTGTAAAAATGAGGGTGGTCAATAGACCATGTATAGAATAGACCGTGTAGTATCCGGTTAAGTAGAATACTACTTAACCGGATACTACACGGTGGGTCACCTTACGTACCTTAGTCGCCTTTTACGACACCTCGGTCAGAAATGAGGGTGGTCTATTCTACTCAGCCGGATACCACACGGCGGGTCGACTTACCTTAGTCGCCTTTTACGACACCTCGGTAAGAAATGAAGGTGGTCTATTCTACTCAGCCGGATACCACACGGCGGGTCGACTTAACTTAGTCGCCTTTTACGACACCTCGATACGAAATGTAGGTGGTCAATTCTACTCAGCTGGATACCACACAGTGGTTCAACTTACCTTAGTTGCCTTTTACGACACCTCGGTAAGAAATGAGGGTGGTACTATTCTATTCATCCGGATACCACACGGCGTCACATACATACACAGTTACATAAAAGCTTTTAATTAAAAACTACCAACCTCAATACATAAAAAGCAATAAGAAATCCTAAATAAATAAGTTCCTTGCCTTATACTATGCTCTGAAATAAAGTTAACAACGTTTCAGCAAAAGCATCTAAGGACAAGGGTATATCCAGTATTGACAAAGAATTTACAATTTATTCTTTACAAATAATGTACTATATAACAGTACCTGAAAGTCCAAGCCTAGCTCAGTAATTTTTTAAAAGAATTTAAAAAAAATAATAATTAAAAAAATACAAATAAAAAGATGGCGCCAATGAAATGTGGATTTGGAACCCGGGTTGTGAACATTTTCGGTCCGCGCGCTACCGATCGACTATCGCAACATTATGTTCGACAGCTAAAAATTTTTTTTCAATTCTACATTTTAAATTTTTTTTGTGTCTAACAACAGGAATAAAAAGGTTTTTTCAAAATAAAACCTAGCTAGATCGATTGTGTTCCCCCAAAACCCCCTACATGCTGAATTTCAAGAAAATCGTTGGCGCCGTTTCCGAGATTCCGAAAATATATATACATACAAGATTAACTCATTTAAATATTAAGGATTTGTATTCAATATTTATTAACCAAAGTAATATAAGTGAAGTGATGTTTAAGCAGCACTTCAGAATTGACAGCAGTTGAAGAAAATCTTTATACTAATATATAAAGTTGAAGAGTTTGTTTGTTTGAACACGCTAATCTCAGGAACCACTGGACTGATTTGCAAAATTCTTTCAGTGTAAGAAAGTCAGTCCATTTTTCGAGGAAGGCTATAGGCTATTAACATCACCCTAAGCTGAATAGGAGAGGAGCAGCAATAAAAAATATTAGGAAAACGGCAAAATTTAAAGCTTTCCTTGCGTGCCCTGAGTAAACAGTGATAGTTACCTATTAAAAAAATCATGTATTACAAAATTGTTCCCCTCTAAAAGTTCTAAATAAAAGTCTGCGACAATGTATGTCTAGCTTTTAAAGTTAACCAATTTTAAACATTTTTATGGTTATCAAAAGAGTATATTATAGTTTTAATCTTTCCACACGGGCGGAATTGCTGTCGACGATTGCTAGTAAGTAATAACATAATAATTAATTAACAATTTATCCTATCTTTATGCCACTAGGTTATCAGTGTTAGCTAGTCAACAGGCAATTGCTTTGTGAACAAACATTACATGTTTTGGTACTATATTATCTATATATCTTTAATATTTAAATGAGTTAATCTTGTATGTATATATATATTTTTTTTGGGAATCTCGGAAACAGCTCTAATGATTTTCCTGAAATTCAGCATGTGAATTTTGGGGGAGAAAAATCGATCTAGATAAGTTTTATTTCAAAAAAAAGTTGTTTTATCCCTGTTTTCAGGGTCTAAATGTTTTTGAAATTTATGTTGAATACAATCACAATTTTTCGCTGTCAAACGTAAAGTCATGGTAGTTTATTTGGGGAACGGGCGGTTTAGATCAGTGAAAATACTTAGGATCGAGCCTCACTGCCTAAACTATTTTTCATTTTTTTTAATTCTTGTTATATCTTTAAAAAAATTACAGAGTAAGGCTCCGTCACCCAGGAACTATAAGTAATACGTGTAAGAAATATGCCTATATATAAAGCATATAACATTTTTTATTGTTTTTAATGTGGTGTTCAATAAAAGTGTTCATTCATTCATTCATATAACTAAACTGAAGAATATTTGGATGATGAAATCCCTGGATTTAAAAATCCTTTCAGCTTCATACAAGACTGCGGTTTAATAATGTAAATTAAAAATGTTTAAAAGACCACTACCATCTGGTTCTTCTCAATAAGAGCAACATTCCCAACCAGTTGTAGCTTCATCAATCATATTGATTCTTGACAATTCAAAAGTGCTTAAGAGAGCCTATTTATATGAAGATTATTTGATTTGATATATAAAATGCAATTATATTTCTTAGACTCACTAGATCTTGATAACAGCTGAACCTATTAAGCTAATTATAATTTGGAAATGTTTGTAGAAGCCTATGAAAGGTTTAAAAGGTTATTAAATTTGAAAAATCATAATAAACATGGTATAAGTAACTATATTGCTCCACATCTTTATAAGAATAAAAAATGTTGATTCAGTGTGTTAATGAATATATTCATACAGGTAAATAATTCTGTATGCTTAGCTTAGATTTAATGTGAATATAACTTATATATGTATTAAAAATACAGACAACACACAAGTTAAATGTAAGTAATGCATGTGTGCGTGAAAGTGTACCTGTACGTGTGATATTTTTTTATTTCGCTAAAGAATTCCATATTTAAATCATAACCATATGTCGATTTGAATTTTCGATAGAAGAAATGGAGTATTTATAATTAACTTATTAAATTATGTGGTTCTAACCACAGGACAGTATCAGAGGAAACGTTTTAACGCTATTTACATGCCAACTACTTATCACTATGTACGAATATATACATAAACGGGAAAACGAATTATTGCCTACCTCATACGTGCGTTGTATACAGCAAAATAAATATCCCAATATAATCTCGTGCTAATGTTCTAAATTCAAAACGGATTCGTACTTTCACCGCACTCCATCTAGCATATAACACTAACACAACCACATAACACGCATAAATATTGGATACTAAGAACTTGTTTTTATTTGCGAATTATTCGCGTAACAGTAACAACGATGACGTTATTGCGCACGAGTCTCGCGAGTGATTTTGATTACAGACTAATAGCACTTATTTCTAAAGTTTATCTGCACCATAGACGAAAAACTATTAGTATGTTTGATACATTTGTATTGCATTTGACAGATGAAATTGGTCAAACTGTGTTAAAAGGAGCGTTTAGCTTACTAGCTTTACATAAAGAAACGTAAACATCCTTACTTCCTTACTAATATTATCCTTACTAATATTTCCTTACTAATATTATAAATGCGAAAGTCTGTCTGTCTGTCTGTGTGTCGGTTCCGTTTTCACGGCCAATCCGCTGAAGCAATATCGATGAAATTTGGCATAAATATTCCTTATATACCGGGATAACATATAGGCTATAAAAATCCTGTTAATTCAACAAGAATTAAATTCAGGAGGTATTAAATACGATGACATTCAAAACGCCATCTATAATAAACCTGTGGAACTAATTTTTATTTACGATGTGTCAAAATGAAGTGAAATCTGTATTAGAGAGTATTTAGATTCCGAGTTTTTCGGCCTACGTCAAAAGCGTTTTCTTTAGAGAGTATTTATATTTTATTATATTTTTATTCGTTTACTGGACTTTACTTTTATTTATTTACGTATTTTGGACGTTACTTTTATATATTTTTATTTGTGTTTAAGTGAGTTATTACAATGGATAATTAATATAAGTAATACGAGTTATTTACTAAAATAAATAAGCTAAAAATATTATAAATGCGAAAGTCTTTCTGTTACGTTTTCATGGCCAATTCGCTGAACCATAATAAATAAAATTTGGCACAATTAATGTTTATATATATATGTATACCAGGGTAACATATAAAAATCTTAAAAAAAGTTTTTTTTATTAATTATAAGTAAAATAAATATATGGGACACTTATTTTTTTATATATTTTGGTTTTTGTTTATTTAATAAAGGATACCGCCAGAATTTCATATATCTTTTGGCCCAGACCTTACGGAGGAACTATAAAAAAAGAATTATAGTTTGAGGTTATGTACAAGTACGATTACTAGCTAAATACCATAATAACACATAAGAAACGATAGGTTTTTTGATGAAAATATAACAATAAGGTATAATCATTTAAGTTCAAGTTAAATTTAATCATATACATTTTTTGTTGTCAAAAAAACAGACGTTTCGAGAGAACATATTCTTAAACGGAACAAGTCTTTAGTAAGTAGACTGTGGCAACAAATATGAAATAAATGACTAATAATTGACATGTATTGGGAAGCTTTATTTAATTTAATCCCACAGAAATTAGACCATACGGCTAATGAAGAAAAAGATTTTATTTCTAAACACCATTTTTAATATTTGAAAAGTCATTACAGTTAACAAAGTCATCATCATCATCCTGTCCTTATCCCACTCTAAGTGGGGTCGGCACAACATGTTTTTCTCTTCCATTCTGTCCTATCTTTCGTTAACTCTGGCGCCACTCCTTTTATATGCATATCATACTTCACACAATCCAACCATCTCTTTTTAGGCCTCCCTCTAGGCACATATCCATCCACATTCAAATTTAACACACGTTTGGTCACATGATTTTCATCCCTCCTCATTACATGTCCATACCATCTCAATCTTGCACTTCTCGACTTTTCTATAATGGGCGCAACTTTCAGACTTCCCCTTATATACTCGTTTCGTACTTTATCCAGTTTTGTCACACCACACATCCACCTTAACATTCTCATCTCATTTGCATGTACTCTTCTTTCATCCGTCTTTTTCATTGCCCAACATTCTGATCCATACAATACGACAGGTCTTATGACTGCTTTATAATTTTTCCCTTAACTTTAAGGGGCATTCGGGGGTCACATATTGTGCCTGAGACCTGCCGCCACTTCATCCATTCTGCATTCATTCTTTTACCCACATCTCGATCTATTTCACCGTCGTTTTGAAACAGTTTACAGTTAACAAAGTGAAGGTAATATTTTTTCAGATTTTAAAATATTATGTTAACAAAAACATAATTTAAATTTAATTTTTCGTATTTATACTAAAAACGCTGGAACCCAGCGCCGTATGTATAGGTAATTTAAAAAAAAAACAAGTGGACAATTGATGACGGTTGACGTTACGCATAAATACAAAAGTAATAATAAAATTATTATATTATATAATCCGCGAAGACGCGGATTCTTTCTATTCTTCGCGGATTATAGCAAAATAATTTTATTATTACTTTTGTATTACGGATCTCCGCAAAGTAACGCCTAATTCTATAAATTAACTGTCTCAACAGTAACTCATAGATGGCTCTGTTCTGTTTTGGCGCGCGCTATAGACTATGCGATCTGTTTACTATAAACATTTGCCAGATAATGATAATTAATTTCTTTATCATGGACTCTATTTAATATTTTGTAATTTTTGGATAGACACTTTATATAGTGTCTAGTAATCTTAATTTATTGACTCAGAGAGTAAATATGTGACTTGTAGTAAAAAAATCGAATAATAGCTAATCGATTTTTTCCCTTTAAAATAAATCAACTAGAATCGATTATTAAATAATCGATTTTTATTTCTTTAAATATAATCGATTTTAAAAAAACCGATTATTTTGTTACTAAATAATAGATTATTTTAATTCGAATTTTCTATTTCAAAAGTTGTCTTTTTTAATATTAATTATTAATTACAATAAACGCTTATTATAGTGGACAACTACCAAGAAATAATATTAGATGAGCTGTTTGTGAAATTGGATTAAAATGTGTTTTTTGGCTAAATTGGTTTCATCCAACAATGCATACCTAATCCTAAAAAACAAGAAAAAGAGTAGGTAAAAAGAAAAAGGGATAACTAAAATAATTGATTTTTAAAAAATCGATTTTTGATGAAAAATTAATCGATTAAATAAAAATCAGTGCATTAAATAAAGTGCGTATTTATATTGGAAGCTTATTAAAGTTTTGGTGAGTTTATCTAGTAAAATAATGAAGGACATATTTTCATATTTAGGAAAAACAATAATGTCGATACTATAAGTTCAAAATTAAATTAAAATTAATTAATGTACTAAAATTCTAAAATATACATTAAATTTTGTTATCCTGGCTGGCGCGGAATTCATAACCTAAATGTGTAAAAACGTTAATAATTTTAGTTTTTATTAATCTTAATACTGTACCAAATTATCTACTAGCTTCTTTATTTGTCTGTCCAATATATTTTCTTTCCATTATTTAGGAACGGATTTTAAATCAAGTATATAAGGGTTCTAACTGATGAATTTTAACTATTAGTCACAAAAAAAAATAGTATAGTAAAAAAACAAACTCCTCAATTATTTGCAAAATATCATATTCCGTAAACGGAGAATGAATGTTGCTAGAGTTAGTTTTATATTGTTTTCTGAATAATGTTGCCTTATAAAAAAATTGTGTCCTTGGGATTATTAAATCTGCCTTGACTGTTTAATCTCATGTTTATGCATTAGCGAGATACGCCTTCTAAAGTGGAATATTTTATGTTACTATGCTCCATGTTCAGAATGTAGTTTTGTTAAGTAGTTAGTTCATTGTTTAAATTTTTGTTCAAGGCAAAATTCTAAATTCTTTAACACGAATGTCCGCCATTTAACGTGACACTGGTTAAGTGTTGTGGCTGATTTGAACAGTAGAGGACATAATGAATTTAATGGAAGGATGAAGATTATTTTTATCTCAATAGCGTAGCTCAAGTAAATAAAATTATCGAGTGAAGTTTTGGATATTTTAAAATAAATCGATATTTCAAAACTCGAATCGAATAAATCGATTATTAGTTAAATTTCTTTTTTTATATTCATAATTAATTAGAAATAAGACTAATTTAAGTCGAATAGTACGATAAAAAATAACACAGGGACTGTTTGTAAAATTCTATTTAAATGTGCATTTTGGCTACATTGGTTTAATTCCAAAGGACAAGAAAAAGTGAAAAACAAAAATAACATAATCCGTTTTAAAAATCGATTTATTGTTACGTAAAACGATTATAAAAAATCGATAATAATAATAAAATAATCGATTAATACAAAAATCAATTGTTTTACACATCCATGGACAAAATCACAGCTAAAAGCTAGTCTCTAATAAAAACCAGACGGCGGTATTCCCCTTAAACTCGTTTAGTTATTATTAAAGTATGTCCATTTTAGAACGTTGGCCTTCGTCTTATTTTGTATGCTGTCAATTCGCTATATGCAAATACCACTGTATATTTTACTGCTTGAATCTGGCTATACTTAGCTTTGCTTAGTTTTTTTCGAATTGATTAATGCTGGTAGCCTTAATGGCTTTGACAGCGTTACCGGAAGGACGGAAGAGCGCAGAATTTGTTTAATTGTTTAAAGAAATTGTTTAATTAGTAAAAATCGATTAACAAATAATCCATTTTTTCCCAACAAATAATCGAACATTTTGATACGAAATAATCGATTTTTTAAAAACCGAGAGTAGAGAAGAGAAATACTGTATTTTTTGAAGTTTCTAATGTGATGTCGTAAATATCGATTTTTTCCGCTTACATTGCAAACGAAAGCTGAACCCTACGAGATTTATCAAAATAATGTACTAAGTATTTGTACACCTTGAAAAGGTCTACAGAAAAGTCCGCGATAGTCTATCTCTTATGGATAACCCACAATAGCATTTTTTTGTCATTTTCTTTTTATGAAAAATAATGCCTTATTTTCGAAGCAATTGTTATACAATACAGCATTAAGCCCTTACCTTAAATACATTGTTGATTTAATATAGATCAATATGGTCGTTTACAGCATCTAATTTTAATGAACATTTTCGACGATATCACAGATTTCAAATCCCGCGAGGAGGCCGCGCTTCGCTCTATAGTAGCACTTCGAATTTAGCAGCGATCGGACGCGCAACTTAATGTCGCTCTTTCAAGAGTAACCGCTAAAGAAAACATGTTTGTATTGTTTAATGATAAGAAAGCTATGAATGTTGTATATAAAGACATTCTGTAATTAATTTTAAAAATAAAATTCATAGGGCCAAATGCAATATGTAAAGATGTAGTATATGAAATTTCGATATAAGATATAGCAGGAAATCTTCTTGGTATAGGGAGAGGGGAATTGTTTCTCTCCCCATTTAACGGGTGCGGGCCACGGGCAGTAATGAATGAATCAAAACTTCTGTATAGATTTTAATCATTTTTTCACTGAATGACATGGGCTATATATTTTATACCCGTGCGAAGCCAGGGCAGGCCGCTAGTTATACAATAATTGAACGCTATTCTTAATAAATTCATCATCATCAATAAACAAATATATTGCATTGTTTGGGATTTTCTCCTAGCAAAAGTTACTTAGTACTGAATATATTATCCTCTTTTTCATCGTTTTACTATGCCAATGCATATCAATGATTAATATCTGGGTAATTTTTTAGAAAAAAAAACTTAAAAAAAAAACAATTATTTCGTTGGGATTGATCCTTGGCATTCACATTTCTCGAGGCTGCCCGTTACCCGAATAAGCTAAGTCGACTTGACAGTAAATGGCGAAAATTCAATTCAATATAAATGTTAGTGTTTTTTAATGCCCAAAAATAGGGATAAAACAATATTTTTTTTACATAAAACCTAGCTAGATCAATTTTTCTCCCCCAAAACCTCCTACATGTTGAATTTCAGGAAAATCGTTGTATCGTCGTATAAATGAATTTGTTGGTCTTTGGGCCTGGGTATATATTTGTATTTAAGTATGTATTTAAAAATATATAAGTATATATTCACCAGTTGTCTGTCTACCATAACACAAGTATTAAGTTACTTACTTTGGGGGCGGACGACCGTGTGTGTAATTGTCCCATATATTTATATTTATTTATATATATTTATATTTATATTTATATATACAAGATTAACTCATTTAAATATTAAAGATAATATAAAGGCGAACGTGAGTTTGTTTGTTTTCCCTCATCACGTCGGCAAAGGCAAAAACTTTCTTTAGTAATTTTCATTGTTTGTTTATCTGTTATAAGTTTTACGCCGTGTGGTATCCGGCTGAATAGAATAGTACCACTGTTCGGGCAAAATTTTCCACCGAGGGTAATCGGGGCTTACTGCACCTGAGGTGTAGGTAGGTGCCAAATTAATGTCACACAAAAAGAAGATCGGTCGGCCGCGCAACACGGTGCACGGGCCTCAAGTGAATAACAATAAATATAGGTGTTCGGTGGATTAATACATACAAAATAAAAAGGATAATTCGGTGGTCGAGTGTATGAACTATATTACGGAACAATTTACTTGGTGATTCCACGAATATAGTTGGATTCAGTTTTTGTGGTTATACTCCGGCCGGAGCGACGTGGACGCCACAAATTAAGAAGAAACCTCTAAGTTCAAAGTTTTCAGAAGCCTGAGTAGACTAGACAACCCTCATTTCTTACCAAGCTGCCGCAAAAGGCGTCTAAGTTAAGTTGAAGTTTGGTATCCGGTTGAGTAGAATAGACCAACCTCATTTCTTACCGAGGTATCAAAAATACGACTAAGTAAGTTCACGTCAGGCAGGCGGCCGGTCGTAAAAACGCAGCCAAATCATGTGACAGCATGTAAACATGTTACAAACTTATTACATGTTGTGCCGACCCCACTTAGAGTGGGATAAGGGCAGGAGGATGATGGATGATGATGCTCCATAGGTTAAGGTACCTACCTATATAAGTAAATAATATATGGGTGACCGAGCTTCGCTCGGTAATTTTTTACAAAAAAAAAAACTTAAAAAAAAACAATTATTTAGTTGGGATCGATCCTCGGCATTCACATTTCTCAAGTCTGCCCGTCACCCGAATAAGCTACGTCGACTTGACAGTTAATGGCGAAAATTCAATTCAATATAAATGTTAGTGTTTTTTAATGCCCAAAAACAGGGATAAAACAATATTTTTTTTACATAAAACCTAGCTAGATCAATTTTTCTCCCCAAAAACCTCCTACATGCTGAATTTCAGGAAAATCGTTGGAGGCGTTTCCGAGATTCGTAAAATATATATATATACAAGATTAACTCATTTAAATATTAAGATATTAAGATAAACAAGTCAAGAAGAGATTTAAAAGCTTTAATTTATATTTGTAGCATGAAACATGGGTTGGATAAATTATTTACTAGCAATCGCCAGCGGCTCCGCCCGCGTGGAAAGATTGAAACCGTAATATAATATTTTGATAATCATCAGACAACTGGTGAATATATACTTATATATTTTTAAATACATACTTAAATACAAATATACACCCAGGCTCAAAGGCCAACAAATGCATTTATAGAAAATGTTAGCCCTCGGCGGGAATCGAACCCGCGACCCGCGGAGCTGAAGGCAGGGTCACTACACACTGCTCCAACGGGCCAGTCAATCAAATCAGTAACAGGCCGCCACTATAGTATAGCTTAGTAAAGGCCTGTTACTATCCCACTGCTGGGAATAGGCCTTTTTCTCTTCGTTTTTGGGGAGAACGATTTGAGCTAAGACCTACCGCACTCCTTCAATGGTTTCCTCACGATGTTTTTCTTCACCGAAAAGCCTGTGATAAATTGCAATTATTAATTAGGTACAAGTTTGCCCGGGTTTAAATCTGACTTCCTCGAAAGAGTCCGTGTTACCGTTGGGCTATCACAGCTTCACAAATATCCAGCAGCAGGTACTAAGTAGTAACAATTTTTTTTTATTATGGGACAAATAATGTGGACTAAAACCAGATCATTTATAATTGGTAGTATATCAAGTACACCCTATTTAGAGTTCCGTGGTCGAAAATATATTTTTTTATCAAAAATAGGGATATTGTAAGTATCTATGTTCAACATTCTCCTGCCCTTATCCCACTCTAAGTGGGATCGGCACAACAATCGGATTTATTTGACAACATGTTTAAAACATGTTGTCAAATAAATCCAAAACGTCGCCAAATCATACCTGACGTTAACCTAACGATACCTCAGTAAGAAATGAGGGTGGTCTATTTTACTCAGCCGGATACTACGCGGTGGGTCAATTTATCTTAGTCGCCTTTTACAATACCTATTAATAAAGAGGGTGATCCATTCTACTCTACCGAATACCACACGGTGGGACAACTCCCCTTAGTCGCCTTTTACGACACTTCGGTAAGAAATGAGGGTGGTCTTTTCTACTCAGCCGGATACCACACGGTGGGACAACTCCCCTTAGTCGCCTTTTACGACACTTCGGTAAGAAATGAGGGTGGTCTTTTCTACTCAGCCGGATACTACGCGGTGGGTCAACTTACCTTAGTCGCCTTTTACAACACCTATTAAGAAAGAGTCCATTCTACTCTACCGAATACCACACGGTGGGACAACTTACCTTAGTCACCTTTTACAACACCTCGGTAAGAAATGAGGGTGGTCTATTCTACTCAGCCGGATACCACACGGTGGGACAACTTACCTTAGTCGCCTTTTACAACACCTATTAAGAAAGAGTCCATTCTACTCTACCGAATACCACACGGTCGAATCCGAGGAAACCCCCTGTCACAGTACGTGTTAATAACACTCACTCTACGGATGGCAAGGAGACGGCGCGAGCTCTGCTCGACCACTTCTTCCCTGACGACACAGTTACTCACGACACACTCCCAAAACACACCGCACTCAGAGGCGACATGCATAACACTCCTGATACAGAGGACGATCCTCCATTCGCTGAAGAGGAGGTGCTTGAGGTTCTTAGGGGCATGAATCATAAGAAAGCTCCCGGACTCGACAATCTTACGTCCGACATCTGCTATCAATTTGCGGTGCTTTACCCCAAACTGATGACAGATGTATTAAACAGATGCCTCGCACTCCACCACTTTCCCAGCGAATGGAAGACAGCCCTCATCAGGATCATACCCAAACCCGGTAAAGAGGATTACTCCTCATTAGGGGCTCACAGGCCCATAGGCCTCATACCGGTGTTTGGGAAACTGCTCGAAAAACTATTCATCAAACGGATAGCATATACACTTTACAAAAATAAACAATGCAATCCAGCGCAGTACGGGTTTAGGGAGCAGACTAGCACCGTGATGGCGATCGACGCGGCCCTAAAGAAAGTAAAACGAGCCAAGGCAGGTAGGGAACTAGTCATCGGCGTATCCCTCGATATTGAAGCTGCCTTTAACAACGCCTGGTGGCCTGCTTTGCTGCAAAGGTTACGGTCTTCGGGTTGCCCCCGCAACATATACGGGCTCGTGGCTGACTACCTGAGTGCAAGATCTATCACGATGGAATACGCCGGCGCGAGGGTCACTAAAACCATGACCAAAGGATGCATTCAGGGGTCTGCTTGCGGGCCCGTGCTATGGAATATAATACTAAATGACCTCTTAAATATGCAGTTACCTAGGGGTTGCCACTTGCAGGCGTTTGCTGACGACGTGCTCCTGATTACTCATGCGCGCCGTCTTTCCGATCTCCAGAGTCTGACCTCGGGTGCTCTGCGAACTATTGTCGAGTGGGGGAGAGGAGTCAAACTTACGTTTGGACCCTCTAAGACCAAAATGGTCGCATTCACTGGCAAGGCACGGGGAGCACAGATCGAGATGGATGGGCAACCACTCACCTTCGATCGAGAGTTCAGGTATCTGGGGGTCGTAATAGACGACAAGCTATCGTTCAACAGCCACGTTGGGTATGTGATTGGCAAGGCCGCGCGCATATTCAGCAAGCTTTGTCTCTTTTGCCGACCTACCTGGGGCGTCCACGCCGAGAACGTCCAGACCATATACCGGCAAGTCATCGAGCCAACGGTGACGTACGCTGCTGGAGTATGGGGACACGTAGCGGGAAAGGCGGGCATCAGGAAGAAGCTGCTGGGTCTGCAGCGCGGCTTTGCCATTAAAGCTATCAAGGGTTTCCACACTATATCCACCAACGCGGCGATCGCGTTGGCACAATTCACCCCACTGGACCTAAAAGTTCAGGAGGCACATGCAATAGAACACACCACACTCACACGGCGTGCGAGTTTTCTCCCGTCGGATATTCCGATGGAGACTCGCACTCCACCACACAAACTATTACACCCGGCCAGCAGAGTGGCCATCAAGCACAAAACAATCAATCACACTGAACTTGAACATTTACACACCACACAACACACCACACTCATTTACACTGACGGCAGTAAGCAGGATAACGGAGCAGTGGGCGCGGCTTATATACTTTATGAGGGCTCCCGGGTTCGGGAGACCAAAAAGTACAAGCTACACGACTGCTGCTCCGTCTTTCAGGCTGAACTGTTCGCTATTAGGGAGGCTTGCTCCAGGGCAAACTCCCTCTCCAATAAGAACGGAGCACACACAAACTTCTGGATCATCAGCGACTCTAGGTCTGCCCTAGAGGCGCTGAGGGATAGAAGCAACACACACCCCTTGGTGGTACATATCCATCATATTGTTTACGCGGCTAAATGCAGCATCAGCTTCGCTTGGGTTAGAGCGCATGTTGGCATCGCCGGCAACGAAGCGGCAGATGCAGCGGCCAAATTAGGGACCACATTGCACCGATCGCCAGACTATATCTGCTTTCCGCGAAGTCTCGCCAAGGCGCAGGCACGCCGCGAAGTCCATCGGGTTTGGCAGAACAGATATGGCAGCTCCGCACAGGGCGTCCGCACCCGCACTCTGTTGCCCATGCTGGAGGACATACACCAACTTTACATGCACACACCACACACATTTCAATTAACTCAATATCTCACAGGACACGCATACCACCGGGAATACTTGAAGCGGATTAAAATCATCGACATTGATGTCTGCCCGTGCGATGGCTCCACGAAACAGACACTCGAGCACCTGATTGGCGAGTGCCCAGCATTTGCCAAACAGAGGCTGGAGCACGAGAGCCGCTGCGAGTACTTCCGGTTGGATCCATATCAACTCACCACTCTCACAGACAAACACGAGGCTATTGAATCTTTTATAAGGTTCATTAGCCACATTATAAACAATCTAAAACAATTTAATAACACTTAACACTCACTTTATCACAAAACAAACATTACACACATACTTTATTCTGAAAACTGGAACCAACAAAGCCCTCTCAGCATTGATACCCCACGCAAATAGCGAGTAGCACAAACAAATAATAATAAGTGAGTCTTCCTTCCCCTTTTAAAATTTTAATTTAAGTTTAGTACTAAATTAGTTAAGGCCGATACTCCTCTCATTCACATTAATTCACTTATCACATTGGCTGCTTCCATTTCCCTACCTACAACCACCCTTTTAGTCCAAACTTTTTTTTTTACACCTTTCGGCTTCTCAAAAACCCTCCCTCCAATTATTATCCACTATATCCACTATCCCATCCGATTAGCATCAAATATCATAGTTTATACATAAATTAATTTATTGATTAATTTATGTATAAACTATGATAAGATTAGCAGAGGATTTTAAGTTATTTTTATGTTAGTTTATATTATTTCGGCCATTTATTATATTATTTTTATGTAAATAGTAGAATAAGTTCGGAGTTCATTATTCAAATAGGCGGGGTGGCGGTGGACGTATCCAATAGCGGAAGTCGTCACCCCTGCCCTATGACGAGTTTGGCCACAAGTTGGGCGTTTCTCGCCAGTGGTAAATAGAATCCCCACAGATAACCACTTAAAAATGAAAAAAAAAAAAAAAAAAAAAAAAATACCACACGGTGGGACAACTTACCTTAGTCACCTTTTACAACACCTCGGTAAGAAATGAGGGTGGTCTATTCTACTCAGCCGGATACCACATGATGAGTCAAGTTACATTATTCGCGTTTTACGACACCTCGATAAGCAAAGAAAAAAACGCCGATCGATCCTAGATCCGAGGTTTTGAACTTTTTTTATCACAGCTTTGCATCTGACAGCTCAAATATCATTTGCTTCTATTCCTATTTTAGAAGGTTTTTTTCGTGACCAAAAACAGGCATAAAACGAGATTTTTTTAATATAAATCCTAGCTAGATCGATTTTTATCCACCAAAACAAATCGTCGAATCAATCGAATCGGATCGAGTTTAGCCTGCGTTTGCAATGAAAGCGGAAAAAATGTAATTATTTACAGAAACCTCAAAAATTACAGTATTTCTCTACTCCGTATTGAATGTTATTATACGTACAAACCTTCCTCTGGAATCACTCTATTAAAAATGACTAGGTCTTATAATGATTATTGTTTGTCGGGTATATGTAATCCTGATATATTTTTTGATAAATTACCATTGTTTAGGAAACATCTAGTGTTAATTAAGTCTAATCAGCGATCATTATAACCAATCAGCGAACATCATATATAATTATTACTATTTTTTTCACACCTATTTAAAATTTGTAAAAAAACAGTTGATTTTACTATATATATATATATATATATATATATATATATATATATATATATATACATATATATATATATATATATATATATATATATATATATATATATATATATATATATATATATATATATATATATATATATATATATATATATATATGTGTGTGTGTGTTTAGATTAAGTTAGAAATTGTCTGTTATTCATATTTATGCCTGTAATAGACTTAGATACGAACCTTAGTTTTTAAATGATTGTTGGACAAACTTGTATGTAAGTTGTTGGGGTAATAAATAAATAAATAAATAAATAAAAAAAAACCGCATCAAAATCTGTTGCGTAGTTTTAAAGTTTTATGCGTACATAGGGAAATATAGGGATATGAAGCTGTGATGGCCCAGCGGTGCGACCGTGTGAATCTCTAGAGACGATCACGGGTTCGAACCCGGGCAGACACCAATGAGTTTTTCTCTTAAAACGTATGTGTCTAATTGATAATTGCAATTTATCACACGCTTTTCGGTGAAGGAAAACATCGTGAGGAAACCTGCATATCTCTAGAGAATTCTGGAGGTATGTGTAACCTACCAATCCGCATTGGAGCAGCGTGGTAGGTCTTAGCTCCAATCCTTCTCTCCCAAAACGGAGAGAAGAGGCCTATTTCTCAGCAGTGGGATAGTAACAGGCCGTTACTTACTTAGGGATATATGGACAAAGAATGCGACTTTGTTTTATAATATGTATGTAGTGATTTCTTTTATTTTTATTGTTATAGGAAATTATTAGTAGATAATTCTAATTCATAATGTTTGATATTTGCGTACCAACTTTTTCTTTAATATAAATTGTCTCACTTCGTAGGTTAGCTGGCAAAGATCTCTATCATAGGGATAATTTGACCTTTGTACACTTTTTTTTACCAATAATGTTTTTTTTCCAACATTTTTTATGGCACATAAATAAATAAGTAAAAAAAAAAAAAAAAAATTTAACTCATTTAAATATTAAGATACGGAACCCTCTGTAGCAATCATTACTCACTTGTCAATATTTTTTATTAGTTGACTCATAACTACTAGTGAATGTCATACTGGTATAACCAGTTTACAGTTGAGAAACTTATAGTCTAGGAGACTAAGGGCCTGTTTCACAAGTTATGAATACAAATTCAAAATATTCTTTATTCAAATAAACTTGTAAACAAGTGCTTTTGAAGCGTCAACTCTACTGCTAATGAAAGCTGTTCCTACCGAGAAGAGCCAGCAAGAAACTCGGAGGTTGCTCTTTTAAAAATATAATTCTTAATACTATTTACATTGTCGTTACTGTCTTGTACAGGTTCAAAGAGAGCTATATCCACACATTTTTATCTTCTAAATAATCTTAAAGAGTATAGTAGGCTTTCTGTATTTTAATAGTAAAACTCATTGGTGTCGGCCCGGGTTTGAACCCATGATCGTCTCTAGAGATTCACACGGTCGCACCGCTAGGCCATCACAGCTTTTTAATATATAGTAATATAATATAATATAAATATATGGGACACTTACACACACGGTCGTCCGTCCCCAAAGTAAGTAACTTAATACTTGTGTTATGGGTGACAGACAACTGGTGAATATATACTTATATATTTTTTAAATACATACTTAAATACAAATATACACCCAGGCTCAAAGACCAACAAATTCATTTATAGAAAATGTTGGCCCTCGGCGGGAATCGAACCCGCGACCCGTGGAGCTGAAGGCAGTGTCACTACCCACTGCTCCAACGGGCCAGTCATAGGCTATAGGCTATAGAAATCCGTTTAATTCTACAGGAATAGGATGATATTGAAAAGTGTCATCGATTACTCGACTGGCTTGTTGGAGCAGTGGGTAGTGACCCTGCCTTCAGCTCCACGAGTCGCGGGTTACATTCCCGCCGAGGGCCAACATTTTCTTTAAATGAATTTGTTGGTCCTTGAGCCTGGGTGTATATTTGTATTTAAGTATGTATTTAAAAATATATAAGTATATATTCACCAGCTGTCTGTCTACCATAACATAAATATTAAGTTACTTACTTTGGGGACGGACGACCGTGTGTGTAAGTGTCCCATATATTTATTTATTTATTATCAACCTATCACGCGACAACAGTCCAGGCAACCGAAGTTGCGGTTAAAAGTTGTTTTATAATCTGTATGGATTGTTTGACTAGATTGTTATAAGAATAGGTGGACTCTTTGTATATAATTTTTTTTAAAGAGTTCGAACTAGTACCTGTTATTAAGGTAAAAAAAACTGCTTTAGATCTTATACTGGACACCAAGTCATGTCTGAAACCAGACATATAGTGGAACTTACGAAGTCAGACATGTTTTATATCCATGGTTATTTTGTCTTTATTTTACTAGAAATTTCCAGCAGCTCCGCCCGATCGGAAAGATTAACACCGTAATATAGTATTTTAACCATAAAAATGGTTAAAGTGGGTTAACCTTAAAAGCTAGATATATGCTGTCGTGGACTTTTATTTAGAACTTTTAGAGGGGAACAATTTTGTAATACATGATTTTCGAATAACTTTTACCGTTTACTAAGCGCACGCAAGGAAAGCTTTAAATTTTGCCGTTTTCGTAATATTGTTTATTGTTGCTCCTCTCCTATTAATCTTAGCGTGATGTTATATAGTCTATAGCCTTCCTCGATAAATGCACTATCTTACACTGATAGAATTTTTCAAATCGATCCAGTAGTTTCTGAGATTAGCGCGTTCAAACAATCAAACAAATAAACTCTTCAGCTTTATATATTAGTATAGATTTGCTCGCGTGGAAATGACTATCGCAAAGTTTTTCCCACGTAAATCCCGAACCCGCGGAATTATATTATAATAAATAGCCTATATTGGTATGGACTCCTCTATCACACAATAAGCCACACTATAAAAAGCTTGTGATACCTGTGTCGCGACTCAGCAGAGTTAGCAACTCCTTTGATGGTCTTGACATTCGTTGCTACAATAAAACTCCGCAATCCATACTAGACCAGTCTACAGAAAGGTTTAAATTAATTGTAAGAGATAGGCTTATACGTAAAGCATATTACACAATTGAACTTATTTAGATGATAAAAATGCCTGGATTTGAAAATTATTTCATTTTCATAAAAGACTGCGGTTTAATAATGTAAAATTGAAAATGTTTAAAAGATTGACCGCCGAGTTTCTTTTTGGTTCTTCTCGGTACGAGTTACATTCCGAACCAGTTGTAGCTTTATTAATCATATTGATCATTGACGATTCAAATGTGCTCGAGAAATTTTGAATCATCAAAGACCTTTGTAAAAAAGTTGTAATAAACTCACCTGCTCGGAGCTTAGGTCGCGTGTGCCGCGTAAACCAGCAGAGATACACTTAAGTCGTGTACTAGAGAATTGTAGATCAATAAAAATACAAAAAAAAAGTCCGCGACACCATGTTTCTATCTCTTATGTTTAACTCACCATAACTACTTTAATGTTCAAAATTCCAATTAACAATATAATGTTATTTTCTAGACTGTTTTTCTGTTTAGTATTAATCCTTATTTAAGTAAATACGTTCGTTAGCTTCAACATCCAATATAGATCAACTGATATCCACGCGGGGGAAGCCGCAGGCACAACTAGTTTGTGAAATTAAGGTTTTTATTAACTGAAAATAATGTATTACCTAAGCAGCGCCTACTATAAAATAATAGCAATTACGTGCACTTATATGTACATGGTGTTATAACAGGCGCTCTCTTATCATGCCGAATTTTTCTTTTTTGAGAAATGATAATGTAGTGTAGAACGTGTAGAACAAAATTTAAACAAAAACAGTATGATCTCTTATCATCATTATAGGAAATTTAACCAAAAGAATAATATTTACCCCCTAAAAATGAATGTAGTAAAACGTACAATTACAGATTATCTGCTAACATTAAACTATAATGAAACGGAGCAAATATTAACTATCTACATAATATGATAAATTTTAATATAATAAACATTAAAATCAACGAACGAACATACACACACACGCAAGCACGAACATTAATATAAGTGTATAGAATATATTTAAAACATAAAAATGAAAACAATGTAATTTAATATTAAGTTTAATTGTCCATTTGTTATGTTTATTGATGAATTACTTGTCTTGGTGGATGAGCGGGGCACCCAGCAATACGGGTTACCACCAGGTAGGGGCCCTTGCTATTAGTGTATAATGAAATTTTGTATCAATAAATTATTTTCATTTTCATTTTCAAAAAGAAACAATTTTTAAAATAAAGTATGTTTGCGTGTAACAAATATTTGTGTCTGTATGTGTCAAATGTAATGTTTTTTAAATTGGTTTTATGTACTTTATAAGAATTATTATTGAAACATATTAGCATTTTGCACTTCTCCTACACATAAACTATAAGTGTTTTGAAATTCATACTCCTCCGTTCGCAAAATATTGGTAAAAAGAGTTTTTGTTTCACTTATGTATTAATATATAGATATTTGTGATATTAAAGGTTGTTTGACTGAAAACAATGTATTACTTAAACTGCGCCTACATTAAAAATAATAGCAATTACTTAAGTGCGAGTAATTTACATGTATATGTACGTGATGTAGTTGCAGGCGCTTTGTTATTGCGAGGTAATAATTATTATTTTAATTTTTCTTATTATTAAAATTGTAATTTCACTTAAATTTATGTATGTGAAAGTGGAATATTGCAAATTAAATTTAACCCACATCCCGGTGTCCTATTGAGCTGAAATTTTACATACTGCCCCAGTCCCGATGACAATGCATGTTTATGATAAGCATAACCTGATGCTGCCAGGATTGGCTCCAGACGAGGGAACTCCTCAACGGTTAAAAGCAGAGAAATGAAATATTTTTTTATACATTTTTAAAGTGACTGTTTTAAATTCATTTAATAAACTCGCCAAACTAAAACAATAGTTTGTTGGTGAGTAAATGCTTAACTTTGTAAAAAAATAAATTTAATATTTTCATTACTTTTGAATGAATTCATTGGTAAAACTTGTGTGTAATGTTGTCATTTTTGCAATTTAACCCCCGGTTTTTTAGTGAAGGAAAACATCGTGAGGAAACGTGTATATCTCTAGAGAATTCTGGAGATATGTGTAACCTACCAATCCGCATTCGAGCAGCGTGGTAGGTCTTAGCTCCAATCCTTATCTCCAAAACAGAGAGAGGATTGCTATGCCCAGCAGTGGGATAGTAAGAAGCCGATTACAAAATAGGAGAGTAAATGTCGTGAAAAAACCTGCATATCTCGAGAATTCTGGGGATATGTAACCTACCACATCTTTTTTTTTCCTATTTTAAGTGGATCTCTGTTAGGATCTTTTTCAGGTCAGGGGTGCAGGCTTCCGCTATTGGATAAGTCCACCGCCTGTGCTTTGGGAATGGGAAGACCATTTATCACTGGCGGGGGGAATTTTGGGTAAAGGGGAAGGGAAATTCTTAACCCAATACATCTTAAAACTAAAATCTTAACATATTTTACTTAGAGATAACTTAACTTAGAGAACTTAAGAGACAAACACGGAAAAAGCAGACAGAGAAAAAGAAAAGAAAATATGACCCGTTTGACTGGCCCGTTGGCGCGGTGGGTAGTGACTCTGCCTTCAGCTCCGCGGGTCGCGGGTTCGATTCCCGCCGAGAGCCAACATCACTACATATTATAAAACAAAGTCGCATTCTTTGTCCATATTTCCCTATGTATGCATAAAACTTTAAAACTACGCAACAGATTTTGATGCGGTTTTTTTAATAGATAGAGTGATTCGAGAAGAAGGTTTGTACGTATAATAACATTCAATACGGAGTAGAGAAATACTGTAATTTTTGAGGTTTCTGTAAATAATTACATTTTTTTTCCGCTTAGATTGCAAACGCAGGCTAAACCCTACGAGATTTATCAAAATAATGTACTAAGTATTTGTACACCTTGAAAAGGTCTACAGAAAATTCCGCGATGGTATATGTCTATCTCTTATGGATAGCCCACTATAGCATTTTTTGTCATTTACTTTTTACGAAAAATAATGTTTTATTTTTGAAGCAATTTTTATACAATACAGCATTAATCCTTATCCAATTAAGTACCTTAAATAAACAGTTGATTCCAAAGACAGCAGGAAATCTTCTTGGTTTAGGGAAAGGAAATTGTTTTTCTCCAAATTTAACGCTTGCGGGCCACTGGCAGTAATGAATAAATCAAAACTACTGGATCGATTTTAATCATTTTTTAACACTGACTGACATGGGATATATATTTTATACCCGTGCGAAGCAAGGGCAGGCCGCTAGTTTTCTATAAATTAATTTGTTGGTCTTTGAGCCTGGGTGTATATTTGCATTTAAGTATGTATTTTAAAAATATATAAGCATATATTCACCAGTTGTCTGTCCATAACACAAATATTAAGTTACTTACTTTGGGGACGGGCGACCGTGTGTGTATGTGTCCCATATATTTATTTATTATACCAATATATACTAATAATATACAAGATTGTTTTGAGGTTAACCTACCACTCGGCATTGAAGCGGCGTGATGGGTTTCAGCTCCATTTCTTCTCTCCAAAATAGAAGAGAGTAGGTCTATGCCCAGCAGTTTGACTGTAACTTGCCAAAAATATTATACAATATGCCAGCAATATATATACGTAATAATAAAAAAGATGGCTGCCAAAACCATAATGCTTGACATAATTTTTTCTTTTTCTTTTTAAAACTTTACATCATAAAGTTTTTATGGTGTTAAAGGTAAGTAAGTACCTGGGTGATTTTTTTTTAATCTATACTAGAATATAAAGCTGAAGAATTTCTTTGATTGATTGATTGTTTGATCGCGCTTATCTCAGGAACTACTGGACCGATTTGAAAAATTCTTTCAGTGTAAGATAGTCTATTTATTGAGGAATATAACATTACACTAAGATGCCTTCCTCGATAAATGGACTGTCTAACACTCATAGAATTTTTCAAATCGGTCCAGTAGTTCCTGAGATTAGCGCTTTCAAACAATCAAACAATTAAACAAACAAATTCTTCAGCTATGTATATTAGTTTTCGTAATATTTTTTGATTGCTGCTCCTCTCTTATTCATCTTAGCGTGATGATATAGAACCTTTAGCCTTCCTCGATAAATGGACTATATAACATTTGTAGAATTTTTCAATCGATCCAGTAGTTCCTGAGATTAGCGCGTTCAACAAACAAAGTCTTCAGCTTTGTATATCAGTTAATTGGTGCCATAGTTGAAAGATAGGAGAGAATGGAACAGAAAAACATGTTATGTCTACCCCACTTAGAGTGGTATAAGGCCAGGAGAATGATCACAAAAATATCAATATTTATTCGCTCATATGCGCAACAAAAGTTAAACAAAACTCGGAAACTTTTGTCATAACCTACACATGTACTCAAATAACATCTGAACAAATTATGTGTAAGTGAATAATGGGTTATTTGTACGTTTGGTTAACGATTACGTCCTTTATTTACGTCAATGTGAATATATTTTGATAATTTATTACATTTGTCCAACGTTTTGGATATAAACTTTACCCGTAACTATGTTCGCTTGGACTGTTCAAATTCAAATTCATTTATTTTTGCACAATACACTTACAAAAAATTGTTACAATTATTGTTTCAGCGTATTACGAAGAAATAGGTATGCAAATATGATAAACTTAAAATTATAAGTTTTTTAGTTTGACACAGATAAAAAAGAGTTTATTTACATATATTTTGATGAAATTAAAAATCACACTTTTTAATATAGATTTTTTCACGTGTTTACATATAAAGTTTAATATCTGGGTGACCGTTTAATGTGAAAGTTTAATATCTGGTAATTTTTTACAAAAAAAAACTTAAAAAAAAGAAAAAACAATTATTGAGTTGGGGATCGATCCTTGGCATTCACATTTCTCGAGTCTGTCCGTTACCCGAATAAGCTAAGTCGACTTGACAGTTGATGGCGAAAATTTAATTCAATATCTATGTAAGTGTTTTTTAATGCCCAAAAACAGGGATAATACAAATTTTTTTTACATAAAACCTAGCTAGATCAATTTTTCTCCCCCAAAACCTCTTACATGCTGAATTTCAGGAAAATCGTTGGAGCCGTTTTCGAGATTCGGAAAATATATATATATACAAGATTAACTCACTTAAATATTAAGAATATCTGGGTGACCGAGCTTCGCTCGGGAATTTTTTACAAAAAAAATTAAAAACTTAAAAAAAAAGAAAAAACAATTATTTAGTTGGGGATCGATCCTTGGCATTCACATTTCTCGAGGCTGCACGTTACCCGAAAAGGCTACGCCGACTTGACAGTTAATGGCGAAAATTCAATTCAATATAAATGTTAGTGTTTTTTAATGCCCAAAAACAGGGATAAAACAATATTTTTTTTACACAAAACCTAGCTAGATCAATTTTTCTCCCCCAAAACCTCTTACATGCTGAATTTCAGGAAAATCGTTGGAACCGTTTTCGAGATTCGGAAAATATATATATATATACAAGATTAACTCACTTAAATATTAAGATATTGACAAATTACAAGGGCTCATTCTGAAAATTTAAATATTCATTTATGGAATAAAAACAATGAGATAATAACCACTCATGTAGCTTGTATTTAAATTTAGGAAGACATAAGTCTTTTATATGTTTAGGCTGATTAAAGATTGTAATTGACATACAATATGCATTATTTTTGTAAAGTGACAATTTTATTCTGGGTAAAACTAATTTATCTAACTTGTGTCATTACTTGTAAAATAATCAGGATATTTTTTTTACAAATATGCATATTTCCTTTATATAAATACAGCGCAAAGGCAATATATTGAGCATTTTGAACAAGGGCTCACAACTATCTAATATTTGCCTTACATATCGAATGTATAAATTTCTTTTGCACTTTAAATATTTTATCCGCATCCGAGTTACCTCAAATTACAATACCATAACTAAGTAGTGTTATAGGTTGATAATAGTACTTTAGCCTCATTTAATAGCAAATTGTGTAAATGCCTGCGTAACTCTAAGTAATTTAAAAAAGTAATTTACTTTAAGTGAACTATGTATACTAATACTTGCATGTTGTGTTCATTTCCAGTAGGTTACAATCTTGTGTATTAGTTATTACTTCTGCTTTTATACATCTGAATTTATTATATCCAGTTTAATGAACCAAAAAAAAAATACTAATAGATGGCGCTTTTCAATGTCATCCTATTCCTGTACAATTAATAGGATTTTTACAGCCTATATGTTAAGGTGTATAAGGAATAATTGTGCCAAATTTCATCGATATTGGTTAAGAGGATTCGCCGTGAAAGAGTAACGTGATAGGTTGATAATAGATGGCGCTTTTCAATATCATCCTATTCCTGTAGAATTAATAGGATTTCTATAGCCTATATGTTTTGTTATACACGCCGCGTGATATCCGGCTGAATAGAATAGTACATCCCTCATTTCTTACCGAGGTGTCGTAAAAGGCGACTAAGGTAAGACGACCCGCCGTGTGGTATCCGGTTTAGTAGAATAGACCACCCTCTTTCTTGCTGAGGTGTCGTAAAAAACGACTAAGGTAAGTTGACGTCAGGCAGGCGGCCGATCGTAAAAACGCAGCCAAATCATGTAGGTAATAACATGTTTATGATAAAATGTTGTTTTTTAAATTAAATCTAGCTACATCGATTTTTCTCCCCCAAAACTCCCTACATCCTGAATTTTAGGAAAATCATTGTAGCCATTTCCGAGATTCCCTGTTTTCGGACTCTAAAATTATTTTGAAAACGTTGATTACAATGACAATATTTCGCTGTTAATGTAAAGTCATGGTGGCTCATTTTGGGAACGGGCGGTCTAGAGAAGTTAAAATACCTAGGAAATATGCATAAATATATATCCTAAAGATATATTTACACACTCATTTATTCTTTACTGTTACGTTTATTATTAAGATATGGAAGAGCGGAACCTTCTGACACGACTTACTCACTAGAAGGTTCCTACCTTTATATAGTAATGCAGAATTCTGGTAATGAATGAATAAATTAATTTTATTTTGAATATATGCAATAAATGAATTTCTACACAGAAAAACAGTCGTGAAAATTTCAATTACATTTTCAATATAAATTCGCTCTATTTTTTTCATTAAACAATAAACTATATTTGCACAGATGTTAATAATAATTTATTGCCTGTTATTTAATATATTTACCGGTGAAAATTAATGGTGTTTGAACAAGAATTATAAAAGTATAAATACTCAGGTGTTAGTTGGCTTTAACATAGTTTCTACATAGGTCTGTATTGGATACTTAATTCTAAGGCCTAGAAATGAACCTAGAACATCTACTTCTGTTCTGCGTACTCGGCGTAAGTCATATTGTTTTTTAAATTTATCTACTTCTGATCTAGAAAGTATATAAAACTCAAACCAAAAATCTTACGACAAACATTACGTACAGGCCAAAAATAAAAATTTAAAAAGTTTTATTACGATACAGGTCTTGTATGGACACCTGTATCATAATATAACTTTTTAATCATAACGATACACCTATACAACCTCCAGCTGGACCGACGAGGTTGGACCTCTAACTTAAAAAAAAAGGTTTCAATGAACGAGTCCGCGGCGACGCAACACGCATGCGCAATCGATGTTTGCGCCTTGGCGTGTTTGACATTTAAAAAATCTTTTCAATATTTAAACAAAGTTTGGTTATTATTAATATTGTTTTACGTATTATAGTATGAGAGTAGATAAAGTAGTGTATGACACTGTACATAACTTGGTCTTATAACACGAGTGTGATACTATAAAACACACTCGTGTTATAAGAACCTTTGTTATGCAACAGTATCATAATCTACTATTATATTACTTTCAACTGTATTTAACCGATTAATTTGTACTCAATTTTGAAATAAATCTATTTAAAATAAACAGATTTAATTCAAACTGGCCAAAGTGACCCAAAGTGTTGATCCAAAGTGTGGTATCCGATTTATTTGAATAGAACACCCCCTTTCTTACCAAAGTGTAGAAAAAACCGGCTAAAGTAAAGTGACGTGAGGCAGCTAGCAGGCGGTACGTAGCCAAATCATGTAACAACATGTGGCGACCCCACTCAGAGTGGGACAAGGGCAGGAGATTGAGGATTGTATCGCTAAAAATACACGAAATTAATTAATTTTTTAATTACTGTTACAGATACTGAGTACCCAAGCAGCATTGATAGAATGTAAGTTTTTTTTTTGCATTTTGCAACTTAATCGTACATGACAGCAGTTTGAGTAGATATGTAAATTTAAAATGGTTTAAAGATACATAATAAAAATGCTTGGATTTGAAAATCCTTTCAGCTTCACACAAGACTGCGGTTTAATAATGTAAAATTGAAAATGTTTAAAAGATTAACCGCCGAGTTTCTTTCTGGTTCTTCTTGGTAAGAGCAACATTCCGAACCAGTTGTAGCTTCATTAATCATATTGATCCTTGACGATTCAAAAGTACTTGAAAAAGCTTATTTCAATAAAGATTCACGAATAATTCAAATTCAAAATATTCTTTATTGAAATAAACTTGTAAACAAGTGCTTTTGAATCGTCAACTCTACTGCTAGTTCGGAAAGCTATTCCTACCGAGAAGAGCCAGGGAGAAACTCGGCGGTTGCTCTTTTAAAAATATAATTCTTAATACTATTTACATTAAGTCGTTACTGTCTTGAACAGGTTCAAAGAGAGCTATATCCACACATTCTTATCTTCTAAATAATCTTCAAGAGTATAGTATTAGGCTTTCTGTATCAGGCTCTTTTTAACAGTGTTTTTAAACTGCTGTAATGGCAAAGCTGAAATTAATTGCGGAATTTTATTATAGAATCTTATACCAAAACCCACAAACGACTTACGCACTTTTGCACGGCGCAAAGCAGGAGCCGCAAGCTTATGTCGGTTCCTGCTTTGTCTATTGTATACATCACCTATCGTTTTATAATTCGATGAACACGCGCGATCTTACGCTTAGTATTAAAGCGACCTAATTCAAAATTAATTTTTTTGCCATTATAAAGCTTAAAGCACTAAAAAGTGATAGCTTAATGCCTTCTTTTTCTTATATATATCCCACGCAAAGAGATGTCATTTTAATACTAAGTAACCTTATAAAAAAAATACAGTCTGAACAACTCCAAGCTAACATTCAAGTTTAAAATATTTTCTTTCTTCTTTTGGTAATAAGGACATATATTCACATTCCATTATTAAGGGTACTTAAACGTTTAAGTTGCCGCAATGTCGTGGGCGCCACTATATAATAATAATACTAACTTTTACCCGAAACTTAGTTCGCGTGGACTGTTGTCGCGTGATAGGTTGATAATAGATGGCGCTTTTCAATGTCATCTTATTCCTGTAGAATTAACAGGATTTCTATAGCCTATATGTTACCCTGGTGTATAAGAAATAATAGTGTCAAATTTCATCGATATTGGTTCAGTGTATTCGCCGTGAAAGAGTAACAAACATCCATACACAAAAACTTTCTCATTTATAATATTAGTATGATATGATAGGATATATAAATATATGTTTTTGTTTATTACAGACGAGAACGATTATGTTCCACAACCTATTTCTGGTAAGTTAAATGTATAATATCTGGGTGACCGAGCTTTGCTCGGTAATTTTTTGCAAAAAAAAAAAATTAAAAAAAAACAATTATTTCGTTGGAGATCGATCCTTGGCATTCACATTTCTCGAGGCTGCCCGTTACCCGAATAAGCTACGCCGACTTGACAGCTAGTGGCGAAAATTCAATTCAATATAAATGTTAGTGTTTTTAATATTTTTTTTTTTACATAAAACCTAGCTAGATCAAATTTTCTCCCCCAAAACCTCCTACATGCTGAATTTCAGGAAAATTGGTGGAGCCGTTTCCGAGATTCGGAAAATATATGTATATACAAGATTAACTCATTTAAATATAAAGATATTAAGATATATAAATACTAGATTTTACCCGCGACTTCGTTCGCGTACACTGATAGGTTGATAACCCTGCAAATGTGTATCTCTATCACAAAATCAGATCGATCCGGGAAGAATCAGAGGGATTTACAGTTTAATCAAGAGCATAATTTGATAATTTTAGTAAGTAAACCGTACTTACATGAAATAAATATTACAATAGCTCAGTAAAAGAAGTGCAAAAACATCATATATCAGAAAATTCATAATGTTTTTCTGATATTAAATATCTATAAATATTATAAACTTTTAATGGTAACGTGCTATACTGCGTCCATCATATTATCAGTCTTTTGACAGCTCACGCTCATTAAGTTTTGTATTGCTTACGTACAAATATCATACAAATAATATTTGTACTTTATGGATGGGTACCGCCCACTTAGTGATGTCACACATAATGGTTACTACGATTATGCCACAGATTAAAAATAATCGGTAGAAATCGATGTTACGAGTATTAAAAGACATTTAATAACATTATATAAAGTTTTACTTTCTTCTTAGTTAATACATGAATACAAATAAAACAATCAGGATATTTTAATTTATTTTATTAGCACGAGTCGTCGGAATGATAATCAACACTAGACTCCTCCGATGAGGAGTCTTCAGTAGCAGTTATTATTAGCTCTTGTGTAGATAATATATTATCAAACGCAATATCACGTTCCCAATCAGAGAATATTACTCTTTTAGTTCTTTCCACCACACTTGCCCAGTTCTCGGCCGTTACGTGGGTGCAAGCATTTTTTAGCAATTGCAACATTTTATTCGCTGTGAATGGGGGGCTTGTATTGCATCTCGCAGCATGCCCTTTTACTTGTGCCCATATAAGTTCTATTGCGTTGTACTGGCAGTGGTATGGAGGAATCCGAAGAACAGTATGGCCATATTCTGCTGCCATTTCATTGATTACATAGCGTTTTGCTCTCTTTTTGGTTTTTAATATTTTTATTAATTCAACTTTTAACATTGAGTCGTCCACATTTTCTCCATTGTCCCGAAGCCAATTAATTATTTCATGCTTTTTATTAACCTGTGTTGGCATTTTGTCAATTTGACGGGAGTGGTAGGGCGCATTATCAATAAAAATTATTGATGGTTCTTCCAATGAAATGAGCATTTTTTTGAACCACTCTTCATACACATTTGCATTCATCTCTTCGTGGTAGTCATTTGATTTCTTCGATTTAAATGCCAACAGTGCGTCTTGTACAAATCCTTTTGCTGTACCTGCATGGCAAATGATTAGGCGCTCACCTTTTCCCATTGGTACTGAGGAAGTGGAATCAGCAGTATCATCAGTCCAGAAACGAGATAGTGTGTGGTTAGCGTTGAGCCATGTTTCATCCGTGAAAACAATATTTGCCCAATCTTGTATTTTCTTTGCCTCTCTTAAAAAATCACAACGTGCTATAGCTATATCTGTGCGTTCCATTAATAATTTTCTTTTATTTAACTTTTTATATGAAAAGCCAATTGTGTTCAAAACTTTGACCAAAGAAGATTTTTCACCATGAAATAGACCACTTCTTTTCAAAGAAACAATAAGTTTTCTCAAAGTTGGAATTTCTTTTCTCAAGTAGTAATCATATACATGACGACGAATAGCGTCAGCGTCAAAGTCATCAACAGCTGTCACCTTATGAGCCCGGCGCTTTCTTTTTGGTGTAGATGGTTTGTTTTGCTCCAAGCCGCTCCTGCCGTAGGCATCAGTAGTGATTTTAGTCACAGTTGATAGACTGATCCCCAACGCGGCTGCAACACGGTTTCGGACTTGCGTGATAGGTATAAGAGGTCCGCCATTTTGATTTTCTTGCTCAAAATACTCATGAAGTTTTAACACTAACTGTCTCGATTGTGCTTTCAACACACGTCCTTTCGGCATTTTCACGATCAATTAATATAAGTTTCACAAAAGTTTTTCCGAGGAATAAAGCTACTTAACTCAAGGTGTAACAGATGCGAGAGAACACTCAGCGAACGTAAATGCGTGTGACTATCACGGGCGTTTCGTTGAGAGTGACAGATCACGTCAAAATGGCGGCCGAGCGGAAGGTCTGTTGATGTTGCCAGTTGATGTATAATATATTTTTTATGATTATAATAAATACACACGGATTAACATTTATTTTCAAAAAACTAAGGCAATATTAAATCAAAATGTTGATTTCTATATCTGTTATTAGTTTACGTAGGTTATCATTAATCGAATTACTTAAGTACGAAATTCGATTAATGATAGTAGGTACTATAATCGGAATGGTATCGCATACGAGAATCTTTAGGACATCACTAAATATGTAAATCGTCAATCTGTCAAAAGATGGTTAATATAATGGACAGTGTATAGAAAACCATTTATTCGTAACGTCATCCGTCATCAATTGTCAACTTGTTTTTTTTTAAAATTATCTATACGTACGGCGGATTCTAGCGTTTTTAGAATAAATACGAAAAATTAAATTTAAATTGTTTTTTTAACATAATATTTTAAAATAGGTATCTGAAAATATATTAACTTCACTTTGTTATGTAACTGTAATGACTTTTCAAATATTAAAAATGGTGTTTAGAAATAAAATCTTTTTTCCATTAACCGTATGGCCTAATTTCTATGGGCTTAAATTAAATAAAACTTCCCAATACATGTCAATTATTAGTCATTTTGTTTCTTACTTGTTGCCACAGACTACTTACTAAAGACTTATTCCGTTTAAGAATATGTTTTCTCGAAATGTCTCTTTTTTTGACAACAAAAAATGTGTATAATTAAATTTAACTTGAACTTAAATGGTTATTCCTTATTGTTATATTTTCATCACAAATCCTATCGTTTTTAATGTGTTATTATGGTATTTAGCTAGTAATCGTACTTGTACATAACCTCAAACTATAATAAATAAATATTAGATAAAATAATAATTGATACTAAGATAACAAATATTTTTCTATTTAACAACACTAAAATTATTACTCTGATCTGGGCCAAAAGATGTTACATACATAATTCTGGCGGGCTCCTTTTTATTAAATATTTTTCTCCGGTTTATGAAATAAACAAAAACCGAAATATTTAAAAAAATAATAATAATAACTTTTTTTAAGATTTTTATACGTTACCCGGTATAAACATTAATTTTGCCAGATTTCATCTATATTGGTTCAGCGAATTGACCATAAAAACGTTACAAACAGACTTTCGCATTTATAATATTATTAGTTTATTTATTTTACTAAATAACCCGTATTACTTATATCAATAATCCATTGTTATTACAATGTTAAATTTTCTCAGTTAAATTTGTCCAGTAAACGAATAAAATAAAATATAAATACTCTTTAAAGATAACTCTTTTGACGTAAGTGGAAAAACTTGGAATCTAAATACTTCGTGAATACAGATTTGACTTGATTTTGAGAGCAGCAGGGTCATCTCACTTACTCTCCGGGTGGGGGGTAGGCGGGGTACGGGCCTCGAGGCGTACCTCTTTGCCCGGGCATTTCCTCGCAGGCATTCTGCCTGAACTATGTTCCGGCCGTAGGCCGAGGTCACCTAGGTGACCTAAGGGTTGTCGGTATTCGGGCCGTGAGCCCAGGTCACCTAAGTGACCTAGAGGATGTCTGGTTCGGTGGGGAGGTCTGGGAATGGTAGCTCCCAGCCCTCGTAGTCATCGTCAGGAATTGTCATAATCGGTAGTGTTGTCTCGTCCGGTGGTTTCACCCTCTCACCCGTCGCGTCGTCCTCGTCGTCGCCGTCGTCATCCGCATCGGGCCGCGGAGACGGTGACCGCAGGAGCTCGCGAGGCAGGGAACGTCCATCGGGTGGTCGCGCATGGAGTTGTGCGATGCTGTGGAGGTGTACGTGCGAGCTGTTGTCCGCGCGCGCGAACAGTCGGTGCGCAAGGCGACGAACGATCGGCGGTCGGCGTTCTGGTATCCCGATGCAAGACGTCGTTCCGCACATACCTCGGGGCTCCTACGATCAGTCGCAGGCAGTGGTTCTGCTGGACTTGCAGTCTTCGCCTCTGGTACGCCGAGCATAGCGCGTACCAGGCGGGTGCCGCGTACGTCAAGCGCGAGCGGACGTAGGCACCGTAGACCAGAGGGCCAAAAGATGTTACATACATCATTCTGGCGGTCTCTTTTTATTAAATATTTTTCTCCGGTTGAAAGAAATAAAATGAAATAAACAAAAACCGAAATATTTAAAAAAGTAATAATAATAACTTTTTTTAAGATTTTTATACGTTACCCGGTATAAACATTAATTTTGCCAAATTTCATCTATATTGGTTCAGCGAATTGACCATAAAAACGTTACAAACAGACTTTCGCATTTATAATATAAGTAAGGATTAGTTTATTTATTTTACTAAATAACCCGTATTACTTATATCAATAATCCATTGTTATTACAATGTTACATTTTCTCAGTTAAATTTGTCCAGTAAACGAATAAAATAAAATAAAATATAAATACTCTTTAAAGATAACTCTTTTGACGTAAGTCGAAAAACTTGGAATCTAAATACTTCGTAAATACAGATTTGACTTGATTTGACACATCACTACATATTATAAAACAAAGTCCATATTTCCGTATGTACGCATAAAACTTTAAAACTACGCAACCGATTTTGATGCGGTTTTTTTAATAGATAGAGTGATTCCAGAGGAAGGTTTGTACGTATAATAACATTCAATACGAAGTAGAGAAATAATGTAATTTTTGAGGTTTCTGTAAATAATTTCATTTTTTCCCGCTTACATTGCAAACGCAGGCTAAGCCCTACGAGATTTATCAAAATGATGTACTAAGTATTTGTACACCTTAAAAAGGTCTACAGAAAAGTCCGCGATGGTATATATCTATCTCTTATGGATAACCCACAATAGCAGTTTTTTCATTTACTTTTTACGAAAAATGATGCCTTATGTTCAAAGCAATTTTTATACAATACAGCATTAATCCTTATCCAACTAAGAACCTTAAATATATTGTTTATTTAATATTGATCAATATGACCCTTTACAGCATGTAATTTAAATAAACAGTTTCGAAGATATTACAGATTTAAAATGCAGGGGCCGCGCCGCGAGCCTATAAATAGCGCGTCGGAGGTCGCGGTTCGCCTCTCGGCGATGCTTCCGCGCTCGCCCGTCTTATCGGTGACGCTGTCAAAGCCATTAGGGCTAACAGCATTAGTCAAATTCGAAAAAAAAAACGCGGTTCGCCCTTTAACCATTTGAATTTAGCAGCGATCGGACGCATTTATGATCGGAGCTCTCTAGCGAGGAAAATAACAATCACTACATATTATAAAACAAAGTCCATATTTCCCTATGTATGCATAAAACTTTAAAACTACGCAACAGATTTTGATGCGGTTTTTTTTAATAGATAGAGTGATTCCAGAGGAAGGTTTGTACGTATAATAACATTCAATACGGAGTAAGGAAATACTGTAATTTTTGAGGTTTCTGTAAATAATTACATTTTTTTCCGCTTACATTGCAAACGCAGGCTAAGCCCTACGAGATTTATCAAAATAATGTACTAAGTATTTGTACACATTGAAAAGGTCTACAGAAAAGTCCGCGATGGTATATATCTATCGCTTATGGATAACCCACTAAAGCATTTTTTGTCGTTTACTTTTTACGAAAAATAATGCCTTATTTTTGAAGCAATTCTTATACAATACAGCATTAATCCTTATCCAACTTAGTACCTTAAATAAATAGTTGATTTAATATAGATCATTATGGCCGTTTACAGCATACATTTAAGTGAACATTTTCGGAGATATTACAGATTTAAAATGCCGTGAGGAGGCCGCGCTTCGCCCTATAACACTTCGACTTTAGCAGCGATGTCGCTCTTTCAAGAGTTTGTTTAAAGACATTCTGTAATTAATTGTAAAAATAAAATACATAGGGAAAATATAAAAGTAAATAAGTAATAATGTACTATATGAATTTAGATATTCCAAAGATAGCAGGAAATCTTCTTGGTATAGGGAAAGGAAATTGTTTTTCTCCAAATTTAACGCTACGGCCACGGGCAGTAATGAATAAATCAAAACAACTGGATCAATTTTAATCATTTTTTTTACACTGACTGACATGGGATATATATTTTATACACGTGCGAAGCAGGGGCAGGCCGCTAGTCGTAAATAAAAATTAGTTCCATAGGTTTATTATAGATGGCGATTTGAATGTCATCGTATTTTATTCCTCCTGAATTTAATTCCTGTTGAATTAACAGGATTTATATAGCCTATATGTTACCCCGGTATATAAGGAATATTTATGCCAAATTTCATCGATATTGGTTCAGCGGATTGGCCGTGAAAACGGAACCGACAGACAGACAGACAGACAGACAGACTTTCCCATTTATAATACTATAGTAAGGACTAGTAAGGATTAGTAAGGATATGTTTTTGTTTATTACAGCCGAGAACGATTATGATGATTATGTTCCACAACCTATTTCTGGTAAGTTAAACGTAATTTTATAGAATTAGGCATTACTTTCCGGAGATCCATTATACAAAAGTAATAATAACATTATTTTGCAATAATCCGCAAAGATGTAAAATAGGAAATATATATAATGCTAAATGTAGAGTGGACAATCTGTTATCATACCTGATACATGCAGGATTCGTAAAAACACATGCACGAAACAGGAGATAGACTCCACGTTGAGTCTATCTCCTGATGATGCTTCGGTTGCGGGGCGAAACGATTGTTGAGTTCGTGATAGTGAACGTATATAGTGCTTGTGTATTGTGGTGGCGGTGTGCGGTGGTGGAGGTTTGTGCATGTTTTTCCGAATCCTGCATGTATCAGGTATGATAACCGATTGTCCACTCTACATTTAGCATTATATATATTTTCTATTTTACTTCATCGCGTATTACAGCAAAATAATTTTATTATTACTTTAGTTTTGGTGTATATACTTTTTGAATTTAAAACTTCTTTAATGGCATGGTGCACTTTAGTGATGGGTAATGATTGTTAAACTCGCGTTAGGACACGAGACCTGATCGAAAATTTTTAAGACGGAGAGAGAGTAGACCACCAGCGCGGTGTTGGAGAGGTAGTATCCTTCTCTATTTCTACAGTGCAGTGAAAACGTATGCCTACGCCTGATTTTTTGTTTAATTATGGATAGAAGATGATTTTCCTAAAAATTACTTTTTTTAATATAAGAAAATTATAATAGTTGTGATTATAAAATTTTTAATGTTCACACGGCTTACGTGTGGTATCTGGCTAGTAGGCGAGTAGAATAGACCACACTCTTTCTTACCTTATCATAAAAGACGACTGAGGTTAGTTGACGTCAGGCAGGTAGCCGGTCTTAAAACCTAGGCATATCATGTTACAACATATTGTGCCCCCCCAGCTTGGGCGGTTCAGCGGGCGGAACTCGTGGCACAGGTGGGGCACGATCTCTCCCTGCCCACGGTGGTTCGCGCCATGGTGGACAGGGAGCGATCGTGGGCAGCGATGGCCTCCTTCTATGAGGACGTTATCTCGCGGAAGGAGGCGGCGGGGCGGATCCGGGAAGTCCAGTCCTTAGATCCAATCAGCCGCAGGCGAACCGGGCGCAGGCGACTCGCTCAAGACCGTCGCGTGCCGCCCTATGACCTTTCCGGGCGTTCCGAACGGGGTTTAATCGGACGCCCACCCTATAAGGTCCCCGAGGCGTTGCATCTGGTGCCTCGATGCATTGTCCAGCGGAGGGAGGGGCCACTTTCAGAGCCCGACCCAGACGTGGCGCACTCTGGGTTACAGAGTTGTTGCTGGCGGGGATGGAGGTAATGTCTTTATAGGTACCCCATCCCCAACACCAGCAGCGTAGTGGAGCACACAGGTTATTTTAGTCGGTGCGAGTCCGTCATGACCGTCGCCTGTCCCCGTCGGGCAGCGGGTTTTTTCCTGTCTAAAAAAAATGTTCTGCCCCACTTAGAATGAGATAAGGGCAGGAGTATAATTATTAATTGTTCAGACATTGGCTTCAGACTAGGGAACTTGTCAACAGTAGGGACACAAAAGTATCTGTTAATGGCCTTTCTTTTAATCAACTTGTCTTGTAATATGAAGATGTGTAGTCAAGAGCATAAATAATATCGTCTTCTTTAATGGTGTGACCAAATAAATTTATTCTTATTTATTCTTATTAGAATAAGATTCTAAATACCTTTCAGATAACACATATTACAATGAACCAGCCATCGAATATGAAAAACCGGATAAATACGTAGGTCTGGAATTAATACCAATCGGTAAGTTGATTTATAAATTATCTGGGTGACCGAGTCCGGCATTTACCCGCCGTGTGGTATCCGGCTGAATAGAATAGACCACCCTCATTTCTTACCGAGTTGTCACAAAAGGCGACTAAGGTTAGTTGACCCGCCTAGTGATATGCGGCTGAGTGGAATAGACCACCATCATTTCTTACCAAGTTGTCACAAAAGGCGACTAAGGTTAGTTGACCCGCCGAGTGATATGCGGCTGAGTGGAATAGACCACCATCATTTCTTACCAAGTTGTCACAAAAGGCGACTAAGGTTAGTTGATCCGCCGTGTGATATCCGGCTGAGTGGAAAAGACCACCCTCATTTCTTACCGAGTTGTCACAAAAGGCGACTAAGGTTAGTTGATCCGCCGTGTGATATCCGGCTGAGTGGAAAAGACCACCCTCATTTCTTACCAAGTTGTCACAAAAGGCGACTAACGTTAGTTGACCCGCCGTGTGATATCCGGCTGAGTGGAATAGACCACCCTCATTTCTTACCGAGTTGTCACAAAAGGCGACTAAGGCAAATTGACCCGCCGGGTGGTATCCGGCTCAGTGGAATAGACCATCTCATTTCTTACCGAGGTATCACATAAGGCGACTAAGGTAAGTTGATCCGCCGTGTGTTTTACTACATATTTAACGCGTGCGGACCACGGGCAGTAACGAATAAATCAAAACTACTGGATCGATTTTAAACTTGTTTTTTAACTGAGTGACATGGGTATATACCCGTACGAGGCAGGGGCAGGCCGCTAGTTTATAATATTAGCAGGATAGGATACTAGTTTTTAGTCAGGATTATATTCAAATCAAGTCAAAATATCTTTATTCAAATAAGCTCTTTCATTCACTTTTGAATCGTCAAGGATCAATATGATTAATGAAGCTACAACTGCTCTTACCGAGAAGAACCGGAAAGAAACTCGGTTGTCAATATTTTTAACCTTTTCAATTTTGCATTATTAAACTGCAGTCTTGTGTGAAGCTGAAAGGATTTTCAAATAAATATATAAAACAAATAAATATATATATAAAACGATAGGTGATGTATACAATAGACAAAGCAGGAACCGACATAAGCTTGCGGCTCCTGCTTTGCGCCTTGCAAAAGTGCGTAAGTCGTTTGTGGGTTTTGGTATAAGATTCTATAATAAAATTCCGCAATCAATTTAGCTTTGCCATTACAGTTTAAAAACACTGTTAAAAAGAGGCTGTTACAGAAAGCCTACTATAGTCTTGAAGATTATTTAGAAGATAAGAATGTGTGGATATACCTCTCTTTGAACCTGTACAAGACAGTAACAACTTAATGTAAATAGTAATAAGAATTATATTTTTAAAAGAGTAACCGGCGAGTTTCTTGCTGGCTCATCGCGGTAGGAACAGCTTTCCGAACCAGCGGTAGAGTTGATATAAAAGCACTTGTTTACAAGTTTATTTGAATAAAGAATATTTAAAATTTGAATTTTAAATCCAGGCTTTTTTATCTTTCAAATAAACTTCAATTAATATCTGTTATTTTCCAGTTGAGCAAGGCAGACCGCGGTATTTTGATAGCTACGATGCTAGTACGGTTTCAAGGAGTTCCTCTGATGGATCTGCGAGCAGTGTAGTGTACAACGGGGATGAAAATGGATATGTCAGGAATCAAGCCGCATCAAGATCAAAGGCTGAAACAAATAACTATTATGAAGGTAACTTAACAAGCTGTGGTAGCCCAGCGGTAACACCGTGCGACTCTTTCGAGGAGGTCACGGGTAGACACCAATGAGTTTTCTGTTAACTCATGTGTCTAATTGATAATTGCAATTTATCACACGCTTTTCGGTGAAGGAAAACACCGTGAGGAAACCTGCATATATCTAGAGAATTCTGGAGATATGTGTAACCTACCAATCATTGGAGCAGCGTGGTAGGTTTTAGCTCCAATCCTTCTCTCCAAAAACGGAGAGAAGAGGCCTATTCTCAGCAGTGGGATAGTAACAGGCCGCTACTTACTTAGGTAACTGACTTTTCTATAACTTCATCCTCTATGGGAATAGTTTAACAGACAAATTTAAATTCAAAATGTTCTTTATTCAAAAAACTTGTCAACAAGTGCTTTAGAATAATTTATAGAATTAGGCGTTACTTTGCGGAGATTCATAATACAAAAGTAATAATAAAATTATTTTGCTACAATCCGAAAAGATGTAAAATAGAAAATATATTTAATGTTAAATGTAAGTGGACAATCGGTTATCATACCTGATACATGCAGGATTCGTAAAAACACATGCACAAACCTCCACCACCGCCACCACAATACACAAGCACTATATACGATTGTTGAGTGTGATCATCATCCTGCCCTTATCCCACTCTAAGTGGAGTCGGCACAACATGTTATAAACATGTTGTCCCATGATTTGGCTACGTATTTTACGACCGGCCGCCTGCCTGACGTCAACTTACCTCAGTGGTATTTTACGACACCTCGGTAAGAAAGAGGGTGGTCTATTCTACTTAACCGGATGCCACACGGTGGGTCAACTTACCTTAGTCGCCTTTTACAACACCTCGGTAAGAAATATGGGTACTATTCTATCCAGCCGGATACCACACGGCGTGGATCTGGCGATTGCTAATATAAACGTTATTTGCAAACAACGGAAGAGAATACTCAAGTGTTTATGAAACTGGTGCACGCAGCGATGCTAAGAGCTTCGCCGATAGCACTAACATGTACAACGACAGGGAATTTAGTGAATATAACAACGCCCAATCCAAAGCTGATGCTTCAATCAAAGCCAGTGATATTGTTACAGGTAGAGAATGTTATTTCTTCTGTTTTTGATTTTTTGACGTGACAACGTCTTAAATTAGGTTGTGGCTTGGAGTCACTCATGAAAAAGTGTAACGCCCGCTCACGTCTGTTATAATGAGTCACTCCCACTCCCACTCCAATCCATCACATTTAAAAAGACGTTGTCACGTAAAATCTTTGCCCGTAAAACCGACTTTACAGGAACCGTTTTTTTTTATTTGGTTCATTCAACTGGCTATAATCAATTAACATGTATAAAAGAAGAAGCAATAACAAATAGACAAGATTGTAACCTACTGGAAATGAACACAACATGCAAGTATTAGTATACATAGTTCACTTAAAGTAAATTACTCTTTTAAATTACTTAAGAGTTATGTACTCAAACATTTACACAATTTGCTTTTGAATGAGGCTAAAGAACCACAGAGAATATCTACGTCGCTTCTGAATGCGTTTAATTGAGAACAAATTCGGTATATAGGGGCATGTTGATTTTAAACTATTGTGAGTGTTATTCATAATTAATGTATAGATTCCGGCTATAATCACGTCTTATTTTATCGGATGAGCCCGACTAGTTTCAAGCCCATACGGGGCTCTTATTCATGAGCTCTTTACGCGGCTGAACTAGCGATGTGAAAAAATAATCGATTTTTATTAATAGATTATTTTTCATCAAAAAATCGATTATTTTAGGTATCTCTTTTTTCTTTTTTACTCTTTTTCTTGTATTTTAAGATTAGATATGCATTGTTGGAGGAAACCAATTTAGCCAAACTACATATTTTAATCCAATTTCACAAACAGCGCATCTGATATTATTTCTTGGTAGTTGTCTTGGTTGTACTTTAATTTGTCTTTATTGTAATTAATCTATATATATAAAAGAAAGTTGGTCTTAGTTACACTATTTAAAACTCAAGAACTATTTAAGACTCAAGAAAGTGGAGAGGCTGCTCAGAACCAGGAGACGGACATAGGATACATATTTTATCCCGTTCGGCCGCATTTATTTTATCCCGTCAAGTCACTATAAAGCGTGGTATATAACAAAAACGACTATGTCATGGAATTACAAAACATAAATGACAGCTATACGTAATTTTGTCTTTGGGTCTAAGTAAACGATATATATATAAAACGATAGGTGATGTATACAATAGACAAAGCAGGAACCGACATAAGCTTGCGGCTCCTGCTTTGCGCCGTGCAAAAGTGCGTAAGTCGTTTGTGGGTTTTGGTATAAGATTCTATAATAAAATTCCGCAATCAATTTAGCTTTGCCATTACAGTTTAAAAACACTGTTAAAAAGAGGCTGTTACAGAAAGCCTACTATAGTCTTGAAGATTATTTAGAAGATAAGAATGTGTGGATATACCTCTCTTTGAACCTGTACAAGACAGTAACAACTTAATGTAAATAGTAATAAGAATTATATTTTTAAAAGAGTAACCGGCGAGTTTCTTGCTGGCTCATCGCGGTAGGAACAGCTTTCCGAACCAGCGGTAGAGTTGATATAAAAGCACTTGTTTACAAGTTTATTTGAATAAAGAATATTTAAAATTTGAATTTTAAATCCAGGCTTTTTTATCTTTCAAATAAACTTCAATTAATATCTGTTATTTTCCAGTTGAGCAAGGCAGACCGCGGTATTTTGATAGCTACGATGCTAGTACGGTTTCAAGGAGTTCCTCTGATGGATCTGCGAGCAGTGTAGTGTACAACGGGGATGAAAATGGATATGTCAGGAATCAAGCCGCATCAAGATCAAAGGCTGAAACTAATAACTATTATGAAGGTAACTTAACAAGCTGTGGTAGCCCAGCGGTAACACCGTGCGACTCTTTCGAGGAGGTCACGGGTAGACACCAATGAGTTTTCTGTTAACTCATGTGTCTAATTGATAATTGCAATTTATCACACGCTTTTCGGTGAAGGAAAACACCGTGAGGAAACCTGCATATATCTAGAGAATTCTGGAGATATGTGTAACCTACCAATCATTGGAGCAGCGTGGTAGGTTTTAGCTCCAATCCTTCTCTCCAAAAACGGAGAGAAGAGGCCTATTCTCAGCAGTGGGATAGTAACAGGCCGCTACTTACTTAGGTAACTGACTTTTCTATAACTTCATCCTCTATGGGAATAGTTTAACAGACAAATTTAAATTCAAAATGTTCTTTATTCAAAAAACTTGTCAACAAGTGCTTTAGAATAATTTATAGAATTAGGCGTTACTTTGCGGAGATTCATAATACAAAAGTAATAATAAAATTATTTTGCTACAATCCGAAAAGATGTAAAATAGAAAATATATTTAATGCTAAATGTAAGTGGACAATCGGTCATCATACCTGATACATGCAGGATTCGTAAAAACACATGCACAAACCTCCACCACCGCCACCACAATACACAAGCACTATATACGATTGTTGAGTGTGATCATCATCCTGCCCTTATCCCACTCTAAGTGGAGTCGGCACAACATGTTATAAACATGTTGTCCCATGATTTGGCTACGTATTTTACGACCGGCCGCCTGCCTGACGTCAACTTACCTCAGTGGTATTTTACGACACCTCGGTAAGAAAGAGGGTGGTCTATTCTACTTAACCGGATGCCACACGGTGGGTCAACTTACCTTAGTCGCCTTTTACAACACCTCGGTAAGAAATATGGGTACTATTCTATCCAGCCGGATACCACACGGCGTGGATCTGGCGATTGTTAATATAAACGTTATTTGCAGACAACGGACGAGAATACTCAAGTGTTTATGAAACACTTTCACATTTTAAACATTTTCAATTTTGAATTATTAAACTGCAGTCTTGTGTGAAGCTGAAAGGATTTTCAAATAAATATATAAAACAAATAAATATATATATATATATATATAAAACGATAGGTGATGTATACAATAGACAAAGCAGGAACCGACATAAGCTTGCGGCTCCTGCTTTGCGCCTTGCAAAAGTGCGTAAGTCGTTTGGTTTTGGTATAAGATTCTATAATAAAATACCGCAATCAATTTCAGCTTTGCCATTACAGTTTAAAAACACTGTTAAAAAGAGGCTGTTACAGAAAGCCTACTATAGTCTTGAAGATTATTTAGAAGATAAGAATGTGTGGATATACCTCTCTTTGAACTTGTACAAGACAGTAACAACTTAATGTAAATAGTAATAAGAATTATATTTTTAAAAGAGTAACCGGCGAGTTTCTTGCTGGCTCATCTCGGTAGAAACAGCTTTCCGAACCAGCGGTAGAGTTGATATAAAAGCACTTGTTTACAAGTTTATTTGAATAAAGAATATTTAAAATTTGAATTTTAAATCCAGGCTTTTTTATCTTTCAAATAAACTTCAATTAATATCTGTTATTTTCCAGTTGAGCAAGGCAGACCGGGGTATTTTGATAGCTACGATGCTAGTACGGTTTCAAGGAGTTCCTCTGATGGATCTGCGAGCAGTGTAGTGTACAACGGGGATGAAAATGGATATGTCAGGAATCAAGCCGCATCAAGATCAAAGGCTGAAACTAATAACTATGATGAAGGTAACTTAACAAGCTGTGGTAGCCCAGCGGTAACACCGTGCGACTCTTTCGAGGAGGTCACGGGTAGACACCAATGAGTTTTCTGTTAACTTATGTGTCTAATTGATAATTGCAATTTATCACACGCTTTTCGGTGAAGGAAAACATCGTGAGGAAACCTGCATATATCTAGAGAATTCTGGAGATATGTGTAACCTACCAATCATTGGAGCAGCGTGGTAGGTTTTAGCTCCAATCCTTCTCTCCAAAAACGGTGAGAAGAGGCCTATTCTCAGCAGTGGGATAGTAACAGGCCGCTACTTACTTAGGTAACTGACTTTTCTATAACTTCATCCTCTATGGGAATAGTTTAACAGACAAATTTAAATTCAAAATGTTCTTTATTCAAAAAACTTGTCAACAAGTGCTTTAGAATAATTTATAGAATTAGGCGTTACTTTGCGGAGATCCATAATACAAAAGTAATAATAAAATTATTTTGCTACAATCCGAAAAGATGTAAAATAGAAAATATATTTAATGCTAAATGTAAGTGGACAATCGGTTATCATACCTGATACATGCAGGAGTCGTAAAAACACATGCACAAACCTCCACCACCGCCACCACAATACACAAGCACTATATACGATTGTTGAGTGTGATCATCATCCTGCCCTTATCCCACTCTAAGTGGAGTCGGCACAACATGTTATAAACATGTTGTCCCATGATTTGGCTACGTATTTTACGACCGGCCGCCTGCCTGACGTCAACTTACCTCAGTGGTATTTTACGACACCTCGGTAAGAAAGAGGGTGGTCTATTCTACTTAACCGGATGCCACACGGTGGGTCAACTTACCTTAGTCGCCTTTTACAACACCTCGGTAAGAAATATGGGTACTATTCTATCCAGCCGGATACCACACGGCGTGGATCTGGCGATTGCTAATATAAACGTTATTTGCAGACAACGGAAGAGAATACTCAAGTGTTTATGAAACTGGTGCAAAAGCTGATGCTTCAATCAAAGCCAGTGATATTGTTACAGGTAGAGAATGTTATTTCTTCTGTTTTTGATTTTTTGACGTGACAACGTCTTAAATTAGGTTGCGCCTTGGAGTCACTCATGAAAAAGTGTAACGCCCGCTCACGTCTGTTACGATGAGTCACTCCCACTCCCACTCCAATCCATCACATTTAAAAAGACGTTGTCACGTAAAATCTTTGCCCGTAAAACCGACTTTACAGGAACCGTTTTTTTTTATTTGGTTCATTAAACTGGCTATAATCAATTAACATGTATAAAAGAAGAAGCAATAACAAATAGACAAGATTGTAACCTACTGGAAATGAACACAACATGCAAGTATTAGTATACATAGTTCACTTAAAGTAAATTACTCTTTTAAATTACTTAAGAGTTAGGTACTCAAGCATTTACACAATTTGCTTTTGAATGAGGCTAAAGAACAACAGAGAATATCTACGTCGCTTCTGAATGCGTTTAATTGAGAACAAATTCGGTATATAGGGGCATGTTGATTTTAAACTATTGTGAGTGTTATTCATAATTAATGTATAGATTCCGGCTATAATCACGTCTTATTTTATCGGATGAGCCCGACTAGTTTCAAGCCCATACGGGGCTCTTATTCATGAGCTCTTTACGCGGCTGAACTAGCGATGTGAAAAAATAATCGATTTTTATTAATAGATTATTTTTCATCAAAAAATCGATTATTTTAGGTATCTCTTTTTTCTTTTTTACTCTTTTTCTTGTATTTTAAGATTAGATGTGCATTGTTGGAGGAAACCAATTTAGTCAAACTACATATTTTAATCCAATTTCACAAACAGCGCATCTGATATTATTTCTTGGTAGTTGTCTTGGTTGTACTTTAATTTGTCTTTATTGTAATTAATCTATATATATAAAAGAAAGTTGGTCTTAGTTACACTATTTAAAACTCAAGAACTATTTAAGACTCAAGAAAGTGGAGAGGCTGCTCAGAACCAGGAGACGGACATAGGATACTTTTTATCCCGTTCGGCCGCATTTATTTTATCCCGTCAAGTCACTATAAAGCGTGGTATATAACAAAAACGACTATGACATGGAATAACAAAACATAAATGACAGCTATACGTAATTTTGTATTTGGGTCTAAGTAGGGTAAAAAATTTGACAATTATCAAAATAATAGCTAAACTAAACTAAGCTAGCTAAACATAGTATAAAATAAGTCGCTTTCTCTGTCTGTCCCTATGTCACTATATCCCTATGTATGCTTAAATCTTTAAAACTACGCAACAGATTTTGGCGTTTTTTAAATCGATATAGTGATTAAAGAGGAAGGTTTATATGTATAATAACATTGAATATGGAGTAAAGAAAAACTGTAATTTTTGAGGTTTCTAATGTGATGTCGTAAATAACATTTTTTTCCGCTTACATTGCAAACGCAGGCTGAACCCTACGAAATTTATGAAAATAATATTCCAAGTATTTGTACACCTTGAAAATGTCTACACAAAACTCCGCGATGGTATATGTCTATCTCTTACGGATAGCCCATAATAGCATTTTATGTCATTTTCTTTTTACGAAAAATTATTCGTTATTTTCGAACCAATTTTAAACAATACAGTATTAATCATGATCCAATTAAATATATTCTTAATTTAATATAGATCAATATGGCCGTTTACAGCATGTAATTTAAATGAACATTTTCGGAGATATTACAGATTTAAAGTGCCGTGAGGAGGCCGCGCCTCGCCCTATAGCACTTCGAATTTAGCAGCTATATGTCGCTCTTTCAAGAGTTTCTTTTAATGACAAGAAAGCTGTGAATGTTGTATATAGGGACATTCTGATTGTAAAAAATTAAATTCGTAGGGGAAATGTAAAAATGAATATGTACTATATGAATTTAGATATTCCAAAGATAGCAGGAAATCCTCTTGGTATAGGGAGAGGGCAATTGTCTTTCTCCAAATTCAACACTTGCGGGCCACGGGCAGTAATGAATAAATCAAAACTACTGGATCGATTTTAATAATTTTTTTCACTGAGTGACATGGGCTGTATATTTTATACACGGGCGAAGGGCAAGCCGCTAGTATACATACAAGATTAACTCATTTAAATATTAAAGATAAATTTATTTACTCTTACAAGACAACCAAGGTCATTCGAGTGGTTCCGAGTCTGGATCAAACAGCAGCGCAACAAGTGCAAGCATCATCGCGGTATACAACAATGGCGCAGGATATGAAAGCCAGCAGGCTCGTTCGAAGTCAGAAAGTGACTCCACATCCAACTCTAAAAGCTACGAAACAAGTATGTATTACTCCTCCTCCTCGCGTCGCATTCCTCGTTACTGAGGGTCGTGATCCCTACGATTAGGAAGCAGACTTTCTCGTAGGACTTCCTTCCATCTGCCTCTGTCCTTGGCCATGTGGAGTGCATCATGTAGTTTGGAGTCCAGTATGGCACGGATCTGGTTAGACCATCTAGTGGGGCTGCGTCCTCTTGGCCGTTTTCCATCCACTTTGCCGGTGACCAAGAGCTGCTCCAAGTTATGGCCTTCTTTCCGGGCGATGTGTCCAAAGAACTCCATAACTCTTCGAAGGCAAATAGTGGATAGCCTATCCTTTATTTTCAATTCAGGGAGGATAGACTGGTTAGTTCGGAAGGCAGTCCACGGAATTTGTAGCATTTTGCGCCAACACCACATCTCGAAGGAGTCAATGAGATCACGGTCGGCTTTTTTAAGCGTCCATGTCTCCGAGCCATAACTGAAAATGGAGAAAACCAGCCAGTTGACCAGTCTTATCTTCGTCTTGCGCGATATGTTGCGATCTCTCCAAATTATGCTTAGCTGGGACATGGCATTTTAGCCATACCGATTCGCTTTCTGATCTCCTTTTCGCAAGAGCCTGTGTTGTTAATATTCGCTCCCAAGAAAACGATATTATCAACCTTTTCTAGTGATAGGGCAATTGTAATCTGAAGCGAATTATTACGATCTACCACCATGAGCAATAGCAATAACAAATAGACAAGATTGTAACCTACTGGAAATGAACACAACATGCAAGTATTAGTATACATAGTTCACTTAAAGTAAATTACTCTTTTAAATTACTTAAGAGTTAGGTACTCAAGCCTTTACACAATTTGCTTTTGAATGAGGCTAAAGAACAACAGAGAATATCTACGTCGCTTCTGAATGCGTTTAATTGAGAACAAATTCGGTATATAGGGGCATGTTGATTTTAAACTATTGTGAGTGTTATTCATAATTAATGTATAGATTCCGGCTATAATCACGTCTTATTTTATCGGATGAGCCCGACTAGTTTCAAGCCCATACGGGGCTCTTATTCATGAGCTCTTTACGCGGCTGAACTAGCGATGTGAAAAAATAATCGATTTTTATTAATAGATTATTTTTCATCAAAAAATCGATTATTTTAGGTATCTCTTTTTTCTTTTTTACTCTTTTTCTTGTATTTTAAGATTAGATGTGCATTGTTGGAGGAAACCAATTTAGTCAAACTACATATTTTAATCCAATTTCACAAACAGCGCATCTGATATTATTTCTTGGTAGTTGTCTTGGTTGTACTTTAATTTGTCTTTATTGTAATTAATCTATATATATAAAAGAAAGTTGGTCTTAGTTACACTATTTAAAACTCAAGAACTATTTAAGACTCAAGAAAGTGGAAAGGCTGCTCAGAACCAGGAGACGGACATAGGATACTTTTTATCCCGTTCGGCCGCATTTATTTTATCCCGTCAAGTCACTATAAAGCGTGGTATATAACAAAAACGACTATGACATGGAATAAATAAACATAAATGACAGCTATACGTAATTTTGTCTTTGGGTCTAATTAGGGTAAAAAATTTGACAATTATCAAAATAATAGCTAAACTAAACTAAGCTAGCTAAACATAGTATAAAATAAGTCGCTTTCTCTGTCTGTCCCTATGTCACTATATCCCTATGTATGCTTAAATCTTTAAAACTACGCAACAGATTTTGGCGTTTTTTAAATCGATATAGTGATTAAAGAGGAAGGTTTATATGTATAATAACATTGAATATGGAGTAAAGAAAAACTGTATTTTTTGAGGTTTCTAATGTGATGTCGTAAATAACATTTTTTTCCGCTTACATTGCAAACGCAGGCTGAACCCTACGAAATTTATGAAAATAATATTCCAAGTATTTGTACACCTTGAAAATGTCTACAGAAAACTCCGCGATGGTATATGTCTATCTCTTACGGATAGCCCATAATAGCATTTTACGTCATTTTCTTTTTACGAAAAATTATTCGTTATTTTCGAACCAATTTTAAACAATACAGTATTAATCATGATCCAATTAAATATATTCTTAATTTAATATAGATCAATATGGCCGTTTACAGCATGTAATTTAAATGAACATTTTCGGAGATATTACAGATTTAAAGTGCCGTGAGGAGGCCGCGCCTCGCCCTATAGCACTTCGAATTTAGCAGCTATATGTCGCTCTTTCAAGAGTTTCTTTTAATGACAAGAAAGCTCTGAATGTTGTATATAAGGACATTCTAATTGTTAAAAAATTAAATTCGTAGGGGAAATGTAAAAATGAATATGTACTATATGAATTTAGATATTCCAAAGATAGCAGGAAATCCTCTTGGTATAGGGAGAGGGCAATTGTCTTTCTCCAAATTCAACACTTGCGGGCCACGGGCAGTAATGAATAAATCAAAACTACTGGATCGATTTTAATAATTTTTTTCACTGAGTGACATGGGCTGTATATTTTATACACGGGCGAAGGGCAAGCCGCTAGTATACATACAAGATTAACTCATTTAAATATTAAAGATAAATTTATTTACTCTTACAAGACAACCAAGGCCATTCGAGTGGTTCCCAGACTGGATCAAGCAGCATCGCAACAAGTGCAAGCAACATCGCGGTATACAACAATGGTGCAGGATATAAAAGCCAGCAGGCTAGTTCGAGTTCAGAAAGTGGCTCCTTATACAACTCTAAAAGCTACGAAACAAGTATGTATTACTCCTCCTCCTCGCGTCGCATTCCTCGTTACTGAGGGTCGTGATCCCTACGATTAGGAAGCAGACTTTCTCGTAGGACTTCCTTCCATCTGCCTCTGTCCTTGGCCATGTGGAGTGCATCATGTAGTTTGGAGTCCAGTGTGGCACGGATCTGGTCAGACCATCTAGTGGGGCTGCGTCCTCTTGGCCGTTTTCCATCCACTTTGCCGGTTACCAAGAGCTGCTCCAAGTTATGGCCTTCTTTCCGGGCGATGTGTCCAAAGAACTCCATAACTCTTCGAAGGCAAATAGTGGATAGCCTATCCTTTATTTTCAATTCAGGGAGGATAGACTGGTTAGTTCGGAAGGCAGTCCACGGAATTTGTAGCATTTTGCGCCAACACCACATCTCGAAGGAGTCAATGAGATCACGGTCGGCTTTTTTAAGCGTCCATGTCTCCGAGCCATAACTGAAAATGGAGAAAACCAGCCAGTTGACCAGTCTTATCTTCGTCTTGCGCGATATGTTGCGATCTCTCCAAATTATGCTTAGCTGGGACATGGCATTTTAGCCATACCGATTCGCCTTCTGATCTCCTTTTCGCAAGAGCCTGTGTTGTTAATATTCGCTCCCAAGAAAACGATATTATCAACCTTTTCTAGTGATAGGGCAATTGTAATCTGAAGCGAATTATTACGATATACCACCATGAGCATTAGCAATAACAAATAGACAAGATTGTAACCTACTGGAAATGAACACAACATGCAAGTATTAGTATACATAGTTCACTTAAAGTAAATTACTCTTTTAAATTACTTAAGAGTTAGGTACTCAAGCCTTTACACAATTTGCTTTTGAATGAGGCTAAAGAACAACAGAGAATATCTACGTCGCTTCTGAATGCGTTTAATTGAGAACAAATTCGGTATATAGGGGCATGTTGATTTTAAACTATTGTGAGTGTTATTCATAATTAATGTATAGATTCCGGCTATAATCACGTCTTATTTTATCGGATGAGCCCGACTAGTTTCAAGCCCATACGGGGCTCTTATTCATGAGCTCTTTACGCGGCTGAACTAGCGATGTGAAAAAATAATCGATTTTTATTAATAGATTATTTTTCATCAAAAAATCGATTATTTTAGGTATCTCTTTTTTCTTTTTTACTCTTTTTCTTGTATTTTAAGATTAGATATGCATTGTTGGAGGAAACCAATTTAGCCAAACTACATATTTTAATCCAATTTCACAAACAGCGCATCTGATATTATTTCTTGGTAGTTGTCTTGGTTGTACTTTAATTTGTCTTTATTGTAATTAATCTATATATATATATATAAAAGAAAGTTGGTCTTAGTTACACTATTTAAAACTCAAGAACTATTTAAGACTCAAGAAAGTGGAGAGGCTGCTCAGAACCAGGAGACGGACATAGGATACTTTTTATCCCGTTCGGCCGCATTTATTTTATCCCGTCAAGTCACTATAAAGCGTGGTATATAACAAAAACGACTATGACATGGAATAACAAAACATAAATGACAGCTATACGTAATTTTGTATTTGGGTCTAAGTAGGGTAAAAAATTTGACAATTATCAAAATAATAGCTAAACTAAACTAAGCTAGCTAAACATAGTATGAAATAAGTCGCTTTCTCTGTCTGTCCCTATGTCACTATATCCCTATGTATGCTTAAATCATTAAAACTACGCAACAGATTTTGGCGTTTTTTAAATCGATATAGTGATTAAAGAGGAAGGTTTATATGTATAATAACATTGAATATGGAGTAAAGAAAAACTGTAATTTTTGAGGTTTCTAATGTGATGTCGTAAATAACATTTTTTTCCGCTTACATTGCAAACGCAGGCTGAACCCTACGAAATTTATGAAAATAATATTCCAAGTATTTGTACACCTTGAAAATGTCTACAGAAAACTCCGCGATGGTATATGTCTATCTCTTACGGATAGCCCATAATAGCATTTTACGTCATTTTCTTTTTACGAAAAATTATTCGTTATTTTCGAACCAATTTTAAACAATACAGTATTAATCATGATCCAATTAAATATATTCTTAATTTAATATAGATCAATATGGCCGTTTACAGCATGTAATTTAAATGAACATTTTCGGAGATATTACAGATTTAAAGTGCCGTGAGGAGGCCGCGCCTCGCCCTATAGCACTTCGAATTTAGCAGCTATATGTCGCTCTTTCAAGAGTTTCTTTTAATGACAAGAAAGCTGTGAATGTTGTATATAAGGACATTCTAATTGTTAAAAAATTAAATTCGTAGGGGAAATGTAAAAATGAATATGTACTATATGAATTTAGATATTCCAAAGATAGCAGGAAATCCTCTTGGTATAGGGAGAGGGCAATTGTCTTTCTCTAAATTCAACACTTGCGGGCCACGGGCAGTAATGAATAAATCAAAACTACTGGATCGATTTTAATAATTTTTTTCACTGAGTGACATGGGCTGTATATTTTATACACGGGCGAAGGGCAAGCCGCTAGTATACATACAAGATTAACTCATTTAAATATTAAAGATAAATTTATTTACTCTTACAAGACAACCAAGGCCATTCGAGTGGTTCCCAGACTGGATCAAGCAGCATCGCAACAAGTGCAAGCAACATCGCGGTATACAACAATGGTGCAGGATATAAAAGCCAGCAGGCTAGTTCGAGTTCAGAAAGTGGCTCCTTATACAACTCTAAAAGCTACGAAACAAGTATGTATTACTCCTCCTCCTCGCGTCGCATTCCTCGTTACTGAGGGTCGTGATCCCTACGATTAGGAAGCAGACTTTCTCGTAGGACTTCCTTCCATCTGCCTCTGTCCTTGGCCATGTGGAGTGCATCATGTAGTTTGGAGTCCAGTGTGGCACGGATCTGGTCAGACCATCTAGTGGGGCTGCGTCCTCTTGGCCGTTTTCCATCCACTTTGCCGGTTACCAAGAGCTGCTCCAAGTTATGGCCTTCTTTCCGGGCGATGTGTCCAAAGAACTCCATAACTCTTCGAAGGCAAATAGTGGATAGCCTATCCTTTATTTTCAATTCAGGGAGGATAGACTGGTTAGTTCGGAAGGCAGTCCACGGAATTTGTAGCATTTTGCGCCAACACCACATCTCGAAGGAGTCAATGAGATCACGGTCGGCTTTTTTAAGCGTCCATGTCTCCGAGCCATAACTGAAAATGGAGAAAACCAGCCAGTTGACCAGTCTTATCTTCGTCTTGCGCGATATGTTGCGATCTCTCCAAATTATGCTTAGCTGGGACATGGCATTTTAGCCATACCGATTCGCCTTCTGATCTCCTTTTCGCAAGAGCCTGTGTTGTTAATATTCGCTCCCAAGAAAACGATATTATCAACCTTTTCTAGTGATAGGGCAATTGTAATCTGAAGCGAATTATTACGATATACCACCATGAGCAATAGCAATAACAAATAGACAAGATTGTAACCTACTGGAAATGAACACAACATGCAAGTATTAGTATACATAGTTCACTTAAAGTAAATTACTCTTTTAAATTACTTAAGAGTTAGGTACTCAAGCCTTTACACAATTTGCTTTTGAATGAGGCTAAAGAACAACAGAGAATATCTACGTCGCTTCTGAATGCGTTTAATTGAGAACAAATTCGGTATATAGGGGCATGTTGATTTTAAACTATTGTGAGTGTTATTCATAATTAATGTATAGATTCCGGCTATAATCACGTCTTATTTTATCGGATGAGCCCGACTAGTTTCAAGCCCATACGGGGCTCTTATTCATGAGCTCTTTACGCGGCTGAACTAGCGATGTGAAAAAATAATCGATTTTTATTAATAGATTATTTTTCATCAAAAAATCGATTATTTTAGGTATCTCTTTTTTCTTTTTTACTCTTTTTCTTGTATTTTAAGATTAGATATGCATTGTTGGAGGAAACCAATTTAGCCAAACTACATATTTTAATCCAATTTCACAAACAGCGCATCTGATATTATTTCTTGGTAGTTGTCTTGGTTGTACTTTAATTTGTCTTTATTGTAATTAATCTATATATATATATATATATATATATATATATATATATATATATATATATATATATATATATATATATATATATATAAAAGAAAGTTGGTCTTAGTTACACTATTTAAAACTCAAGAACTATTTAAGACTCAAGAAAGTGGAGAGGCTGCTCAGAACCAGGAGAAGGACATAGGATACTTTTTATCCCGTTCGGCCGCATTTATTTTATCCCGTCAAGTCACTATAAAGCGTGGTATATAACAAAAACGACTATGACATGGAATAACAAAACATAAATGACAGCTATACGTAATTTTGTATTTGGGTCTAAGTAGGGTAAAAAATTTGACAATTATCAAAATAATAGCTAAACTAAACTAAGCTAGCTAAACATAGTATGAAATAAGTCGCTTTCTCTGTCTGTCCCTATGTCACTATATCCCTATGTATGCTTAAATCATTAAAACTACGCAACAGATTTTGGCGTTTTTTAAATCGATATAGTGATTAAAGAGGAAGGTTTATATGTATAATAACATTGAATATGGAGTAAAGAAAAACTGTAATTTTTGAGGTTTCTAATGTGATGTCGTAAATAACATTTTTTTCCGCTTACATTGCAAACGCAGGCTGAACCCTACGAAATTTATGAAAATAATAATTCCAAGTATTTGTACACCTTGAAAATGTCTACAGAAAACTCCGCGATGGTATATGTCTATCTCTTACGGATAGCCCATAATAGCATTTTATGTCATTTTCTTTTTACGAAAAATTATTCGTTATTTTCGAACCAATTTTAAACAATACAGTATTAATCATGATCCAATTAAATATATTCTTAATTTAATATAGATCAATATGGCCGTTTACAGCATGTAATTTAAATGAACATTTTCGGAGATATTACAGATTTAAAATGCCGTGAGGAGGCCGCGCCTCGCCCTATAGCACTTCGAATTTAGCAGCTATATGTCGCTCTTTCAAGAGTTTCTTTTAATGACAAGAAAGCTGTGAATGTTGTATATAGGGACATTCTGATTGTAAAAAATTAAATTCGTAGGGGAAATGTAAAAATGAATATGTACTATATGAATTTAGATATTCCAAAGATAGCAGGAAATCCTCTTGGTATAGGGAGAGGGCAATTGTCTTTCTCCAAATTCAACACTTGCGGGCCACGGGCAGTAATGAATAAATCAAAACTACTGGATCGATTTTAATAATTTTTTTCACTGAGTGACATGGGCTGTATATTTTATACACGGGCGAAGGGCAAGCCGCTAGTATACATACAAGATTAACTCATTTAAATATTAAAGATAAATTTATTTACTCTTACAAGACAACCAAGGCCATTCGAGTGGTTCCCAGACTGGATCAAGCAGCATCGCAACAAGTGCAAGCAACATCGCGGTATACAACAATGGTGCAGGATATAAAAGCCAGCAGGCTAGTTCGAGTTCAGAAAGTGGCTCCTTATACAACTCTAACAGCTACGAAACAAGTGTGTATTACTAGCTTTCAGATATTTTAAGTAATTTAATTTTTGTTTATAAAAAAACGGTTGCCTGTAAAGTCGGTTTTACGGGCAAAGACTTTACGTGACAACGTCTTTTTAAATGTGATGGATTGGAGTGGGAGAGAGACGCAAGGCATTCGCCAGTCCGGCGGGCCTCTCTTTCGTTCGGTGACTCATTGTAACAGACGTGAGCGGGCGTTACACTTTTTCATGAGTGACTCCAAGCCGCAACCTAATTTAAGACGTTGTCACGTCAAAATATAAAGGTTTATACGCCGTGTGATATCAGGCTTAGTAGCCTGATATCACACGACCACCCTCATTTCTTACCGAGTTGGCACGAAGGGCGACTAAGGTAAGTTGACCCGCCGAGTGATATGCGGCTGAGTGGAATAGACCACCCTCATTTCTTACCGAGTTGGCACGAAGGGCGACTAAGGTAAGTTGACCCGCCGAGTGATATGCGGCTGAGTGGAATAGACCACCCTCATTTCTTACCGAGTTGTCACAAAAGGCGACTAAGGTAAGTTGACCCGCCGAGTGATATGCGGCTGAGTGGAATAGACCACCCTCATTTCTTACCGAGTTGTCACAAAAGGCGACTAAGGTTAATTGACCCGCCTAGTGATATGCGGCTTAGTGGAATAGACCACCATCATTTCTTACCAAGTTGTCACAAAAGGCGACTAAGGTTAGTTGACCCGCCGAGTGATATGCGGCTGAGTGGAAAAGACCACCCTCATTTCTTACCGAGTTGTCACAAAAGGCTACTAAGGTTAATTGACCCGCCTAGTGATATGCGGCTGAGTGGAATAGACCACCATCATTTCTTACCAAGTTGTCACAAAAGGCGACTAAGGTTAGTTGACCCGCCGTGTGATATCCGGCTGAGTGGAATAGACCACCCTCATTTCTTACCGAGTTGGCACGAAAGGCGACTAAGGTAAGTTGACCCGCCGAGTGATATGCGGCTGAGTGGAATAGACCACCATCATTTCTTACCGAGTTGTCACAAAAGGCGACTAAGGTTAGTTGACCCGCCGGGTGGTATCCGGCTCAGTGGAATAGACCATCTCATTTCTTACCGAGGTATCACATAAGGCGACTAAGGTAAGTTGATCCGCCGTGTGTTTTACTACATATTTAACGCGTGCGAACCACGGGCAGTAACGAATAAATCAAAACTACTGGATCGATTTTAAACTTGTTTTTTAACTGAGTGACATGGGTATATACCCGTACGAGGCAGGGGCAGGCCGCTAGTTTATAATATTAGCAGGATAGGATACTAGTTTTTAGTCAGGATTATAATCAAATCAAGTCAAAATATCTTTATTCAAATAAGCTCTTTCATGCACTTTTGAATCGTCAAGGATCAATATGATTAATGAAGCTACAACTGCTCTTACCGAGAATAACCGGAAAGAAACTCGGTTGTCAATATTTTTAACATTTTCAATTTTGCATTATTAAACTGCAGTCTTGTGTGAAGCTGAAAGGATTTTCAAATAAATATATAAAACAAATAAATATATATATAAAACGATAGGTGATGTATACAATAGACAAAGCAGGAACCGACATAAGCTTGCGGCTCCTGCTTTGCGCCTTGCAAAAGTGCGTAAGTCGTTTGGTTTTGGTATAAGATTCTATAATAAAATTCCGCAATCAATTTCAGCTTTGCCATTACAGTTTAAAAACACTGTTAAAAAGAGGCTGTTACAGAAAGCCTACTATAGTCTTGAAGATTATTTAGAAGATAAGAATGTGTGGATATACCTCTCTTTGAACCTGTACAATACAGTAACAACTTAATGTAAATATTAATAAGAATTATATTTTTAAAAGAGCAACCGGCGAGTTTCTTGCTGGCTCTTCTCGGTAGGAACAGCTTTCCGAACCAGCGGTAGAGTTGATATAAAAGCACTTGTTTACAAGTTTATTTGAATAAAGAATATTTAAAATTTGAATTTTAAATCCAGGCTTTTTTATCTTTCAAATAAACTTCAATTACTGCCGCTACTTACTTAGGTAACTGACTTTTCTATAACTTCATCCTCTATGGGAATAGTTTAACAGACAAATTTAAATTCAAAATGTTCTTTATTCAAAAAACTTGTCAACAAGTGCTTTAGAATAATTTATAGAATTAGGCGTTACTTTGCGGAGATCCATAATACAAAAGTAATAATAAAATTATTTTGCTACAATCCGAAAAGATGTAAAATAGAAAATATATTTAATGCTAAATGTAAGTGGACAATCGGTTATCATACCTGATACATGCAGGATTCGTAAAAACACATGCACAAACCTCCACCACCGCCACCGCAATACACAAGCACTATATACGATTGTTGAGTGTGATCATCATCCTGCCCTTATCCCACTCTAAGTGGAGTCGGCACAACATGTTATAAACATGTTGTCCCATGATCTGGCTACGTATTTTACGACCGGCCGCCTGCCTGACGTCAACTTACCTCAGTGGTATTTTACGACACCTCGGTAAGAAAGAGGGTGGTCTTTTCTGCTTAACCGGATGCCACACGGTGGGTCAACTTACCTTAGTCGCCTTTTACAACACCTCGGTAAGAAATATGGGTACTATTCTATCCAGCCGGATACCACACGGCGTGGATCTGGCGATTGCTAATATAAACGTTATTTGCAGACAACGGAACAGAATACTCAAGTGTTTATGAAACTGTTGCACGCAGCGATGCTAAGAGCTTCGCCGATAGCACTAACATGTACAACGACAGGGAATTTAGTGAATATGACAACGCCCAATCCAAAGCTGATGCTTCAATCAAAGCCAGTGATATTGTTACAGGTAGAGAATGTTATTTCTTCTGTTTTTGATTTTTTGACGTGACAACGTCTTAAATTAGGTTGCGGCTTGGAGTCACTCATGAAAAAGTGTAACGCCCGCTCACGTCTGTTACGATGAGTCACTCCAACTCCCACTCCAATCCATCACATTTAAAAAGACGTTGTCACGTAAAATCTTTGCCCGTAAAACCGACTTTACAAGAACCGTTTTTTTTTATTTGGTTCATTAAACTGGCTATAATCAATTAACATGTATAAAAGAAGAAGCAATAACAAATAGACAAGATTGTAACCTACTGGAAATGAACACAACATGCAAGTATTAGTATACATAGTTCACTTAAAGTAAATTACTCTTTTAAATTACTTAAGAGTTATGTACTCGAGCATTTACACAATTTGCTTTTGAATGAGGCTAAAGAACCACAGAGTATATCTACGTCGCTTCTGAATGCGTTTAATTGAGAACAAATTCGGTATATAGGGGCATGTTGATTTTAAACTATTGTGAGTGTTATTCATAATTAATGTATAGATTCCGGCTATAATCACGTCTTATTTTATCGGATGAGCCCGACTAGTTTCAAGCCCATACGGGGCTCTTATTCATGAGCTCTTTACGCGGCTGAACTAGCGATGTGAAAAAATAATCGATTTTTATTAATAGATTATTTTTCATCAAAAAATCGATTATTTTAGGTATCTCTTTTTTCTTTTTTACTCTTTTTCTTGTATTTTAAGATTAGATATGCATTGTTGGAGGAAACCAATTTAGCCAAACTACATATTTTAATCCAATTTCACAAACAGCGCATCTGATATTATTTCTTGGTAGTTGTCTTGGTTGTACTTTAATTTGTCTTTATTGTAATTAATCTATATATATATATATATATATATATATATATATATATATATATATATAAAAGAAAGTTGGTCTTAGTTACACTATTTAAAACTCAAGAACTATTTAAGACTCAAGAAAGTGGAGAGGCTGCTCAGAACCAGGAGACGGACATAGGATACTTTTTATCCCGTTCGGCCGCATTTATTTTATCCCGTCAAGTCACTATAAAGCGTGGTATATAACAAAAACGACTATGACATGGAATAACAAAACATAAATGACAGCTATACGTAATTTTGTCTTTGGGTCTAAGTAGGGTAAAAAATTTGACAATTATCAAAATAATAGCTAAACTAAACTAAGCTAGCTAAACATAGTATAAAATAAGTCGCTCTCTCTGTCTGTCCCTATGTCACTATATCCCTATGTATGCTTAAATCTTTAAAACTACGCAACAGATTTTGGCGTTTTTTAAATCGATATAGTGATTAAAGAGGAAGGTTTATATGTATAATAACATTGAATATGGAGTAAAGAAAAACTGTATTTTTTGAGGTTTCTAATGTGATGTCGTAAATAACATTTTTTTCCGCTTACATTGCAAACGCAGGCTGAACCCTACGAAATTTATGAAAATAATATTCCAAGTATTTGTACACCTTGAAAATGTCTACAGAAAACTCCGCGATGGTATATGTCTATCTCTTACGGATAGCCCATAATAGCATTTTACGTCATTTTCTTTTTACGAAAAATTTTTCGTTATTTTCGAACCAATTTTAAACAATACAGTATTAATCATGATCCAATTAAATATATTCTTAATTTAATATAGATCAATATGGCCGTTTACAGCATGTAATTTAAATGAACATTTTCGGAGATATTACAGATTTAAAGTGCCGTGAGGAGGCCGCGCCTCGCCCTATAGCACTTCGAATTTAGCAGCTATATGTCGCTCTTTCAAGAGTTTCTTTTAATGACAAGAAAGCTCTGAATGTTGTATATAAGGACATTCTAATTGTTAAAAAATTAAATTCGTAGGGGAAATGTAAAAATGAATATGTACTATATGAATTTAGATATTCCAAAGATAGCAGGAAATCCTCTTGGTATAGGGAGAGGGCAATTGTCTTTCTCCAAATTCAACACTTGCGGGCCACGGGCAGTAATGAATAAATCAAAACTACTGGATCGATTTTAATAATTTTTTTCACTGAGTGACATGGGCTGTATATTTTATACACGGGCGAAGGGCAAGCCGCTAGTATACATACAAGATTAACTCATTTAAATATTAAAGATAAATTTATTTACTCTTACAAGACAACCAAGGCCATTCGAGTGGTTCCCAGACTGGATCAAGCAGCATCGCAACAAGTGCAAGCAACATCGCGGTATACAACAATGGTGCAGGATATAAAAGCCAGCAGGCTAGTTCGAGTTCAGAAAGTGGCTCCTTATACAACTCTAAAAGCTACGAAACAAGTATGTATTACTCCTCCTCCTCGCGTCGCATTCCTCGTTACTGAGGGTCGTGATCCCTACGATTAGGAAGCAGACTTTCTCGTAGGACTTCCTTCCATCTGCCTCTGTCCTTGGCCATGTGGAGTGCATCATGTAGTTTGGAGTCCAGTGTGGCACGGATCTGGTCAGACCATCTAGTGGGGCTGCGTCCTCTTGGCCGTTTTCCATCCACTTTGCCGGTTACCAAGAGCTGCTCCAAGTTATGGCCTTCTTTCCGGGCGATGTGTCCAAAGAACTCCATAACTCTTCGAAGGCAAATAGTGGATAGCCTATCCTTTATTTTCAATTCAGGGAGGATAGACTGGTTAGTTCGGAAGGCAGTCCACGGAATTTGTAGCATTTTGCGCCAACACCACATCTCGAAGGAGTCAATGAGATCACGGTCGGCTTTTTTAAGCGTCCATGTCTCCGAGCCATAACTGAAAATGGAGAAAACCAGCCAGTTGACCAGTCTTATCTTCGTCTTGCGCGATATGTTGCGATCTCTCCAAATTATGCTTAGCTGGGACATGGCATTTTAGCCATACCGATTCGCCTTCTGATCTCCTTTTCGCAAGGGCCTGTGTTGTTAATATTCGCTCCCAAGAAAACGATATTATCAACCTTTTCTAGTGATAGGGCAATTGTAATCTGAAGCGAATTATTACGATATACCACCATGAGCATTAGCAATAACAAATAGACAAGATTGTAACCTACTGGAAATGAACACAACATGCAAGTATTAGTATACATAGTTCACTTAAAGTAAATTACTCTTTTAAATTACTTAAGAGTTAGGTACTCAAGCCTTTACACAATTTGCTTTTGAATGAGGCTAAAGAACAACAGAGAATATCTACGTCGCTTCTGAATGCGTTTAATTGAGAACAAATTCGGTATATAGGGGCATGTTGATTTTAAACTATTGTGAGTGTTATTCATAATTAATGTATAGATTCCGGCTATAATCACGTCTTATTTTATCGGATGAGCCCGACTAGTTTCAAGCCCATACGGGGCTCTTATTCATGAGCTCTTTACGCGGCTGAACTAGCGATGTGAAAAAATAATCGATTTTTATTAATAGATTATTTTTCATCAAAAAATCGATTATTTTAGGTATCTCTTTTTTCTTTTTTACTCTTTTTCTTGTATTTTAAGATTAGATATGCATTGTTGGAGGAAACCAATTTAGCCAAACTACATATTTTAATCCAATTTCACAAACAGCGCATCTGATATTATTTCTTGGTAGTTGTCTTGGTTGTACTTTAATTTGTCTTTATTGTAATTAATCTATATATATATATATATATATATATATATATATATATATATATATATATATATATATATATATATATATATATATATATATAAAAGAAAGTTGGTCTTAGTTACACTATTTAAAACTCAAGAACTATTTAAGACTCAAGAAAGTGGAGAGGCTGCTCAGAACCAGGAGACGGACATAGGATACTTTTTATCCCGTTCGGCCGCATTTATTTTATCCCGTCAAGTCACTATAAAGCGTGGTATATAACAAAAACGACTATGACATGGAATAACAAAACATAAATGACAGCTATACGTAATTTTGTATTTGGGTCTAAGTAGGGTAAAAAATTTGACAATTATCAAAATAATAGCTAAACTAAACTAAGCTAGCTAAACATAGTATGAAATAAGTCGCTTTCTCTGTCTGTCCCTATGTCACTATATCCCTATGTATGCTTAAATCATTAAAACTACGCAACAGATTTTGGCGTTTTTTAAATCGATATAGTGATTAAAGAGGAAGGTTTATATGTATAATAACATTGAATATGGAGTAAAGAAAAACTGTAATTTTTGAGGTTTCTAATGTGATGTCGTAAATAACATTTTTTTCCGCTTACATTGCAAACGCAGGCTGAACCCTACGAAATTTATGAAAATAATATTCCAAGTATTTGTACACCTTGAAAATGTCTACAGAAAACTCCGCGATGGTATATGTCTATCTCTTACGGATAGCCCATAATAGCATTTTATGTCATTTTCTTTTTACGAAAAATTATTCGTTATTTTCGAACCAATTTTAAACAATACAGTATTAATCATGATCCAATTAAATATATTCTTAATTTAATATAGATCAATATGGCCGTTTACAGCATGTAATTTAAATGAACATTTTCGGAGATATTACAGATTTAAAATGCCGTGAGGAGGCCGCGCCTCGCCCTATAGCACTTCGAATTTAGCAGCTATATGTCGCTCTTTCAAGAGTTTCTTTTAATGACAAGAAAGCTGTGAATGTTGTATATAGGGACATTCTGATTGTAAAAAATTAAATTCGTAGGGGAAATGTAAAAATGAATATGTACTATATGAATTTAGATATTCCAAAGATAGCAGGAAATCCTCTTGGTATAGGGAGAGGGCAATTGTCTTTCTCCAAATTCAACACTTGCGGGCCACGGGCAGTAATGAATAAATCAAAACTACTGGATCGATTTTAATAATTTTTTTCACTGAGTGACATGGGCTGTATATTTTATACACGGGCGAAGGGCAAGCCGCTAGTATACATACAAGATTAACTCATTTAAATATTAAAGATAAATTTATTTACTCTTACAAGACAACCAAGGCCATTCGAGTGGTTCCCAGACTGGATCAAGCAGCATCGCAACAAGTGCAAGCAACATCGCGGTATACAACAATGGTGCAGGATATAAAAGCCAGCAGGCTAGTTCGAGTTCAGAAAGTGGCTCCTTATACAACTCTAACAGCTACGAAACAAGTGTGTATTACTAGCTTTCAGATATTTTAAGTAATTTAATTTTTGTTTATAAAAAAACGGTTGCCTGTAAAGTCGGTTTTACGGGCAAAGACTTTACGTGACAACGTCTTTTTAAATGTGATGGATTGGAGTGGGAGAGAGACGCAAGGCATTCGCCAGTCCGGCGGGCCTCTCTTTCGTTCGGTGACTCATTGTAACAGACGTGAGCGGGCGTTACACTTTTTCATGAGTGACTCCAAGCCGCAACCTAATTTAAGACGTTGTCACGTCAAAATATAAAGGTTTATACGCCGTGTGATATCAGGCTTAGTAGCCTGATATCACACGACCACCCTCATTTCTTACCGAGTTGGCACGAAGGGCGACTAAGGTAAGTTGACCCGCCGAGTGATATGCGGCTGAGTGGAATAGACCACCCTCATTTCTTACCGAGTTGTCACAAAAGGCGACTAAGGTAAGTTGACCCGCCGAGTGATATGCGGCTGAGTGGAATAGACCACCCTCATTTCTTACCGAGTTGTCACAAAAGGCGACTAAGGTAAGTTGACCCGCCGAGTGATATGCGGCTGAGTGGAATAGACCACCCTCATTTCTTACCGAGTTGTCACAAAAGGCGACTAAGGTTTATTGACCCGCCTAGTGATATGCGGCTGAGTGGAATAGACCACCATCATTTCTTACCAAGTTGTCACAAAAGGCGACTAAGGTTAGTTGACCCGCCGAGTGATATGCGGCTGAGTGGAATAGACCACCCTCATTTCTTACCGAGTTGTCACAAAAGGCTACTAAGGTTAATTGACCCGCCTAGTGATATGCGGCTGAGTGGAATAGACCACCATCATTTCTTACCAAGTTGTCACAAAAGGCGACTAAGGTTAGTTGATCCGCCGTGTGATATCCGGCTGATTGGAATAGACCACCCTCATTTCTTACCGAGTTGTCACAAAAGGCGACTAAGGTTAGTTGACCCGCCGAGTGATATGCGGCTGAGTGGAATAGACCACCCTCATTTCTTACCGAGTTGTCACAAAAGGCGACTAAGGTTAGTTGACCCGCCGGGTGGTATCCGGCTCAGTGGAATAGACCATCTCATTTCTTACCGAGGTATCACATAAGGCGACTAAGGTAAGTTGATCCGCCGTGTGTTTTACTACATATTTAACGCGTGCGAACCACGGGCAGTAACGAATAAATCAAAACTACTGGATCGATTTTAAACTTGTTTTTTAACTGAGTGACATGGGTATATACCCGTACGAGGCAGGGGCAGGCCGCTAGTTTATAATATTAGCAGGATAGGATACTAGTTTTTAGTCAGGATTATAATCAAATCAAGTCAAAATATCTTTATTCAAATAAGCTCTTTCATGCACTTTTGAATCGTCAAGGATCAATATGATTAATGAAGCTACAACTGCTCTTACCGAGAATAACCGGAAAGAAACTCGGTTGTCAATATTTTTAACATTTTCAATTTTGCATTATTAAACTGCAGTCTTGTGTGAAGCTGAAAGGATTTTCAAATAAATATATAAAACAAATAAATATATATATAAAACGATAGGTGATGTATACAATAGACAAAGCAGGAACCGACATAAGCTTGCGGCTCCTGCTTTGCGCCTTGCAAAAGTGCGTAACTCGTTTGGTTTTGGTATAAGATTCTATAATAAAATTCCGCAATCAATTTCAGCTTTGCCATTACAGTTTAAAAACACTGTTAAAAAGAGGCTGTTACAGAAAGCCTACTATAGTCTTGAAGATTATTTAGAAGATAAGAATGTGTGGATATACCTCTCTTTGAACCTGTACAAGACAGTAACAACTTAATGTAAATATTAATAAGAATTATATTTTTAAAAGAGCAACCGGCGAGTTTCTTGCTGGCTCATCTCGGTAGGAACAGCTTTCCGAACCAGCGGTAGAGTTGATATAAAAGCACTTGTTTACAAGTTTATTTGAATAAAGAATATTTAAAATTTGAATTTTAAATCCAGGCTTTTTTATCTTTCAAATAAACTTCAATTACTGCCGCTACTTACTTAGGTAACTGACTTTTCTATAACTTCATCCTCTATGGGAATAGTTTAACAGACAAATTTAAATTCAAAATGTTCTTTATTCAAAAAACTTGTCAACAAGTGCTTTAGAATAATTTATAGAATTAGGCGTTACTTTGCGGAGATCCATAATACAAAAGTAATAATAAAATTATTTTGCTACAATCCGAAAAGATGTAAAATAGAAAATATATTTAATGCTAAATGTAAGTGGACAATCGGTTATCATACCTGATACATGCAGGATTCGTAAAAACACATGCACAAACCTCCACCACCGCCACCGCAATACACAAGCACTATATACGATTGTTGAGTGTGATCATCATCCTGCCCTTATCCCACTCTAAGTGGAGTCGGCACAACATGTTATAAACATGTTGTCCCATGATCTTGCTACGTATTTTACGACCGGCCGCCTGCCTGACGTCAACTTACCTCAGTGGTATTTTACGACACCTCGGTAAGAAAGAGGGTGGTCTATTCTGCTTAACCGGATGCCACACGGTGGGTCAACTTACCTTAGTCGCCTTTCACAACACCTCGGTAAGAAATATGGGTACTATTCTATCCAGCCGGATACCACACGGCGTGGATCTGGCGATTGCTAATATAAACGTTATTTGCAGACAACGGAACAGAATACTCAAGTGTTTATGAAACTGTTGCACGCAGCGATGCTAAGAGCTTCGCCGATAGCACTAACATGTACAACGACAGGGAATTTAGTGAATATGACAACGCCCAATCCAAAGCTGATGCTTCAATCAAAGCCAGTGATATTGTTACAGGTAGAGAATGTTATTTCTTCTGTTTTTGATTTTTTGACGTGACAACGTCTTAAATTAGGTTGCGGCTTGGAGTCACTCATGAAAAAGTGTAACGCCCGCTCACGTCTGTTACGATGAGTCACTCCAACTCCCACTCCAATCCATCACATTTAAAAAGACGTTGTCACGTAAAATCTTTGCCCGTAAAACCGACTTTACAAGAACCGTTTTTTTTTATTTGGTTCATTAAACTGGCTATAATCAATTAACATGTATAAAAGAAGAAGCAATAACAAATAGACAAGATTGTAACCTACTGGAAATGAACACAACATGCAAGTATTAGTATACATAGTTCACTTAAAGTAAATTACTCTTTTAAATTACTTAAGAGTTATGTACTCGAGCATTTACACAATTTGCTTTTGAATGAGGCTAAAGAACCACAGAGTATATCTACGTCGCTTCTGAATGCGTTTAATTGAGAACAAATTCGGTATATAGGGGCATGTTGATTTTAAACTATTGTGAGTGTTATTCATAATTAATGTATAGATTCCGGCTATAATCACGTCTTATTTTATCGGATGAGCCCGACTAGTTTCAAGCCCATACGGGGCTCTTATTCATGAGCTCTTTACGCGGCTGAACTAGCGATGTGAAAAAATAATCGATTTTTATTAATAGATTATTTTTCATCAAAAAATCGATTATTTTAGGTATCTCTTTTTTCTTTTTTACTCTTTTTCTTGTATTTTAAGATTAGATATGCATTGTTGGAGGAAACCAATTTAGCCAAACTACATATTTTAATCCAATTTCACAAACAGCGCATCTGATATTATTTCTTGGTAGTTGTCTTGGTTGTACTTTAATTTGTCTTTATTGTAATTAATCTATATATATATATATATATATATATATATATATATAAAAGAAAGTTGGTCTTAGTTACACTATTTAAAACTCAAGAACTATTTAAGACTCAAGAAAGTGGAGAGGCTGCTCAGAACCAGGAGACGGACATAGGATACTTTTTATCCCGTTCGGCCGCATTTATTTTATCCCGTCAAGTCACTATAAAGCGTGGTATATAACAAAAACGACTATGACATGGAATAACAAAACATAAATGACAGCTATACGTAATTTTGTCTTTGGGTCTAAGTAGGGTAAAAAATTTGACAATTATCAAAATAATAGCTAAACTAAACTAAGCTAGCTAAACATAGTATAAAATAAGTCGCTCTCTCTGTCTGTCCCTATGTCACTATATCCCTATGTATGCTTAAATCTTTAAAACTACGCAACAGATTTTGGCGTTTTTTAAATCGATATAGTGATTAAAGAGGAAGGTTTATATGTATAATAACATTGAATATGGAGTAAAGAAAAACTGTATTTTTTGAGGTTTCTAATGTGATGTCGTAAATAACATTTTTTTCCGCTTACATTGCAAACGCAGGCTGAACCCTACGAAATTTATGAAAATAATATTCCAAGTATTTGTACACCTTGAAAATGTCTACAGAAAACTCCGCGATGGTATATGTCTATCTCTTACGGATAGCCCATAATAGCATTTTACGTCATTTTCTTTTTACGAAAAATTATTCGTTATTTTCGAACCAATTTTAAACAATACAGTATTAATCATGATCCAATTAAATATATTCTTAATTTAATATAGATCAATATGGCCGTTTACAGCATGTAATTTAAATGAACATTTTCGGAGATATTACAGATTTAAAGTGCCGTGAGGAGGCCGCGCCTCGCCCTATAGCACTTCGAATTTAGCAGCTATATGTCGCTCTTTCAAGAGTTTCTTTTAATGACAAGAAAGCTGTGAATGTTGTATATAAGGACATTCTAATTGTTAAAAAATTAAATTCGTAGGGGAAATGTAAAAATGAATATGTACTATATGAATTTAGATATTCCAAAGATAGCAGGAAATCCTCTTGGTATAGGGAGAGGGCAATTGTCTTTCTCCAAATTCAACACTTGCGGGCCACGGGCAGTAATGAATAAATCAAAACTACTGGATCGATTTTAATAATTTTTTTCACTGAGTGACATGGGCTGTATATTTTATACACGGGCGAAGGGCAAGCCGCTAGTATACATACAAGATTAACTCATTTAAATATTAAAGATAAATTTATTTACTCTTACAAGACAACCAAGGCCATTCGAGTGGTTCCCAGACTGGATCAAGCAGCATCGCAACAAGTGCAAGCAACATCGCGGTATACAACAATGGTGCAGGATATAAAAGCCAGCAGGCTAGTTCGAGTTCAGAAAGTGGCTCCTTATACAACTCTAAAAGCTACGAAACAAGTATGTATTACTCCTCCTCCTCGCGTCGCATTCCTCGTTACTGAGGGTCGTGATCCCTACGATTAGGAAGCAGACTTTCTCGTAGGACTTCCTTCCATCTGCCTCTGTCCTTGGCCATGTGGAGTGCATCATGTAGTTTGGAGTCCAGTGTGGCACGGATCTGGTCAGACCATCTAGTGGGGCTGCGTCCTCTTGGCCGTTTTCCATCCACTTTGCCGGTTACCAAGAGCTGCTCCAAGTTATGGCCTTCTTTCCGGGCGATGTGTCCAAAGAACTCCATAACTCTTCGAAGGCAAATAGTGGATAGCCTATCCTTTATTTTCAATTCAGGGAGGATAGACTGGTTAGTTCGGAAGGCAGTCCACGGAATTTGTAGCATTTTGCGCCAACACCACATCTCGAAGGAGTCAATGAGATCACGGTCGGCTTTTTTAAGCGTCCATGTCTCCGAGCCATAACTGAAAATGGAGAAAACCAGCCAGTTGACCAGTCTTATCTTCGTCTTGCGCGATATGTTGCGATCTCTCCAAATTATGCTTAGCTGGGACATGGCATTTTAGCCATACCGATTCGCCTTCTGATCTCCTTTTCGCAAGAGCCTGTGTTGTTAATATTCGCTCCCAAGAAAACGATATTATCAACCTTTTCTAGTGATAGGGCAATTGTAATCTGAAGCGAATTATTACGATATACCACCATGAGCATTAGCAATAACAAATAGACAAGATTGTAACCTACTGGAAATGAACACAACATGCAAGTATTAGTATACATAGTTCACTTAAAGTAAATTACTCTTTTAAATTACTTAAGAGTTAGGTACTCAAGCCTTTACACAATTTGCTTTTGAATGAGGCTAAAGAACAACAGAGAATATCTACGTCGCTTCTGAATGCGTTTAATTGAGAACAAATTCGGTATATAGGGGCATGTTGATTTTAAACTATTGTGAGTGTTATTCATAATTAATGTATAGATTCCGGCTATAATCACGTCTTATTTTATCGGATGAGCCCGACTAGTTTCAAGCCCATACGGGGCTCTTATTCATGAGCTCTTTACGCGGCTGAACTAGGGATGTGAAAAAATAATCGATTTTTATTAATAGATTATTTTTCATCAAAAAATCGATTATTTTAGGTATCTCTTTTTTCTTTTTTACTCTTTTTCTTGTATTTTAAGATTAGATATGCATTGTTGGAGGAAACCAATTTAGCCAAACTACATATTTTAATCCAATTTCACAAACAGCGCATCTGATATTATTTCTTGGTAGTTGTCTTGGTTGTACTTTAATTTGTCTTTATTGTAATTAATCTATATATATATATATATATATATATATATATATATATATATATATATATATATATATATATATATATAAAAGAAAGTTGGTCTTAGTTACACTATTTAAAACTCAAGAACTATTTAAGACTCAAGAAAGTGGAGAGGCTGCTCAGAACCAGGAGACGGACATAGGATACTTTTTATCCCGTTCGGCCGCATTTATTTTATCCCGTCAAGTCACTATAAAGCGTGGTATATAACAAAAACGACTATGACATGGAATAACAAAACATAAATGACAGCTATACGTAATTTTGTATTTGGGTCTAAGTAGGGTAAAAAATTTGACAATTATCAAAATAATAGCTAAACTAAACTAAGCTAGCTAAACATAGTATGAAATAAGTCGCTTTCTCTGTCTGTCCCTATGTCACTATATCCCTATGTATGCTTAAATCATTAAAACTACGCAACAGATTTTGGCGTTTTTTAAATCGATATAGTGATTAAAGAGGAAGGTTTATATGTATAATAACATTGAATATGGAGTAAAGAAAAACTGTAATTTTTGAGGTTTCTAATGTGATGTCGTAAATAACATTTTTTTCCGCTTACATTGCAAACGCAGGCTGAACCCTACGAAATTTATGAAAATAATATTCCAAGTATTTGTACACCTTGAAAATGTCTACAGAAAACTCCGCGATGGTATATGTCTATCTCTTACGGATAGCCCATAATAGCATTTTATGTCATTTTCTTTTTACGAAAAATTATTCGTTATTTTCGAACCAATTTTAAACAATACAGTATTAATCATGATCCAATTAAATATATTCTTAATTTAATATAGATCAATATGGCCGTTTACAGCATGTAATTTAAATGAACATTTTCGGAGATATTACAGATTTAAAATGCCGTGAGGAGGCCGCGCCTCGCCCTATAGCACTTCGAATTTAGCAGCTATATGTCGCTCTTTCAAGAGTTTCTTTTAATGACAAGAAAGCTGTGAATGTTGTATATAGGGACATTCTGATTGTAAAAAATTAAATTCGTAGGGGAAATGTAAAAATGAATATGTACTATATGAATTTAGATATTCCAAAGATAGCAGGAAATCCTCTTGGTATAGGGAGAGGGCAATTGTCTTTCTCCAAATTCAACACTTGCGGGCCACGGGCAGTAATGAATAAATCAAAACTACTGGATCGATTTTAATAATTTTTTTCACTGAGTGACATGGGCTGTATATTTTATACACGGGCGAAGGGCAAGCCGCTAGTATACATACAAGATTAACTCATTTAAATATTAAAGATAAATTTATTTACTCTTACAAGACAACCAAGGCCATTCGAGTGGTTCCCAGACTGGATCAAGCAGCATCGCAACAAGTGCAAGCAACATCGCGGTATACAACAATGGTGCAGGATATAAAAGCCAGCAGGCTAGTTCGAGTTCAGAAAGTGGCTCCTTATACAACTCTAACAGCTACGAAACAAGTGTGTATTACTAGCTTTCAGATATTTTAAGTAATTTAATTTTTGTTTATAAAAAAACGGTTGCCTGTAAAGTCGGTTTTACGGGCAAAGACTTTACGTGACAACGTCTTTTTAAATGTGATGGATTGGAGTGGGAGAGAGACGCAAGGCATTCGCCAGTCCGGCGGGCCTCTCTTTCGTTCGGTGACTCATTGTAACAGACGTGAGCGGGCGTTACACTTTTTCATGAGTGACTCCAAGCCGCAACCTAATTTAAGACGTTGTCACGTCAAAATATAAAGGTTTATACGCCGTGTGATATCAGGCTTAGTAGCCTGATATCACACGACCACCCTCATTTCTTACCGAGTTGGCACGAAGGGCGACTAAGGTAAGTTGACCCGCCGAGTGATATGCGGCTGAGTGGAATAGACCACCCTCATTTCTTACCGAGTTGTCACAAAAGGCGACTAAGGTAAGTTGACCCGCCGAGTGATATGCGGCTGAGTGGAATAGACCACCCTCATTTCTTACCGAGTTGTCACAAAAGGCGACTAAGGTAAGTTGACCCGCCGAGTGATATGCGGCTGAGTGGAATAGACCACCCTCATTTCTTACCGAGTTGTCACAAAAGGCGACTAAGGTTTATTGACCCGCCTAGTGATATGCGGCTGAGTGGAATAGACCACCATCATTTCTTACCAAGTTGTCACAAAAGGCGACTAAGGTTAGTTGACCCGCCGAGTGATATGCGGCTGAGTGGAATAGACCACCCTCATTTCTTACCGAGTTGTCACAAAAGGCTACTAAGGTTAATTGACCCGCCTAGTGATATGCGGCTGAGTGGAATAGACCACCATCATTTCTTACCAAGTTGTCACAAAAGGCAACTAAGGTTAGTTGATCCGCCGTGTGATATCCGGCTGATTGGAATAGACCACCCTCATTTCTTACCGAGTTGTCACAAAAGGCGACTAAGGTTAGTTGACCCGCCGAGTGATATGCGGCTGAGTGGAATAGACCACCCTCATTTCTTACCGAGTTGTCACAAAAGGCGACTAAGGTTAGTTGACCCGCCGGGTGGTATCCGGCTCAGTGGAATAGACCATCTCATTTCTTACCGAGGTATCACATAAGGCGACTAAGGTAAGTTGATCCGCCGTGTGTTTTACTACATATTTAACGCGTGCGAACCACGGGCAGTAACGAATAAATCAAAACTACTGGATCGATTTTAAACTTGTTTTTTAACTGAGTGACATGGGTATATACCCGTACGAGGCAGGGGCAGGCCGCTAGTTTATAATATTAGCAGGATAGGATACTAGTTTTTAGTCAGGATTATAATCAAATCAAGTCAAAATATCTTTATTCAAATAAGCTCTTTCATGCACTTTTGAATCGTCAAGGATCAATATGATTAATGAAGCTACAACTGCTCTTACCGAGAATAACCGGAAAGAAACTCGGTTGTCAATATTTTTAACATTTTCAATTTTGCATTATTAAACTGCAGTCTTGTGTGAAGCTGAAAGGATTTTCAAATAAATATATAAAACAAATAAATATATATATAAAACGATAGGTGATGTATACAATAGACAAAGCAGGAACCGACATAAGCTTGCGGCTCCTGCTTTGCGCCTTGCAAAAGTGCGTAAGTCGTTTGGTTTTGGTATAAGATTCTATAATAAAATTCCGCAATCAATTTCAGCTTTGCCATTACAGTTTAAAAACACTGTTAAAAAGAGGCTGTTACAGAAAGCCTACTATAGTCTTGAAGATTATTTAGAAGATAAGAATGTGTGGATATACCTCTCTTTGAACCTGTACAAGACAGTAACAACTTAATGTAAATATTAATAAGAATTATATTTTTAAAAGAGCAACCGGCGAGTTTCTTGCTGGCTCTTCTCGGTAGGAACAGCTTTCCGAACCAGCGGTAGAGTTGATATAAAAGCACTTGTTTACAAGTTTATTTGAATAAAGAATATTTAAAATTTGAATTTTAAATCCAGGCTTTTTTATCTTTCAAATAAACTTCAATTACTGCCGCTACTTACTTAGGTAACTGACTTTTCTATAACTTCATCCTCTATGGGAATAGTTTAACAGACAAATTTAAATTCAAAATGTTCTTTATTCAAAAAACTTGTCAACAAGTGCTTTAGAATAATTTATAGAATTAGGCGTTACTTTGCGGAGATCCATAATACAAAAGTAATAATAAAATTATTTTGCTACAATCCGAAAAGATGTAAAATAGAAAATATATTTAATGCTAAATGTAAGTGGACAATCGGTTATCATACCTGATACATGCAGGATTCGTAAAAACACATGCACAAACCTCCACCACCGCCACCACAATACACAAGCACTATATACGATTGTTGAGTGTGATCATCATCCTGCCCTTATCCCACTCTAAGTGGAGTCGGCACAACATGTTATAAACATGTTGTCCCATGATCTGGCTACGTATTTTACGACCGGCCGCCTGCCTGACGTCAACTTACCTCAGTGGTATTTTACGACACCTCGGTAAGAAAGAGGGTGGTCTATTCTACTTAACCGGATGCCACACGATGGGTCAACTTACCTTAGTCGCCTTTTACAACACCTCGGTAAGAAATATGGGTACTATTCTATCCAGCCGGATACCACACGGCGTGGATCTGGCGATTGCTAATATAAACGTTATTTGCAGACAACGGAACAGAATACTCAAGTGTTTATGAAACTGTTGCACGCAGCGATGCTAAGAGCTTCGCCGATAGCACTAACATGTACAACGACAGGGAATTTAGTGAATATGACAACGCCCAATCCAAAGCTGATGCTTCAATCAAAGCCAGTGATATTGTTACAGGTAGAGAATGTTATTTCTTCTGTTTTTGATTTTTTGACGTGACAACGTCTTAAATTAGGTTGCGGCTTGGAGTCACTCATGAAAAAGTGTAACGCCCGCTCACGTCTGTTACGATGAGTCACTCCCACTCCCACTCCTATCCATCACATTTAAAAAGACGTTGTCACGTAAAATCTTTGCCCGTAAAACCGACTTTACAGGAACCGTTTTTTTTTATTTGGTTCATTCAACTGGCTATAATCAATTAACATGTATAAAAGAAGAAGCAATAACAAATACACAAGATTGTAACCTACTGGAAATGAACACAACATGCAAGTATTAGTATACATAGTTCACTTAAAGTAAATTACTCTTTTAAATTACTTAAGAGTTATGTACTCAAGCATTTACACAATTTGCTTTTGAATGAGGCTAAAGAACCACAGAGTATATCTACGTCGCTTCTGAATGCGTTTAATTGAGAACAAATTCGGTATATAGGGGCATGTTGATTTTAAACTATTGTGAGTGTTATTCATAATTAATGTATAGATTCCGGCTATAATCACGTCTTATTTTAACGGATGAGCCCGACTAGTTTCAAGCCCATACGGGGCTCTTATTCATGAGCTCTTTACGCGGCTGAACTAGCGATGTGAAAAAATAATCGATTTTTATTAATAGATTATTTTTCATCAAAAAATCGATTATTTTAGGTATCTCTTTTTTCTTTTTTACTCTTTTTCTTGTATTTTAAGATTAGATATGCATTGTTGGAGGAAACCAATTTAGCCAAACTACATATTTTAATCCAATTTAACAAACAGCGCATCTGATATTATAATAGCACAAAACCTATGAATACCACAAAACCTTTGCAAATTATAAACTTAAAACTGGAGTTCCTTTGTTGATTAAGGAATTTATTTTAAATTTTATCAAAACTCATTCAGTACTTTTTTACTTTACCGTGAACAAACAGACAGACAGTTTGTTGAATAATATGTACTGATAGTGTTTCTTCTTCGCAGGTTCAACTGCAAACAGTAGGTCATCTGCTAGATCAATTGTTTCCACAAGAACCACTGAAGACCGCGAACCACCAATAGGACCTGACGTTGAACCGATCCCACCTAGAATAATAGGCGGACCTGGGCCCGTAATAATCCCACACATTCCAAGACCACCGCCAAAAAAAGATCCCCACAGCCCACATAAGATTCCAAAAATTCCTAAGCAACCAAAAATAACACCCCTCGGCCCACATAAAATACCAACAAATCCCAACCACCCGCATAAGATCCCAAAAATTCCAAGAATACATCCTCATGGCCCACATATAATCCCAAAACCACCAAAACCAATTCCCCATGACTCCTATAACATTCCGGTACTACCACCAAAGTCTACATCCCCAGGTAATTATACAAGACCTCATACATTACATACATACCAATACAGTAAATTGGAAAGTCTGTATGACGCTTTCAAGGCTAATCCACTGAAGCAATGTACATACATAAATGAAATCTTGCTACCGGGCTATCATATATTTATTTATATTTACTTATAATTCAAAACTATAATTAAATTTTGCAAGGATGGTATTGCAATAGTATAAACTGTGCTGTATATGCCATACCCACAGTCTTAAGAATAAACAAAAACAATGAAAAGAAAATAATAATAAAAAAGGTAAACGTAAATTTGAGCTTATTTAAGTTATTTTGTAAAGATCGCTTATATAGATCAGGAAGAGAGTTGGGCCGAGAATGCTTCCCTGTGGAACTCTATCATCATCTTCCTGCCCTTATCCCACTCTAAGTGGGGTCGGCACAACATGTTATAAACATGCTGTCACATGATTTGGCTGCGTTTTCACGACCGGCCGCCTGCCTGACATCAACTTACCTTAGTCGCCTTTTACGACACCTCGGTAATAAATGAGGTTGGTCTATTCTACTCAGCCGGATACCACACGGCGGTTCCCTGTGGAACTCTATACTCAACTGAAACGTCACTTAAGTGTAGTTAAATCAATAATAACATAAGTGATTATGTTATTATTGATTTAACTACACTCTTTCCGTTAGGTAAAATCTAAAAAATATTGAATGGTTAGCCACGGATACCTATTGACTCCAATTTAAATAACAGTGAAGAAACCGAAGCGGTGTCAAAAGCTTTCGCTAGATCTAGGAAAATAGATTTCTTCTTTTCATTTAGTTTATGTGCTTACAGATCAACAACCCATGATACGAGTAGGTTCAGAATAAATGACAGGCCATCTCTTAGAAATTGGCAAACGTTAACAATATTTTATATTATTTCGATCATGCACGTACACGTATAGCTACGTATCATATATTAATATATTTTCCCATAAAGTGATCCAAAACATCAACAGTTTATGCATGAAACCTACTATTCTCTTGATGTCTTTCTGTTACGTTTTTACGGCGAATCCACTCAACCAATAATGATGAAATTTGGCACAATTATTCCTCATACACCGGCACACTTACATTTTGTTACGTCATACATTTTGTCTATGGGAAAAGCAGGAGATTGAGAAACACCGTCTATTATCAATATATCAAAGTTATTTTATTTACTATGTGTTTAAGTCAATAAATTAAAGTCTGTTAATTAATGTAATAGATTCTATATGACGCTGTTTGCGTAAAGTCGAAAAAGTAATTATAAGAAAGTTTTTATACAGGGTGGTACCAACTATACGACATTAAATTCGTCCACGGCTCACTTGGAAGTTTTACATTACTTTGGTATAATTCAATGTACATATTTAAATATAGAATTTAAGAAAAATATATTTAATAACAAACTAAATACGTTTAAATTGCGATTTATAACGAAACACGCTCAGGTGTTAGGGTTCATTAGGGTTCACTCACCTCGTATCGAAGAATCAAACGGAGCGGTGAAATACAAAGGTCGCGGCGCGCAAGTCGCGCGGTCAGTGACCGCAAGGCCAAGGGCAAGGCCATTTTTTCATTTTTGTATTTATAAATACAGAGGAGTATAATATTGTTTATAGGGTTTATTTTTGTATGGCATGCTGGCATCGGTCATTGATCCATATGATCCATATAAATTATGACTTTTAATTTCAAAATGAAAAATAATATCCTGTGGCTAAAGTACTTCATTGAATAAACTGAATTTTTTTATGTGGGCTGCCAAGGTGCGTAGCTATGTAGGATTAAAATTATTGTCGTATCGTCGGTACCACTCTGTATATTTCGGTTTTCGTTTATTGGATAAATTTAAATGAGCTATTTAAATATATAATGACTGACTATATACATATTTCATAGAGGAACAGCAAAACTCGCAAGGGGGACAACCACAACCCTCACCGGGGGAACAACTACAAACTTCAACCGGAGACAAACCGCAAACTTCACCAGGGGAAAAACCGCAAACGTCATTGGGGGGACAAATGCAATCCCCAGAATCATACACAACTCCACCACAAGGATCGCCGTACTACCAACAGTATATCACAGGCGGATCCACTTCTAAGAGCTCCGTGGAAACCACGGGCCACACAGTGCAGTCTGAAAGTTTAAGTGGTGCCTCTGGTAGCGGTGTAAACAATAAAGGTACACGACCGGAATCGGCGCCCTCACCAGGGGGAACACCTCAAACCTCAACAGGAGACACACCGCAAACTTCACCAGGGGGAAAACCACAAAACCCACCAGGGGGAAAACCTCAAACCTCACCAGGAGACAAACCACAAACCTCATTGGGGGGACAAATGCCATCCCGAGGATCATACACAACTCCACCACAAGGATCGCCGTACTACCAACAGTATATCACAGGCGGATCCACTTCTAAGAGCTCCGTGGAAACCACGGGCCACAAAGTGCAGTCTGAAAGTTTAAGTGGTGCCTCTGGTAGCGGTGTAAACAATAAAGGCACACGACCGGAATCGGCGCCCTCACCAGGGGGAACACCTCAAACCTCACCAGGAGACAAACCGCAAACTTCACCAGGGGGAAAACCACAAAACCCACCAGGGGGAAATCCTCAAACCTCACCAGGAGACAAACCGCAAACCTCATTGGGGGGACAAATGCCATCCCGAGGATCATACACAACTCCACCACAAGGATCGCCGTACTACCAACAGTATATCACAGGCGGATCCACTTCTAAGAGCTCCGTGGAAACCACGGGCCACACAGTGCAGTCTGAAAGTTTAAGTGGTGCCTCTGGTAGCGGTGTAAACAATAAAGGCACACGACCGGAATCGGCGCCCTCACCAGGGGGAACACCTCAAACCTCACCAGGAGACAAACCGCAAACTTCACCAGGGGGAAAACCACAAACCTCACCAGGGGGAAAACCGCAAACTTCACCAGGGGGAAAACCACAAAACCCACCAGGGGGAAAACCTCAAACCTCAACAGGAGACACACCGCAAACTTCACCAGGAGGAAAACCACAAAACCCACCAGGGGGAAATCCTCAAACCTCACCAGGAGACAAACCGCAAACCTCATTGGGGGGACAAATGCCATCCCGAGGATCATACACAACTCCACCACAAGGATCGCCGTACTACCAACAGTATATCACAGGCGGATCCACTTCTAAGAGCTCCGTGGAAACCACGGGCCACACAGTGCAGTCTGAAAGTTTAAGTGGTGCCTCTGGTAGCGGTGTAAACAATAAAGGCACACGACCGGAATCGGCGCCCTCACCAGGGGGAACACCTCAAACCTCACCAGGAGACAAACCGCAAACTTCACCAGGGGGAAAACCACAAAACCCACCAGGGGGAAATCCTCAAACCTCACCAGGAGACAAACCGCAAACCTCATTGGGGGGACAAATGCCATCCCGAGGATCATACACAACTCCACCACAAGGATCGCCGTACTACCAACAGTATATCACAGGCGGATCCACTTCTAAGAGCTCCGTGGAAACCACGGGCCACACAGTGCAGTCTGAAAGTTTAAGTGGTGCCTCTGGTAGCGGTGTAAACAATAAAGGCACACGACCGGAATCGGCGCCCTCACCAGGGGGAACACCTCAAACCTCACCAGGAGACAAACCGCAAACTTCACCAGGGGGAAAACCACAAAACCCACCAGGGGGAAATCCTCAAACCTCACCAGGAGACAAACCGCAAACCTCATTGGGGGGACAAATGCCATCCCGAGGATCATACACAACTCCACCACAAGGATCGCCGTACTACCAACAGTATATCACAGGCGGATCCACTACTAAGAGCTCCGTGGAAACCACGGGCCACACAGTGCAGTCTGAAAGTTTAAGTGGTGCCTCTGGTAGCGGTGTAAACAATAAAGGCACACGACCGGAATCGGCGCCCTCACCAGGGGGAAAACCTCAAACCTCACCAGGAGACAAACCGCAAACTTCACCAAGGGGAAAACCACAAACCTCACCAGGGGGAAAACCGCAAACTTCACCAGGGGGAAAACCACAAACCTCACCAGGGGGAACACCTCAAACCTCATCAGGAGACAAACCGCAGACTTCACCAGGGGGAAAACCACAAAACCCACTAGGGGGAAAACCAGAAACCTCACCAGGAGACAAACCACAAACCTCACCAGGGGGAAAACCACAAACCTCACCAGGGGGAAAACCACAAACCTCACCAGGGGGAAAACCTCAAACCTTACCAGGGGGAAAACCTCAAACATCACCAGGTGGAAAACCTCAAACCTCACCAGGGGGGGGTAGAATTTGTAAAGGCCAACGCGGGGTCTCACCACACAAGCCGACTAAACTCCCAGGTACAGATTTCTATTACTTAACTTGCATTGCACTTTATAAAATATTAGTAATGTTCCACGGTTTCACCCGCGTACCTACCGATCTCATGGCTGTGGAAAGTCTCCTAAGACGGACTATAGATTTATTTTTGTTAAATATACCCATCAACAGTTTCCGCAGCGCATGCGATGACAGAATTTCATGACTAAGTTTTAACACCTTATTACATTTTTAATACGGATCCCTATTTATTTTGATGTAATATAGCCTATGTTGCTCAGTAAAGATGCAGCTTTCCAATGGTGAAAGAATTTTTGAGAAGTCGGTCCAGTAGTTTTGTGTGAAAACATTACAAACATACATACAAATTTTTCCTCTTTATAATATTAGTATAGTTTTTTTTGAATTGAAGTTAAAAACTCAATGTAGGTCGGTACAATATATATTCATCTATCACTTCTATCATTTATTATTTATTTTTTTGGCATACTAACAGGTTAAGAGCCAAACAAAACGTACAGGTAAAAATATTATGGCTAGTCTACTTACTGGACAGCATCACATATATTGCTTATATTGTCTCATTTTATTTGCCTATTTTAAGTTAATACAAAATAATATTTATATTCTTAGACACATGAGTGAGGAGTTTGAAATGTATTTTATAATTGTGTAATATAAAAACGGTTGAGTAAAATAGACCAACCCCTTTCTTACCAAGGAGTCGTAAAATACGGCTAAGGTAAGTTGACGTCAGGCAGGCGGCCGGTCGTAAAATACGTGGCCAAATCATATGACAACATGTTTGTAACATGTTGTGCCAACCCCACTTAGAGGAGGATGTATTGACCGCTTCTTTCTGGTTCTTCTCGGTAAGAGCAACATTCCGAATCAGTTGTAGCTTCATTAATCATGTTGATTGAAGATTCAAAAGTACTTGAAAGAGCTTATTTTAAATTAAGATTTGAATAAAAATATAAAAAAGTGACACTGTCAACAAATTCAAAAATTACATAATATACATAGTATATTTTTTTTTAATATTAATATCTTATGTTCTTTTAATAATTTTGACTGTGAGGATGGCACATGCACACACTTTTATACTATCGCAATGCCATCCTCGCAAATGTAACATATATGTATATATAAATAAATAAAAAATGATGTAAAATTGAAAATATTTAAAAGATTGACCGCTTCTTTCTGGTTCTTCTCGTTAATAGCAACATTCCGAATCAGCTTTATTAATCATATTGATTGACGATTCAAAAGTAATTGAAAGAGCATATTTTAAATTAAGATTTGAATAAAGATTTGATTTGATTCGATTGCAGAACTTAACGAAATTAACAGTATAACATTTTGAACTAAAATTGAACTGTTTATTGTGTATTTTATTTATATAAATATTTATGTTATAAAAATAAAGTATGTATCTAGTCTACACAAACTTTCATGTATGCTTACCATATACTTATGTATTTTAGGGTGTAAAAAAATAGTGCTAATTTATGTAACTTTATTTATTAGTTATTTATGTAAGTTTACTTATTCTGTCTTCCTTTTAACTTTACTCAGCCACCAACAATGTACACTCCATTGTAAGAATGTCCTTGGGCATATGGGTTGACTTTTAGAGATCATTTACAGTGATAAGGCCACCCTTACACATTTTATTTTTAATTATTTGTTTTATTTGTATGTAATGTTGTATGTAATAAAGTATTTATTATCTTATCTTATCTGTATTTTCCCGCAGGTCACCACCCAGGGCACATTCGCAATCCAAGCAAAAGCCGCATATGCCTCTGCTTCGAAAGCTTCGCAGATATGCCCGCAGCGTTGAGACATCAGTATCGTTTCTTTTAGATTATCATAATTTATATAAATATGTATTATTATATTTAAACGAGCATTGTAAAAAATCAATTTGAGACAAATTGAAAAAAAAAATATAAAAATAATATTTCTTTTATTTGAATACCCACTTACCTTATTTACATTACCGTTTCATTAGAAACAAAACGAAATAGCAAGTTAAAAATTGTTTAAACAAAGTTTTTAATAACATTTCATGTCCCTACTGTTAACGGTTGAGGAGTTCCCTCGTCTGGAGCCAATCCTGGCAGCATCAGGTCATGCTTATCATAAACATGCATTGTCATCGGGATTGGACCAGCATGTAAAATTTTAGTTCAATCGGACACCGGGAAGTGGGACAAATTTAATTTGCAAGATTCCACTCTTACATCCATAACAACAAACTCTTAAACAAACTCTTGAAAGAGCGACATAGCTGCTAAAGTCGAAGTGTTATACGGCGAAGCCCGCCGTCCTCACGGCATTTTAAATCTGTAATATCTCCGAAAATGTTCACTTAAATTACAATCTGTCAAGAAAGTCGTGAAAAAAGGAGGGTGCCACTGTTTTTTACATGGTATCACTATATACTCCGATTAATAAATTTTGGTACTTCATTTGAAAAAAAAAGACAGTATGATAATATTTTTTAATTAATCATAGTCAAAATCAGAATCAAGGTATTCAACTCCTGAAATGTGTCCTGAAGATCCAGCACAAGGAAGTTGCTCCATTTCTGCATCTTCAGATTCACTGGAACTGTCGCCTACTGTTATGATCTGTTCGTCTATATCATTATACAGAGTCCCACCTCGAGCATAATATTCATTTTCAATTTTAATCACAGGGCCAGTACAATTTTTCTAGTCTTGTTGAGCAACTGATTTGAATGCTTCTTCAGCCAACTTTACAATATTTTGACCACCTACATTTTTTTGGGCAATACGCTTTTTTAAGATGGCCCAAACCAGTTCAATGGGGTTGAGATCACAATGATAAGGTGGCAGTCTTATCACTGTATGCCCGTGTTCCCCTAAAAGCTCATCAATGTGGTACACCGGTTCAGGTTTATGTTTTTTTACTAACATTAATAAGGACAGTTTTCTTAATTTGGCATCAAATAAAATATTGTTTTCACTTAACCACATTTTGATCTCTTCAACACGTGAACTATATGTCGGAGCTGGAAAAGGTTCAATTAGTAATCAAATTTCAGATTGTACATCAGATTTTTTTCAGAAGCATACATAATGATAGAGAATGTGACAATAAGAAACATAATATGTAAAAAATAGTACCTTGTTCATTACAACTGAATGATATGGGGCATTATCCATAACAATTATTGATGCTTCAGTTAAATTTGGTATTAACTTTTTAGTTAACCATTTTGTAAAATTATGTGCATTCATTTCAGAAACAGAGAAACTCTGTAGAGGTGGACAGAGTATTTAAAGTTCAAAAAAAATGTATCCACGCAATATGCAATGCTCATTACCTTGACAGCTGTAGGCCGTTGTTTAAATCGCTTAACATTCTTCCTCTGCCGTGTATGTAAGTAACGGCCTGTTACTATCCCACTGCTGGGCATAGGCCTCTTCTCTCCGTTTTTTTTTTTTTTTGGAGAGAAGGATTGGAGCTAAGACCTACCACGCTGCTCCAATGCGGGTTGGTAGGAGATATGCAGGTTTCATGACGATGTTTTCCTTCACCGAAAAGCGTGTGATAAATTGCAATTATCAATTAGACACATAAGTTTTATACTTGAAAACTCATTGGTGCCTGCCCGGGGTTTGATCCCTAGACCTCCTTGAAAGAGGTGCACGGTGTTACCGCTGGACTACCACAGCTTACCACAGCCGTGTATGTGGTGTATATTAAGGAAATGTGTATATTCGTAAAAAAAATCCCGATCTTTTCAGTACTCACGAAACATTAGGAAAAGTTACAAGGCATAGACTAATTGTACCAAAAATAAGATTAAGTTTATATAAAAATAACTGTTACTGTATGGCTATAGAAATTTTTAATAATCTACCAGTACATAATATCTGGGTGACCGAACTTCGCTCGGTAATTTTTTGGAAAAAAAAAAACTTACAAAAAGAAAAAACAATTATTTAGTTGGGGATCGATCCTTGGCATCACATTTCTCGAGTCTGCCTGTCACCCGAATAAGCTACGTCGATTTGACAGTTAATGGCGAAAATTCAATTCAATATAAATGTTAGTGTTTTTTAATGCCCAAAAACATGGATAATACAATATTTTTTTTTAATAAAACCTAGTTAGATCAATTTTTCTCCCCCAAAACCTACTACATGCTGAATTTCAGGAAAATCGTTGGAGCCGTTTTCGAGATTCAGATAATATATATATATATACAAGATTAACTCATTTAAACTACCAGTACATATAAGGTCACAATCATTGTTAACTTTTAAGGAATTATTCACAAGTGGCTTTTGGATAAGTGCTTTTATTCTGTTAGCGAATACTTACCCAAACTATGAAGTTTTGCTGTAATTATTGAGATGATTTTTTATTATTTTCTTTTTTTTAATTTATTTGTATTGGAATTTTTAATGTGAATATTATTATTATTATTTATTTTGACATATGTTTTTGTTTTGTTAACTTTTTTAGGAAGTAATAATGTCTGAGCTGCAGAGTCATAGCTATAAGCAATTTTTTTTGTATAATGTTTTAAAATTTGCACGCTATTTAACAGTATAATATGCAAATAATTAAATGGTAATCTTCACTAAATATTAACAATGCATTATTCACAAAACCTTTTTCACTACCAGCATGCAAAATTATCCACCTTTTCCCTTTGGATACATTTTGTTGAACACCAGAAATATAGACTGCCAACATTTAGTTACTTTGTAGGGGTCATGAATATAACTTTGATCTAAAAAAATTATGTTTTTTTGAAGCTCTTCTAGCAATCTTCTATGTTCAAGAATTTGCTTCAATTAATATTCACGTTTTGAAGCTATAATTGCCTTTTCTATAAGCGCCAGTCTATTTGTTTTTCATTTTTCGAACTTAAATCCAATTGAATGTAATATCTGTCTGAGAAGTTCATGGCTGCCATCAAAATCTTATCCTTGTTTCACCACAGCTAATAGTTTTCTTAGTGTAGGTTATTCTTTTTGGACTGTGTAGAAAAATTGAACTTATTGACGAATGGCACATAGACTGAGATCAGTGGATGAAATTAGTGGATTTTCCACTAAAACTGGTGGTTTTAACTACCCATTTAGTGGCCAAATATTGCTTTTAGTGGCTAGTGGTTTTATTAAAATATAGTAGTAGTTAAAAAGTTAGATTTACTGCCATTTTACGATGTTCTTTATATAAATGTTTGTTTTTCTTTTTGAATATTCATATATACATAGGTGAACAAGCTTAAATCCGCTGTTTGCTCATGGTTGGTGTTAAATGTTAATGATTATATGAATCGGATATGACCGTGCCATATTTTTATTATTAAGAGTACGACCTTGACAATATTTAGTCAACTTTATTTGTCATTACATACAAAATCCTAATTCATGAGAATCCTAAACAAAAAAACCGTGGTTTTATTCCGGCCGACCATCAACATCCATTCCAAGATCGAATCGCTTCGGGCGGAGGACGTCGCTGTGCGTATGATGGCTGGTATGGTGCTGTCCTATCAGCGGGGCATAATTATCTATTATGAAGTGCTGAAATCTGTTAAACTACAGAAGTGCACCGTTACCACCGACCGATAATAAAATTGTGGCGTGCTATGAAGAAAAAAAGGCCAGAATATCAGCTAATTTTCCTCCATGACAGGTTACCTGTTATTTTAGCTGTTCGACCGTAAACATCGCCCAAATCAGAAAATAACTTTTCCGTTTGAAATTCACTCATAAATTCTTGAAAAACCTTAAATATGATCTGTCTCGTACTACTTTTATAAACAGTGCGATTCATTTTGACCACAAAACGGTTAAACGATAAGAAATATTCGCAGTAATTATACACTGTCCATTATATTAACCATCTTTTGACAGATTGACGATTTACATATTTAGTGATGTCCTAAAGATTCTCGTATGCGATACCATTCCGATTATAGTACCTACTATCATTAATCGAATTACGTACCTAAGTAATTCGATTAATGATAACCTACGTAAACTAATAACAGATATAGAAATCAACATTTTGATTTAATATTGCCTTAGTTTTTTGAAAATAAATGTTAATCCGTGTGTATTTATTATAATCATAAAAAATATATTATACATCAACTGGCAACATCAACAGACCTTCCGCTCAGCCGCCATTTTGACGTGATCTGTCACTCTCAACGAAACGCCCGTGATAGTCACACGCATTTACGTTCGCTGAGTGTTCTCTCGCATCTGTTACACCTTGAGTTAAGTAGCTTTATTCCTCGGAAAAACTTTTGTGAAACTTATATTAATTGATCGTGAAAATGCCGAAAGGACGTGTGTTGAAAGCACAATCGAGACAGTTAGTGTTAAAACTTCATGAGTATTTTGAGCAAGAAAATCAAAATGGCGGACCTCTTATACCTATCACGCAAGTCCGAAACCGTGTTGCAGCCGCGTTGGGGATCAGTCTATCAACTGTGACTAAAATCACTACTGATGCCTACGGCAGGAGCGGCTTGGAGCAAAACAAACCATCTACACCAAAAAGAAAGCGCCGGGCTCATAAGGTGACAGCTGTTGATGACTTTGACGCTGACGCTATTCGTCGTCATGTATATGATTACTACTTGAGAAAAGAAATTCCAACTTTGAGAAAACTTATTGTTTCTTTGAAAAGAAGTGGTCTATTTCATGGTGAAAAATCTTCTTTGGTCAAAGTTTTGAACACAATTGGCTTTTCATATAAAAAGTTAAATAAAAGAAAATTATTAATGGAACGCACAGATATAGCTATAGCACGTTGTGATTTTTTAAGAGAGGCAAAGAAAATACAAGATTGGGCAAATATTGTTTTCACGGATGAAACATGGCTCAACGCTAACCACACACTATCTCGTTTCTGGACTGATGATACTGCTGATTCCACTTCCTCAGTACCAATGGGAAAAGGTGAGCGCCTAATCATTTGCCATGCAGGTACAGCAAAAGGATTTGTACAAGACGCACTGTTGGCATTTAAATCGAAGAAATCAAATGACTACCACGAAGAGATGAATGCAAATGTGTATGAAGAGTGGTTCAAAAAAATGCTCATTTCATTGGAAGAACCATCAATAATTTTTATTGATAATGCGCCCTACCACTCCCGTCAAATTGACAAAATGCCAACACAGGCTAATAAAAAGCATGAAATAATTAATTGGCTTCGGGACAATGGAGAAAATGTGGACGACTCAATGTTAAAAGTTGAATTAATAAAAATATTAAAAACCAAAAAGAGAGCAAAACGCTATGTAATCAATGAAATGGCAGCAGAATATGGCCATACTGTTCTTCGGATTCCTCCATACCACTGCCAGTACAACGCAATAGAACTTATATGGGCACAAGTAAAAGGGCATGCTGCGAGATGCAATACAAGCCCCCCATTCACAGCGAATAAAATGTTGCAATTGCTAAAAAATGCTTGCACCCACGTAACGGCCGAGAACTGGGCAAGTGTGGTGGAAAGAACTAAAAGAGTAATATTCTCTGATTGGGAACGTGATATTGCGTTTGATAATATATTATCTACACAAGAGCTAATAATAACTGCTACTGAAGACTCCTCATCGGAGGAGTCTAGTGTTGATTATCATTCCGACGACTCGTGCTAATAAAATAAATTAAAATATCCTGATTGTTTTATTTGTATTCATGTATTAACTAAGAAGAAAGTAAAACTTTATATAATGTTATTAAATGTCTTTTAATACTCGTAACATCGATTTCTACCGATTATTTTTAATCTGTGGCATAATCGTAGTAACCATTATGTGTGACATCACTAAGTGGGCGGTACCCATCCATAAAGTACAAATATTATTTGTATGATATTTGTACGTAAGCAATACAAAACTTAATGAGCGTGAGCTGTCAAAAGACTGATAATATGATGGACGCAGTATAATAAAAATCCAGTAAGATAACCAGTAACCACAACAACCTCTGATTTGACAATTGGGTAATGGGTTAGACAGGAATACAGTGTTGCCATAACAAGTAAAAGCTTTAGTTCTCAAAACATTCTTTTCATGACTTTCTTGACGGACTATACATGCTGTAAACAGCCATATTGATCTATATTAAATCAACAATTTATTTAAGGTACTTAATTGGATAAGGATTAATGCTGTTTTGTATAAAAATTGCTTCAAAAATAAGGCATTATTTTTCGTAAAAAGTATATGACAAAAAATCTTATAGTGGGTTATCCATAAGAGATAGACATATACCATCGCGGACTTTACTGTAGACCTTTTCAAGGTGTACAAATACTCAGTACATCATTTTGATAAATCTCGTAGGGTTTAGCCTGCGTTTGCAATGTGAGCGGAAAAAAATGTAATTATTTACAGACACCTCAAAACTTACAATATTTCTCTACTCCGTATTGAATGTTATTATACATATAAACATTCCTCTTTAATCACTCTATCTATTAAAAAAACCGCATCAAAATCTGCGTAGTTTTGAAGATATAAGCATACATAGGGATATATGGACAAACAAAGAATGCGACTTTGTTTTATAATATGTAGTGATTCTGTAATTGATTGTAAAAATAAAATACATAGGGAAAATGTAAAAGTTAATAAGTAAAAATGTACTATATGAATTTAGATATTCCAAAGATAGCAGGAAATCTTCTTGGTATAGGGAAAGGAAATTGTTTTTCTCCAAATTTAACGCTTGCGAGCCACGGGCAGTAATGAATAAATCAAAACTACTGGATCGATTTTATTCATTTTTTTTACACTGACTGACATGGGATATGTATTTTACACCCGTGCGCAGCAGGGGCAGGCCGCTATTTAAATGAGTTAATCTTATATATATATATATATATATATTCGGAATCTCGAAAACGGCTCCAACGATTTTCCTGAAATTCAGCATGCAGTAAGTAGGTTTTGTAGGGAGAAAAATCGAATAACAAAATTTATATTGAATATAAAACTTTATTTTTGCTATAAACTGTCAAATCAGCGTAGCTGATTTGGGAAATGAGCAGTCTCGAGAAATGTAAATAGGATCGATCCCCGAACTATCAAATAGTTTTTTTCTTTTTTTTTAAGTTTCTTTTTTTATTGTCAAAAATTACCGAGCAAGGATCGATTAACCAAGTACTTAATATTAACACCTTAAATTAAGGCCAAATAGGGATAACGCAATTAGTTTTTTTACAAATATTTGTTTAGACGATATTAAAAAAACAATCCAAAAATAAAATTAAATTACAAAAACAACAATGTTATTCTTATAATGAGTGTGTGTATGCTTGTATATGTGCATTTGTTTGAGAGTGTGTGCGTGTGAGTGTGTTTTATGTAACCTGTTTTAGTATAAATTTTTACTATGCTTAGTTCATTTTCAGTGCATGTTTGAATAACTCTTTTGAATTACCAAATAAATCAAATTCATGTAAGTTGCTATTGTAGTCGTAGCACATAATATAATTATTGTATTCAAATCTTATCAATTTAACTAACGAACAGATCTGACTGAAGACATATCTCTAACCGCTAGGATTTAACCAGAATTTTCCAACGCAGCAGTTTTCGAATCAGTTATAAGTTTATCAATCTTTTGTCGAGTTTCATAAAGGTTCTTCCTCAACACAAATATTATATGATCAACTGTATCTGCTTTTACTACGGGCAGTTCTTTCCTGATACAGTCCTTAACATTATCAAAAGTTGCATCAGATATACCATCGTCAACATTCACTATAACCATATCCCCAACGCCTTCATTTACTATTTTCTTTAAATCTACTGCGAATTTGTAACAAAAATCTTCTAAATACTCTTTAATTGAATCCATTTCTTGCACATTCAGGTCTTTGTATTGACTTTTGACGTAGTCGGCCATCATATTTTTGAATTCTTGCACGTATGCAACATCGTTAAGGGTGTTTTTTAGTTCTGCTATATTTTTGTCGCCAAAATCTTCTATCGTTATTTGGTTGTCTAGATTTGGATTGATATCTTCTTTTATAGGGTTACAGTTGACCCCTATTAGCAGGAATCCAAAAATAAGTAACGTCCCTGCAAAATAAAATATTTTAATTTATACATAAACGAAACTGGAAATGTTTTAAAAAACGTTAAAGTGGGTTAACCTTAAAAACTAGACATAACTTTCATTTAGAACTTTTAGAGGGGAATAATTTTGTAATACATGATTTTTGAATAACTATTACCGTTTTATTAGCGCACGCAAGGAAAGCTTTCAATTTTGCCGTTTCCTATTCATCTTAGTGTTATATACTCTATCGCCTTTTTGGATAAATGGACACTTAGAGATTTCTTTTAAATCGGTCTCGTAGTTACTGAGATAAGTGCGTTCAAACAAACAAACTCTTAATCTTTATATATTAGTATAGACAAAATGTTTTTTAAAGGTATGGCAGTTTTACAGTTTAAAAACACTGTTAAAAAGAGGCTGCTACAGAAATACTACTATACTATCGAGGATAAGTTGGATGATAATAATATAGCTCTCTTCGAACCCGCACAAGACAGGAATGACGAAATGTAACTAGTATTAAGAATTATATTTTTAAAAGAGCAACCGTCGAGTTTCTTGCTGGCTCTTCTCGATAGGAACAGCTTTCCGAACCAGCAGTAAGTAGGGTTGACGATTCAAAAGCACATGATTACAAATTTATTTGAATAAAGAATATTTTGAATTAGAATTTGAATTCTGAATGTAATATGCGCAACTAAACGAGCGAAGATGGGTCATATAGCTATTTATAAATAAATTGGACTCACACATTGTGTTCCTCCTTCCTGGTGCACGTACGTCTCAACAATGACACGATCCTATATTATCGCGGTCTCTAAAATGATTTGATTATGCCGTAGTGAACCAAGCGCAGTCGTTAAACGACGTTTTGCTATGGCCATTGTTAAAATTAAAACCTTTTTTACCTTTGTGTTCGCCATCTCGCTCGCACTTACCCGTATATATACTTCGCGCTCTCTCCTACCGCTGCCTTTTATGCTTGTCTGGCAGGGGTTGGAAGTATCAAAAATGTCTGGCTGATGACATCATCTTATTGTTATCCAAGTAATATATAAAATCAGTTTTCATACTATGACGTAAATAGAATTCAAATTTCATGAACATTAATGGTGTCTTGCAGGGGTTTCCACTATGATAAGTGTCTGGCATTGACTGACGTGATTTTTAATATTATTTTGAAGGTAATACCCAAAAATCACGCTTTATAATTTGACGATATTAGATCGGTATTTTGCAGAGACCAAAATTGTGAACCATAATTTCCTAAATAAAAATTTTACTATGTCTATAGCCTTCCTCGATAAATGGACTATCTTACACTTAAATAATTTTTCAAATCGGTTTAGTAATTCCTAAGATTAGCGCGTTCAAACAAACCAACAAACTCTTCAGCTTTATATATTAGAATAGATATATTTATTTAAATTGATCTGTCATAAAGATTAATATGGTGACCATATTCCAACCATAGTACCACCCTCATTTCTTACCGAGCTGTCGTAAAAGGCGACTAAGGTAAGTCGACCGGCCGTGTGGTATCCGGCTGAGTAGAATAGACCAACCTCATTTCTTACCGAGGTGTCGTAAAAGGCGACTAAGGTAAGTTGACCCGCCGTGTGGTATCCGGCTGAGTAGAATAGACCACCGTCTTTCTTACCGAGGTGTCGTAAAATACGACAGAGGTAAGTTGACATCAGGCAGGCGGCTGGTCGTAAAAACGCAGCCAAATCATGTGACAGCATGTTTATAACATGTTGTGCCGACACCACTAAGAGTGGGATAAGGGCAGGGAGATGATGTAGTAGACCATATTCCACGAGCAAAGCCGCGGGAAAAAGCTAGTATAATATACATTGGCTTAAATATTTTCCGTACGTAATTTTCTTTTGCATAAAACCATCCCTTCCAATTTGCGCTTGCAGACTAAATTACTTGCTCGTTGATTCATATTGCTTATTGTATAACTTATAACTTGTAAATTGTGTTAGGTATTTATACTAGTATATAAAGTTTGTTTGTTTGTTTGTACGCGCTAATCTCAGGAACTACTGGGCCGATTTGAAAACTTCTTTGAGTGTAAGGTAGTCTATTTATCGAGGAAGGCTACCTATACTAATATATAAAGGTGAAGAGTTTATTTGTTTGTTTGATTGATTGTTTGAACGGGCTAATCTCAGGAACTACTGAACCGATTTGAAAACTTCTTTGAGTTTAAGATAGTCCATTTATCGAGGAAGACTATACTAATATAGAAAGCTGAAGAGTTTGTTTGTTTGTTTGTTTGATTGATTGATTGTTTGAACGCGCTAATCTCAGGAACTACTGGACCGATTTGAAAACTTCTTACAGTGTTAGATAGTCCATTTATTGAGGAAGGCTATACTAATATAGAAAGCTGAAGAGTTTGTTTGTTTGTTTGATTGATTGATTGATTGATTGTTTGAACGCGCTAATCTCAGGAACTACTTGACCGATTTGAAAACTTCTTTGAATGTAAGATAGTCCATTTATCGAGGAAGGCTATAGGCTATATAACATCACGCTAAGATGAATAGGAGAGGGGCAGCAATAAAAAAATATTACGAAAACGGCAAAATTTAAAGCTTTCCTTGCGTGCGGTAACTAAACGGTGATAGTTAATCAAAAATCATGTATTACAAAATTGTTCCCCTCTAAAAGATCTATATAAAACGCGACAGTCTAGCTTTTAAGGTAAAGAAATGGTTAAAGTGGTAACCATTTCTTATATCAAAAGACTATATTACGGTTTTAATCTTTCCACGCGGGGAGAGCCGCCGGCGATTGCTGGTATTGTATAACTGCGCAACCATATCTCACTTGCGCTAAAAGAGTTTATCGTTTTCCTCTACTTTACTTTAGCACCAAGGTCCTTTAGAGTTTTAAAGCATTAATAATTTTTTTTAATATTTAAGGAGGGATATGAAAAAAATAAGATTTTTATATTAATCGATTATTTTATTACTAGTTATTACCCGCGATTTAGTCGCGTGATAAGTTGATAATAGATGGCGCTTTTTAGTGTTATCCTATTTTAACAGGATTTCCAAAGCCTTTATGTTATTCCGGTGTATCACTACATAGTATAAAACAAAGTCACATTCTTTGTTTGTCCCTATATCCCTATGTATGCTTAAATCTTTAAACCTCGCAACAGATTTTGTTGCGGTTCTTTTTAAAAGATATAGTGATTCAAGAGGAAGGTTTATATGTATAATAACATTCAATATGGAGTAGAGAGATACTGTAACTTTTTGAGGTTTCTTATGTGAAGTCGTAAATAATTACATTTTTTTCCGCTTACATTGCAAACGCAGGCTAAACCTTAAGAGGTTTATCAAAATGATGTACTAAGTATTTGTACACCTTGAAAAGGTCTACAGAAAAGTCCGCGATCGTAATTGTCTATCTCTTATGGATAACCCACAATAGCATTTATTTGTCACTCACTTTTTACGAAAAATAATGCCTATATCAAAAATAAAATACATAGGGAAAAATGTAAAATGTAAATATGTAGTATATGAATTTAGATATAGCAGGAAATCTTCTTGGTATAGGTAGAAGGGAATTGTTTTTCTCCAAATTAACGCGTGCGGGCCACGGGCAGTAATGAATAAATCAAAACTACTGGATCGATTGTAATCATTTTTTTCACTGAGTGACATAGGCTATATATTTTATACCCGTGCGAAGCAGGGGCAGACCGTAAGGAATAATTGTGTCAAATTTCATCGATATGGGTTCAGCGGTTTCGCCGTAAAAGAGTAACAAACATACATCTACACTCATAAACTTTCGCATTTATAACACACACATACACATTTTTCGGAATCTCCAACGATTTCCGTGAAATTCAGAATGTAGGGTTTTGGGGGAGAAAAATTGATCTAAGTTTTATGTAAAAAAAAGCGTTTTATCTCTGTTTTTGGGCATAAAATAATACTAAAATGTATATTGAATTGATTTTTGTCATAAACTGTCAAGTCAGCGTAGCTTATTCGGGGAACGGGCAGTCTCGAGAAATGTAAATACCTAAGATCGATCCCCATAAATATTTTTTCTTCTTTTTTTGTTTCTTTTTCTGTAAAAACTTACAAAGTTAAAAAGTTAAACCAGGTAATTTGAATAAAATCTGTTAGTTCAAAGTAGGTCAAAATTGAGTTAAAACTAGAGGACACTCATATAAAATACGTATGTCAAGACACCATATTGCCTCTTTCCATGGTAGCTTTAAGTACAACGCAACGAAGTGTTGGAATAATCTTCCACCGCCTCTGCGCAATCTAAAGTCGTTAGAACAATTTAAAAGAAACTATAAACTATACTTAATAAATAAACAAAAGCAAACTTAAAATATGTACTTTATTATTTCAAAATGGCGGCCACTAAACATCGGTGTTCGGGTTTCAAATTCGAACCAAAGCCGAGTGGTATTTTACTACCCATTTTATGGCGTCACACCGCGCCTATATAAATAAATTTATAATTATTATTGTGTAAAACTTAGTGTTGTACGTTATAAGTAAAGTTTTTCTTTCTTTTTTTCTTTCTTTCTTTCTAAAATGAGTCAGATCTTCTTTAGAATGATGATGAAATCTGTAACTAGATACTTATGAGTAAATAACCGACAATGCCCCTAATGAGGATTTCATTAGACACATTGCCGGTGATCTCAGTTATTTTTAACTATTTTCTTAGAATGGCTTTAGCCATTAACTTAAATGTTACAAATGATCATTCCCCTACCCTTATCTCACTCTAATTTGTATCGGCACAACATGTTATAAACGTGTTGTCGCGTGATTTGCCTACGTATTTTACGAACGTTCCCTCAACTTACCATAGTTATATTATATGATACCTCGGTAAGAAATGGGGGTGGTACTATTCTATTCAGCCGGATACCACACGGCGTTTACTTCAAAATATATAGTTAGCAAATTAATATATATACCTACATAAAAAAATCTAATAAAATGACAATATCACAAGCAATAGCAGATTATGATACTGTTGCATAATAAGGGTTCTTATAACACGAGTGTGTTTTATAGCATCACACGAGTGTTATAAGACCAAGTTATGTACAGTGTCATACACTACTTTATCTACTCTCATACTATAATACGTAAAACAATATTAATAATAACCAAACTTTGTTTAAATATTGAAAAGATTTTTAAAATGTCAAATGTTAGCGCCAAGGCGCAAACATCGATTGCGCATGCGTGTTGCGTCGCCGCGGACTCGTTCATTGAAACTTTTTTTTTAAGGTAGAGGTTCAACCTCCTCAGTCCAGCTGGAGGTTGTATAAGTATATCGTTATAATTAAAAAGTTATATTATGATACAGGTGTCCATACAAGACCTGTATCGCAATAAAACTTTTTTACTTTTTATTTTTGACCTGTACATAATGTTTGTCATAAGAATGTTGGTTTCAGTTTTATAATCTTTGTATTATAGTATTAGAGTAGATACAAAATATTACGGAATTATAATAAAATCGGTGATGTATGTAATAGACAAAGTAGGAATCCATATAAGCTTGCGGCTCCTGCTTTGCGCCTTGCAAAAGTGCATAAGTCGTTTGTGAGTTTGGGTATAAGATTCTACAATAAAATTCGGCGATCAATTTTAGCTTTGACATTACAGCAGTTTAAAAACATTCAAAGAGGGCAGAAGGATGATGATATATTTTGAAGCAAATGTTAGAATACTTATTTACATAAACTTATTTCCATGTAATATATAAAGGGTTGTTTATTTTGAATCTGTTAATAACATTTTGTTGTTGTCACACTTGTTTGTACAATATCACTATAAATAGAAGTAAATAAACTTGTCTTGGATCGAAAGACAATTCGGGATAATCGTTTTCTACAACATTTATTTCAATTTACCTCTAACACTTTAATCCCGGGAGACGTTGGGGCGATATGGAACAGCTACACTTTTTATCAAATTCAAAAATATGAGAGCTTACCTTAAATATAAAGAAATAAAAAAAATAATACATAGAATAAAAATAAAAAGTTCATAATACATATATCAGAAATAAGAAACAAGATTTTAATATAATCAATCATAATACACATATATAATCTTATAATAGTACTCGTATAATCTTTTAATAGTAAAATCTCATAAAGAGTTTTATAATAAACATAATGGAATGAATTTATTATTTATTTATTTTTCCCATATATTTATTATTTATTTATTTAATTTGTGGCACCTAGTAATATGGGCTCTCACCTAGTAACTTGCAAATCCTATGTAACTGTATTTAAAAAGAAAAAAGCATTTTGATTTTGATTTTTGATTTGAATGGACAATTATTATTAGTACCTACTTATTTTTAAAATGATGTAAAAAAAAATTTAAAAAAGATTGAAAAGAAAAATGAAAAAATAATAGGGCAGGTGGTGCTCGATCCTAGGTATTTTCACCTCTTTAGACCGCCCGTTCCCTAAAGTACAAAAAAAACGTTAACACCACGATCAATTGCCTCTTCAGGCGACATAAGGGCTGGCTCCTTTGTGAACAAAGAATCAGCTTAGCGATTCAGTGCGGAAACGCTGCCAGCATTCTTGGGACCATTCCACGTGGGCATGATTTGTATAGTCCTTTCGTGTAAGTAATTTAAGATGTAGAGATATAACTTGTACATTTTTGCTGTAAATAAAAAAAATACATTGAAGAAAAAATTAAATCGCACGTTGAAAATTATGCCTGATATACCCATTTCGCCCCATCTTTCCCCTATCATTATCATACATTTTCAATCACTGCAAGTATAAAAACCAACCCCTTGGTGTTTCGACATCAGTGAACAGCAGAACATCCAAGGGAAAGTTGGAAAATTCCATGGAAATTTAATTTAATCGAAATGCCTAATCTAGTCGAAAATTTCCTTTCAATCTTTCTCCTTATTTCATTTCTCAATGTAATTACTGCCAACAGTAACGGAAAGGTAATTATTAACTACCGATATCTTCTTTCTTCTTTGTCAACCGATGGACGTCCACTGCTGTTCATAGGTATTTTCATGGGTACTCTACACCATATGATTTTGTGACTCTTGAATCCAGTTGCTTTTAACCGTATTAACTTCATATTAATTAAATTTTGGTAAAACAAAGCTTCAGTGATCGCGAGTTAAACTCTCAACGCTATCTTTTATTATTCCTACAGTATTATTGTTAAAGCTGTGATGGCCCAGCGGTGCGACCGTGTGAATCTCTAGAGACGATCACGGGTTCGAACCCGGGCAGACACCAATGAGTTTTTCTCTTAAAACTTATGTGTCTAATTGATAATTGCAATTTATCACACGCTTTTCGGTGAAGGAAAACATCGTGAGGAAACCTGCATATCTCTAGAGAATTCTGGAGGTATGTGTAACCTACCAATCCGCATTGGAGCAGCGTGGTAGGTCTTAGCTCCAATCCTTCTCTCCCAAAACGGAGAGAAGAGGCCTATTCTCAGCAGTGGGATAGTAACAGGCCGTTACTTACTTATTATTGTTAAGATGTTATTTGTCCTAAAGCTGCAAATACCTTTGGCAATTAATGGATCATGTATCTTTAACATTTAAATGAGTTAATCTTGTATGTATATATATATTTTCGGAATCTCGGAAACGGCTCCATTTACCTGAAATTCAGCATGTAGGGTTTTGGGGGAAAAAATCGATCTAGATAAGTTTTATTTTTAAAAAATGTCGTTTCTCCCTGTTTTCGGGCCTTAAATTTTTTTTGGAAATTTACGTTGAATACAATCACAATTTTCGCTGTCAAACGTAAAGTCATGGTAGTTCATTTGGGGAACGGGCAGTCTAGAGAGGGGAAAATACCTTGCATCGAGCCCCACCTGCCCTATTATTTTTGCATTTTTCCTTACTTACTATCTTTTTAATATTTTTTTTTACATCATTTTAAAAATTACCGAGCAAGGCTCACCCAGGTACTTAGTATTTATTTACAACAATTTCATCTAACAATGCCGTTAGGTATCCGGCTGAGTAGAATAGACGACCCTCATTTCTCACCGAGATGTCATAAAAGGCGATTAAGGTAAGTCGACCCGCCGTGTGGTATCCGGCTAAGTAGAATAGAAAACTCTCATTTCTTTCCCAGGTATTATAAAAGCGACTAAGGTATATTGACCCACCGTGTGGTATCCGGCTGAGTAGAATAGACCACCCTCTTTCTTACCGAGGTGTCTTAAAATACGACTAAGGTAAGTTGACGTCAGGCAGGCAGCCGGTCATAAATTACGAATTATTATTATTTTTTTTATTTATTAAAAATTACTGCGCTATTATACTATTAATAAAATGCCGGTATTATCAATAAAGAGAGAGTGTACGCTCGTGCGTGTGTGTGTGTGTGTGTGTGTGTGTGTGTGAGAGAGAGAGAGAGAAATATTTATTTATTTATGTACCATAAAAAATGTTGTAAAAAAACATTATTGGTAAAAAAGTGTACAAAGGTCAACTTATCCCTAAGACAGAGATCTCTGCCAGCTAACCTACGAAGTAACAATTTATATTAAAGAAAAAGTTGGTTCGCAAATATTAAACATTATGAATTAGAATTACCTACTAATAATATATATATGTTGTGATTATTGGCAATAATTTCCCTTTTTCAACAGGACGAAGACTTGGATAAAGGAGCTCACAGCGACCGGGGAGCTCTTTGGTTTGGTCCTCGGTTAGGTAAAAGATCGCTACAAATGTTAGGTGAAGATAACAGGTGAATTTCATACAAAATTCAAATTCAAAATTCAAAATATTCTTTATTCAAATAAACTTGTAAACAAGTGCTTTTGAATCGTCAACTCTACCGCTGGTTCGGAAAGCTGTTCCTACCGAGAAGAGCCAGCAAGAAACTCGGCGGTTGCTCTTTTATAAATATAATTCTTAATACTATTTACATTAAGTCGTTACTGTCTTGTACAGGTTCAAAGAGAGCTATATCCACACATTCTTATCTTCTAAATAATCTTCAATAGTATAGTATATAGTAGGCTTTCTGTATCAGCCTATTTTTAACAGACTTTATTTATTCATATATTTATATTATATTTTTAACAGTTTTACAAAAACTAGCGGTCCGGCTACACGTTGCTGTGACTCAGTCTATTTTCGATTTCTCCTCGACGCAAAAGTGTCATTGACATTTACAGAATAATGTTTCAATCGTTGCCAAACTGTATTAAATTATTCGGTATATCTAAAGATCACACCGTGTGGTATCCGGCTGAATAGAATAGTACCACCCTCATTTCTTACCGTGTCGCAAATGGCGACTAAGGTAAGTCGACCCGCCATATGGTATTCTGCTGAATATAATAGGCCACCCTCATTTCTTACCAAGATGTCCTAAAATGCGACTAAGGTAAGTCGTCGCGCCGTTTTGTATCCGGCTGAGTAGCATATACCACCCTCATTTCTTACCGAGATGTCGTAAAAGGCGACTAAGATAAGTTGACCCACAGTGTGGTATCCGATCGAGTAGAATATACAACTCTCATTTCTTACCGAGTTGTCAAAGTCAAATAAGGTAAGTTGACGTCAAGCAGCCGGTCGTAAAATACGCAGCCAAATCATGTAACATGTTTACAACATACAGTGCCAACCCCTCTTAGAGTGGGCAGGGCAGGAAGATGATGATTCTTCAAAATAATCATATTATACAATTGAGGGTATTTTTACTTTTAAATTGACGCGAACGAAGTAGCGACTGCAGCTAGTGTAACATTTTTTTCAGCCAAGCCTTCCTAAGATTACTAGATGCGGCAGACGCGTTGAAATTTTACTATGAACAGTTGCCATATCAAATGCAAGTTGATGCACCCCAAAATAAAGGTAAAATTTTTTTTTCCAAGTTAAGCAAATTTATATACTTCTAGCGCTAAAGATGCCAATATTTAAATTACATCTGTTATATTAATGTATAGAAACCTTACTCTCTTACTCATGAGCCCCGTATGGGCTTGAAACTAGTCGGGTTCATCCGATAAAATAACACGTGAGTTTAGCCGGTTTCTATACATTAATTATGAATAACACTGACGATAGTTTAAATTCAAAAGACTGTTACATTCACAGAGAGCTAGCTTTAATATTTAAATGATTTAATCTTGTATGTATATAAATATATTGTCTGAATCTCGGAAAAAGGCTCCAACGATTGTTTTGAAATTCAGCATGTAGGGGACTTTTAGGAGAGAAAAATCAATCTAGCCAGGTTTTATTTAAAAAAATATTTTAAGACCCTCTTTTTGGGAACTACAAATACTGCTAAAATAGACATAGTAAGCAGATGAAATTTTTGGCTGTCAAACGTAATGCTAGGATACCCTAATGGTAATGGGACGAAAGTGTTCGAATCCTAGGGTTCAAGTCTTTCATGTCGCCGGTGTTTTTTTTAAATTTGCATTTTGTTATATCTTTAAAGAAAATTACCGAGCAAGGTACGGTCTCTCAGGCACTAATAGCTAATTATAAACTCTATGTATATTAAAAAAAAATAAAAAATCTAAAGACACATTGTCACAATATAAGTATTTTTTTTAATGTGTAAACTTTAATATTTAAATGATTCAATCTTCTATATATATTTTTTAAATTTTAAAAACGGCTTCAGCAATTTGTATGACATTCAGGATGTAGGGGGTCTTTGAGGAATCGATCTAGCTAAATTTTATTTTAAAAAAATGTTGTTTTATCCCTGTTTTCGGGCATTGAAAAAACTGACAAAAAAGAAATAGATTCTAAAGCTTCAATTTGATGTTATTTGTATGGGAAAATACTCGGTTTCAAATCCCACACGTCAACTTTTTCTTTCTTTAAAATGCATTTTGTTCAATCAAATGCAAGTTTTGGTCACGGTTTCTAAGGTACTTTTTATTAAAAGCTGACAAACTGCGTGCCGCCTCGAATGAGAATTTTTACATTTATTTCAATAACGTTTATACTTTTTTTTGACACAATAGCCTATAAGATGTCGTCACTTGTATTTATTGCTATAATGAGTAGGTACAGTTGGATCGTTAGTTGACGCGCTGTGTATTAAAGGTCTGTGTTGATTTAATATTAGGGAAATCGTTGAAAAAATAAATCGTTGAATTAATATTATTAAAATTAATTGTTGTTATTTCTTTCATAAATATCGCTTTCAGTAACCAAAAAGGTAATATTCACGCCGAAATTGGGCCGAGCAACAGAAAATCAAGAGAAGAGATACGATAACATGGAATTTACTCCACGCTTGGGCAGAAAGTTGCCCGACAGGATGGCCTCTACGCCTGCTGATGAGGAAATGTAATTTTTTTTTTATTATTGGTAAACTGATAAGAGTAACTGGCAACCCTGATGGGAAATGATATTTATTTAAGCTATTTATTTCTTTATTGTACATACATATTTTTAGAAAAGAGAAATAAAAAGTACAATATCATACGTACAAAGGCGGACTTAGCTAAGTTGGTATTTTTTTTCATTGATCTCATTTCATACAGTTTTATACTAACCACTCTATGGTCACTTTGTGTGTATGGTTATATCTGTTTCAGTTAGTAGTCTATGTTTAAATATAACAGCGATTCTGATTAGCTAGTCCGATATAATATTAAACTCAAGAGTAGGGATGTACATGGAGTAGAAAAAATTCATTATTAAATAATCGACTATTTTCCCTTTAAATATAATCGATTTTTTTTACTCAATTTTTTTTACTATTTCAAAAGTTGTCTTTTTTAATATTAATAATTATTTAAATAAAGGCTAATTAAAGTGGACAACTATCAAAAAATAATATCACTACAATGTTTGTACAATTTGATTAAAATGTGTATCCAACAATGCATATCTAATCTTCAAATCAATGTTTTGACTTCAGCACGGGGTAATTAAGTATAAGATGTAGAAAAAATTATTACCTACTCTATGTTTTATATGTAACTAGATTTTCTTGACCATAAATATAATTTTTAAAAATAACTGCATATTGTTTTAGGTCTGACCCAGTGATGATGAACCCAAGGACAAACTACTTTTCGCCTCGATTGGGCCGAACTTACAATTTTCAGCCAAGACTGGGAAGAGAGCTTGCTTATAGTACGTTTTAAGAGATAAAGAAACAAACTTTAATCATTAATTGTATATGACAAGGCCACATCCATTATCGGAGTCAAACTAGACATTCATTGGAAAGAACAATACAATACATGCATTAGGATGCAAAATTCAGCAATTTGTGCTCACAATTTGTTTTTTTTTACCTACACGTTTTATTCAATTAATCTTTTTTATGTTATTGGTCCATAATTTATCAGTAAAATTGTTTTAAGACTTAAAAGACTAGATTCCAACTATTAGTAAAATAATAGTTATACAAAACCATTTTTTAAAGTACATTCGTATATTTATTTACCAGTTTTATGTATTATATGATAATTTTTTCAGATTTCTACCCAGAACCGCAACTAAGAGTGGCAAGGAGTATCAATAAAACTAAACCAACATAATGACGAGGATGATAAATTGATATTATTTGAAACAAGGACTGACTGCTCGATCAAAATAATGTTTTGGACAAAGCTATTTGTATTTATTATTTTATAAGGTGCTAATAACGTAATAAAATGAAAGACAACTAATTTTTTAAATTTTTCATTTGTTAATCCTTTTTAAGATATCTCATCGCCAACTGCAATTCACATTCTACTAACGAGCACACCAAGTGCAATTTGCTTTATTTTCAACATATTATCAGCATGTGATTTATAAGTCTCTAAATCTTGCTCTAAATTAATTGAAGAAAACAACTGACATATTGTTTTGTAAAGAAATATATTAATTTCGATTTGCATTATTAAAATTATTGTGCCCTTACTGCCTTAATTGATAACGAAGCTTTATTTTTTTAATTGACTTTGAATATTTATTATTATGTAATATAAATGTTCTTTTTTTTTATTGAGGGTCATTATGAAAGTTTATCGTTGTGTAATAAGTTTGAAATTTTTAATTCAATTTCAAAATTAATAATCATAAAGTGTGTGTGTTGTACAATTTCATAAACGTTTTTGAAATTACTTATCATAAATATCATTACAAAATGTAACTTAAGAATATTAATTTGTGGTTTCACAGCTACGAGATACTGTTCATTTTTCTAATTATTTTATTCTTTGGTTTACCTTACTATATTCTAAAAGGGCTCGATTCCAGGCTGTTAATAAAACCTACTATATTAAATAGTCTGTGGTTAATTTAGACAAAGTAAGTTATTTACATCAACGTCAAAGTATTATTTTTGTGACTGTGAAAGTAATTTTTATTTTAGATTTCTTTCGGAAAATTATTTTAAACTTTAAAATGTCTTGTCGTAACGCATCGCACGCTGGCAGTTGGTACACTGAAAATGGTAAGCGATGATTTTGTATACTATGTAAAGTGAATATTTATTTAAAACTACAACTTAGAACTTTTGTTACTTTGTTTCTGAAAAAAGTTTGGCGTTCGCCAAACTTTTAAATCTCAAATAAAGGACATCCAATTCCCGTCCCGTCCAAAATAAGTCAAAAGGTCATTGACTTCATTCTTTACAATACTCACTTTTCGCAATTAAGCATTACCAAGCAATTATTTTTTAACACTTCCATACTTCAAATGTATAAAAACAACTAAACCTTTCTCTATAACTTTTTAAAATTTTTAGTAAAATATTTTTGTAATAATAATTTGACTGTTAATGTTACGTTCGGAAATGAATACAATGGCTGTTTCACTCAAATCTTTTGTAGTGCTGATATTTTGTTAAGATGATTATTTTACAATTAACTTTTTTTTTATTTACTAATTGAAAAATAAATGAATTTATTAGTTTACTGTGAACTCCTGTACTGACTTTCCGAACGAAAACGCGTGTTTATGTCGCCATGACATCCATTCAAACAGTTGTCAAGTTTTCAACGGCGAACTGTTGTTTTTACGTGATATTAAGATATGGATACCAATAAAACGTTTGCACAGCCAAGAAGCGTACGTCCAACGTCAAAACGGGAAAACGACGCGCCTAGCACGTCAAGACAAAATGAACCGCCCAAAAAAGAAAATCGAACGTCGAGAAAAAGTATTAGTTGTAGCAAAATGAACATACGTTGTAATGCGACTACTCTTGGCGATGAAACAATGTTTAAAATAGAAGAGTCCAAGATGGATTATGATAAGGAGTACGCAGATATCGCATACGGTACGTTTTTGCGTAGCATGTTAGAGGAATGTCTTGTGGATGAAAAGATAAAAAGGGAAGAAACCCAAATGGATTTGCAGATGGCACAATTAGCTGATAGGTTCCAGAAAACCGTTGATCAGCTCGATAAGACTAATAGACGATTGAAGGATATAAGTTTTGTTGTTGAAAATAAGCGGTGAGTACATTTTAATTATAGTATTTGATTGGCGCAGTGGGTAGTGACACTGTCTTCAGCTCCGCGGCTCGCGAGTTTGTTGGTCTTTGAGAATAGAATAGAAATACTCTTTATTGCATACAAATACATAAAAGAAAAATGAAAATAACAATTTATGTTAGCCTATATAATAAAAAACAAGACAAGTTAATGAAGTAACTAAAACTCAATAAATTGAGCCTGGGTGTATATTTGTATTTAAGTATGTATTTAAAAATATATAAGTATATATTCACCAGTTGTCTGCCCATAACACAAGTATTAAGTTACTTACTTTGGGGATGGATGGCCAAGTGTGTAACTGTCCCATATAGTATAGTATACTAACTTATACGCGCTACTTCATTTGCATGGACTCTTGATAGGTTAATAAGAGTTGGCACTTTTCAATGTCATCCTATTCCTGTTGAATTAACAGGATTTCTATAGCCTATATGTTGTTCCGGTGTATAAGGCACAATTGTGCTAAAATTCATCACTATTGGTTTAGCGGATTCACTGTGAAAGAGTAACAAACATACATCCATACACAAAAACTTTCGCATTTATAATATTAGATATAATATTAGTAGGATGTCACTGAAAATCAGTGCCACGGTTTAGCCTTAGCAAAAGCTGAGTGACATACCATTTTGCATGTAACACTTCCATGCATGAATGATAGGGGCGGGACACATGTATTTATAATTTTATAAAGGATGTTATGAATAGAAGTATGTTTCGAATATTCTCTCCCCCCCCCACCTTTTAATTTTACTTTATTTCTTTTAATTTTTTTTTTTATAATAATTGTTTATTACATTTTTTTCTTTGTTATAAGATTAAATTATATGCATGAAAGTGTTGAATCTGAATAAATGCTGTATATATTAGTAGTCACAACAGTTTCAACATTCAATATTTCTAGTAAGATAACAATGTTTTAATTAAAAATTTTCAAAACCAATTTTCAATTTTCAGACTCTACGATTTAAAAAATCAAGACCATCCAAATTTCTTCAACTTAACAGATGAATCTGGGATAGAAGAGTGTATAAATGATCTCACAATTGAAGAAGAAAAGTGTCTTGATGTTTTAGAAACCAAAAATGTTGACTTTGGCTATGACAACGAATCAGGGCATAGACAACTGTTAGATGCTGTCAACGATGCAATAGAGGGATTGGAAAAAATCAAAAAGAATTCCAATCTAGACATAAATAAGTTTAAAGAGTTCGAAAAGTCTAGGGTGAGTCTGGAAGAAATTGGAAAAGATAGATTCGATATGGAGCATTTGAAAACGGAATTGGAAACTAAATTTCCAAAATTTAGCGAGAAATTATTAAAGTATATATCTGATAAAATTGAGATGGTCATGGAAAATGATGATTGAAAATTGTTTATTTATTTTATTTGTTTTTAGTTACAATAAATTATTTGTGTGTGAAGTTTTTTATTAATGCTTAGCTCACTGCTTATGGCATAAGCCTCCTATTTCTGTTTTCGGAGAGGGTTGAAGTTAAAATCCACCATTGACTGGCTCGTTGGAGCAGTGGGTAGTGACCCTGCCTTCGGCTCCACAGGTCGTGGGTTCGATTCCCGCCGAGGACCAACATTTTCTTTAAAATGAATTTGTCTTTAAGTCTGGGTGTATATTTGTATTTAAGTATGTATTTAAAAAATATATAAGTATATATTCACCAGTTGTCTGTGACACATAACACAAGTATTAAGTTACTTACTTTGGGGATGGACGACCGTGTGTGTAAGTGTCCCATATATTTATTTATTTATTTACCATGATGCTCCAATGGATTGGTAGGTTACACATACTCATATCCCCAGAATTCTCTAAATATATGTAGGTTTCCTCACGAAATTTTCTTTTACTGAAATTAGTTTAATAACGTGCAAATATCAATTACAATTAATTTAACAGAAAAACTCATTTGTAACTCGAGGTTAGAACCTGTTATACTTTTCATAAGAAGATCCGAGGGGGTGATTCCAAAAACGCATCACTACATAGTATAAAACAAAGTAGCTTTCTCAGTTGGTCCTTGTCCCTATGTATGCTTAAATCTTTAAAACTACGCAACAGATTTTGATACGGTTTTTTTTAATAGATAGAGTGATTAAAGAGGAAGGTTTTTATGTATTCTGTAATTAATTGTAAAAATAAAATACATCGGGAAAAATGTAAATAGGTAAAAATGTAGTATACGAATTTAGATATTCCAAAGATAGCAGGAAATCTTCATGGTATAGGAAAAGGGGAATTGTTTACTTCAAATTTAACGCGTGCGGGCCACGGGCAGTAATGGATGAATCAAAACTACTGGATTGATTTTAATCATTATTTTCACTGAGTGACATGGGCTATATATTTTAAACCCGTGCGAAGCCGGAGCGGGCTGCTAGTATATATATAAAAGATGAACTAATTAAACATATTATGATTTTTATAAACCATGCAGTGTGGTATCCGGCTGAATACTATAGACCAACCTCATTTCTTACCGAGGTGTCGTAAAATGCGACTAAGGTAAGGTTGGCCCACCGTGTGGTATCCGGTTTAGTAAAATAGACCCTCTATCTTACCGAGGTGTCGTAAAATACGAGCTGACCCGCCGTGTATCCAACTGAGTAGAAAAGACCACCCTCCTTACCGAGGTGCCGAAAAATACGACTAAGGTAAGTTGACGTCAGGCAGGCGGCCGGTCGTAAAAATGCAGCCAAATCATGTGACAGCATGTTTATAACATGTTGTGCCGACCCCACTTAGAGTGGGCTAAGGGCAGGAGGATGGAGGAGGTATAAGATTCTATAATAGAATTCCGCAATCAATTTCAGCTTTGCCATTACATCAGTTTAAAAACACTGTTAAAAAGAGGCTGATACAGAAAGCCTACTATACTCTTGAACATTATTTGGAAGAAAAGAATGTGTGGATATAGCTCTCTTTGAACCTGCATTAGACAGTAACGTTTTAATGTAAATAATATTAAGAATTATATTTTTAAAAGAGCAACCGCTGTGTTTCTTGCTGGCTCGGTAGGAACAGCTTTCCGAACCAGCAGTAGAGTTGACGATTCAAAAGCACTTGTTTACAAGTTTATTTGAATAAAGAATATTTTGAATTTGAATTTGATGATGTTTGTTATAAACCAAGTTTTTATAAACATAGAATTTTTAAATATGATTTCTTTGTATTTTTCAGGTTCGGAGTTATCGAGGCAGCTGGATTTGTGGCTGTCGAAAGCGGATCTTACACATGGACCAGCCAGAGCAATTATTGCCCCGTACGTATATTCTTTTCAAGTGCTCAAAAACGTCGCGGGAGTCATTAAGTCCGGTTTATCGGACGCCCATCTGAAAAGGTCGCCGAGGCGGTCGATGGATCTGGTACTCCCGATACATCGATTAGCGGAGGGGCCACTTTTAGAGAGGCGCCGACCCCGAGGTGGTAAGGAACAATTGAAGAAGTCCTATTGGATAGTTTTCAAGGGTCTCGTGTTGTGCTCCTGCTGATACTATATCTGTTTACTCTAAGTTCATTATCATAGTATACCTGCTTGCTTCACAGATAACATAGATAGATGGAACATTCTTTATTGCACCACATAAAATTATAATATACATTACGCCGTGTGGTATCCGGCTGAATAGAATAGTACCACCCTCTTTTCTTACCGAGGTGTCGTAAAAGGCGACTAATCATGAGATAGTGTTCTAGTGTGAGTTAGTGTGACTATGTTCATGTATTACATATAAATGTCTTATATATAAATGTACAAAGAATACACTAGTAAAAACAGTTTTCACAGACAATATTGATATTGCTTTAAGAAATTTGAAACAATACTTGTCTTTTGCCATTTTATGAAAGTTTAAGTAAAATGCAGCATATTAATATGTGACTAGCATAACTCCACAATTATACATGTTAAGTAAATTTTTAGTATTATATCTACATTTAGTACTTTTAGACCACCCTCATTTCTTACCGAGGTGTCGTAAAAGGCGACTAAGGTAAGTCGAACTGCCTTGTGGTATCCGGCTGAATAGAATAGTACCACCCTCATTTCTTACCGAGGTGTCGTAAAAGGCGACTAAGGTAAGTCTACCCGCCGTGTTGTATGCGGCTGAGTAGAATAGACCAACCTCATTTCGTACCGAGGTGTTGTTAAAGACTGACTTAGGTAAGTCGACACGCCGTGTGGTATCCGGCTGAGTAGAAGAGACCACCCTCTTTCTTACCGAGGTGTCGTAAAATACGACTATGGTAAGTTGACGTCAGGCAGGCGGCCTGTCGTAAAAACGCAGCCAAATCATGTGACAGCATGTTTATAACATGTTGTGCTGACCCCACTTAGTGTGGGATAAGGGCAGGAGGATGCAAAATTATAATATACATTGTAAAGAAAACGACGTTGTAAAGAAAATGCAGATACAATAAGGCGGCCTTATCGCTAACTAGCGATTTTTTCCAGGCAACCTTTGGGCTAGAGACATTAAATTTAGGGTAATAAGGTAGTTGGTGCAATGTATACAAATTCTAATACATAAATATATCTACATACAAACATATATACATACATACGTATAATAAATCTATATATATAAAAGAAAGTTGGTTTGAGTTACACTATTTATAACTCAAGAACGGATGAACCAATTCGGCTGAAAATTGGGGTAGAGGTTGCTTAGAACCAGGAGACGGACATAGGATACTTTTTATCCCGTTCGACCGCATTTATTTTATCCCGTCAAGTCACTATAAAACGTGGTATAACAAAAACGACTATGACATTGAATAACAAAACGCAAATGTCAGTGGAATACAAAACATAGATGACAGCTAAACGTAATTTTGTCTTTGGTGAAGTATGGTAAAAAATTTGACAATTATCAAAATAATAGCTAAAGGTCACTACATAGTATAAAACAAAGTCGCTTTCTCTGTCTGTCCCTAGGTCCCTATATCCCTTTGTATGCTTAAATCTTTAAAACTACGCAACAGATTTTGATGCGGTTTTTTTATAGATAGAGTGATTGAAGAGAAAGGTTTATATGAATAATATAACATATTATAAACTTTTATTATAAACATTCAATATATTTGTTATATTTTATACCCGTGCGAAGCCGGAGCGAGCCACTAGTTTACTATATATTGATGATAAAGGTGTTGGGAAATTGTTTCTAAGAGAAGTGATTTTACGCTCCAACTGCAATGTATCCAGCAACAATTCGCTGGATTATGGATGCTTACTTGTATTGTTTCGATTTCGTTTCATCTCTTCAGCTACGGAAGTGTCAGTACGACTCTAAATATATGTAGTTACGACATAATGATCTAAATTTGCTAATCTCTGAGGCATCGAGGGGCCTTTTACGACACCTCAGTAAGAAATAAGGGTGGTATATTCTGCTCAGCCGGCACCGCGGGTCAAATTACCTTAGTCGTATTTTATGACACCTCGGCAACGGTAGGCCTCGGCCGACCCATAACAGAAAAATCAGATTAAGTGTTAATTCAGTAAACACACCTCCTGTCCTTATCCCACTCTAAGTGGGGTCGGCACAACATATTATAAACATCCTGTCATATTATTTGGCTGCGTTTTTACTACCGGCCGCTTGCCTGACCTCAATTTGCCTCGGTAAGAAGGAGGGTAGTCTATTCTACTAAACCGGATACCACACGGCCGGTCAACTTACCTTAGTCGCCTTTTACGACACCTGGGTAAGAAATGAGGGTTGACAATTCTACTCAGCCGGATACCGCACAGCGGGTCAACTTACCTTAGTAATATTTTACGACACCTCGGTACAAAAGAGGGTGATATATTCTACTCAGCCGGATACCACACAGCGGGTCAGCTTACCTTAGTCATATTTTACGACACCTCGGTAAGAAATAAGGGTGGTCTATTCTATTCAATCGGATACCACACGGCGTAGCCACTAAATTGTTCTTGTGTATAAAAAAATTGTAAGAATATTTATTTTTTCATCAGACATGCGGGCTATTCATACTGCGGAGCGTGTGCGGCGTTTGCGTACAGACAAGTTAGCCCTGTGGTTGTGTAAGTATTCATTGTAAGCTGTAACTGTAATATTAACTTATTCAATTATACATCATATTGTTAGAAATTAAGTTTAATTTCTAAATTCAACTAAAAATGAATAATAAAAAAAAACGGTTGCTGTAAAGTCGGTTTTACGGGCAAAGATTTTACGTGACAACGTCTTTTTCTCAGTAGAATATTTGTTGATATGAATATTAATTGCACAATAGGAATTGAATGAAAATAAGAATTGCACAAATTTTAACTATAGAAATATATTTTGTTTAATAAAACATGTAAACTTAAACTGAACTTAAAATTAACCAAGAACGCTCGAGAAAGACAGAGACACAAGCACGCACCGATTCAACGCGCCTAATTCTCTTATGCTGCGCGCGGCGGACCAATCATGTTTGAGTGGGAGAGAGACGCAAGGCATTCGCCAGTCCGGCGGGACTCTCTTTCGTTCGGTGACTCACCGTAACAGACGTGAGCGGGCGTTACACTTTTTCATGAGTGACTCCAAGGCGCAACCTAAATTAAGACGTTGTCACGTCAAAATAATGAGGTAGGTGGGGCGAGCACCAGATCCTAGGTATTTTCATATGTAGAGGCCACCCGTTCCCCGAATACACTACCTCTACTGATCAAATAGAGTGTTAACTAACGACATTAAATGCATTCAGTGATCACTTAAACATACTCGTATAACATAACTTTGGCATAAATAACAAAAAACCTGTAGTGTATTGTATTTTAAATTAAAAAGCGGACTGTTATTTGCTGGGTTTATTAAGGTAATTATCAAGTTATATAATCACTACTCACTACATATTATAAAACAAAGTCCATATTTCCGTATGTACGCATAAAACTTTAAAACTACGCAACCGATTTTGATGCGGTTTTTTTTAATAGATAGAGTGATTCCAGAGGAAGGTTTGTACGTATAATAACATTCAATACGAAGTAGAGAAATACTGTAATTTTCGAGGTTTCTGTAAATAATTACATTTTTTTCGGCTTACATTGCAAACGCAGGCTAAACCCTACGAGATTTATCAAAATGATGTACTAAGTATTTGTTCACATTGAAAAGGTCTACAGAAAAGTCCGCGATGGTATATATCTATCTCTTATGGATAACCCACAATAGCAGTTTTTTTCATTTACTTTTTACGAAAAATGATGCCTTATGTTCAAAGCAATTTTTATACAATACAGCATTAATCCTTATCCAATTGCGTACCTTAAATAAATTGTTGATTTAATATAGATCAATATGGCCGTTTACAGCATGCAATTTAAGTGAACATTTTCGGAGATATTACAGATTTAAAATGCCGTGAGGACGCCGCGCTTCACCCTATAGCACTTCGAATCTTTTAGAGTTTGTTTAAAGACATTCTGTAATTAATTGTAAAAATAAAATACATAGGTAAAATGTAAAAGTAAATAAGTAAAAATGTACTATATGAGTTTAGATATTCCAAAGATAGCAGGAAATCGTCTTGGTATAGGGAGAGGAAATTGTTTTTCTCCAAATTTAACGCTTGCGGGCCACGGGCAGTAATGAATAAATCAAAACTACTGGATCGATTTTAATCATTTTTTTTACACTGACTGATATGGGATATATATTTTATACCCGTGCGAAGCAAGGGCAGGCCGCTAGTAGCCTATAAGGTACGGCTGCTGGAGCCGTGAAGCAGTGAATGGTCCGCGGCCGCTAGCGCTCCAATCCATCACATTTAAAAAGACGTTGTCACGTAAAATCTTTGCCCGTAAAACCGACTTTACAGGCAACCGTTTTTTTTTTATTTATTTTTATTTTGTAAAAATTTACCGACCAAGGATCTTTCAACCAGGTACATATAGTAAAGTGTAATTTTTTTAACAGGAAACGTATATTCATCCTCGGCCCCTCCCATCACGTTCGTTTGGGAGGCTGCGCTCTGTCATCTCTGGATAAATACCAGACGCCGCTCTACGATCTCACCATAGACAAACAGAGTAAGTTTACAAAAGTAATAATAAAATTATTTTACTATAATCCGCGAAGAAGTAAAATAGAAAAAATATATAATGCTTAATGTAAATGGACAATTGGTTATCATACCTGATACATGCAGGATTCGTAAAAACACATGCACAACCCTCCACCACCGCCACCACGATACACAAGCACTATATACGTTCACTATCACAAACTCAACAATCGTTTCGCCCCGCAACCGAAGCATCGTCAGGAGATAGACTCCACGACCAAAATCGTGCATGTATCAGGTATGATAACCGATTGTCCATTTACATTAAGCATTATATATATTTTCTATTTTACTTCATCGCGGATTATAGCAAAATAATTTTATTATTACTTTTGTATTATGAATCTCCGCAAAGTAACGACTAATTCTATAAAGAGTAAGTTTTGTTCAAATTCAAATTCAAACTCATTAATTTTTTGCACAATACACTTACAAAAAGGAGTTACAATTATTGTTTCAGTGCATTACCAAGAAATAGGTATGCAAATATGATAAACTTAAAATTATAAGTTTTTAAGTTTGACACAGATAAAAAAGAGTTTATTCACATATATTTTGATGAAAATAAAAATCACACTTTTTAATATAGGTTTTTTCATGTGTTTACATATAATGTTTATATTGTCAAATTACAAGGGCTTATTTTGATAATTTAAATATTCATTTATCGAATATATATAAAAATATATGTGTACTTAGAAATAAATGATTGTAACGATTTTATTAGAACTAAAGTAAGCGCACTAGTAATTGACCATGTACTAATAGTTGACCGTTTTGTATGGAATATTAGGTCCTTGCATATGAAATTGTCGTTTTGTCGTACTGGCCACTTTGATCTCAAATATTACCTTTATGGTTAGGAATCCCAAATTCAAATTCATACAGCTATTTACTCATGCATTTGTGTTTCAAACCCCCTAATTCATTTGTTTTTTCTTGTTTTGTTTTTTTTCTTTGTGTCACTCTGTTTACAAAATGGAAAACATGAAATATCGCGTTATTTACGAGTATGAGTTCCACCGTGGCACCAGTGCTGCAGAAACGGCTCGAAGGATTAATGATGTGTATGGTGACGGTGTCGCAAAAGAAAACACAGTGCGTTTTTGGTTCCAACGTTTTCGTTCTGGAAATTTCGACCTGCAGAACAAGCCTCGTGGACGGCTGGAGACCAAAGTTGATTATGAAGAATTGAAGGCTATTGTGGAAGCGGATCCACAGATATCTATTGTCAGCAACTGCAAACCATGATGGAAAAGCTAGCTGCTAAACAATCGAGGCTGGTCAATCGCTCTAGGCCACTGCTGCTTCAGGACAACGCTAGACCACACACTGCACAACAGACGGCTACCAAATCCGAGGAGGTTCAATTAGAATGTCTTAGACATCCACCGTACTCTCCGGACCTTGCTCCAACAGATTATCATTTTTTTCGCAATTTGGATAACTACTTGCAAGGAAAAAAATTCAACTCCGATGGGGCAGTCCAAACCGCCTTCAAAGATTTTATTGATTCCCGCCCGAATGGTTTTTTTAGTAGGGGGATCAATGAACTACCTATGAGATGGCAAAAGTGCATAGCAATGGTACATACTTTGATTAATTAAATATATTTCATTAAACAAAAAAACGACTTTATGTTCCTCCCATAGAAAACGCCAATTTCATATGTAAGGACCTAATATTAAATAACTAGCGGCCAACTCCGGCTTCGCACGGGTATAAAATATACAGCCCATGTCACTCAGTGAAAAAAATGATTAAAATCGATCCAGTAGTTTTGATTCATTCATTACTGCCCGTGGTCCCGCACGCGTTAAATTTGGATTAAAACAATTCACCTTTCCCTATACGAAGAAGATTTCCTACCTTTGGAATATCTAAATTCATATACTACATTTTTACTTATTTACTTTTTACATTTTCCCTATTTATTTTTTTTACAATTAATTACAGAATGTTTTTATATACAACATTCACAGCTTTCTTGTCATTAGACAATACAAACATGTTTTCTTTAGAGGTTACTCTTGAAAGACCGACATATAGTTGGCCATGTGAAAAACAAACGCGTCCGATTGCTGCTAAATTCGAAGTGCTATAGGGCGAAGCGCGGCCTCCTCGCGGGATTTTAAATCTGTGATATCTTCGAAAATGTTATTTTAAATTACATGCTGTAAACTGCCATATTGATCTATATTAAATCAACAATGTATTTAAGGTACTTAATTGGATAAGGATATGCCCTTTTTTGCCTTTTTCTAATATCAGCGTATTTACTTCATAACGTTAATCCATAAGACGTAACGCTATTGAAGTAAGGAAAATTCATAAGGTAAGATGATTTAACATCCTGTAAACTGCCTTCATCATCTTCCTGCCCTTATCTCACTCTAAGTGGTGTCGGCACAACATGTTATTAACATGCTGTCACATGATTTGGCTGCGTTTTTACGACCGGCCGCCTGCCTGACGTCAACTTATCTCTGTCGTATTATACGACACCTCGGTAAGAAAGAAGGTGGTCTATTCTACTAAACTGGATACCACACGGTGGGTCAACTTACCTTAGTCGCCTTTTACGACACCTCGGTAAGAAATGAGGTTGGTCTATTCTACTCAGCCGGATACCACACGGCGGGTCGACTTACCTTAGTCGCCTCTTACGACACCTCGGTAAGAAATGAGGGTGGTACTATTCTATTCAGCCGGACACCACACGGCGTATCCTGTAAACTGCCTTATTACAGGATATGACGCCGTTTTGTTTTTTTTTCAGTATACGCAGAACTGGAAGCGACCCGTCAGTTTGAATGGATGGACGTACAGACAGACGAGGACGAGCATTCTATAGAGATGCATCTACCATACATTGCTAAGGTTATGGAGGAGTAAGTATGTTTGTATATAACCGGAAATGACATCTTATGCATTCGACGGAAGTTGCAATTCATCTTACTTACTTACTACATAGTATAAAACAAAGTCACATTCTTTGTTTGTCCATATATCCCTATGTATGCATAAAACTTTAAAACTACGCAACAGATTTTGATGCGGTTTTTTTTAATAGACAGAATGATTCAAGAGGAAGGTTTGTACGTATAATAACATTCAATGCGGAGTAGAGAGATACTGTAATTTTTGAGGTTTCTGTAAATAATTACATTTTTTCCCTCTTACATTGCAAACGCAGGCTAAACACTACGAGATTTATCAAAATGATGTACTAAGTATTTGTACACCTTGAAAAGGTCTACAGAAATGTCAGCGATGCCATATGTCTATCTCTTATGGATAACCCACAATAGCAGTTTTTTTCATTTACTTTTTACGAAAAATGATGCCTTATGTTCAAAGCAATTTTTATACAATACAGCATTAATCCTTATCCAATTGCGTACCTTAAATAAATTGTTGATTTAATATAGATCAATATGGCCGTTTACAGCATGCAATTTAAGTGAACATTTTCGGAGATATTACAGATTTAAAATGCCGTGAGGACGCCGCGCTTCACCCTATAGCACTTCGAATCTTTTAGAGTTTGTTTAAAGACATTCTGTAATTAATTGTAAAAATAAAATACATAGGTAAAATGTAAAAGTAAATAAGTAAAAATGTACTATATGAGTTTAGATATTCCAAAGATAGCAGGAAATCGTCTTGGTATAGGGAGAGGAAATTGTTTTTCTCCAAATTTAACGCTTGCGGGCCACGGGCAGTAATGAATAAATCAAAACTACTGGATCGATTTTAATCATTTTTTTCACTGAGTGACATGGGATATATATTTTTACCCGTGCGAAGTGGTTGTTGTATTGTTGTGTTATTGATGGCGGGTAGTGCATGAGTTTTTAGAAATTCTGCATGTATCAGGTATGAGAACGAATAGTACACTCTACATTTAGCATTACATATATTTACTTGTATCGCGGATTATAGCAGAATACTATTCTCATTACTTTTGTAATAAAAATGACTACAAAAAGATTTGAAAAAAAGAATTATTAAATATCTGGGTGACCGAGCTTCGCTCGGGAATTTTTTACAAAAAAAAATAAAAAACTTAAAATAACAGAAAAAACAGTTATTTAGTTGGGATCGATCCTTGGCACTCACATTTCTCGAGGCTGCCCGCTAACCGAATAAGCTACGCCGACTTGACAGTTAATGGCGAAAATTCAATTCAATATAAATGTTAGTTTTTTTTAATGCCCAAATATAGGGATAAAACAATATTTTTTTTACATAAAACCTAGCTAGATCAATTTTTCTCCCTCAAAACCTCCTTCATGCTGAATTTTAGAAAATCGTTGGAGCCGTTTCCGAGATTCGGAAAATATATATATATATACAAGATTAACTCATTTAAATATAAAGATATATTTTTAAATACATACTTAAATACAAATATACACCCAGGCTCAAAGACCAACAAATTCATCATCATCATCATCATCTCCCTGCCCTTATTCGACTCTAAGTAGGGTCGGCACAACATGTTACAAACATGTGTCATATGATTTGGCTGAGTTTTTACGACCGGCCGCCTGCCTGACGTTAACTTACCTTAGTCGTATTTAACGAGTCCTCAGTAAGAAAGAGGGTGGTCTATTTTACTCAACCGGATACCACACGGCGGGTCGACTTACCTCAGTCGCCTTTTACGATACCTCGGTAAGAAATGAAGGTGGTCTATTCTACTCAGCTGGATACTACACGGCGGGTCGACTTAGCTTAGTCGCCTTTTACGATACCTCGGCAAGAAATGAGGTTGGTGTATTCTACTCAGCCGGATACTACACGGCGGGCCGACTTAGCTTAGTCGCCTTTTACGACACGGTAAGAAATGAGGGTGGTCTATTCTACTCAGCCGGATACTACACGGCGGGTCGACTTAGCTTAGTCGCCTTTTACGATACCTCGGTAAGAAATGAGGGTGGTCTATTCTACTCAGCCGGATACCACACAGCGTTACTACAAACATAAGTAATAATTATTAATATTCTATTACAGATACAAGACTGGATTTACTATTATACCTATTTTGGTCGGTTCGCTTACACCTGAGAAAGAAGCCAAGTAAGTATATCTAAACTAATATATAAAGCTTAAGAGTTTGTATGTTTGTACGCACTAATCTCAGGAACTACTGGACCGATTTGAATAATTCTTTCAGTGTAAGATAGTCCATTTATCGAGGAAGGCTATAGGCTATATAACATCACGCTAAGATGAATAGGAGAGGAGCAGCAATAAAATATATTACGTAAACGGCAAAATTTAAAGCTAAAGTAAACGGTGAAAGTTATTCAAAAATCTCTTATAATTAACTCACGATAGTGATTACTGAGTGTACTTATAATTTTAAATTATCATGAATTAATAGTGAGTATAAAAGTAAAGGCCTGTTACTATCCCACGGCTGGGAATAGGCCTCTTCTCTTCGTTTTTGTAGAGAAGGTTTGGAGCTAAAACCTACCACGCTGCTCCAATGATTGTTAGGTTACACATATCCCCAGAATTCTCTAGAGATATGCAGGTTTCCTCACGATGTTTTCCTTCACCGAAAAGCGTGTGATAAATTGCAATTATCAATTAGACACATAAGTTTTAGTAGAACAAATCATTTGCCCGGGATATGAACTATGTCAATCGGTGAAAAAAAATAATTAAAATCGATCCAGTAGTTTTGATTTATTAATTACCGCCCGGCACGCAACCACTATGAGCCTGCATTTTAAATCTGTAATATCTTCGAAAATGTTCATTTAAATTACATGCTGTAATCGCCCATATTGATCATATTAAATCAACAATTTATTTAAGGTTACTTAATTGGATAAGGATTAATGCTGTATTGTATAAAATTGCTTCGATAATAAGGCATTATTTTTCGTAAAAAGTAAATGACAAAAAATGCTATTGTGTACATAATAAAGTAATAAAGTGCTATGTTATCCATAAGAGATAGACATATCCCATCGCGGACTTTTCTGTAGACCTTTTCAAGGTGTACAAATACTTAGTACATTATTTTGATAAATCTCGTAGGGTTTAGCCTGCGTTTGCAATGTAAGCGGAAAAAAATGTAATTATTTACAGAAACCTCAAAAATTACAGTATTTCTCTACTCCATATTGAATGTAATAATGGAATACATATAAACTTTCCTCTTCAATCACTCTATCTATTAAAAACACACCGCATCAAAATCTTTGACGTAGTTTTAAAGATTTAAGCATACATAGGGATATAGGGACATAGGGACAGACAGAGAAAGCGATTTATTTTATACTATGTAGTGAAGTTTAGCTATTATTATGAAAATTGTCAATTTTTTACCCTACTTAGACCCAAAGACAAAATTACGTGTAGCTGTCATTTATGTTTTGTTATTCCATGTCATAGTCGTTTTTGTTATATACCACGCTTTATAGTGACTTGACGGGATGAAATAAATGCGGCCGAACGGGATAAAAAGTATCCTATGTCCGTCTCCTGGTTCTGAGCAACCCCTCCACTAATTTTCAGCCGAATTGGTTCATCCGTTCTTGAGTTATAAATAGTGTCACTAAGACCAACTTTCTTTTATATATATAGATAGATATATACACCAGTTGTCTGTCACCCATAACACAAGTATCAAGTTACTTATTTGGGGACGGACAACTATCGATGTGACTTGGAGTATAAAAAATCGATGAATAAATAATCGATTTTTATCCACAAAATAATATATTTATAAAATAGATTATTTTGTGGCGAAATAATCGATTAAAAAACGATTTTTTTCTGACTATTTCAAAAGTTGTCTCTTTTAATATTAATAATTAATTACAATAAAAGCTAATTAAAGTGGACAACTACCAAGAAGTTAAAAACAAGATAAGGAGTAAAAAAGAAAAAGGGATACCAAAAATAATAAATTTAACACAAAAAATCTATTTTTTGTGGAAAAAATAATCGATTATTAAAAATCGATTATTTAAAAAAAATTGATTATTTTAAAAATCGTTTATTTTTCACATCGCTACGGACGACCGTGTGTGTAAGTGTCCCATATATTTATTATATTTATTATTTCACTCATTCTAGATATGGCGCAATTCTAGCCCCATACTTGGCCGACCCCCAGAACTTAGTGGTTATATCGTCAGACTTTTGCCACTGGGGTTCCCGGTTCCGATACACGTGGAGGGACCCGGCTCGCGGCCCCCTCCACCAGAGCATCGAATGGCTGGATAGACAGGTGAGCTCTAACAACAGACAAACAAAATGATCCTTTTAGCATTACATACATATAGTTTCTTTTAACGTTGGTTAAGAGCAAAATTCATTTATTTACTTTATCTTTAATATTTAAATGAGTTAAAAGTAAATGACAAAAAATGCTATTGTTGGTTATCCATAAGAGATAGACATACACCATCGCGGACTTTTCTATAGACCTTTTCAAGGTGTACAAATACTTTAATACATCATTTCAATAAATCTCGTAGGGTTTAGCCTGCGTTTGCAATGTAAGCGGTAAAAAAATGTAATTATTTACAGAAACCTCAAAAATTGCAGTATTTCTCTACTCCATATTGAATATTATTATACATACAAACCTTTCTCTTGAATCACTCTATCTATTAAAAAAAACCGCATCAAAATCTGTTGCGTAGTTTTAAAGTTTTATGCGTACATAGGGATATATGGACAAACAAAGAATGCGACTTTGTTTTATACTATGTAGTGATATCATATGTTATATAGCCCTCCTCGATAAATAGACTATCTTACAATCAAAAAATTGTTGAAATCCAGTAGTTCCTGAGATTAGCGCGTTCATACAATCAAACAAACAAACTGTTCCGCTTTATATATTAGCATAGATAGCAGAATCACTACATATTATAAAACAAAGTCCCTATATCCCTATGTACGCATAAAAGTTTAAAACTACGCAAAAGATTTTGATGCGGTTTTTTTTAATAGATAGAGTGATTCCAGAGGAAGGTTTGTACGTATAATAACATTCAATATGGAAGTCCGCGATGGTATATGTCTATCTCTTATGGATAACCCACTATAGCATTTTTTGTCATTCACTTTTTAAGAAAAATAATGCCATATTTTTGAAGCAATTTTTATACAATACAGCATGAATCCTTATCTAATTAAGTACCTTAAATAAATAGTTGATATAATATAGATCAATATGGCCGTTTACAGCATGTAATTTAATTGAACATTTTCGGAGATATTACAGATTTAGAATGCCATGAGGACGCCGCGCTTCGCCCTATAACACTTCGACTTTAGCAGCGATGTCGCTCTTTCAAGAGTTTGTTTAAATACATTCTGTAATTAATTGTAAAAATAAAATACATAGGGAAAATGTAAAAGTAAATAAGTTAAAATGTACTATACGAATTTAGATATTCCAAAGATAGCAGGAAATCTTCTTGGTATAAGGAAAGGAAATTGTTTTTCTCCAAATTTAACGCTTGCGGGCCACGGGCAGTAATGAATAAATCAAAACTACTGGATCGATTTTAATCATTTTTTTTACACTGACATGGGATATTTTATACCTGTGCGAAGCAGGGGCAGGCCGCTAGTATATCTATAATTACTTTTTGTCTCTATATTTTGCAGGGTATGGATATAATCGAGAAGATGGACCCACGCTCGTTCACTGATTACCTTAATAAGTACAACAATACTATATGCGGGAGACATCCGATAGGCGTTCTTTTACAGGTAAATTAAAATCGAATCAAATCAAATCACAAAGGTAAGATTTTAGATTTGATTATTGCTAACGTACGTATCGATAAGGTATTCCCCAGTTCTATATGTTTAAGTCCCGTAGACCCGTACCATCCACCTCTTGAATTATATGTGTCAAGTTTTTGCAATTCCAGAAAGCTAAAAACCTGTCCTATTGCCAGAAAAAACTTTTTTAAAACTGATTATGAAAAGATAACAACATATCTCAGTGAAATCGTGTGGGAGGAGGAACTAACTCCGTTTATGTCGGTCGATGACATGACAGAAACTTTCTACACCAAAATCAGAGAATCAATATCTAAATTTGTTCCCATGTGTAGAATGAAATCTGATAAAAATCCTTCATGGTTTTCAAAATCCTTACAGAAAACCATACGAGAAAAGGAAAAATACAGAAAATTGTTCTTAAAATACGGTAATCCTTTGGATAAAATAACATTAAACACCTTAAATTTAAAAGAATAATTAAGTTTACAATATTGTTACATTTCATATTTTATAATTTTTTTTTATATAATATTTTATTTAGTAATATATTTAAATAATGTACGCGTCCCTATCACATGCCGTGGTAACCTATAATTAAGACTACATTTAATTGTATAGTTTATAGAGTATTTTATAGTAGCATTAATGTAAGTCTTGTTGGTTATCCTAATAAATAAATAAATAAATAAATAAATCAAAAACACTCAAACACACAATCACACACAACACTCAATCATACCTTACCTACATGCAAATCCAAACGTAATGAGAATATTATTTGGCTCCTGCTCGCATAGTTTCCCTCAATACTGAGGGTCGTCATTCCCTAGTGGTTCGATCATTTTTCGGACAGTTGCTCGCCACTTGTTCCTCTCCTTGGCCGAGAATTAGGCGTTACTTTGCGGAGATCAATAATACAAAAGTAATAATAAAATTATTTTGCTGTTATCCGCGATGAAGTAAAATAGAAAATATATATAATGCTAAATGTAGAGTGGACAATCGGTTATCATACCTGATACATGCAGGATTCGTAGAAACACATGCACGAATCTCCACCACAATACACAATATATACGTTCAAAGCAATTTGCTTTGAATTTTGGTCGTGGAGTCTATCTCCTGATGATGCTTCGGTTGCGGGGCGAAACGATTGTTGAGTTTGTGATAGTGAACGTATATAGTGCTTGTGTATTGTGGTGGCGGTGGTGGAGGTTTGTGCATGTGTTTTTACGAATTCTGCATGTATCAGGTACTAGCGGCCTGCCCCTGCTTCGCACGGGTATAAAATATATATCCCATGTCAGTCAGTGTAAAAAAAATGATTAAAAGTGATCCAGTAGTTTTGATTTATTCATTACTGCCCGTGGCCGTAGCGTTAAATTTGGAGAAAAACAATTTCCTTTCCCTATACCAAGAAGATTTCCTGCTATCTTTGGAATATCTAAATTCATATAGTACATTATTACTTATTTACTTTTATATTTTCCCTATGTATTTTATTTTTGAAAATTAATTACAGAATGTCTTTAAACAAACTCTTGAAAGAGCGACATCGCTGCTAAAGTCGAAGTGTTATACGGCGAAGCGCGGCGTCCTCGCGGCATTTTAAATCTGTAATATCTCCGAAAATGTTCACTTAAATTACATGCTGTAAACGGCCATATTGATCTATATTAAATCAACTATTTATTTAAGGTACTTAATTGGATAAGGATTAATGCTGTATTGTATAAGAATTGCTTCAAAAATAAGGCATTATTTTTCGTAAAAAGTAAACAACAAAAATGCTTTAGTGGGTTATCCATAAGCGATAGACATATACCATCGCGGACTTTTCTGTAGACCTTTTCAATGTGTACAAATACTTAGTACATTATTTTGATAAATCTCGTAGGGTTTAGCCAGCGTTTGCAATGTAAGCGGAAAAAAATGTAATTATTTACAGAAACCTCAAAAATTACAGTATTTCTCTACTCCGTATTGAATGTTATTATACGTACAAACCTTCCTCTGGAATCACTCTATCTATTAAAAAAAACCGCATCAAAATCTGTTGCGTAGTTTTAAAGTTTTATGCATACATACGGAAATATGGACTTTGTTTTATAATATGTAGTGATGATAACCGATTGTCCACTCTACATTTAGCATTATATATATTTTCTATTTTACTTCATCGCGGATTATAGCAAAATAATTTTATTATTACTTTTTTTTAATTAATTTGTATAAAGAATATTTTGAATTTGAATTTGAATATATATTTATTTGTTACAGGCGGTATCAAGGCTCCAAAGTCATTCGAACAGTCCCCGGATGTCGCTGAAATTTCTGAAATACGCCCAATCATCACAGTGTATGACTATGCAAGATTCTTCCGTATCTTATGCCAGTGCTTCCTTGGTTATTGAATAGTTCCATCACCACATCATCACCTGGTGATGAAAATTATCACCTATAGTGTATTCTGTGTTAATACTTCCGATAGCTTCTAGATCTTTCCAAATACCACAAAAAAAAGAATAAAGTTACATATTCCATGTATCCATCATCCTCTTATCCCGCTCTAAGTGGGGTCGGCACATGTTATAAACGTGTCGCATGTTTTGGCTACGTATTTTACGTGCCTGACGTCAACTTACCTTAGTCGTATTTTACAACTCGGTAAGAAATGAGGGTGGTCTATTCTACTCTGCCGGATACCACACGGCGGGTCAAATTACCTTAGTCGCCTTTTACGGCACCGATGAGAAATGAAGGTTGTCTATTCTGCTCAGCCGGATACCTAACGGTGGGTCAAATTACCTTAGTCGCCTTTTACGACACCGATGAGAAATGAGGGTGGTCTATTCTACTCAGCCTGGATACCACACATATGTACAAACATAGGAAATGTGACTTTATTTTTTGGATAGGATGTAAAGTAGATATCCAAAAATACTAATCTCTGCATAAAATAACTATTGATTTGGTCTCAAAACTTTTTTATTAAAAACTGTGTAATAACTTTTTTATATAAACTATCTGTCACGCGTTGCTGTGGCTCAATGTGATTTCGGATTCCTGTCGAAACAGAACTCCGTTAAAAAAAACTTCAATGGCCATTAAACTAAAAATTATAGGATCACCGACTGGTTCATTCTGAAGATTGTCTGAAAATTTCATTAAAATCGGTCCCACCGTTTCGGGGTTTATAATGGACGTACAGACAAACATTTTTATATACAGACTGGTACCGATACGACATTAAATTAATCGACTGATTACTTAAATGTATAACATAACATTGGTATCATTCAATTTTCTTAAATATTGTAAAAACAATGTATTTTCGAACAAAATAAATATAATTTTATTAAAATCTGGATTTCTAAGTAATGATTGAATGACCAACTGGTCAAAAAACAGGATAAAACAATATAGTTTTGTCTCCCTCGCACTTAAATTTAATCTATCGGTCAAGGTCAATGCATTACATACGAAATGGAATTGAATGGGGTAAGGTCATTCACCCTTCTATATGTATCTTTTATTCAAAAGGTAAAATAATTCCTGTGGTAAAATTACTACATTAAATTAACTGAAGTTTTTTATGTAAACTGCTAAAGTAAAAAGTTATCTGGAATTAAAGTTAATATCGTATGGTTTTTACTTGTATATAGCACATATAAGAATATAAAATACTAAAATTTCTGCAAAAACAATAACAATATGGTTTTGTCTCCTTCGCACTCGTATTAAATCTCTCGGCCAAGGTCAATGCATTACATACGAAATGTAATGGTGTACGGTCATTCACCCTTCTATATGTATCTTTTATTCAACACGTAAAAAAAATCCTTTTTTTCAAAACGTAAAATATTTATATATTCCTGTGGTTAATTTACTACACTAAATTAACTGAAGTTTTTATGTATATTGCTAAAGTTAGTAGATATCTGGAATTAAAGTTAATATTGTATGGTTGTTACATGTGTATAGCCAAGAATATAAAATACTAATATTAAATCATATATTTATATCTAAGTTTTAGGCGAGAGACTTAATTACTGGCAACACTTCCGCAAATATAACCGTAAAAAAAATATTTATGTGCAATATATTAAAGATTTATTTACGTATAATTTTCTTATATCGCAATACTAACAGTAATTTCTACATTTTCTTTTTACTGTAGTTATTCTTATTATTGTAATAAATGTATAGCACTTAAACTGTCGTAAATTCAACGACTGTTGCATCATGATGGAGATGTGAAAAATAGCCGATTTTTAAAATAATCGATTATTTTTTCATACAAAATAGTTTTTAAAAATCGATTTTTTTATTATCCTGTATTTCATTTTTACTTGATGTCCTTGTTTTTTAAAATTAGCTATGCATTATTGGATAAAACCAATGTAGCCAAACTACACATTTTAAAAAAAATTCACAAACAGCGCATCTGTTATTATTTCTTGGCAGTTATCCACATTTATTTGTCTTTATTGTAATTAATTATTATATTAAAGAAGGCAACTTTTCAAATAAAAAAAAAAACGATTTTTAAAAAATCGATTATTTCTTATTAAAATAATCGTTTTTTTAAATCGTTTTATTTTAAAGAGAAAAAAATCGATTTTTTTCACTGCTTATAACTTCCCTACATCATGACTTTTTAATTGTTTTATTACCATAGACTTCAGTGTATATTATATTGTATATGTAACTCAAATTCATTTTCCCCTTTAAAAATAGCAAGATTGGATACATAGACTATAAAATGTAAACTGAAATCTATGGTAATAAATCTATCAGTCGTCGGCCTTAAACGTTTAATATGTAAAAATATGAAAAATACTATCGAAATATCATCATGGCTGACATAATTGCTTTATTACGATAGACTTCAGTGTATATTTTATTGTCTATGTAACTAACGAATACATTTTCCCCCTTCTTAAAAAAAAAATAAAAGATTAGATACATTCTACTAATATTATAAATGTGAAAGTTTGTGAGTATGTATGTGTGTTTATTACTCTTTCACGGCGAAATCGCTGAACCAATATCGATGAAATTTTGCACAATTATTACTTATATATCTGAATAAAATATAGGCTATAGAAATCCTATTAATTTTACACGAATAGGATGACATTGAAAAGCGCCATCTATTATCAAACTATTACGCGACTTTAAAAGCTAGTAGACAATAAAATGTACACTAAAGTCTATGGTAATAAATCAAACAGTCGTTTCATTCATTCTTGACATGTAAAAATTTGGAAAATACTATTTAAATATGTTTGCATTGTTTTAAAGATAATTTCAATTAATGTCAAAAAAATGAAATTTTCAAAGGAAAATTTTAAAAAAATATTTCCTGATACAAGGTTATATTAATTAAAAACAATCGGTCTCAATGTTAAGCATTTATTTTATAGGATTGTCTGAATAAAGTTACTTTGATATTTTTTGTTTTATTTCTGCACTATAATCCTCCTTAATCAAGATTAAAAAATATATACAAGACACAGAAATATAACACTATCGATGTGAAAAAATAATCGATTATTCTTTCACCAAAAAACGTTTTTTCATTGCAATTAATTATTAATTTAATATTAATAATTAATTGCAAAAAAAATAATTAAAAAGACAAATTTTCGAATTGTCAGATAAAAAATCGATTTGTAAAGGGATGATGATCGATTATTTATTAATCGATTTTTCTTCTCCAAGTCACATCACAATATAACACTAGCAATCGCCAGCGGCGCCTCCTGCGTGTAAAGATTAAACCGTAAGTCCAGGGGGGTGAAACTCTCTAGAAGCACTCTTTAGGTCGCCGACAGCGTCATCTCACAGAAAGCATTGGACAACAAAAATTAGTTTTATATCATTATTCACTAGATGTCGCAAATGATACACTGTAATATATATATATAAGTATTTGTCATAAATTTTCAAATTTTTCTGCCAAAAACGCGTCACTGCTTATTTAAAGGTCCAAATTGGAAATTATGCCGTCCAAAAATTATTTTATGTGTTATTTTGGATGTGAAAACGTTGGTAAGTAACTACTATAATGTTTTTGAAACCATTTAATACCTTTTCCTAACAATAGAAATTTTGACTGCAAAAATTTAATTTTTAACCCTTTTAGTGCCGGGTGAAAAGGAAATGCCTACACGAGAATAACCAGCCGAATTTTTTTAATTTTATTTATGTACATTATTATGCAATTAAAAGCAAACGAGAAATAATATTTACACGATTCAAAAAGTAATATACTAAGAATAAAATAGGAATAAGTTTGCTCCTCCTTAACCCATTCTAAGTAGGGTTCTCACTACATGTTTTAAACAATTTGTTGCATGTTAGTTATTTTACGAGCACCCGCCTGCCTGACGTCAACTAACCTTAGTCGCCCTTTATGACACCTTGATAAGACATAAGGTTGGTCTATTCTATACCACACGGTGAATAATATGACATACAGCATATCGGAGTAAAAATTCACAACAAAATAATACAAACAATATTAAAAAATGAGTTTGCAACAAGATAAATAATACCTATTACCTAATACCTATAAACAAAAAAAAGAGATTACTCGAAGGTAACACACAAGTAAAGGTATTACAGTAAGCGCCGTGTGGATTTTTGAAAACCTGTTTATATTTGTTTGTATTTTTTTTTTTTCTGACTGTATGCAATTTTTATGAGAGCGCAGTGAGAAGCAACTTATCGGCTTTCGGCACAAGAGGGTTGAAGCAGCCATATCGCTGAAATGTACTAAATAAAATTATTATAAGTGCCACAATATCTTTAACTTTGTTTTTTAGAAAAAAAGTATGTGGTTATTCGTAATAAATATTATATTTTGACACTTTCGGTTACATTATTTTGGTATACATTTTAAATATTTGGTCTGATTTAGACTATAGCTACAAAAATTCAAATGTGTGATTTCAGGTTTACAGCAAATGAAGATTATGATTATGAAAACTAATTACAGAGTGTAGTACGTATGCAAAGTTAGTTGTTTTCAACAAATAAACGTGTAAACTGATGAACATTTATTATTTGTATACGCTTGATATTTTTTAAAATGTTTTAAAAGTATTTTTCAAGTGTTTCCTGAATTGACATACTATTTAAAAAGATGTAAAAAATAAAAATTATTAAATATTGCATAGCTTTAATCTTTTATTCATTACCCTTATTTAGAATAATAGTTTGGTGCTACTCTTTGATTTGAACTGGAATTTGGAGATGCCAAGTCCGTTCAAATTGAAGTGCTATAGCGCCAAACTATTTTTTTGTAAATGCTATTTTTATATAAGGGTCACTATATGAATGCAGTACAGCGCCATCTAGTGGATTATTATGATAACGTTACAGCGACATCTCTACCAGATCAGCGAATACAGTCCCTTATCATTACTTCAATAAAATGACAGAGTTGCTCATCTATATCCTATATGTTTAAGTGGGTTAACCTTAAAAGCTACACATATGCTATCGCGAACTTTTATTTAGAACTTTTAGAGGGGAACAATTTTGTAATACATCATTTTTTAATAACTAATTACCGTTTACTCAGCGCACGCAAAGAAAGCTTTAAATTTTGCCGGTTTTGTACTATTTTTATTGCTGCTCCCCATATTCATTTTAGCATGATGTATATAGCCTATAGCCTTCCTTAATAAATCGACTATTTTACACTCAAATAATTTTTCAAATCGGTCCAGTAGTTCCTGAGATATAGTTCAAACAAACAAACTCTTCAGCTTTACATAATAGCATAGAAGTATAGTAGAAGAAAGGCGTTACTTTGCGTATTGTTTGGTACAGAAGTTATGACAACAAATAATACACCAATAAATCGAATTTTGCAAAACATCTGTTGGAAATCGGTCTCTCTAAAAGTGGCCCCTATTTCCGCTGGACAATATCACCCCCAGATGCATCCACCGTCTCGGCGACCTATTCAGGTGTCCGATAAACACCGTTCGGAACGTCCAAAGGCATCAGTGATTAAAGTTAATAGCACATAAACAAGAAAATAAACAAAAATATAAACTTTTATTAACCTCGCTTGGAGTGTACAAAAAAACTTAAGTTGTTACGTAAATAAAGATAAAATCGCACAAGAACAATAAAAGTATTTTTGTGAACAGATATCGTGGGTTTGGTGAGTCCTTCAACTATATTTTGACTGGCCCGTTGGCGCAGTGGGTAGTGAACCTGCCTTCAGCTCAATGGGTCGCGGGTTCGATTCCCGTCGAGGGCAAACATATTCTATAAATGAATTTGTTGGTCTTTGAGCCTGGGTGTATATTTGTATTTAAGTATGTATTTAAAAAATATATAAGTATATCTTCACCAGTTGTCTGTCACCCATATCACAAGTATTAAGTTACTTACTTTGGGGACGAACGACCGTGTGTGTAAGTGTCCCATATATTTATTTATTATTTATTTATATTACAGCTTTTTAATACATTCAAACAAAGCCGTTCTTTACATAAACATCTTTACATCTTTACGTTATCTTGGCAACGAGATTTTTCAGTTACTTTGGGCATAAATAGTGCGACTCTACCAGAGAGTGACGAATATAAATCAGCGTAGGGTAAGGGCAGGAAGATGATGACTTAAACGTATAAGAACTTACAAAAGTAATAATAAAATTATTTTGCTATAATCCGCGATGAAATAAAATAGAAAATATATATAATGCTAAATGTAGAGTGGACAATCGGTTATCATACCTGATACATGCAGGATTCGTAAAAACACACGCACAAACCTCCACCACCGCCACCACAATACACAAGCACTATATACGTTCACTATCACAAACTCAACAATCGTTTCGCCCCGCAACCGAAGCATCTTCAGGAGATAGACTCCAAGACCAAAATCGTGCATGTATCAGGTATGATAACCGATTGTCCATTTACATTAAGCATTATATATATTTTCTATTTTACTTCTTCGCGGATTATAGCAAAATAATTTTAATATTACTTTTGTATTATGGATCTCCGCAAAGTAACGACTAACTCTATAAAGAGTAAGTTTTGTTTAAATTCAAATTCATTAATTTTTTGCACAATACACTTACAAAAAGATGTTACAATTATTGTTTCAGTGCATTACCAAGAAATAGGTATGCAAAATCGCAAAGCCATTTGCGATTTTGGTCGATAGTTACTTTTGTATTATGGATCTCCGCAAAGGAACGCCTAATTCTATGAATTATGTATAAGAACTTACTATACTATTGAGGATTAATTGAGTGATAGCATAATTTAACTGCAGTCAGCTACGCACCAAGCTGCAATGATTATCTTGTAACCATCAATCAAATTGTAATTATTTTTTAAAAAGATTATCCGCCGAGTTTCTGGCTGGTTCTTCTTTTAGCAAACTTCCGAATAAGTGGTAGCTTCTTTAAAAACATTTGACGATTCAAAAGTACTGTAAACAGTCCACTTCAATAAGGAATATTTTTACTTACTTTGGCATAAACGTGTGGTATCCGGCTGAATAGAATAGTACCACCCTCATTTCTTACGGAGGTGTCGTAAAAGGCGACTAAGGTATGTCGACCCGCCGTGTGTAATCTGGCTGAGTAGAATAGACCAATCTCATTTCTTACCGAGGAGTCGTAAAAGGCGACTAAGCTAAGTTGACCCACCGTGTGGTATCCGGTACAATAGACCAACCTCTTTCTTACCGAGGTCGTGAAATATGACTGAGGTAAGTTGACGTCAGGCAGGTGGCCGGTCGTTAAAACGCAGCCAAATCATGTGATAGCATGTTTATAACATGTTGTGCCGACCCCACTTAGAGTGGGATAAGGGCAGGATGATGATGAACTTACTTAGGCATAACTTATATAGCTTTGGCATAATTTAATATTCTTAAATATTGTTTTAAAAAACTGTACTTTCGAACAAAATAAATATAATTTGAGATCTGGCTTTTTTAGCAATGGTTCAATGACCTGGCGTGGCGCGCTTATTCAAAAAACTTTATAGTTTTGTCTCCTTCGCACTTGTTGTCCGCATAATTTACTCTCGAGATCAAAGTCATGCATGACATATGAAATGGAATAGAATGGGGTACGGTCATCCACCCTTCTATATGCATCTTTTATTCAAAACGTAAAATAATTCCTGTGGCTAAATTACTTCACTAAATTAACTGAATGTTTTTATGTAGGCCACTGAGGTATGTAGGTATGTGGAATTAAAATTAATGTCGTATGTTCGGGACTACTCGTATAAAGTTCTATTTCACGATTAACTCAGAGTCAATCGACAATTTCGGTACTGTGGAATAAATATATTGGCACTAGCACCACATGATTCAAATACAAAATTCAAATTCAAAATATTCTTTATTCAAATAAACTTGTAAACGCGTGCTTTTGAATCGTCAACTCTACTGCTGGTTCGGAAAGCTGTTCCTACCGAGAAGAGCCGGCAAGAAACTCGACGGTTGCTCTTTTAAAAATGTAATTCTTAATACTATTTACATTAAGTCGTTACTGTCTTGTACAGGTTCAAAGAGAGCTATATCCACACATTCTTATCTTCTAAATAATCTTCAAGACTATAGTAGGCTTTCTGTATCAGCCTCTTTTTTTACACTGTTTTTAAACTGTGATTAGCACTGCACACATTCAATACCACAATCCCAATAATCTTTTCACCCTGTCATCGAAGCATCATCAGGAGATAGACTCCACGAGAAAATCGCAAAGCGACGCATCATCCGTACAAATAGTCTTTATATACAAATAGTTCAACCTCCACCATTGATTTTTCCAAACACGTAGCAAAGTATAAAATAGGTGCAACACATTAATTCAAACAAAATTAAGAATTGAATGATTGAACTCTACTCAAAAGTTGTTTTTGTGAGTTATCCATAAGAGATAGAGATATGATGTAGTAGATTTTTTTGTAGTATTTTTGTAGATCTACAATTCTCTAGTATATAACTGTAGTGTATCTCTCCTAGTTTACACGGCACAGTCGAGTGAAGCTCCCAACAGGCGATTTATACAATTGTGCGACTTGTTCAACACAATTTAAACTGTAATGTACTATTAACCTAAAATCGTTCACTAATCAAATCAAAATAATCTTCAAATAAGCTCTTTCAAGCACTTTTGAATCGTCAAGGATCAATATGATAAATGAAGCTACAGCTGGTTCGGAATGTTGCTCTTACCGAGATGAACCAAGAAACACGGCGGTCAATCTTTTAAACATTTTCAATCTTACATTATTAAACCGCAGTCTTGTATGAAGCTGAAAGGATTTTCAAATCCAGACATTTTTATATACATAATCTTCAAGTTTGTAATGATTTTTGTATAAGCATATCTCTTACACTTAATTTAAAACTTTCTGTAGACTGGTCTAGTATGGATTGTGGAACTTTATTACACAAGCAAATACACTAATATAATTAAAATAATCGAATAGCGATATCACATACAGACAGACTGCTTTTGGTTAATTTTATTATATAATTTGTATAAATATATAATTATTACCCTACGATATCTTTATGGTACAAAAAGCAATTTTATAGCATTTTTATTTATATAAAATTATTATGAATTATGTTTAATTAATTTTTTGTATAACCGTTTTATTCAATATAATGGTGGAAAATGCACTTAAATGTAATTTGAAAGCGGACTTTATATGTCATACGGTGCAGTGCAAGTGAATATAAAATGTTGCAAAAGGTATTTGGAATTTATTCAAATTCAAAATAATCTTTATTCAAATAAACTTATAAACAAGTGCTTTTGAATCGTCACCTCTACTGCTGGTTCGGAAAGCTGTTCCTACCGAAAACAGCCAGAAGGAACTAAGCGGTTGCTCTTTTAAAAATATAATTGTTATTACTAGTTACATTTATGTATGAATTTGTTGGTCTTTGAGCCTGGGTGTATATTTGTATTTAAGTATGTATTTAAAAAATATATAAGTATATATTCACCAGTTGTTTGTCCATAACACAAGTATTAAGTTACATAACACAAGCATGAAGTTACTTACGTCTTTGGAGACGGACGACCGTGTGTGTAAGTGACCCATATATTTGTTTATATTTATGTTTATTTACTTATTACTGTCTTGTACAGGATCGAAGAGTAACTACCTCCACGCATTCTTCGGTAAAGGCTTTCTGTATTAGCTTTTTATTAAAAATGATTTTAAATTCCTAAGGTAAAATTTATTGAGGAATTTTATTATATTCAAATTCAAATTTCAAATTCAAATTCAAAATATTCTTTATTCAAATAAACTTGTAAACAAGTGCTTTTGAATCGTCAACTCTACTGCTGGTTCGGAAAGCTGTTCCTACCGAGAAGAGCCAGCAAGAAACTCGGCGGTTGCTCTTTTAAAAATATAATTCTTAATACTATTTACATTATGTCGTTACTGTCTTGTACAGGTTCAAAGAGAGCTATATCCACACATTCTTATCTTCTAAATAATGTTCAAGAGTATAGTAGGCTTTCTGTATCAGCCTCTTTTTAACAGTGTTTTTAAACTGCTGTAATGGCAAAGCTGAAATTGATTGCGGAATTTTATTACAGAATCTTATTACCAAAACCACAATCGACTTAGTACCTTTGCAAGGCGCAAAGCAGGAGTCACAAGCTTATGTCGGTTCCTACTTTATCTATAATATATTTGTCTATTATATCGAGAGCCAAAACACGCACAAACGTGCCATTGACGTCATTGCTTTTTTTATATCATTGTACTTTTGCAAGACCTAAAGCAGGAGCCGCAAGCTTATGTCGGTTTCTGCTAGGGTTGCCACCTTGTTGGTTGTTTTTTTTTGTAAAAAAATAGTATTTTTCTTTTTAAATCAAAAAATAGAGGTGACTTTTAGGAAATTCAGGAAAAAAAATAGTACACCTCTACTTTCAATCATTATTTATTTTTCCATGATTATTTATTATTACTTTCGCTGGACAATGACAAAGGAGTTAGAGTTACTAACTAACTAAGCCCCGTAAATACATGAATGAGTTTCGTTCAAACATTCCTTATGCAGCGCTGCGGGTGCGTTTCATTCACAGTTGATTAAAAAAAGCGCGACAATTGAATAAGCGATAAAAATATAGTATTTATCGTCCTATATTATTGTCTATAATATATAGTACAATTGACTAAAATATAGTACGATACTATATAATCGCATATATAATATAGACCGCATCTTTACTAACAAGACTGCGGTCCAGCTTCAATAGTATTCTGAAGACGTTAATATGTAAGATGGACTCGCCTATGATGCATCATTTTACGAAGGTGCTTGTGTGGCAGTCCTGAAGTCTTTTAATTATTTTTATTTTTTTATTTTTTATACTACTAACATCTAATTTAAATTATATATATATATATTTTTATTATTATTATTTTTCCTTTTAGAAATTTTGTCAAAATTAATTTATATTACTAACAAAGTGGACCCTGGTTGTCTGAAATAAAGATTTATTACTATTATTTTAATATAGTACGGGTGGCAACCCTTTATCTTCATTTGTTACGTTACGTTAACTTGTTACATATTAGAAAGAGACAAGAACATTTATTTTTTCGCAAATACAAGAATATTTAATACTTGAACATTTTCTAGAACCGAGTGACGTGTATCATTTATACACGTTTTTGAAGTAATAACATTTTATTATAGAATATGGATGTTATTTAAAGCTTTTTGCATATCTCTCTATTCTTGTCTCATTTTTTTTGCCTTAGTTTTTTTGGTATAACAATTAATTATGATAGTTTGCACAAACTTATAATGTCAGTAGTGAAACAAATTTTATAAGCGGTAGGTGGGTGATTTGAGGTGCTATTTTGAACAATGTTCCAAAAGGTATGTTGTGAAGTGAAAACTTCTTTAGTGTCTTTTTGCACTTTTGTGATACGTAATGTTAAACACGCGTAACGACACACAAGGGAAAATTCGTAAGATGGAGGGAGAGTAGACCACCGGCACCGCGTCGGAGAGGAACTATTCCCTTCTTTTTTTACAGCGTTGTGAAAATGTATGCCTGCGTCTGCTTTGGAAATTGATTTTTCCGAGACATAAAATGTTTAATTTAAAATAATTGTGATAGTTCTGAAGTGTTACATTTTTAATGTAAGTTGCCAAGGGACAAGGATGACGTTTCTGGACTAGTAGAGCTTCATACAACAGCGTGATGACTAGTCACAGTCATACCACCAGCCCTACACTACACGTCGCCCTAAGCCGCGGTCCGGCCTCACAGGAGGCACCCTTAGGACGACGTTCCCCATAGCTAGTAGAGCTTCATACAGCGTGATGACACGTCTTAAGAAATATAATATATTTGACATTTCAGGTGTTTGTAATCTTTGGTCTGAATTGGATATCGTTTTCAAACGGTGTAGTGTACAGTCAGATGACAAGCATGATACGTTCGCTGCAGAAGAGGGAGGAGGGGATAAACTTGACAGACGGGCAAATATTAATGATAGGTATATGGTCTTTTAGTTATTTATCAAAAAGAAATTTTAGTGTAATACACACTCACGCACACTAACCAAGAGCGCACACATGCACAGTAACATACACACACACACAAACAAACGCCTAAAGACGGGCGCGTCAGTACTCATTCACGCACTTTCACCGCCTACTTGGGTACGCGCTGGTTTGTAGTTTGCAGGAGATAATAAATCGTTTGAACAGCTCATGCACTATTTAGATTAATTTTTTATTTGTTTTGGTTTCATTAAATTTAAAAAACACAATGTTGGCAGCATTGGTACAAGGCGTGCGCTGAAAAGCAGCTTTAAGCTGAGTCCCACCTTTTCACGATATCATTGTTAAATAAGTAATTTTAAATGTAAAATGTAGTTTTCGTGAATAAAGATATTATTATTATTATTACTTCTATGGGCGCGTTAATAAGCCAAGAACAAGATTGAGCCGTCACGCAGGGCTATGTAACGCTCGTTCGGGTAAAGTCGGCTCGACTCAGCTCTATGAGAGAAATATACTTAAAGCGTCATTGCTATATTCATTCAGCGACCGTTACAAAATATAAAATATGAATAAAATAGAACAATAAAAAAGCATTTCGTATTATTAACCTCGCTTTTGAAATCTATCTGTACTTATTACAAAAATCCCGAAAATTCTGTCTGTATGTGATCGATTTTCTCAAAATCTACTTAACAGATTTTAGTATAGTTTTTATTTATTTATTTATTTATTTAAATATTTTGGAAACATACAGTATATATAAGCTCTTATAAGTAAAATACACTAAGACATAACTTAAACCATTAACAGTTTCCTACGATAAAAGATACATATAAATGAGAGTATAGCAATAAAAATTACAGACAATAAATATACGGAAAAAAAAAAATTATTGTGCAAAAAAATATAAATTACCTAATTATTTGTTTATTAAATTTCTAATTTTTAATCTAAATTCTAAGAGGGAGAGATGAAAAATGTCAATATCAGAAGTCAAGTTATTAAATTGTTTGCAACTTCTGTCAATAAACCTATTTCCTGCGTATTTTCTTTTAGAGAAAGGTACGATAAATGTTGATTTATGTCTAGAATTGAGTCTAGGACAATTAAATTTAAGTTTTGAGACAAGATAATCAGACTCTACTTTGTTGTGCAGTATTTTATATAGCAAGACTTGATCCCGTTCTATCCTTCTCTTATATGGAAGAGGAAGAGAAGATTCTTTCCAAGTACCAAGATAATTTGAATCTCTATATTTAATATGTTTAACAAACAGTTTATGGACTCTATTAATTAGATGTATATAAATTTCGTACTGGGGATTCCAAACAGTCGAAGCATATTCAAGTATAGATCTTACAAATGTATTATATAAAAGGATTAGTGTTGAAATATGCTTAAACTCTTTGGATATCCTCAGGACGAACCCTAGCATTTGGTATGCTTTATTTGTGATATGGGTGATATGTTCATCGAAAAGTAATTTGGAGTCCAGAAAGATTCCCAGATCTCTGATTACTGTAACTCTATTTATATATTCACCTAGCAAATTGTAATTAAAATTAATTATATTACTTTTACGGCTAAATGTTATAGTATTACATTTTTTTATATTAAGAAAAAGAGAATTAGCTGAGCAGTATTTACATAAAGCGTCGAGGTCTTTTTGCAAATCAATACAGTCTGTTTCAGATCTTATAACTTTATATATTTTGTTATCGTCAGCATATAATAAAAATTTAGAGAAACTGAAAAATTATTTATTTATAAATAATTATATAAATAAGTTTTTATTAAAAGGTAGTGCAATTTCTCCGAAAGGTTCAGATTGATAGTACATTGTGTAAATGTAAATTGTATTGAAGAAGTTACGCAGTTCGCGTTTGCCGTGTAAACCAACAGAGATACACTAAAGTAATGTACTAGAGAACTGTAGATCTACAAAAATACTACAAAAAAGCCTGGGATAGCGTGTCTCTATCTCTTACGATTAACTTACAATAACGAATTTTATGTTCAAAATTTCAATTAAAAACACTGACTTCAACGCGGGCTACGCCGCTTTTTTCCTGGCTAATTCTTTGTTAAAATTATTATGTATAAGAAGTGAGTTTACACGATACGCTATTTTTGCGTAAATTTTTTTTTGCAGATCCTTGTCAGTGCATCAACACGCTAGAATAAAACAATTTAAAAATAAGATAAGAAATCTTAATGAATAGAACTTGTTTTTGTACAAACAAATTCATACACAAGTTTATAGTTATAAAAATGCTTCAGTATCTTTAACATATTACGATGTACATATAATATTTTACAGTCGGGTGTCATATATATACTTTAAAAAAAGAAGCGGTCCTAAGATTGAGCCTTGAAGCACACCTATACAGTAACTGATATCCTGATAATAGAACAGTATTTAATATACAATCATTATATTTGTCGTGAAGATAAGATAAAAAAGTAATAGTCTCTTAGTCCCACTGTTGGGCATATCCTTCTCCGTTTTTGAGAGAGAGGTTGAAGCTAAGAAACTACCACGCCTCTGCGCACCAATGCGGATTGATAGGTAACAAATATCCACAGAATTTTCTAGAGATATGCAGGTTTCCTCAAAATTTTTTCCTTTACCGAAAAGCGTGTGATAAATTGCAATTATCACATAAGTTTTAACAGAAAAACTCAATAATGTCTGTTGGGGGTTTGAACCCGTGACCACTCTTAAAAGAGTCACACGGTCTCACTGCTGGCCTAGCACAGCTTTTAAGATAAGATGCATCGAGATAAGGTGAGATATCTTTCACAGTCTAATATGGAACGCAGTCAAATGCCTTGGACAAATCTTATAACATTTCCGTAGCATTTTGTAAGTTCTTCGAGGCTTCTCCAGGCTTCTTCTTCAAGGTTTTTGAATGAATATATTTATACCTCCATCTGGTATCCGGCATGTGGTAGCCCACCCTCATTCCTTACCAAGGTGTCGTAAAAGTAGGCAACCGGCCGTAAAATAACAAGCCAAAGCATGTTAAGCCTTGTTTAAAACAAGTTGTGCAGGCCCCACATAGAGTAGGATAATGGCAGAAGACTGATGAATGAAAATGGATTTAATAATAATGTAAATATTGATTATTATGTCTTAATATAGCTCTTTTGATTCCGCTATTTTCTAAAATAAAAATAAATTTAGTATAATAATTACAAATAAGTTTAACGTAGATTTTTAACAAGAAAAATTTATAATTTTCAGCTACAACTATGATCGCATCGGCCATCATTGGATTCGGATTAGTTGCTGCAGTCACTGATAAACTGGGGCGTAGATGGGCTTTCATACTGTTCTCCATACCAACTATGCTGAACTTCGTAATACTGTACTACGCTAAAGAAATGCATCAGTTTATCATATCCAGAATCATAGGTGGAGCGTCTGTTGGTGCTCTTGTGGTATTAAACATATTTGTTCCTTCAGAGTACATTTCACCGAAAAGGAGAGGATTTTTTCTTAATATTGTGACTACTGTTGCACCAGCCATTGGATCAGCTTTGATACACGGACTGGGTATTGTCTTGCATTGGAGAACTGCTACTCTGATCGGAGCTTTTATCGCCAGTTTAGGTATTATACTCCCTTACTATTGGGTGGAGAGCCCACATTGGTTAGCATCGAAAGGAAGATTCGAGGAATGTGAGACAGCGTTCAGAATATTACACGGTAAAGGACCAAATTCAGAAAGAGAATTGCAATTGCTCGTCAGATTAGAGAGTTCTAAATTGAAAAAGGCCAGCGAAACGAACCGTGTAGCGACATTAAAACGACTTTCTGTTGCATTTACTAGAAAATATTTCTTGAAACTTTTATTGTTGAATGTTGTTTTAAATATTTATTACGCTGCAGCGGGCAAGTTTGTTTTTAGTGTTCTGGCGACTGTTATCTTAGAAGAAGTTACGGGTACATCCGATGTGTTACTTTTCACTTTGTTAGTAGATGGATTTATAATTATTGGATCTTTGTTATCGTGTGTACTTATAAGGAAGAGTACGTTGCGAACTTTGTTGTTTTCCACTGGTTTCGCTGATTGTGGTATATTAGCGCTTTTTAGTATAAGCTACTATTTTAAAAACGGTCAGTCATATTTTAACTGGATAAATGTTACTTTATTAGCTTTATATTTCATTATTGCTAACGCGGGTCCGTATCCAGTAATAGAAGTTATATTTAGCGAAATGTTTCCATTAGAATTGAAAGTATACATGTTTTTCATATCAGGATTTGTACTGATTTTAACTTTGAGTTTAACAATAATATTATTACCATATACAGTAAGTACTATAGGGTATCATGGACTGTTTATAATAAACGCATTATTTATGTGTATGTGCCTTGGTTACGTATGGTTGACATTGCCAGAAACAAAGCTAAGGACATTGCAAGAAATCGAAATGTACACTAAGACAAACAATTTTGATGTTAACGAGGAATTGAATAAAGAGGAAACAAATAACTTAGTATAATACCTGTATTTTGAGAGAATGAGATACGAATATGGTTATAATATAATCTAATTGCAAATAACATTGATACATACAAATAATATTAACGGTAATGAAAAAATAAATTTAGAAGAAACTAACAAACCTATTTTTATATATTAAGTGTAACTTACATACGCCTAAGTTAAACTACTAATATAATAAGTCATCATCCTCCTGCCCTTATCCCACTCTAAGTGGGGGTCGGCACATGTTATAAACATGCTGTCATATGATTTGCCTGCGTTTTTACGACCGGCCGTCTGCCTGACGTCAACTTACTTAGTCATATTTTACGACACCTCGGTAAAAATGAGGGTGGTTTATTCTACTAAACCGGATACCACACGGTGGGTCAAGTTACCTTAGTCACCTTTTACGACACCTCGGTAAGAAATGAGGTTGGTCTATTCTACTCAGCCGGATACCACACGGCGGGTCGACTTACCTTAGTCGCCTTTTACGACACCTCGGTAAGAAATGAGGTTGGTCAATTCTACTCAGCCGGATACCACACGGCGGGTCGACTAACCTTAGTCGTATTTTACGACACCGCGATAACAAATGAGGATGGTTTTATTCTACTCAGCCGGATACCACACGGTGGGTCAACTTACCTTAGTCGCCTTTTACGACACCTCGGTAAGAAATGAGGGTGGTACTATTCTATTCAGCCGGATACCACACGGCTTAAACTAATTTCATACATGTAGTTTGACAAAATGAGCTATGGGATTAGAAAATAAGATTTTGACGTCAATGAGTAAATACTTATAGACTTTAAGCAAACTTTATAATAAAGAAGTGTAAGATCTGTAGTTGGAGGAAATGAGCTAATTAAATAATTTATAGAAATAGGCATCAATCATCAGGAGATAGACTCCATGCAAAGCAATGCATGCAATGCAAATGATTTGCGATTTTGGTCGTGGAGTCTATCTCCTGATGATGCTTCGGTTGCGGGGCGAAACGATTGTTGAGTTTGTGATAGTGAAAGAATATAGTGCTTGTGTATAGTGGTGGCGAATCCTGCATGTATCAGGTATGATAACCGATTGTCCACTCTACATTTAGCATTATATATATTTTCTATTTTACTTCATAGCGGATTATAGCAAACTAATTTTATTATTACTTTTGAGCTAATTAAATTATTAGAAGATTAGATATCCTAATTGGAAATAACATTTAAATTAATAATGTTATACCGGAGTAATGTTGAACTTTATACAATACTATCTGTGCCAGCAGCGTCACCCGCATGGAGATCAGTGTGTCACAAATTATTCCCGAATTGAAATTTTGAACATAAAAGTAGTTATCAATTTTGACTGGCCCGTTGGAGCAGTGGGTAGTAACCCTACCTTCTTCTCCGCGGGTCGCGGGTTCGATTCCCGCCGAGGGCCAACATTTTCTATAAATGAATTTGTTGGTCTTTGAGCCTGGGTGTATATTTGTATTTAAGTATGTATTTAAAAAATATATAAGTATATATTCACCAGTTGTCGGTCACCCATAACACAAGTATTAAGTTACTTACTTTGGGGACGGACGACCGTGTGTGTAAAGTGTCCCATATATTTATTTATTTATTTATATTTATAGTTATCGTGAGTTAATTATAAGAGATTTTTGAATACTTTTAACGTTTAAGCGCAAGCAAGGAAAGCTTTATATTTTGCCGTTTTCGCAATATATTTTTATTGCTGCTCCTCTACTATTCATCTTAGCGTGATGTTATATATTCTATAGCCTGTTTATCTGTTAGATATTATACTCAAAGAATTATCGAAATCGGTCCAGAAGTTCTTGAAATTAGCACATTCAAACAATCAAATAACAGCAAAGAAAATAAAATCTTCAGTTTTATATATTAGTATAGATTTAATATTAACTTGTATATACTTCTTTTTATCATTGCCGTGTGGTATCCGGCTGAGTAGAATAGTACCACCCTCTTTTCTTACCGAGGTGTCGTAAAAGGCGACTAAGGTAAGTCGACCCGCCGTGTGGTATCCGGCTGAGTAGAATAGTACCACCCTCTTTTCTTACTGAGGTGTCGTAAAAGGCGACTAAGGTAAGTCGACCCGCCGTGTGGTATCCGGCTGAGTAGAATAGACCAACCTCATTTCTTACCGAGGTGTCGTAAAAGGCGACTAAGGTAAGATGACCCACCGTGTGGTATCCGGTTAAGTAGAGTAGACCACCCTCTTTCTTACCGAGGTGTCGTGAAATACGACAGAGGTAAATTGACCTCAGGCAGGCGGCCGGTCGTAAAAACGCAGCCAAATCATGCTACAGCATGTTTATAACATGTTGTGCAGACCCCACTTAGAGTGGGATAAGGGCAGGAAGATGATGATGATACTTCTTTCTTTCATCAGACGCAAAGAAATAAAATTAATTTTAATTCTAGTAAACTCTTTTATTAATTTTAATTTTCTAAAATGTTATCAATAACACCGATTTTAATATTCAAATTGGAATATTTAATATTATCTTTATTTAAGTAAAGTTGTAAGTGCTTTTTGAATCGATAACTCTACTGCTGGTTTGGAAAGCTGTTCCTAGCGAGAAGAGCCTGTAAGAAACTCGACGTTTTCTCTTTTCAATAATACTTATAACTAGTTACATTAGGTCATTACTATATTTTACAGGGTCGAGTAGCTATATCCAGCATTTTTATCATCCATATAATAGTCAGTATTATAATAAGCTTTATGTATCAGCCTCTCTTTAATAGTGTAATAAACTGCTGTAATACCAAAATAGACCTCTTACTATCCCACTGCTGGGCATAGGCCTCTTCTCTCCGTTTTTGGAGAGAAGGATTGGAGCTGAGACCTACCACGCTGCTCCAGTGCGGATTGGTAGGTTACACATATCCCTAGAATTCTCTAGAGATATGCAGGTTTCCTCACGATGTTTCCTTCACCGAAAAGCGTGTGATAAATTGCAATTATCAATTAGACACATAAGTTTTACTAGAAAACTCATTGGTGCCTGCCCGGGGTTTGAACCATAGACCTCCATAGGCGCACGGTGCTACCGCTGGGCTACCACAGCTTAACCAAAATAGACCATGACTTTGAAATTCATAGCGAAATTATCCTTTGGTTTCCCATAAAATTATTGTTTAATAATACAAAGTTTATACCAGAAACCGTTCAAAAGAACAACAAAAAATTGTGTCTAATTGATAATTGCAATTTAACAAACGCTTTTCGGTTAAGGAGAACATCATGAGGAAATCTGCATATCTGTAGAGAATTCTGGAGATATGTGTAACCTACCAATCATTGGAGCAGCGTGGTAGGTCTTAGCTCTAAACCTTCTCTATATACATACAAGATTAACGCATTTAAATATAAAGGATTATAAAGATGAAACATAATTAAAGCTTTTAATAAATAAAAGGTTTTAATTAAAATATACTCCACTTATTATTTGACTATGTTTATTCAATACTTAGGTATGAGACATACGGGTTAGGGTGATGCAATGAATTTACATATTATTTATTTAGTTTACTGTTTGACTTGTACGTATTTATCTTTAATATTTAAATGAGATAATCTTGTATATGTATAATAGCTTTTACCCACAAAATCGTTAGCGTGGAACTGTAGTCTTGAAATTAACAGTGACTTGTAACTCTTCAAGTCTATGATAAAATTACGCAATCAATTTTGCTAATACAGCAGTTTAAAACACTGTTAACTATACCATCCTTTCAGGATTACTTATAACAATGACGAAATGTATTTAGTAATATGTTTAATATTTAAATGAGTTAATCTTGTATGTACATATACATATATATATATATATATATATATATATATATATATATATATATATATATATATATATATATACAGAGTGGTACCGACGATACAACATTAATTTTAATCCTAGATAGCTACGCACCTTAGCAGCCTACATAAAAAAAATCAGTTAATTCAATGAAGTACTTTAGCCACAGGATATTATTTTTCATTTTGAAATTAAACTTCATGATGTATATGGATCATATGGATCAATGACCGATGGCAGCATGCTATACAAAAATAAACCCTATTAACAATATCATACTCCTCTGTATTTATAAATCTGTAGGTGAAAGGTATAGAACCGTAAGTTCAACATAGTGTCGCTTAACATTTTATTTATTTTTATTGATTAAAAATAGTAAACAATACTATGTGGTCATACGACAATGTAATTTATAATTTTACATTCACGAAATTTGTGGCTGCAGGACTTAATGCCTTTTATCATTTGATAAATACGAGTTTATACTGACTAAGAATCATTGAAAATACAAAAATGTAAAAATGGCCTTGCCTTTGCGGTCACCGCGCCGCGACCTTTGTATTTCACCGCTCCGTTTGATCTTCGCGGCGACAGTCATATCTACACCCAGCGCCGTACGCGCGCACTACAAGGTGAGTGAACCCTAATGAATGAGCGTGTTTCGTTATTAATTGCAATTTAAACGTATTTAGTTTGTTAGGAAATATATTTTTCTTAAATTCTAAATTTAAATACATTGAATTATACCAAAGTAATGTAATACTTACAAGTGAGCAGTGGACGAATTTAATGTCGATGAAAAAATCGATTTAGCTAGGTTTTATTAAAAAATATAAAGTTTTATCCCTGTTTTTGGGCATTATAATTGCAAACATCGATTGCGCATGCGACGCAACACGCATGCGCAATCGATGTTTGCGCCTTGGCGCTAACATTTGACGTTAAAATTTTTTTTTAAATCGTTCTAGGAGTTCCTAAGATTAGCGCGTTCAAACAATCAAACAAACAAACTCTACAGCTTTATATATTAGTATAGATCAGAACTTTGGTCCAGCTTGAACGATAGGATACTTTTAATATGAGTACCGTTTTGTATTTTTAAAATGATGTAAAAAAAATTAAAATGAAAATAAAAAAATAATAGGGCACGTGGGGCTCCAAGGTATTTTCACTTCTCTAGACCGCCCGTACCCCAAATGAACTACCACGACTTTACGTTTGACAGCGAAAATTTGTGATTGTATTCAACGTAAATTTGAAAAAAAAATTGAGCCCGAAATCAGTGATAAAACGATATTTTTTTAAATAAAACTTATCTAGATCGATTTTTCACCCCCAAAACCCCCTACATGCTGAATTGCAGTAAATCGTTGGAGCTGTTTCCGAGATTCCGAAAATATATATATACATACAAGTTTAAGTCATTTAAATATTAAAGATATTATTTGCATTATATTGCAGCTAATGGTTTCAGTATATGCCGAGCAAAGCCAAATCGGGTTGGCCAGTAAAAAAAACTGGTCTCGTAAAACAGTTATTCGAAGGATTCCCATGAATTATGTTATAAAATAACTTTTATTAATCATAAATTCTTTTTCAACGAGATAAATAAATTACGTTCGTCGTAAAATCATTTTTGGGTAATATTTATATCCTACATATTGCCTCGGTTTAAGCTTTAATTGTGGCAATTTTCAACAATATTTGTTTGGCGGATCCGCCGTGAAAACTAACAGACAGACTTTCGTATATATAATTATCACAACATGTTACAAATACAACCTGCTTCAACTAATTAGGGTAATCATATAGACAATCTTGTCGCTTTCAATGTGACATATGAAATCTGAGTTTTTAAGATTCATTTTTTTATTCTGTAAACTTAGAGGTACTATATAGAGGTACAAGTTCTATAACTTGTCTGCTCCTGAACCAACGCGTTGTTCTAAAATTTCCCTTCCTCATCCCAAACTTAAATTAGCCCTTCTTTTCCACGAAAAAACTTATGACGTCATACGATGGCGTGACATATAGCAAAAAGTCACGATATCGTGACTTAAAAATATCCTTTATGCTTGTAGTCCAGAGGATGCGAGTTTTATCAGCTAAAAACACTAAGTTAAACAGCAGTTTAAAAACACTATTAATAAAAGGCTAATACAGAAAGGCTGCTATACTATTGAGGAATACTTGGATGATAAAAATGCCGTGGATGTAGCTACTCTTCGACCCTGTACAAAACAGTAATAGCTAATAATAAGAATTATATTTTTAAAAGAGCAACCGTCGAGTTTCTTGCTGGCTCTTCTCGGTAGGAACAGCTTTCCGAACCAGCAGTAGAGTTGACGATTCAAAAGCACATGTTTACATGTTTATCTGAATAAATAATATTTTAATTTTAATTTTGTAACGGAACGAAAAGGAAATGAGTAGAAAATTTAGCAAAGAGATGTAAGGAAAGCTGTGGTGAGGTGTGGAGAGGGGCGGTGAGGTGTGGAGAGAAGTGACGAGTAATGGCGCCTTTTGACATAGTTACAAAGGTATACAAGAATTGTCTGTTTAAATACACTTCAAGTACAAGAAAAATTTCCGCCCAATTAATAATTTCATATATGATGTAATTTAAATTACAAGGTTGTATTTTTGTTTACAAATATTATATAATTTTTATTGAAACGGATCTTTCTAGAAGACCAAATTATGTAAATAAAATTAAAAATATCCAAGGTTCAGTTATTTGTAAAACATATTATTTAATATGAAACATAGACGAAAAGTTATAAAAATAAAAACAAATCTTGACGTAATTGATGAAAATCTTACTTAGGAAATAACAATTTTTTTCGCGTTAAAAAACATTAAAAAACTAAATTTGAAACGTTTGAAAAGTTTTTTTATTTGATTGTTTGAACACGCTTATCTCAGGCACTACTGAACCGATTTGAAAAATTCTTTCAGTGTAAGATAGTCAATTTATCGAGGAAGGCTAAAGGCTATATAACATCACGCTAGGATGAATAGGAGAGGAGCAGCAATAAAAACTATTGGGAAACCGGTTAAAATTAAAGCTTTCCTTGCGTGCGCTGAGTAAACAGTAATAGTTATTCAAAATCATGTGTTACAAAATTGTTTTCTTCTAAAAGTTCTAAATAAAAGTCCGGGACAGCATATGTCTAGCTCTAAACCCACTTTGACCATTTTTATGGCTATAAAAAGACTATATTACGGTTTTAACGTTTCCGTACTTTCCGGAATCTTAAGGGCGGACCTGCTGGCAATTACTAGTCGTAATATTAAACTATATCTATATCCTATACATATTTGTACCTTGCTTTTTAAAAGATAAGTATAAAAAGATGAAAATTTTAAAAAAATTAAAAAAATAATCGAGCTTAATTGGGTTTTTTTTTATTCCGCCCATTATCTGCTGAGCTATGACAACTTTTTTGTAGAAGGGCTCGGGATGCTAAATTTGCAGTGACAGCGTCATGGGGACCTATAAGATTGTGAAGATTAAGTCCTAAAAGGAACAAAAGTTTATATTAAGTTTTCCATTTCAAAATAATAAAAAATTTAGTCGTATTTTGAGTTAACGTATTTTATTTACGTCTTTGTGACCTATTTCCTTATACCACACTTAAATAGTCAGATTATTGAAATCTAAGCTATTCTGCATGTAGTTGACTTACCTTGCCTTAATTTGACGCACTCGACTTTTTCGGAGCATCGATTTTTTTACTAATCTGACAGTCTGCCCTCAACGCAGGCCCCTACATTAAAGGTTCATATATGGTAGGCATACATTGCAGAGTACAACGTTTCTCCGCATATAAATTTCTGTCGCGCTTTAGTAACGCAGAAAATCCCCGCTTGGTCTACCCTACCATTATAATTGACAGCTAAAATATGATTCTATTCAACATTGTTTCACTTTTTCAAGAATTGCCAAGTTTGGTTAGGCATAGTTAATTGGAGAGTTAGCAACTCATTCGATTGTCTCGGTATTCACTTTTACAATAAAATTCCGCAATCCATACTAGACCAGTCTACAGAAAGGTTTAAATTAAGTGTAACAGATATATTTATAAGTAAAGCATATTAGAAAATTGAAGATTATTTGGATGAGAAAGGAGCCTGGATTTGAAAATCCTTTCAGCTTCGTACAGGACTGCGGTTTAATTATGTAAAATTGAAAATGTTTAAAAGATTGACCGCCGTGTTTCTTTCTGGTTCTTCTCGGTAAGAGCAACATTCCGAACCAGTTGTAGTTTCATTAATCATATTGATACATGGCGATTCAAAAGTGCTTGTAAAAGCTTATTTGAATACAGATTATTTTGATTTGATTTGGTAGCCAGCTTACGGAGTTAATGTGACTAAGATAATTTATAGAATTAGGCGTTACTTTGCGGAGATCCATAATACAAAAGTAATAATAAAATTATTTGGATTATAACAAAATAATTTTATTATTACTTTTGTGACTGAGATAACCGGTGCGATAAGTTGACACCGGAATAACATAATTTCTATAGAAATCCTGTGAATTCTACAGGAATAGGATGACATTGAAAAGCGTCATCTATTATCGACCTATCACGGAAGTGGCGTGTAAAAACTTGTATTTTATAATTGCGCAAGCTTAGTATATGACATTTCCTGTTTCAACTTCGGCCTACAAGATAAGGTTAACTAATAATTGCATGTAGTTAAGTTAACTACATTATGCCCATGTCACAGAATCATTAAAGCTTGTTATATAAGAATTCTAAGATGTGGTATCCGGCTGAGTAGAATAGACCAAAATCATTTCTTACCGAGGTGTCGTATAACGCATTTTACGACATCCTATCTTAATCGCCTTTTACGACACCTCGATAAGAAAAAGAGGGGTTGATTCTACTCAGCCGGATACCCATCCGGCTGAGTAGAATCAACTTCAGAAATTGGTAGTGTCACCAACTTACCTTAGGACATCTCGGTCAGAAATGAGGGTGGTCTATTTTAATCAGCTCACACCACACGGCGGGTCGACTTACCTTTATCGCCTTTTACAACAACTCGGTAAGAAATGAGGGTGCTATATTCTACTCAGCCTACACCACACTCTTGGACTCTTTTCGGTCGACTTACCTAAGTCATCTTTTACGACAACTCGGTCAGAAATTAGAGTGGTACTATTCTACTCAGCCGGATACCACACAGCGGGTGAACTTACCTTAGTCGCCTTTTACAACACCTCGGTTAGATATGATGGTGTAATATTCTACTCAGCCGGATACAACACGGCAGCACGTACAAGTATAAAATAAATAATTAATACTCCTTTAAAGGTATAAGATGTAATCATGTACTTGACCATAACTTGTAGGCCGTTGAATCAGAAAAAATGTATTTTATTGTTTTAATTGAAAAGTAATGTTCTGAGAAACAAAACAATATTTTAACGACGCAAGGACTTTACCGTAAGCGAAAGGTCTAAATTTTTGTTTTCCAGAAAGTACTAAATTCATCACAGAATGTGTACACTGTACAGTGCGTGACTAAACGTTACCTAAGACAAATGACACGCGAAGAAGTATCATTCAAATGTTTATCCACTCTGATACTATAATACAAAGATTATAAAACTGAAACCAAAATTTTCATGACAAACATTACGTACAGGCCAAAAATAAAAAATTAAAAAGTTTTATTAAGATACAGATTTTGTATGGACACCTGTATCATAATATATCATATGTATCGTGTTATAAGAACCCTTATTAACAGTATTATAATCTACTATTAGTACCTGACAAAGCCTTGTTTACTAATTTTTTCTAAATATAAAAAAATTAAGAAAGGGCAGGTGTTGTCTGGGTTTATTTTCACTTCTTTGTTTTTTCAGTCTGTTTACAAATTTACAAATGACCTAGCTATATCGATTTTTCTCCCCCAAAACCGGGGAATGATGAATTCGGAAAAATCGTTGGAGCCGTTTCCGAGATTCCGAAATATATATTTACGTACAAGATTAACTCATTTAAATATTAAAGTATGTATGTAGTGCTTGTGTGAAGTGTTTAGTGTTACGTTACGTTATGTGACGTCCTGTACATGTCCTGCACGTATAAGGAATGTGAATGTTGCCTGCTTCATACAGTTAGCATTACATAGATACTCTTAACAAGTCTGGATGTATATTTGTATTAAAGTATGTATATAAAATTATATAAGTATATATTTACCAGTTGTCTGTCTATTATAACACAAGTATTAAATTACTTACTTTGGGGACGGACGACCGTGTAATTGTCCCATATATTTATTTATTACATTATATATTACAGCAAAATTATTGTATTGTAACTTCTACATCCTATATTTGAATGCAATGTTATCGCCAAGTTTTGCCTTATTTTTTTTTTCAAATCGACTATATACTGTTAGCCCTAACGGCTTTTACAGCGTCACCGTGCATTGCCTTATACTAACCCGATCGTGTATCGTCAAGGAAAAATACACCGGTTTTAAATATTGCAAATAACATCTGTCAGTGTCCTTTACAAGGCAGGTGCTATCAGATGCCTCGATCGCAGAATTAATTTTGCAACTTGTGCTTACAAGTTTTTTTTTATCAGGAAAAAACCCCTTTATTATACCCCTTACCCCTTATTATAACCCCTTTACCCCTTAACGGTTATGTCGCACCGACTAAGTGTTGTGTCTTGAAATCATTAATTACGACTAAAGTCAAATCAACAGTCCCAAGGTGGTGTCGGGTTTCTCGTCCACAAGTCCCTTGTCAACAACATTGTTCAAGTCGAGAGTGTGTCGAGCAGGGTCGCGTTCCTGATACTCAGAATTACCAAACGGTATTCGCTGAAGGTCATACAGGTCTACGCACCGACATCGGCACATCCGGACGAGGAGGTAGAGGCCATGTATGAGGATTTATCTAGAGCCATGCATGCCTCCAAAACCTTCTACACTGTTGTGATGGGGGATTTCAACGCAAAGCTGGGCAAGCGAAGCGGCACCGAGTTGAGAGTAGGGCAATTTGGATATGGGCAACGGAACCACAGGGGCCAGATGTTGGCCGATTTCTTGGAGAGAGAAGATCTCTATATGATGAACTCTTTCTTCAGGAAACGACCACATCGAAAATGGACCTGGGTAAGTCCCGACGGTTCCACGAGAAACGAGATCGACTTCATCATGTCGACCAGGCGTCATATATTCAATGATGTCTCTGTGATCAATACCGTGAAAACCGGGAGCGATCACCGTATGGTTAGAGGCACATTGAATATATGCGTACAGCTGGAAAGATCCAGACTGGTGAAGTCTACGCTCCGACCAACTCGAGCTCATATTCAAAACCCCGAGAACTTTCAACTCGAGCTGAAAAACCGTTTCGATTGCTTAGCTGACTGCGCTTCTGTGGACGATGTAAACGACAGGCTAGTGGAAACTGTCCATGCGGTGGGGTCCAAATTCTATAAGACTCACCGTAAGAGAACCAATAAATTCTCGACCCAGACTCTCAAGCTCATGGACGAGAGGAACGAAATGAGGCTACAGTCTTCAGTAGACGCTTCGAGCTACCGTCTGATCAATAGACAGATTTCTAAGGCGCAGAAATGCGACCTGCGACACTTTAACACCGAATATATTCGAGATGCCATTGAGCGTAACAGGGGCTCAAAAGTGTTCGCAAGAGATCTGTCTATTGGGCAGAGGCAGTTAACGCGACTGAAGACCGATACTGGTAGTATCATTTCGTCTCGACCTGAGATTTTGGGAGAGGTTGAGAAGTTCTTTGGGCAGTTATACACCTCAACACAACAGCCTGTTGTCAATTTGGCAAAAGACCCAAGAGCCAAGTTGACCCGACACTATACCGAAGATATCCCGGACGTCAGCCTATACGAGATTAGTACGGCTCTCAAACAACTTAAGAACAACAAGGCTCCGGGTGATGACGGAATCACTACAGAACTCCTGAAGGCGGGTGGAAAACCGGTACTCCAAGTCCTTCAGCGGTTGTTCAATTCCGTCATTCACGAGGGCACTACGCCGGAAGCGTGGCACAGGAGCGTGGTGGTTCTTTTCTTCAAGAAGGGTGATAACACCTTATTGAAGAATTATAGACCCATCGCGCTGCTGAGTCAGGTTTATAAGTTGTTTTCGAGAGTCGTAACGAATCGTCTCGCTCGTAGGTTCGACGACTTCCAGCCTCCCGAACAAGCCGGTTTCCGGAAAGGCTATAGTACCATAGACCACATATTTACGCTGCGGCAGGTTATACAGAAGACCGAGGAGTATAACCGGCCACTTTGCTTGGCGTTTGTGGACTATGAGAAGGCCTTTGATTCGGTGGAAACATGGGCTGTGTTAAGATCGCTCCAGCGATGCCGAATCGACTATCGGTACGTCCAAGTGTTGAAGTGTCTGTATGAAAACGCCTCAATGTCTGTCCGTATCCAAGACAGAACTACGAGACCAATCCAAATGCGGCGTGGTGTGCGACAGGGAGATGTCATCTCCCCGAAGCTGTTTACCGCTGCATTGGAGGATGTCTTTAAGCTTTTGGATTGGAACGGATATGGCATCAACATTAACGGCGAGTACATCACTCACCTTCGATTTGCCGACGACATAGTCGTTATGGCAGAGTCCCTGGAGGATCTTAACACAATGCTCGACGACCTCAGCAGAGTATCTCAACAGGTGGGCCTAAAAATGAACATGAGCAAGACGAAAGTTATGTCAAACTCACATGTTTCGCTTCACCCGATCATCGTTGAGAACTCTGCACTCGAAATTGTCGACGAATATATATACCTGGGACATACGGTCCGGCTAGGTAGGTCCAATTTCGAGAAAGAGGTCAGTCGCCGAATCCAACTCGGATGGGCAGCGTTTGGGAAACTACGCGAGATCTTTTCGTCCAATATTCCTCAGTGTCTGAAGACTAAAGTCTTCGAACAGTGCGTGTTGCCAGTGATGACCTATGGCTCTGAATCATGGTCGCTGACTATGGGCCTCATAAGAAAGCTCAGAGTCGCTCAGCGGGCGATGGAGCGAGCTATGCTCGGAGTTTCTCTACGTGATCAAATCAGAAATGAGGAGATCCGTAGAAGAACCAGAGTCACCGACATAGCTCAGCGGGTCGCGAAGCTGAAGTGGCGATGGGCGGGGCACATAGTGCGGAGAACCGATGGACGTTGGGGTCTCAAAGTGTTGGAATGGCGACCCCGCACCGGAAAGCGCAGTGTCGGAAGACCCCCTGCTAGATGGACAGACGACCTCAAAAGGGTCGCGGGGAGCCGCTGGATACAAGCGGCACAAAATCGTGTGTTCTGGAGATCCCATGAGGAGACCTATGTCCAGCAGTGGACGTCCATCGGTTGAAGAAGAAGAAGAAGAAGAAGAAAGTCAAATCAATTTTAGTGTGCACATTGTAAAATCTATACTAATATGAAGATGGAGAGTTTGTTTGTTTGAACGCCTTAATCTCAGTAAATACTGGACCGATTTGAAAAATTCTTTCAGTGTAAGATAGTCCATTTATCGCGGAAGGCTATAAACTATATAACATCACGATAAAAGGAATAGGAGAGGAACAGCAACAAAAAATATTACGAAAATTTAAATTCCTTGTGATAAGTTAACGGTGAAAGTTATTCGAAAATCATGTATTACAAAATTATTCCCCTCTAAAAGATCTAAATAAACTCCCACGACAGCATATATGTCTTTTGAGGTTAACCCACTTTAAACATTTTGATGATTATAAAAATACTACAGGGTGAACGATATGAAGTGTTACCAATTTCACACAAGTCATATCTTTCAAACTTTTGATCGCAGCAACGTCACACTTGCTTTTTTTAATAATTCATTGTCTTGTTCACAAGCTGCCGAAAGCATTTGCATCCCTTGTCAGTCGAACGACAAATATCTGACATGGAATTCAAACGTAAAAGTGTGATTGCGTTATATTTGTTTGGAAAATCACAACCTGCTATTGTGCGTGAGCTTAGTCACCTAAAAGTGAATAGAATGTTTGTATATCGAACCATAAAACGTTATAATGATACTGGCAGCATTGCCAAACACTATGGTAGTGGACCAAAAAAGACAGCAACGTCACGTGCAATGGTTCGGAAAGTGAAGATGCGGCTCCGGCGGAATCCGCGTCGGAGTGGACGGCAAATGGCTAAAGAATTGAAAATATTCTAATATAGCATTCGCCGTATACTAAAAAATGAGCTAAAAGCCAAGTCTTACAAGTTCCAGAAAGCACAAGATCTTACGCAGAAGCAAAAAGAAGTTAGCCTAGAAGAAGCAAAACAGTTGTTGGGCTTGCACGAGGAGTGTCAATTTTCAAACATCGTGTTTTCTGATGAGAACTTTTTCCAATTGAGCGATTTATCAACACTTAAAACGATCGTGTTTACTTGACCAAACGTACAAACGAGTATTTACGCCATCGAATGGCCACCTGAAGTAATTTCCCATCACAAGTAATGGTGTGGGCTGCAGTGACCGCTGATGGATGCTTTTCGGTCGTTTTCATTCAGCCTGGTGTCAAATTAAATGCTGCTTATTGTCGAGAAAATGTTTAAGAAGCTGTATTGGACCTGTGGGCACGCAAACACTTCGGTATTAGGCCGTGGACATTTCAACAAGACTCGGCCCCGGCTCACAAAGCTCGCGTGAAGCAAGAATGGCTGGAAAATCATGTTCGACATTTCATTTCGTCCATACAATGGCTTTCGAATTCCCCAGACCCGAATCCGATGAACTTTTCCATATGCTCCATTTTAGAGAGCAAAGTGAGAACTAAAAAATATGCCAGTATGGATGCGCTAAAGAAAGCAATCGAACGTGAATGGCATAAGATATCTCAGGATCACGTTCGTGCAGCGAGTAACTCATTTTTTGACCGACTTAAGGCTATAGTCAAGGCAAAAGGTGGTCATATCGAATTAAAGTTAATTGATTTGAAAATTTTGCTTATTTTCTCGCATGTTTTCCCTTGGAGTAATAAAAGATTTGTTATAACTAAAAAATCGTAGTCTTTTGAAAAGGTAACACTTCATATCGTTCACCCTGTATATTACGGAAAAAAGTAATAATTAAATTATTTTGCTATAATCCGCGATGAAGTAAAATAGAAAATATATATAATGCTAAATGTAGAGTGGACAATCGGTTATTATACCTGATACATGCAGGAGTCGTAAAAACACATGCACAAACCTCCACCACCGCCACCATAATACACAAGCACTAAATACGTTCACTATCACAAAATTGTTTCGCCCCGCAACCGAAGCATCATCAGGAGATCTCCTGATATATATTTTTTTTTTTGATTATATATATTTTCTATTTTACTTCATCGCGGATTATAGCAAAATGATTTTATTATTACTTTTGTATTATGGATCTCCGCAAAGTAACGCCTAATTAAATAAATTACTATATTACGGTTTTAATATTTCCACGCAGGCGGATTGCGATTGCTAGTGTGTGATAAATATGAACGTAATTGAACTATTTCTATATAATTTGTTATTCTTCTAAGGTGATTTTTTTCTTTAACCTTAATATCTCGTTAAATCTGAACTCAGTATATAAGACATCATCAAAGGTGATAGACAAGGTATAGTGTTAACAAGGAAGTGATATCGCAATGTTTCGAAAGGTAGGTTCTGTTTAAGAAAAAATGTTTATTTCACTTTCCGTGATACACAGTTGTTAACTAAAACTAAACTTTAACACATAACACTATCGTGTTTTGTGTTATAGTTTAGTTCTATTGAACTAAAACATAACAATAACATAAAACAATATCATATAAATATTATAATTGAGCGATAAAATTCTATCGCACAACACTGTTTTTCATCAGTAGCCAGGAGCCCAGTTTAATTAAGGATATACTTGTATGATTGCTTAAATCACAAATATTTTAATATACAAATAATGATAGTAAATAAATTATATTTTATATTAAATAAATAAACTGTAAATATTATGTATTATTTTATAATGACACGAAATAATATCTGTTTTTGGGCATGAAAAAAAATTTATATTGAATATAAAACACTATTTTTACCATAAACTGTCTAGTCGTAATTTACAGAAATTTTATAGAAATAACTAATTTTTAACCGTGATTTGTTGTCGCGTTATACGTTGACAATCGATGGCGCTTTCCTGTGTTATCCTTATTCTTCTATTAACTAGATTTCTATAGCCTATATGTTGTTCCGGTGTATAGGGAATAACTGTGCCAAATTTCATCAATTTAGATTGATTTGCCGAATATACAAACATACATCCATACTCACAAAATTTCACATTAATAATATTAGCTGAGTAAGTGTGTATTATAAAGTGGATTTATAAAGTTATTGAGGACTTATTCTACTGGCAACTTCGTTTAATTCAATTGAAATTCAAAATATTCTTTAATAAGGTAAAAAAGCGCTTTCGAATCGTCAACTCTACTGTTGGTTCGGACAGCTGTTCCTACCGAGAAGAGCCAGCAAGAAACTCGGCGGTCGCTCTTTTAATAATATAATTCCTATTAAAAGTTACATTCAGTTATTACTGTATTGTACAGGGTCGAAGATAAAAATGCGTGGATGTACCACGCATTTTTATCATTTAAGTATTACTCACAGCGTCTTCGCCGGCGAAGACGAGGGCCCAGATTTCTGACATCGGTTGGTTGTGGCTTCTTGCCATCCTTCCATCGTCGTATTGACTAGTCAAAGTCATACCACCAGCCCTCCACTACACGTCGCCCTAAGCCGCGGTCCGGCCTCACAGGAGGCATCCTTAGGACGACATTCCCCATAGCTAGTAGAGCTTCTGCGCTCTACCCTCCGCATTTTGCAACTTCGGCGATGCTTCTGCGTTCTCCCGTCTCGCCCGGTGACACTGTAAAAGCCGTTTGGGCTAACAGGGCTAGTGAATTCATTAAAAAAAAAAATGTATTCCTCAATAGTATAGTATGCTTTCTATATTAGCGTTTTATTAATAGTGTTTTTAAACTGCTGTAATGGCAAAGGTAAAATTGATTGCGGAATGTTATTATAGAATCTTATACCCAAACCCACAAACGACTTACGTACTTTAGCGAGGCGCAAAGCAGGAGCCGCAAGCCTATGACGGTTCCTATTTTGTCCTATATTGACGATTGAAAAGCACTTGTTTACAAGTTTACTTGAATAAAGAAATTTTTGAATTTGAATTGATGGTGAAACCTATAATATTTAATTGTTTTTCACTTTTTTTTTATTTTTTCACTGTTTTTATCACAACCAAATATCATCAGGAAGTATATTCTAGAATCTAAACATCAAATAATTTCGCTTATCAACTGATATAATTAATGATTCAGGTCTTTTATAAGTAATATTTAATGACAAAACAGTTAAAAATATCAAGGGCACATTAATTGACTGAGTTTATATAGGTTTCTCGTTTTTTTTATTTGTTACTTAGTGTTTATTTTAATTTATTTTCTTTGCACTTTTTTGTGCGCATTATTAATTTTTTTATTACAATATTTATTTTATTTAATATAATCTACAGGACTTTACATAAAAAATATATTAAAAAAGAACTTAATCTATTAATAAGCCAAAACTGATTATGTATATAATTATATCTACTCTGATACTATCATACAAAGATTATAAAACTGAAACCAAAATTCTTATGACAAAGACTACGTACAGGTCAAAAATTAAAAAATTAAAAAGTTTTATTACGATACAGGTCTTGTATGGACACCTGTATCATAATATAACTTTTTAATCATAACGATACACCTATGCAACCCCCAGCTGGACCGAGGAGGTTGAACCTCTACCTTAAAAAAAAGGTTTCAATGAACGAGTCCGCGGCGACGCAACACGGCGCAATCGATGTTTGCGCCTTGGCGCTAACATTTGACATTTAAAAAATCTTTTCAATATTTAAACAAAGTTTGGTTTTTATTAATATTGTTTTACGTATTATAGTATGAGAGTAGATGGGGCTCGTTTTTTTTAAAACACACTCATGTTATAAGAACCTTTATTATGCAACAGTATCATAATCTACTATTGCATAAAATAAATTTTGCTTAACAGAATTAATACTTTTTATTTATTTTTTTATCGAAATATGCTTTACTTTCCATAATACATGAGATCCATAAAGGAGAAGTAATAATGAAATTATTTTGCTATAATCCGCAATAAGGTAAATAGAAAATACATATAATGCTAAATGTAGAGTGGACTATCCGTTTTCATACCTGATACATGCAGAATTTGTAAGAACTCACCGATGACATAACAATACATAAGCACTGCACACATTCACCACCATAATCTCAACAATTGTTTCGCTCCGTAACCGAATCATCGTCAGGATAGATAAAAGATATAAAAAAATATTTCAAAAAAATTAAAAAAAGAAAAAAGGCGCCGATGACATGTGCGATTCGAACCCTGGTTGTGAACATTTTCGGTTCGCGCGTTACCTATCAGCTACCACAACATTACGCTTGACAGCGAAAAAAAATCCTTTGCTTTCAATTGTACATTTTAAAATTTTATTAATGCCCAAAAACAGGGATAAAATGATTTTTTTTTTAAATAAAACCTAGCTAGATCGATTTTTGTTTCCCAAAACCCCCTACATGCTGAATTTCAGAAAAATCGTTGAAGCCGTTTCGGAAATTCCAATAATATATTTATATATATATACATAAAATATTACCGCACAATCACTGAATAGAATAGTACCACACTCTTTTCTTACCGAGGTGCCGTAAAAGGCGACTAAGGTAAGTTGACCTGCCGTGTGGTATCCGGCTGAGTAGAATAGACCACCCTCTTTCTTATCGAGGTGTCGTAAAAAGGCGACTAAGGTAAGTTGACCTGCCGTGTGGTATTCGGCTGAGTAGAATAAATAAATAAATAAATAAATAAATAAATATATGGGACACTTACACACACGGTCGTCCGTCCCCAAAGTAAGTAACTTAATACTTGTGTTATGGACAGACAACTGGTGAATATATACTTATATATTTTCTAAATACATACTTAAATACAAATAAACACCCAGGCTCAAAGACCAACAAATTCATTTTTTTTTATTATAGAAAATGTTGGTCCTCGGCGGGAATCGAACCCGCGACCCGCGGAGCTGAAGGCAGGATCACTACCCACTGCGCCAACGGGCCAGTCAAATAGACCACCCTCTTCCTTATCGAGGTGTCGTAAAATACGACTAAGATAATTTGACGTCAGGCAGGTGGCCGGTCGTAAAATATGTAGCCAAATCATGTGACAACATGTTAACGACATGTTGTGCCGACCCCGCTTAGACTGGGATAAGGGCAGAAGATGATATTGACATACAAGATTAACTCATTTAAATATTAAAGATGTTTAAAAAAAAATACCAACAAAGCTCGGTCACCCAGATACTACGTATTACAAAAAAAAATTAATACCTTTGTAAACCAAACAAAATAATTAAATATGAAACTTAGCTTGCGCAAATTGCTGTAAAGTAAAATTAAAAACAATACTAGATTACACTAAACATATGTTCTTACAACTTCTAGTAGGCATCTTATTTGAATACATGCATGTATTAAATAATACAAAACCGTAATTACTTAATTAACTATAAAAATAACCTCGTTATAAAATAGCAAGGAAATATGTAAAATAAAAAAATCGCCCATGAAATGACGTTCAACCGCTTTTTAGATTTAGAAAAACTAACTGAAATCCTAAATATAATAAAACTAAAGATAAGAATAATTAAGGATTAAACATTACTTTAAATTCAATTCAAATTAAAAATATTCTTTATTCAAGTAAACTTGTAAACAAGTGCTTTTGAATCGTCAACTCTACTGCTGGTTCGGAAAGCTGTTCCTACCGAGAAGAGCCAGCAAGAAACTCCGCGGTTGCTCTATTAAAAATATAATTCTTATTAATAGTTACATTTGGTTATTACTGTCTTGTCCAGGATAGAAGAGTAGCTACATCCACACATTCTTATCATTTATGTAATTTCTCGACAATATAGTGGGCTCAAGAGTGTTTTTTTGCCGCAAAGTTAAAATTAATTGTGGAATTTCATTCTCTTTAATTAAATGAGTTAATCTATACTAATATATAAAGCTGAAGAGTTTGTTGTTTGAACGCGTTAATCTCAGGAACTACTGGACCGATTTGAAAAATTATTTAAGTCTAAGATAGTTCATTTATCGAGGAAGGCTATAGGTTATATAATTACACTAAGATGAATAGGAGGAGCAGCAATAAAAGATACTGCGATAACGGCAAAATTTAAAGTTTTCCTCGCGTGCGCTGAGTAAACGGTAAAAGTTATACAAAAATTATGTATTACAAAATTGTTCCCCTCTAAAAGTTCTAAATAAAAGTCCGCGACAGCATAAGTGTAGCTTTTAAGGTTAACCTGCTTTAACCATTTTTATGGTTATCAAAAAGACTATATTACGGTTTAAACTTTTCCACGCGGGCGGAGCCGCTGGCGATTGATAGTTAAAGATGTAGCCTTCTTTCGATAAATGGACTATCTTACACTTAACAAATTTTCAAATCGGTCCAGCAGTTCCTGAGATTATTTCGCCGTTTTCTTAATATTTTTTATTGCTGCACCTCTTCTATTCATTTTAGCGTGATGTTATATAGCCTATAGCCTTCCTCAATAAATGGACTGTCTTACACTGAAAGAATTTTTCAAATAGGTCTAGCAGTTCCTGAGATTAACGCGTTCAAAATAATCAATCAAACAAACTCTTCAGCTTTATATATTAGTATACATTAACTCATTTAAATATTAAATATAGATGGCCGCAATTTACGCTATAGGTGCAATCTTGTATATATTTATAAACTGCCTCTTTACATTTCAGGTGTTAGCAATCGTTGGATTGAACTGGATATCTTTTACCAACGGTTTCATTTACGGCCATGTTGCGAGTATGGTCAGCTCGCTGCAGAAGAAAGAAGAAGGCATAGATCTCAAAGAAGGAGAAATATCGTTAATAGGTACGATGCTTTGTTAAGCCGTGTGGTATCCGGCTGAGTAGCGAAAACGAAAAGCCTACTACTATACTGTTGAGGATTATTTGGACGATAAGAATGCGTTGATATAGCTACAGCCCTGTACAAGATAGTGATGACTAAATGTAGCTGGTTATAAGTATTATGTTGAAATGAGCAACCGCCGAGTTTCTTGCTGGCTCTTCTCAGTAGGAACAGCTTTCCGAACCAGCAGTAATTGACGATTCAAAAGTACTTGTTTACAAGTTTATTTGAATAAAGAAAATTTTGAATTTGAACTTGAGTAGAACAGACCACTCTCATTTCTTTCCAAGGTGTCGTAAAAGGCGACTAAGCTAATATGACCCGCCATGTGTTATCCGGCTGAATAGACTAGATCACCCTTATTTCTTACCAAGGTGTCGTAAAAGGCGACTAAGGTAAGTTCACCCGCCGTATGGTATCCGGCTGAGTAGAATATACCCTCTTTCTTACTGAGGTGTCGTAAAATACGACGAAGGTAAGTTAACGTCAGTCCTTCATCAGGGATTATAGCAATATAGTAGTATTACGTTTGTTTTATGGATCTCCGCAAAGTTACGCCTAATTCTATAAATTATTTAACGTCACGTAAAACACGTGACATGTGACAACATGTTTATAACATGTTGTACAGACACCACTTAGAGTGAGATAAGAGTTTGCAACATCCTAAAAAGCAAAAAAACTATCTAAAAATTGGGAGTTTCCCGTTTACATTAATAACTAAGGATTCGTTACAAACGATGCGTATCTAATATAGATAAAATGATAATAAAAATTTTGACCAGATACAACTTAATAGAGTAATTATGTTAATATGTATGAAATATATAAATATTATGGTCAGTATGCGTTAATTATAATAGTTATGCTGGGGCTAGATTGGCGAGCTACGGCGAATGTTCGGCTACGGCAATGTATGTGGCCGGGTACATCGTTGTAACGCGGTGTATTCGGACGCAGCTAGTGCTGGCAACTTAGCACTTTCAGTGCTAGATTTAGCACTTTTTTGAGGAGTCCGGCACAGAACATCTGCATTTAGCACCTAACACTTACTGGCTTCATACAGATTTTTATTTTCAACGAAAAATAAAACCACATTCTACATGAATGTAGAACGTGGTTTTATTTTTGTATGTTTGTGTGTTTGGTTGTAGTGTAAAAATACCAAGCGGACTATAACCAAATACTAGTTTTATGGTGTAGCTGTTGTAGAATCATTTACAGAAAAGATAAAAAGTGCGAGACTAAGTTGGTATAGTCATGTAATGAGGAGGGATGAAACTCATGTGACCAAAAAAGTTATAAATGTGAATGTGGATGGATATGACTAGGGGGAGGCCGAAAAAAAGATTGATGGACTGTGTGAAAAATGATATGCATGTTAAAGGAGTGGCACCAGAGTTGATGAATGATAGAGGAGAATGAAAGAAGAAGGCATATTGTGCCGTCCCCACTTGGAGTGAGATAAGAGAATGATGAAGTATATGAGTTCACTTCGCTTCCTTAGATACATGTTATGTAAATTTGCTGATGAAAATTTATTGAACATGTGGATTTATTTCATATTCCCTAAAACTAGCACTGTTTTTGTATATTTACGACTAACTAGCACTTTTTAGCTTGTCATTTAGCACCTACCGGTGTTATCGAGTTGGCAACCTTGGGTGCAGACGATGTAGCATCACTACTGTCGGTAACCTGGCGCGCATCAAAGGCATTTCGCCAATATTCGTTTGGCCATGTCACTTCAGTGTTGTCTGGACTTTGATGTTCGGTTTCTGTGAATAGTAGTCATCTACCATCTCCTCTTTCGTCTCATATTCATATTATTTCGTAACTGATACTCGTATAAGTGTAAGGACCTGGGTGACCTTGCTTGGTAATTTTTTAAAAGATATATAAAAAATACAAAGAAAAAAGCGCGTGTGGCATGTGGGACTGTGGGAGGCGGGTTTTGAACTTTTTGGTAAGCTGGTCCACTCGTAAATATCATTTACTGTCTTTTCAATTTTTTTCCGAAAAATCCCTTACATGCAGAATTTCAGGAAAATCTTTGGAGCCGTTTACGTGAATCTGAATATATATATATGCGGTTGTGGGTCTGAATGAAGTCACTTTTTACTTTAAATAACTACGTTTAATACTTTCTTATAAAATTAAATACACAGAGACCTCGCGTTCGTGTTAGCGTCGTACATCAAAAAGGGAAGGGGCGGTTCAGTCACTCACTCGCATAGACTACACACACACATAGAATACACTATAAGATTGCCATTCATTACACATCTCATACACTGTTCGGAAACTTAAGATTTTAAATCCTACAACTATATATATTGTTAGGATCCAAAGTAGGATTTAAGAAAAGAGAACTAAATTAATACATTTGTAACCAAACAAACAAGATGACCGACGTGAACACATTAAATAACAGAGCTTTCGCACGCAAGTACCGATCGTAAAAGAGACCTCTGTTCTTGACCTGACTATTTTTATACTCTAGATGAGAGGTAATTATGAAGTGTTGCTAGCAACAATAAATTACAACACTGATTAAAAATGTCGCTGTCTACACGGCCTCTCCTGACCGCATGTCGTCCTCGACCATAACTGTCCGTACCACCGGACCATCATTGTTTGCAGCGGGAGGTGTAGCTTGATGAGTGGCTGATGGAAGCGTGAGTCAGATGCGCTGACTGATGACGCAAAGGCAGTGACATAGTCCTCATCTGTATTTAAAAAAGGAATCAGAAAATTTTCAATTAAACCAAATAAAATTAACATCCTCTTTTCCACTACCTCGTCATTCAATTAATTCATACTTCAGCTTTTTTACTGAGCAATCGATCTTATCTAACATTCTTCTCTAAATAATAATCGAGACGTCTCTTTAAAATTTCAAACCATATGCCTAGGACTTTTACCCAACCATCGCCATGGATAAACATGACTCGGTCACGCGACACGCGCGCTTCGCCCGACGTAACACGTCACAGGCCACCTGATAAACAGGCCATAGACTGATCGTTCGATCAGCCTATTCAGCAACTTGGGACCCACCAAGCGCCAGGGTGTAGCAAAATGCTCGGGGTGACTAGCTTCCCCTCACCCTACATGTCAGTGGTGCACGCCGCCAGAGTTGAATCACCCAATGAAGGCGGCGCATGGCACACCACTCTCCTCTCCACGGCTCCACGTACGCAGTCTGCGTAGCCTCGCCGCAGCCTCCACTAAGCAAGCGAAGTGTACAGCGGTCATGGGGTAACACCTTTACCGCCACGTACTGACCACACATGCCGGGATTACCACCGCGAATGCCGGCATCAAGTTTCCTGCAGACTGAGAAAACTGTATTACAACCTCATAGTCATAAATATTAAATTAGCGTTGTGGATGTCGATGTTAAATTACACGAGCATCGAGCTTTAGACCGATTTAAAAACACCTTGAAATAACCTCCAAGAACGATAAACAGTCTCCCGTGCCTCACGGAGCTTCTACTTTACTGGGCTCGGCCTTACCTGACCACGACAAACCATATTTTTGCATAGCCCCTTTGACATAAAGCTACACGAGATAACAAGCCTCGTCAGTTTACCCATTTAACGGTCAACTTATTCACACCATTCCAAATGTTATTAACGGATTGATGTAAAGCTTGCGAAAGATTAGATGCCTCTGAACAAGTTGATTCTAAGGAGTGATGTAGGTACATGCGGTCCACTCAAGTCAGAAGTACCGACGCAGTTAGGAGAATTAGATCGCTTAAAATGAAAGCAAACGCAAGTCTCGCGACGTCGGGATGGTACCCATCATCGAAATTATTTATGTAAAGTGGAACGGTTTCTTCTTTATATATCAGACCGTGAACTATAATACAAGTGGGATCCTCCTTTCACACGAGCGGGAACACAAACTACTACGCGAGCATAATCGCAGGAGTATAAAGAGAGGGCGATTGTAACCTATTACAGCTGTCACTCCGTAAGACTTTTTCCGAAATTATCAGAGACGCGTTTAGTATTACGAACCGAACGTCGTCGTTTTCAGTCAGCCGAATTAGACTGATTACGTGAGTCATTTAAGGAATTCTGCCGCCTCCGGCCGCTCGCAACACGTTGCAAGACGTTATTACGCATTTAAAACCAACCCTCTTTATTGCACTTTCCTTGCGATAAACACAAAACACAATTTTCGATCTCGCTACGTATTTATTCCAAACGAGAAGCGAATCACGACTATTTAACTTAGAACGCACTATTTTACAAAATCACGTAAAATACGAGCAATTGTAACGAAATACACAAATACTTTTTCAAAAATACGTGCAATTCAATCGAAAACAAAAAGTGGGTATGTCATAAATAAACAAAATGAAATCTACCAAATTCTACCACACTTTTCATTTAATTTATGCAGTGAGCTGTGAGTTCTTTATCCCGCTTCGGATGTTAGGATCCAAAGTAGGATTTAAGAAAAGAGAACTAAATTAATACATTTGTAACCAAACAAACAAGATGACAGAACCGACGTGAACACATTAAATAACAGAGCTTTCGCACGCAAGTACCGATCGTAAAAGAGACCTCTGTTCTTGACCTGACTATTTTTATACTCTAGATGAGAGGTAATTATGAAGTGTTGCTAGCAACAATAAATTACAACACTGATTAAAAATGTCGCTGTCTACAATATATATATTCGGAACTCTTGTATATATATATATATATATATATATATACTCATACTCAGTAGACTCATTTAATTATTAAACATAATTTACTGAAAAAAAAACAAAAGTACTTTTTTATTATGGATTTCCGCAAAGTTACGCCTAATTCAAAAATTATATAATTTACTGACATATACTTAATACAAAAAAAACTTCGGACGGACAAAACTGGACAAAGAATATTCGTCGTAGGCCGCTTTTTGAATCTTCGCCCGGCTAATGTAGAGAAGAAAATGGTGTGTGCGCGATACACGATTCTTCGCCCGCTAGTGTAGCCCCAGCATTAGAAGCGTGACGTGCTAAATTCTAAAATTAAGTTTTTGTTGTACTCATTAAGTAAGCAATTAAAACGTAAAATTATCCACCCGATGCGGCCATTAAATTAATATGAGTGTACAATTCTCTAGTTCATTACTTTAGTACATCTCTGGTTTATTTTTCAACTGCGCAACATCTTTACATAAAAGCGTAATGTACTATTAACTCGAATTGAAATTCAAAATGTTGTTTATTCAAGCTTATAGTATACTAGCGGCCTGCCCCTGCTTCGCACGGGTATAAAATATATAGCCCTTACACTCAGTGAAGAAAAATAAAATCGATCCAGTAGTTTTGATTTATTCATTACTGGCCGTGGCCCGCAAGCGTTAAATTTGGAGAAAAACTATGTCCCCCTCTATATACCAAAAAGATTTCCTGCTGTCTTTGGAATATCTAAATTCATATACTACATTAAATTCATATACTTATTTATTTTAACAATTAATTACAAAATGTCATTATATGCAACATTCACAGCTTCCTTGTAATTAAACAAACTCTTGAAAGAGCGACATATAGCTGCTAAATTCGAAGTGCTATAGGGCGAAGCGCGGCCTCCTCACGGCATTTTAAATCTGTAATATCTTCGAAAATGTTCATTTAAATTACATGCTGTAAACGGCCATATTGATCTATATTGAATCAACAATTTATTTAAGGTACTTAATTGGATAAGGAATAATGCTGTATAAAAATTGCTTTCAACATAAGGCATTATTTTACGTAAAAAGTAAATGACAAAAAATGCTATTGTTTATCCATAAGAGATAGACATATACCATCGCGGTATTTTCTGTAGACCATTTCAAGGTGTACAAATAATTAGTACATCATTTTGATAAATCTCGTAGGGTTTAGCCTGCGTTTGCAATGTAAGCGGAAAAAAATGTAATTATTTACAGAAACCTAAAAAATTACAGTATTTCTCTACTCAGTATTGAATGTTATTATATACATGAACCTTCCTCTTGAATCACTCTATCTATTAAAAAAACTCGCATCAAAATCTGTTGCGTAGTTTTAAAGATTTAAGCATACATAGGGATATATGGACAAACAAAGAATGTGACTGTTTTATAATATGTAGTGAAGTATTTAATACTTAAAATTTTCTTTTGCAGCATCCATTTTGACAACAACGTGCATCATAGGCTTTGGATTAGCTGCCGTAGTTACTGACAAATTTGGTCGACGAAGTCCCTGTATCCTATTCTCAATAATAAATTTAATGAACTGGATTATACTGTACCATGCAAAAGATATGTATCAATTCATTCTGTCCAGAGTTCTTGGAGGGATTTCTGTTGGTGCATTTATAACTTTGACTGTATTTGTAACATCTGAATATACTTCGCCTAAAACAAGAGCATTCTACCTCAATATGGTTACTACTGTAGCTCCAGCGATCGGAACAGGTTTGGGCCACGCAGTTGGCTTAGCCTTACATTGGAGGACTTTAACCTTGTTTGGAATGTTCTTGAGCGCCGTTGGAATTGTGATTCCATATTTCTGGGTGGAAAGTCCCCATTGGTTGGCGTCGAAAGGTAAAATTGAGGAATGCGAGACAGCGTTTCGAATCCTACATGGTAATGAACAGAGCTCAGAGCGAGAATTGAAAATGCTTATCATGGTTGAGACGAGCAAATTGAAAAGAGCGACTGAAATCAACCGCGAGGATACTCTGAAGAGATTTATAGTTGCCTTCAAAAGGAAGTATTTCTGGGGTCTTTTAATGTTGAATATTGTGATGAATATTTACTTTGCAGCTGCTGGTAAATTGGTATACAGCACGTTAGCAACTGTTATTTTAGAAGAAATTACTGGAACATCAGATGTTTTAATATTCTCCTTATTAATAGATGGATTTATTGTTTTTGGATCTTGTTTATCGTGTATATTAATTAGGAAGACTACGATGCGCACTTTGTTGTTCTCCACTGGTTTCATTGCTAATATTACATCAGTAGTTTTTAGCGTTTGTTTCTATTTCAAAAATGGACAGAACTATTTCAATTGGATCAATGTTACGTTGCTGGCAATCTATTTTATATCAATCAATGCTGGTCCATACCCGATTCTAGAAGCGTTGATAAGCGAAATGTTTCCTTTAGAATTAAAAGTGTACATGTTCTTTATATCAGGTATTGTACTTATTGGTAGTTTAACTTTAAGCATAATTATGTTACCGAGTATTTTAAATATCATGGGCTATCATGGATTATTCTTAATGAATGCGGCTATCATGTCAGCATGCCTTGGTTACATATGGCTGAAATTACCAGAAACAAAAGGGAGAACGTTACAAGAAATCGAAATGTACTTTAAAACAAATACGTTCGATATCAATGAAGAGTTAAATAACGAACAAACCAAAGCATTAGTATAGGAATTTAAAGCTTCCAGAAGTGTTGTCGCATCATAAATAAGGAAAATATTCGTGATTTCGAAGAAGTAATAGAACATGAAGTTCAAGCTATGGATTTAACTGTAATTGTAGCTGAATTAAAATGAAGTACCTGGTTGACCGAGTATTGCTCGGTAATTTTTAAAAAAATAAAAAAAAAGATATTTAAAAAAAAGAAAAAAAAAATTATGGGGATCGACCCTAGGAATTTACATTTCTCGAGACTGCCCGTTCGCCGAATAAGCTACGCTATGACAGTTAGTAGCAAAATTCAATTCAATATAAATTTATAATTTTTTAATGCCCAAAAACAGGGATAAAATGATTTTTTTTTTACATAAAACCTAGCTAGATCGATTTTTCTCCCCCAAAACCTACATCCTACATGCTTAATTTCAGGAAAATATTCGGAGCCGTTTCCGAGATTCCGAAAATATAGATCGAGCCCCAGCAACCATATTTTTTTTTTTAAGTTTTTTTATTTTGAAAAAAATTACCGATCAAGGCTCGGTCACCCAGATATTTAATATAAAGTTAATATGGTTAAAAGCCGCTGGATTCAAGCGACACTAAATCATGTGTGTGGAGATCCCATGAAAATACCTATGAACAGCGTTGGACGTCCATCGGTTGACAAATCGGAGAAAGAAGAAGTTAATACTTCATTTAAGTTGATGACTGACATATTTGCTGCATTTTATAAGTAATCTTAAGTTGGACTTTAAATCATATAATATAAGTTAATTTAAAATTGTAAATATATTGTAATAAAGTTACGTCTAGAAATATATATTTTATAAATTGTTTAGAGAAGTTTAATTAATGAAATCTGTTATTAAGATGATCCTCCTGCCCTTATCCCACTCTAAGTAGGGTTGACACAACATGTTGTAATAATATAATAATAATAAATTCTTTATTTAAAGCATCTATGGCCCAACAAATTTACAAAAAAAAAATTAAAATAAAAATAAATTTAAAAATACATGATTTGGCTACATATTTTAATAACCGGCCGCCTGCTGACGTCAACTTACTTAATTCGTATTTTACGACACCTCGGTAAGAAATGAGGATGGTCTTTTCTACTCTGCCGGATATCACACGATGGACTTTAAGTTACAATTAAACTGGATAGATTTTCTGCTATCTTTGGAATATCTAAATTCATATACTACATATTAACTTTTTACATTTTTCCCTATGTTCTTAATTTTTACAAGTCATAAATTACAGAATGTTTTTATATACAACGTTCACAGCTTTCTTGCCATTAGACCATACAAACATGTTTTCTTTAGAGGTTACTCTTGAAAGAGCGACATATAGTTGGCCATGAGAAAAATATAAACGCGTCCGATCGCTGTTAAATTGTATAGGGTTAAACGCGGCCTCCAACGCGCAACTACCTTGCGCCTGCATTTTAATCTGTAATATCTTTGAAAATGTTCATTTAAATTACATGCTGTAAACGGAAATGTTGATCTATATTAAATAAACAATGTATTTAAGGTACTTAATTGGATAATGATTAATGCTGTATTGTATAAAAATTGCTTCGAAAATAAGGCATTATTATTTGTAAAAAGCAAATGACAAAAAATGCTATTGTGGGTTATCCATAAGAGATAGACATATACTATCGTGGAGTTTTCTGTAGACCTTTCCTATGCATACATTATTTTCATAAATCTCGTAGGGTTCAGCCGGCGTTTGCAATGTAAGCGGAAAAAATGTAATTATTTACGACATCACATTAGGAACCTCAAAAATTACATTTCTCTAATCCATGTTTAATGTTATTAAACATATAAATGTTCCTCTTCAATCACTCTATCTATTAAAAACCGTATTAAAATCTGTTGCGTAGTTTTAAAGGTTTAAGCATACACAGGCATATAGGGGAATGGGGACAGACAGGGACAGCGACTTTGTTTTATACTATGTAGTGATAAAGTGAAATTATGTTGTTGTAAAGTTACGTAAAAATTATTTAAACAAGTAAATGAAAACTGTTATTATGATAATGCAACTAAGTAATTAAAATGTACTCCGTATTCACATGACCAATTAAAATTTTAGATTCTGTTGCTTATTACATTTTTTTTATTGCTTAACTTTGAGTGAGGTATATGGGTTTTAAAAGGGGTGTTATATTTTCTTATGCAAAATAAACGATAACGACGTTTTAATTTTAAATATCTGGGTGACCGAGCCTTGCTCGGTAATTTTTTTACAAAATCAAATGAAACTACAAAAAAAAAGAAAAGAGTAATAGGTTAGATGGGTCTCGATCCTAGGTATTTTCATTTCTAGAGACTGCCCGTTACCCGAATAAGCTACGATCACTTGACAGTTAACGGCAAACATTAAATTCAATATAAATTTTATTATATACAATAAGTAAGTAAGTAAGTAACGGCCTGTTTCTATCCCACTGCTGGGCATAGGCCTCTACTCTCCGTTTTTTTTTTTAGAACGATGGATTGGAGCTTAGACCTACCACGCTGCTCCAATGATTGGTAGGTTACACATATCCCCAGAATTGTCTAGAGATATGCAGGTTTCCTCACGATGTTTTCCTTCACCGAAAAGCGTGTGATAAATTGCAATTATCAATTAGACACATAAGTTTTTACTAGAAAACTCATTGGTGTTTGCCCGGGGTTTGAACCCTAGACCTCCTCGAAAGAGGCGCATGGTGTTACCACTGGGCTACCACAGCTATTATATATACAATAAACCAATTGAATTTGAATTTATTTGTTAGCAGTTCTCACAAATAGTTCAAAAATATAATAAAGATAAAAATTGAAAGTTAAAAATAAAAAATATATACCGACAAATTAATTAATTTATAGAATTAGGCGTTACTTTGCGGAGGTCCATAATACAAAACGAATGAGAATATTATTTTCCTATAATCCGCGATAAAAGAAAATATATGTAATGCTAAATGTACAGCGTAATATTCGTTCTCATACCAAATACATGCAAAATTTGTAAGAACTAATGCACTACCCGACACCGATAACACAACAATACACAAGCACTGCACACATTCACCACCACAATCTCAACAATTGTTTCGCCCCGTAACCGAAGCATCATCAGGGGATAGACTCCATGACAAAATCGTAAAGCAATCGTAAAGCTTTACATTTTCTCTTATCGCGGATTATAACAAAATAATATTCTCATTAGTTTTGGACAAATTAATTGATACAAATATAAGAAGCATAGATTTAAAATGTAACAGACAGACATCCGTATTAATAATAACATCAAACTACAGAATGGAATATTATTTAATATTCCATTCTGTAGTTTGATTATAATTTGATTATTATAATATTATGAAAATTTTAATTGCTTACATACCCATTTAACATATGTTTAGAACAGTTAAGCTTCTGTTTTATTAAAATTGCTTGATTAATATTCATTAATATTCTTGTTTGTGCTTACAAGTTATTGCAATTTAATCCAAAACAAGGTACATTAACTTGCAACACTACATAATTCATATTTAATTTCCGTAATAATATCTTTAATATTTAAATGAGTTAATCTTGTATGTATATATTATATGTATTTCCATTTCCCGAAACCGTCTGTTTCTCGAATAAACTACGCTGACTTGACAGTTTATGGCAATGGTGTTTTATATCACTACATATTATAAAACAAAGTCCCTATATCCCTATGTACGCATAAAACTTTAAAACTACGCAAAAGATTTTGATGCGGTTTTTTTTAATAGATAGAGTGATTCCAGAGGAAGGTTTGTACGTATAATAACATTCAATACGGAGTAGAGAAATACTGTAATTTTTGAGGTTTCTGTAAATAATTAAATTTTTTTCCGTTTACATTGCAAACGCAGGCTATACCCTACGAGATTTATCAAAATAATGTACTAAGTATTTGTACATCTTGAAAAGGTCTACAGAAAAGTCCGCGATGGTATATGTCTATCTCTTATGGATAACCCACTATAGCATTTTTTGTCATTTACTTTTTAAGAAAAATTATGCCATATTTTTGAAGCAATTTTTATACAATACAGCATTAATCCTTATCCAATTAAGTACCTTAAATAAATAGTTGATTTAATATAGATCAATATGGCCGTTTACAGCATGTAATTTAAGTGAACATTTTCGGAGATATTACAGATTTAGAATGCCGTGAGGATGCCGCGCTTCGCCCTATAACACTTCGACTTTAGCAGCGATGTCGCTCTTTCAAGAGTTTGTTTAAATACATTCTGTAATTAATTGTAAAAATAAAATACATAGGGAAAATGTAAAAGTAAATAATGTAAAAATGTACTATACGAATTTAGATATTCCAAAGATAGCAGGAAATCTTCTTGGTATAGGGAAAGGAAATTGTTTTTCTCCAAATTTAACGCTTGCGGGCCACGGGCAGTAATGAATAAATCAAAACTACTCGATCGATTTTAATCATTTTTTTTATACTGACTGACATGGGATATTTTATACCTGTGCGAAGCAGGGGCAGGCCGCTAGTTCAATATAAATTAATATAAAACACTATTTTTGGGTATTAAAAAGTAATTTTTAGTACCCAAAAACAGGGATAAAACGATTTTTTTTACATAAAACCTAGCTAGATCGATTTTTCTACCCCAAAACCCCTACATGCTGAATTTCAGGAAAATAGTTGGAGCCGTTACCGAGATTCCGAAACAATATATATATATATATATATATATATATATATATATATATATATATATGTACATAGGGGTATATATATAGGGGTTTTGGAGGAGAAAATTTGATCTAACTAGGTTTTATTTAAAAAAAATGTCGTTTTATCCCTGTTTTCGGTCTCTAAATTTTTTTTTTTAATTTACGTTGAATACAATCACAATCTTGTGTCAAACGTAATGAACATTTTTTTTTTACCATATGCTGTTAGCCCTAACGGCTTTTACAGCGTCACCGGGCGGGACGGGCGAGCGCAGAAGCATCGCCGAAGTTGCGAAATGCGGAGAGTAGAGCGCAGAAGCTCTACTTGCGTCGGGGAGTCAAACGTAAAGTCATGGTAGTTCATTTGGGGAACGGGCGGTCTAGAGAGGTGAAAATACCTAGGATCGAGCCCCAACTGCCCTTTTATTTGTTTTTTTTTTTAATTTTAATTTTTTTTATAATTACCGAGCAAGGCTCTGTCACCCAGGTACAATATACTGAATCTCGGAAACGGCTGCAAAGATTTTCATGAAATTCAGCGTGTAGGGGTTTTTGGGAAAGAAAAATCGATCTAGCTAGGTTTTATGTAAAAAAAATGTCGTTTTATCCCTGTTTTTGGCCAATAAAAATGCTGTAATGTAGAATTGAAAGCTATCAGAAACCTATCAGAACCAATAAACCTATCAGAAACCTGAGAAACGCAAAATTCCGAGATCATCATCTTCCTGCCCTTATCCCACTCTAAGTGGGGTCGGCATAACATGTTATAAACATGCTGCCACATGATTTGGCTGTGTTTTTACGACCGGCCGCCTGCCTGTCAACTTACCTCTGTCGTATTTTACGACACCTCGGTAAGAAAGAGGGTCTATTCTACTAAACCGGATACCACACGGTAGGTCAACTTACCTTAGTCGCCTTTTATGACACCTCGGTAAGATATGAGGGTGGCACTATTCTATTCAGCCGGATACCACACGGCGTAAACGCAATATTCCGAGATATGTGTCAGATATGTTCCGAATAAGCTAACTGACAGTTAATTGGTAACTTGTGAAACAGGATAGCAAATACCTATTTCAAAATGGCCGCGATATTATTTTTGACGTGACAACGTCTTAAGGTTGCAGCTTGGAGTCACTCATGAAAAAGTGTAACGCCCGCTCACGTCTGTTACGATGAGTCACCGAACGAAAGAGAGGCCCGCCGGACTGGCGAATGCCTTGCGTCTCTCTCCCACTCCAATCCATCACATTTAAAAAGACGTTGTCACGTAAAATCTTTGCCCGTAAAATCGACTTTATAAGCAACCGTTTTTTTAAATAAATTCCAAGTTTTAGAGACATTTATATGCTACTTAGTTTATTTGTCGGTTAACTATCCGACACTTTATCACATATTACCAAACAAAGTCCCTATATCCCTATGTACCCATAAAACTTTAAAACTACGCAACAGATTTTGATGCGGTTTTTTTAATAGATAGAGTGATTCCAGAGGAAAGTTTGTAAGTATAATAACATTCAATACGGAGTAGAGAAATACTGTAATTTTTGAGGTTTCTGTAAATAATTACATTTTTTCCGCTTACATTGCAAACGCAGGCTAAACCCTACGAGATTTATCAAAATGATGTACTAAGTATTTGTACATCTTGAAAAGGTCTACAGAACTAATGAAATAAGAAAATCAAAACTACTGGATCGATTTTAATCATTTTTTTACACTGACTGACATGGGATATATATTTTATACCCGTGCGAAGCAAGGGCAGGCCGCTAGTCTAAGTATAAGAGATATGCTTATACGTAAAGCATATTACATCAATTGAAGATTATTTGGATGATAAAATGCCTGGATTTGAATATCCTTTCAGCTTGATACAAGACTGCGGTTTGATAATATAAAATTGAAAATGTTTATTAGATGACTGCGGAAATTCTTGCTGGTTCTTCTCGGTAAGAACAACATTCCGAACCAGTTTTAGCTTCATTAATCATATTGATCTTTAACAATTCAAAAGTTCTTGAAAGAACTTATTTCAATCAAGATTGTTTTGATTTGATTTGAGTTAGCATATAGTTATTATCATTTTAGTTACAGTTAGACTTATATATTTATATCTTCACTACATATTATAAAACAAAGTCGCATTCTTTGTTTGTCCATATATCCCTATGTATGCATAAAACATTAAAACTACGCAACAGATTTTGATGCGGTTTTTAATAGATAGAGTGACTCCAGAGGAAGGTTTGTACGTATAATAACATTTAATACGGAGTAGAGAAATACTGTAATTTTTGAGGTTTCCGTAAATAATTACATTTTCGGAGATATTACAGATTTAAAATGCCGTGAGGACGCCGCGCTTCGCCCTATAACACTTTGACTTTAGCAGCTATGTCCCTCTTTCAAGAGTTTGTTTAAAGACATTCTGTAATTAATTGTAAAAATAAAATACATAGGGAAAATGTAAAAGTAAATAAGTAAAAATGTACTATATGAATTTAGATATTCCAAAGATAGCATGAAATCTTCTTGGTATAGGAAAGGAAATTGTTTTTCTCCAAATTTAACGCGTGCGGGTCACGGGCAATAATGAATAAATCAAAACTACTGGATCGATTTTAATCATTTTTTTTACACTGACTGATATGGGATATATATTTTATACCCGTGCGAAGCAAGGGCAGGCTGCTAGTATTAAATAAGGCATCATTCAAATTAACCCAAAGTGCCTGACTTAGTCAAATTTTACGACAGTGGTCTATTCTAGTAGATAGTGGTCTATTCTAAACCGGATACCACACGGTGAGTCGACTTACCTTACTCGCCTTTTATGATACCTCGGTAAGAAATAAGGGTGTTCAATTCTATTCAACCGGATACCACACAGCGTCTAAATAACATAATATGGAAGTATTTATTTTATTAAATTAAATGTTCGAAAAAGGTTGACAAAGAGCCTGTGTATATTAAATTGCAATAATATATTAGTAACATATTTCTTACTTTAGAGTTTTAGGCGATACTTTATATAGTTCAAGAATTGTAATAATTGTATGAGCAAATCTTATACTATACTTTATATTAAGATCATCATCTTCCTGCCCTTATCCCACTCTAAGTGGGGTTGGCACAACATGTTATAAACATGCTGTCACATGATTTGGCTGCGTTTTCACGACCGGCCGCCTGCCTGACATCAACTTACTTTTGTCGTGTTTTACGACACCTCGGCAAGAACGAGGGTGGTCTATTCTACTAAACCGGATACCACACGGTGGGTCAACTTACCTTAGTCGCTTTTAACGACACCTCGGTAAAGAATGAGGTTGGTCTATTCTACTCAGCCGGATACCACACGGCGGGTCGACATACCTTAGTCGCCTTTTACGACACCTCGGTAAGGAATGAGGTTGGTCTATTCTACTCAGCCGGATACCACACGGCGGGTCGACATACCTTAGTCGCCTTTTACGACACCTCGGTAAGAAATGAGGGTGGTACTATTCTATTCAGCCGGATACCACACGGCGTACTATACTTTATATTAAGAAGTTTAAGGAAATAGGTGTTCTTACATTAGCTTCAAGCTGTGAGGTCTGTGCCTTATAAATATGAATCTATACTAATATATAAAGCTGAAGAGTTTGTTTGATTGAACGCGCTAATCTCAGGAACTATTGGACCGATTTGAAAAATTCTTTCAGTGTAAGATAGTCCACTTATCGAGGAAGGCTACCGCCAGCGGCTCCGCCCGCGTGGAAAGATTAAAACCGTAATATAGTCTTTTGATAACAATAAAAATGGTTAGAGTGTGTTAACCTTAAAAGGTAGACATATGCTGTCTCGTTCTTTTATTTAGAACTTTAAGAGGGAAACAATTTTCTAATACATGATTTTTGAATAACTTTCACCGTTTACTTAGCTAACGCAAGGAAAGCTTTAAATTATGCCGTTTTCGTCCTATTTTTTATTGCTGCTCCTCTCCTATTCATTTTAACGTAATGGGATATAGCCTATAGCATTCCTCGATAAATGGACTATCTTACACTGAAAGAATTTTTCAATTGGTCCAGTAGTTCCTGAGATTACCGCGTTCAAATAATCAAACAAATAAACTCTTCATCTTTATAATATATTAGTAGCTAAGCTTTATATCTTAGTATAGATTTCTTGGAGATTGAGTTTTTTGGATAAAACCATTTATAAATTCATTTCAACAAAATTCCTAATCAAATATTTATTAATCTCAGTTTACAATCTTCAGAGGTTGAACGTTTCAGTGCTATGGACTTTACAATGTTACATAAAGTACGTAAGTATTTATAAACTCTTTTTTTTATATACTACTAGCGGTCCGCTTCGGCTTCGCACGGGTATCACTACATAGTATAAAACCAAGTAACATTCTTTGTTTGTCCCTATGTCCCTAACATCCCAAACATGTTTTCTTTAGAGGTTACTCTTGAAAGAGCGACATTCAGCTGCGCGTCCGATCGCTGCTAAATTCGAAGTGCTAAAGGGCGCGGCCTCCTCACGGCATTTTAAATCTGTAATATCTTCGAAAATCTTCATTTAAAATACATGCTGTAAACAGCCATATTGATCTATATTCAATCAACAATGTATTAAAGGTACTTAATTGAATAAGGATTGATGCTGAATTGTTTAAAATTGCTTCCAAAATAAGGAATTATTTGTAGTAAAAAGTAAATGACAAAAAAATGCTATTGTGGGTTGTCCATAAGAGATAGACATATACCATCGCGGAGTTTTCTGTAGACCTTTTCAAGGTGTACAAATACTTAGTACATTATTTTGATAAGCCTCGTAGGGTTCAGCCTGCCTTTTTTATCATATTAGAAACCTCAAAAATTACAGTATTTCTCTACTCCATATTGAATGTTATCGTACATATAAACCTTCCTCTTCAATCACTGTATCTATTAAAAAAACCCGCAAAAAATCTAAATCTGTTGCGTAGTTTTAAAGATTTAAGCATACATAGGGATATAGGGACAAACAAAGAATGTGACCCTTTTATACTATGTAGTGATATATAATTTTCTTGTTAAAAACATACTTATTTGTATATATGTATAGCATATGCATATATACAAATAAGCTGAAGCTGTGATGGCCTAGCGGTGCGACCGTGTGAATCTCTAGAGAGGATCATGGGTTTAAACCCGGGCAGACACCAATGAGTTTTTCTATTAAAACTTATGTGTCTAATTGATAATTGCAATTTATCACACGCTTTTCGGTGAAGGAAAACATCGTGAGGAAACCTGCATATCTCTAGAGAATTCTGGAGATATGTGTAACCTACCAATCCGCATTGGAGCAGCGTGGTAGGTCTTAGCTCCAACCCTTCTCTCCAAAAACGGAGAGAGGAGGCCTATGCCCAGCAGTGGGATAGTAACAGGCCGGTACTACATAGCATATGGATATTTATTTAATTATATATTTCATTATATTCTATTTGTGTTACGTAGAATGTAATATTAATAAGTAAGTTTATCGATTTTATTGTTTAGTTCATCTTGTCCACTAATCTCAACCTGTCTCTTATCTTTGTTACTTTAACGTAAGGGTTGTCTGTAAGTGATAAGACCGCCCTTGCATTCTAAAATGTTCTTATTTCTCTTGTTTATGTCTATTATTTACCTGGTGTGCAATAAAGAGTTATTCATTAATTTTTTGCCTCCGAAACCCTTTAAATACCAAGTTTCATGAAAATCGTTAGAGCAGTTTTCGTTAATGTAAATTTTATCATTTTCTCAGTGCCCGAAAACAGGGATATAAAACAACATTTTAAACAACCTACTCAAATAATCTGAGTTGTGAATAATGCATATAAAGTTTTGTAACGCTGTTGATTTTTTTATCTTAAATAATTTTCAGCTTTATAATAGATAATTTTAATCAGGCAAGAGGAACATGCTGTGCCCGCAACTTCGCGTCAGCTTTAACGTTAAAATATCCTCAGTTATGTATTATTATCCAACAGTTATGTATTATTTGCCTGTTCGCAAGGGTTTGATTTTTTGAGGTTTCATACGCGTGGAAATCATGTGTTTAATCAAAATTTTGGATATAAAAGTTATTGCGAGTTAACCATAACAGATAGGGACAAGACACCTCGGTAAGAAATGAGGGATGTCTATTCTACTCAGCAGGATACCACACGGCGGGTCGACCTACCTTAGTCGCCTTTTACGATACTTCGGTAAGGAGTGAGGGCGTTCTATTCTACTCAGCCGGACACCACACGGCGGGGCGACCTACCTTAGTCCCCTTTTACGACACCTCGGTAAGGAATGAGGGTGGTCTATTCTACTTAGCTGGATACCACACGACATACGATTTCTGCAATATAATTTACATAAAACCTATTATTTAAAAAAAAAAAAAAATTATTTACTCCTGACTTAAACCGTCAAGCAGGCGGTCGGTCGTAAAATAATACGACAACATGTTTAAACATGTCCCGACCCCACTTAGAGTGGGATAAGGGCAGGATGATGATGATCTTACTAATTTAAAGAATAAGGCGTTACTTTGTAGAGGTCCATAATACAAAAGTAATCTTATTTTGCTATAATCCGTGATGAAGTAAAATAGAAAATATATATAATGCTAAATGTAGAGTGGACAATCCGTTTTCACACCTAATACATGCAAGATTAGTAAAAACATATGCACAAATCGCAAAGCTTTGCGATTTTGTCGTGGAGTCTATCTCCTGATGATGCTTCGGTTGCGCGGCGAAACGATTGTTGAGTTTGTGATAGTGAACGTATGTAGTGCTTGTGTATTGTGGTGACGGTGGTAGAGGTAAGTAACGGTTTGTTACTATCCCACTGATGGGCATAGGCCTCTTCTCTCCGTTTATTTTTTTTTTGAGAGAAGGGTTGGTGCTAAGACCTACCACGCTGCTCCAATGCGGATTGGTAGGTTACACACATCCCCAGAATTCTCTAGAGATATGCAGGTTTCCTCACGATGTTTTCCTTCACCGAAAAGCGTGTGATAAATTTGTGATAGAGGTAAAATACAGAAAAATATTTATAATATTTTCTATTTTACTTCATCGCGGATTATAGCAAAATAACTTTATTATTACTTTTGTATATTCAATTCAAATTCAAATTCAAAATATTCCTTATTCAAATAAACTTGTAAACAATTGCTTTTGAATCGTCAACTCTACTGCTGGTTCGGAAAGCTGTTCCTACCGAGAAGAGCCAGCAAGAAACTCGGCGGTTGCTCTTTTTTTTAAAATATAATTCTTAATGCTAGTTACATTTAATTTTCCTATCTTGTCGAACAATATTTATATCCACGCATTTTTGTCGTCTAAATAATCCTCAACAGTATAGTGGGCTTTTTGGATCAGCCTCTCCTTAATAGTGTTTTTAAACTGCTGTAGGCTTGGGTAAAAAATATCGATATATCAAAATATCGATATTTTAGCAGAAAATAATCGATATAAATCAGCGATATTTTTTCCCGCGATATATCGACTTTCGATATTTATTTTTAGATATCAAAATCGATATATTTTTTAAAGTTCTGCTGTCTGCTTTTGCGTCACATCATGTATTTGACATTTTACAAATCTGATGTCTTAAATTTAGAAAAAGAGTAAATAGAGTAATAGTGTAATAAACACAAATAAAAATTACAGTCTATGACCTGCTTGTCTATGACAATGACACTGCTTGTTGGTTTGGTTGGTATCACTGCGCTTACTGCGTGGGTATGTTGGTACGTACGTTGTTTATTGTGCTGCGAATAAGTTTAGCGTAGCTCATTGTTATTTATTGTTTGTGGGAATTGTGTTAATCTGTTAATGATAAAAAGTCATGTCTGCTATATGGAAGAAATGAAATGTGTTTTTGTTGTGTTGATGATGTTGATTTTTCTTGGCTTTTCTGTATTTTCAAATAATATAACTGATGTCAAAACCACCAGATGTGTATTTGCTTTAAAATTTCGAATATTTTGGCAATTTTTATAGATAATCGCTTATTGCACAGACAATATCGATATATCAACATATAGATATATTTAGTCAATACTTATCGATATATTTGAAAAACATCGATACGATATATATCGATATTTTTTCCTCATTTGCCCATCCCTAAACTGCTGTAATGGCAAAGTTAAAATTGATTGTGGAATTTTATTATAGAATCTTATACCCAAACCCACAAACGACTTACGTACTTTTTCAAGGCGCAAAGCAGTAGCCGCGAGCTTATGTCGGTTCCTACTTTGTCTTTTATATACATCGCCTATTTTTATAATTCTTTATATTTTTATATACAAAAATTAAATTACTTAAAATATACTGTGATTATTACATATTGAGGATGAGCTTATTGGATTTAATATTTTTATACCTAGCCGTAAAATACGAATGTGACATTACAGATGTTCGTGATTATCGGACTTAACTGCATATCGTTTTCTAACGAATTTGTCTTTGGTCACGTGACGAACATGAACGATTCACTGCAGAAGAAGGAGGAAGGAATTGAGCTGAGTGAAGGACAAATATCCTTGATAGGTATTGTAGTGTTTATAAACTAATGTTGTATGCATATAGCACAAGCTCAAACACGCACTAAAAAGTAACCACATGTCACTAGGCATATGACTTGGAGTAGAAAAACCGATTAATTAATAATCGATTTTATCCCTTTAAAAAATAAACGATTTTTAAAAATCGATTATTTTGTTACGAAATAACCGATTTCGGTTTTTTCTCAACTGAAAAAATCAGTTTTTTCTGACTATTTCAAAAGTTGTCTTTTTTAATATTAATAATTAATTACAACAAAGGCTAATTAAAGTGGACAACTACCAAGAAATAATATCAGATGCGCTGTTTGTGAAATTGGATTGATATGTGGTTTGGCTAAATTGGTTTCATCCAAGAATCAAAACAACTAATCCTAAAAAACAAGAAAAAGAGTAAAAAAGAAAAAGGGATACTTAAAATAATTGATTTTTGATAAAAAATTAATCGATTCTTAAATATCGATTATTTTAAAAATCGATTGTTTTTCAGATCGCTAGTGAGTTAGTGTCCCATATATATTTATTATTTATTATTACAAGTAAGATTGTGACAGAAGCTATTGTTAATTTTGAAAATTACAGTCGACCCGAACGAAGTTGCGGGTAAAAGCTAGTTAAAAATAATTAATTGAAAAGCAAAAAAAGTACAATAGTATAAATGATAAATAAAATCGTACCTTTTATAAAAAATCTGAAATTTCAGACGGAGGAGAATTTACAGCATTTGTCCTAGATGGCGCTAGTGGTATATTAAATAGCGCTATCGTTTGGCTTTTTTCAGAATATATAAGCTAAACGTAATTTTTACTTGACAAGGGCTTTTTAAGCTCCGGTTAATGAGTAAAATAGACTAATCTTTTATATTTTTTGATCACTTTAGCTCTTACGAGTTCAAAGTGCTAAAATACTAATAATTTAATAACTTACAAAGCCTACAGCGTTGTAATCATAAAAACCAATTTGATATTAGAACTAGTAAGAATTTGAATATATTATTTATATAGCTACTAGCGGCCTACCCCTGCTTCGCACGGGTTTGAAATATATATCCCATGTCAGTCAGTGTAAAAAAAATGATTAAAATCGATTAAGTAGTTTTGACTTATTCATTACTGCCCGTGGCCCGCAAGCGTTAAATTTGGAGAAAAACAATTCCCTCTCCCTATACCAAGACGAGTTCCTGCTATCTTTGGAATATCTAAACTCATATATATAGTACATTTTTACTTATTTACTTTTACATTTTACCTATGTATTTTATTTTTACAATTAATTACAGAATGTCTTTAAACAAACTCTTAAAAGGTTTGAAGTGCTATACGGTGAAGCGCGGCGTCCTCACGGCATTTTAAATCTGTAATATCTCCGAAAATGTTCACTTAAATTACATGCTGTAAACGGCCATATTGATCTATATTAAATCAACTATTTATTTAAAGTACTTAATTGGATAAGGATTAATGCTGTATTGTATAAAAATTGCTTTGAACATAAGGCATTATTTTTCGTTAAAAGTAAATGACAAAAAAAAACTATTGTGGGTTATCCATAAGAGATAGACATATACCATCGCGGACTTTTCTGTAGACCTTTTCAAGGTGTACAAATACTTAGTACATCATTTTGATAAATCTCGTAGGGTTTAGCCTGCGTTTGCAATGTAAGCGGAAAAAAATGTAATTATTTACAGACACCTCAAAAAATACAGTATTTCTCTACTCCATATTGAATGTTATTATACATACAAACCTTCCTCTAGAATCACTCTATCTATTAAAAACAAACCGCATCAAAATCTGTTGCGTAGTTTTAAAGTTTTATGCGTACATAGGGATATATGGACAAAAGAATGCGACTTTGTTTTATAATATGTAGTGATTAGCTAATCCGTTACTAGTAAAAAGAGATGTGACTGTGAAGACTGAGGTAGAGCAAATCGATTAATAAACAATAAATTTTTCCCTTTAAAAATAATCGTTTTAAACAAAATCGATTATTTCGTAACAAAGTAACCGATTTTTTCTTTCTATTTGAAAATTTGCCTATTTAAAATTAATAATTAATTAGAATAAAGGCTAATAAAAGTGGACAACTACCAATAAATATTAATAAAATGCGTTGTTTGTGAAATTCTATTAAAATGTGCAGATTGGCTACATTGGTTTAATCCAACAATCCATATATAATCTTTAAATAACAGAGTGGAAAAGAGAAAGAGGATGACTAAAATAATCGATTTTTTATGAAAAAAATTAGATTATTTTAAAAAATTAAATCGATCGATCGATTTTTTTTCTAGAATGTGGCTAGGGCTGTGTTTAGAATCTTTATTATTTAAATGATTTAATCTTGTAAATATTTATATCAACAATCATATTCAAAATATATATTTACAAGATTTACTCATTTAAATATTAAAAATTGTGTTGAAGAGGTCGCTTGGTTATTTAAATGAGTTAATCTTGTATATATATATATATATATATATATATATATATATATATATATATATATATATATATATATATATATATATATATATATTTTCCGAATCTCGGAAACGACTCCAACAATTTTGCTGAAATTCAGCATGTAGGAGGTTTTGGGGGAGAAAAATTGATCTAGCTAGGTTTTATGTAAAAAAAATATTGTTTTATCCCTATTTTTGGGCATTAAAAAACACTAACATTTATATTGAATTGAATTTTCGCCATTAACTGTCAAGTCGACGTAGCTTATTCGGTTAGCGGGCAGCCTCGAGAAATGTGAGTGCCAAGGATCGATCCCAACTAAATATTTTTTTTTTCTTTTTTTTTAAAGTTTTTTTTTTGTAAAAAATTACCGAGCGAAGCTCGGTCATTTTTTTTGTAAAAAATTACCGAGCGAAGCTCGGTCACCCAGATATTTCATATATAAAGCATTAAACATATAACGTGATAAATACTGTATAAATATATATCAGATACATATAAATATAAATACATATATACATCAGGATTAAGCAATTCTTTGTGCAAAAATGTCTTAAAGCTATACAAACAATTTATTATTTCCTTTTCAGCTTCTACAATGACAATAACTTGCATCATAGGATTTGGATTGGCCGCAGCTATCTCAGATATAATCGGCCGCAAATGGCCCTTCATTCTCTTCTCCATACCAACTGTGATTAACTTGATTATTCTTTACTATGCAAGAGAAATGTTCCACTTTATGTTATCTAGAGTAATTGGGGGCTTATCTATCGGTGCTCTTTTGACTCTTATTATATTCGTCACATCCGACTATACTCCACCAAATACAAGAGCCTTCCACGTCAACTTGGTCTCAACTGTAGTACCAGCGCTGAGAACTGGTATAGGCCATGCAATTGGAATAGTCTTACATTGGCGAAACGTTACATTAATCGGCATATTTGTCGCATCTTTAGGAATTATACTTCCTTACTTTTGGGTGGAAAGCCCGCATTGGTTGGCCTCGAAAGGGAAGATTCGGGAATGCGAAATAGCATTTAGAAAGCTACACGGGAACACGCCGAATTCAGAACGTGAATTGCAACTATTGATCAAAATGGAGACCACTAAGTTAAAACTAGCGAGAGAAAAAAACTGGAGGTCGACGTTAAAAAGGCTTTTAGTTGCGTTCAAACAAAAATACTTCTGGAAACTACAAATATTGAGTATCGTTTTGCATATATATTATACTGCAGCTGGCAAATTAGTATTTACCATTTTAGGAACAGTTATCTTAGAACAAATTACTGGTACATCGAATGTTTTACTATTCATTTTATTCGTAGATGGATTTCTGTTCCTCGGATCGTGTATGTCATGCGTGATAATAAGAAAGACTTCGATACGCATTCTGTTGTTCTCTTCAGGTTTTACCGCTAACGGTTTATTAGTGATCTTCAGTATTAGCTACTATTTCAGTAACGGTCAAACTTATTTCAATTGGATAAACGTTACTTTACTAGCATTATATTTTATCATCGTCCATGCAGGACCTTATCCGCTTGTAGAAGCGTTATTTAGCGAACTATTTCCATTAGAGTTAAAGGTATACATGTTTTTCATATCAGGATTTGTACTTATCGCAGCTTTAACTTCAACTAGCTCAAAAAAAGTGTATCAGATCCCTATGTGGTTCAGATTTAATTGCTCCATGCCGACCTTTATTTAAAAAGAAAAAGATTTTACCTTTACCGTGCTTATACATTTTTGAAATTTGTGTTTTTGTAAAAAAGAATATTGATAAATTCCAAATGAAACCAGAAAATCGTAACAGGCGGCAAAAAGTTAAATTAAACCTACCGTTTCAAAGACTCACTTTATTTCAAAAAAATTCTTATTGTATGGCTGTAATAATATATAACAAACTGTCTGACAACGTAAAAAATATGACAGTTCTTAATTTTAAGAAAACTCTATTTAATTACTTATTGGATAAACTTTATTATAACATCGATGAATTTCTGACAGATTGTAATTTATGACATGACATTTTTTTTTTTTTTTTTTTATATATAACTAATCTGACTATTTTTTTAATTTAAATTAATTTAATTTGACTTTCTTTTTTTATATAATTTAATTTGTTGTAATGTATTGTAATATTAATTTGGTAATAATTTACTGTTTGCACGCCTGCAAGGCAGAATATGTAAGACACGCTATATTTTAAGAACTTTGTACTCATATTCCGCAAATAAAGAATTCTAATCTAATTCTAATCTAATCTAATCTAACTATAATGTTTCTACCATTTATAGTGGCTTCTTTGGGCTATCATGGGTTATTTTTGATCAATGCTGCTGTTATGTCAATATGTCTTTGTTACTTATCGTTGACGTTACCAGAAACAAAAGGTAGGACGTTGCAAGAAATTGAGATGTACTGTAAGACGGATAATTTTGATATTGATGAAGTGTTAGGTGGAGAACAAATAAATTCATTGATATAGATTTTTCTTAATTTTTTTAATTTACCACATTGAGCGGAGCAGCTTTGTTATACGTCATTTTGATTATTATTATTATCTTGTTTATGGGCTGTACAGCGCAAAAAACTCTGTCTACAGAAAACTCAACGATGATATATGCTCTTATGAATAACCCACAATAGCATTTTTTGTCATTTTCTTTTTACGAAAAATAATGGCTTATTATCGAAGCAATTTTGAACAATACAGCATTAATCCTTATCCAATTAAGTACCTTAAATACATTGTTGATTTAATATAGATCAATATGGCCGTTTACAGCAAATAATTTAAATGAATAATTTCGAAGATATAACAGATTTAAAATGCCACAAGGAGGCCGCTCTTAGCCCTGTAGCACTTAGAATTTAGCAGCGATCGGACGCGTTTGGATTTCACGTTGCCAACTACATATATATCGCTCTTTCAAGAGTAACCTCTAAAGAAAACATGTTTGTATTGTCTTATGACAAGAAAGCTGTGAATGTTGTATATCAAGAAATTCTGTAATTAATTGTAAAAATAAAAATATATAGGGAAAAATGTAAAAAGTAAAAATGTAGTACATATATAAATTTAGATATTCCAAATAAAGCAGGAAATCTTCATAGTACAGGGAAAGGCGAAATGTTTTACTCCAAATTTAAGGCGTGCGGGCCACGGGCAGTAATGAATAAATCAAAACTACTGAATAGATTTCAATCATTTTTTTCACTGACTGACATAGGCGAGCGGGCCGCTAGTTTCATATAAAAAGTTGAGTCATAAGACACGGCACCGTGTATGCGACTTTCGACAATCACACGGCGCCGTGTACTCGGCAATGCACGTATCCATGGCGCCGTGTATTTTGCATTGAATGTGTTAGCGGTCGACCTCTATAAATGAAACTCATATTTAACATTACTGTTTGTTCCTTTAATTACAATATTCTTCTACATTTCATTCTTATTTAAAATCTTTCCGAACTAGATGTTACCCAAAATTCATTAACTAAACTGTCATTCCATTACTCGTCCCAAATTCCAATTAACCCCTATTTCGCGATATCATCGCTTATTTTTTTCATTTCCCCCTTTTTTCTAAATACATATCAATCCTTGACATATCATTTTTTATATAAAACCTTAAACATATCATCACTTAATAGCTAAGAATAATTTGTTTACATTAGCTTCGTATATATCATTTAACACAAACTTATCCTCAATTTGTTAACATTAAATTAATTATAATTAACTATTATACTAACAATTAATTGTAACAATAAATTAAATTTAAATACTTATAATAAATCATAATTAAAACTGGTAACAAGCGATGACATACACATAAACAACCATTTTACACTTGCGAACGTCATCTGTTTTATAACAAACATCTACCTAATTTATATCATGTTACCAAGAGTACTTGGATGACAGAGCCATGCTTGGTAATTTTTAAAATGATTTAAAAAAAAAAATTGAAAAGAAAAATCTATTTTATAAGGCAGGTGGAGCTCGATACTAGGTATTTTCGCCTTTCTAGACCGCCTGTTCCCCAAATAAACCACGATGACTTTACGTTTGATAGCGAAAAATTGTTATTGTATTCAACGTAAATTTTCTCTTATTTTTTTTCTCCCCCAAAACCAAACTCTACATGCTGAATTTGAGGAAAATATTTGGAGCAGTTTCTGAGATTCCGAAAAAAAAATATAATTTTTTCGACTCTCCAGTGCTTTTAAGCCACATTTACTTTAGATGTCAAAGATTGAGTGCCAGAAACCGTTCGTTATTACATACCTCCTCTGTGCAGGACTAATTATGGTGCGAACAATTTTATTTCACGAGCTTGTATCAATTACAATAAGAAATATAACCACATTGATATGTTTAGCACTTAGTTCAGTTTAAGAAAATTATCCGAGACAAGCCTAACTAAATTTTCTGTCTTTTTTGTATTTTATAATTATTACATTTATTCTTCTATTTTGAGCATTAAACTTTTTGTGTGTATAGTGTAGTAGTATAGTGTGTGTTTATATTTTAGTTTGAAATTATTATTACTCTCTTATTGTTAGCTTTTAGGAATAATTAAATAGTGGAAACTTTATTGGTCTAAGATCTATACATTTGTACTAGCTATTAAGTTTTACTATGTACTGTTTGTTTCCCTTGAAAATAAATAAATAAATAAATAATATATACATCATATATACTATAGGTATACAAGATTAACTCATTAAGATATTGAAAATTTGTATGTCCTTACAAGGTTAGTTGTTCCTTTTTTATACTTATTTTTGTATTTAATTCTTACGCTACAATTTTTAAAAGGCAAAACTCAAAATTTAACAGCACTTTACTCCGTAGGTTTAGATACTTAACTAAAGGTAAACATGTCAAACAAAAGTGTCTTTTTTTTGCATGCACCATGATAAACACAGGTATATTAAATCTTTTTTCGAAAACTACATTATCACAGAGTGACTTTATAAAAGATTGATATTGCGTTACATCAAATTATCTGATATTATTACTTTTGCCAGAATTGCATATTAAAGTAGTTTAATTGGTTTTAATCTGCATCTGATTTATTTAATTTTATAAAACAAATATTTCATTCAAGAAATTATTTTGACATTGCAGTTATATTTCTCTCTTTATTTGTAGATTTGCTACGCCCCTGAGTCATATGATTTTGCTTGTTTACATTTAGTTAAATACTTAAACCTACGGAGCATATGTATCATTATATTCACTGTGATCTGTGGATAGCACGTGTGTTTTCTATTTTACGTTAAAGTGGCAGACTGTTTATGATTTTATCTGCTGTATATAATAAACCTTAATATATTTTATTACACTATACTACACTATATCAGCGACTTTCTCTGTTCTTTGCTAAGTACTTCTTCAACATCAAAGTTATTCGTCTTGCAGTACATTTCAATTTCTTGTAAGGTTTTTCCCTTTGTTTCTGGTAACATTATCCACAAGTAAACAAGGCTCATTGACATTAAAGTCGCATTCATTAGGAATAACCCGTGATAGCCTATAGAAGATACTATATACGGTAACAGAATTATTGTTAAACTTAAGGCTGAAATAAAGAAAAACCCTGTTATAAAGAATATATATACCTTTAATTCTAATGGAAATAATTCACTGAATATAGCTTCTATAAGTGGGTACGGACCAGCGTGTACGATTATAAAATACAATGCCAATAATGTGACATTTATCCAATTGAAATAAGTTTGACCGTTACTGAAGTAGTAGCTAATACTGAAGAGCACTAATAAACCATTAGCCGTAAACCCTGTAGAGAATAACAGAATGCGTATCGAAGTCTTTCTTATCATCACACATGACATACAAGATCCGAGGAATATAAATCCATCTACTAATAAAGTAAACAGTAAAACGTCCGAAGTACCAGTGATTTGTTCTAATATGACCGTGCCTAAAATACTAAAAACCAATTTTCCCGCTGCCGCATAATAAATGTGCATAACAAGACTTAACATTATAAGTCCCCAAAAGTATTTTCGTTTGAAAGCAACTAAAAGCCTTTTCAATGTGGACCTCCGGTTAGTTTCACTTGCTTGTTTAAATTTTGTAGTCTCCATTTTGATGAGGAGTTGCAATTCTCGTTCTGCGTTTGGCGTGTTCCCGTGTAATGTTCTAAATGCTGTTTCACACTCCTCAATCCTTCCTTTTGATGCTAACCAGTGAGGACTTTCCACCCAAAAGTAGGGCAGTATGATTCCTAAAGCAGTAATAAACATTCCAATGAAAGTAACCTTTCGCCAATGCAAGACAATACCAATTGCATGTCCCAAGCCTGTCCCAACAGCTGGCGCTACAGTCGTTACCATGTTAACGTAGAACGCTCTTCTTTTTGGTGAGGTGTATTCTGATGTGATAAATATATTTAAAACCACAAGAGCACCAACTGACGATCCTGCTATCACCCTGGATATCATAAAGTGGTACATTTCTGTAGCATAATAAAGTATTATCCAGTTTATTACAATTGGTGTGGACAAGATAATAAACGGCCATCTACGACCGATTATGTCCGAGAAAGTTGCAGCTAGACCGAATCCAACGATGCACGTTATTGTCATTGTAGAAGCTGGAAAAGAAAAAAATATCATATCACTTATAATACTTGTTTCATCCACTAGATACATATATGATACTAGAAACTAAAATAAACTTATGACTACTATATTTCGTCTCAAGAAAATTTAACAAAGAAAAAAAAAACTCTTCTTTTGACTTTACTCGTCGACGTAGGCATAAAGGATTTCCTAAACACAATCTAACGCATTAATCTTCTCTTTTACCTACGTAGTTTTTGGGATTAGTACCGACCCTATATTTTCCGATTAATTCAGCACCTTGGAACCCCAAAATCAGCCGTTTTTCGAACCATATGACTTAACTATGCCACTGTTAACTTTGCTATTAGTTAGGCTATGTGACTAACTAATAGCATTCTGAGATTTTTTCATATACGATGTGATCACGTAGAAATATTCTGGCCAATTTCAACGGCTTTGTTTCCTAGCTTTCTCCAGATATTGTTAATATTTCTCTTCTTCGTATTTAACGGATAGACGTTAAGGTTTCTTTAAGAAATCTCTACACTTCACCATCTTCCGCTTAGATTCAGCAGCCTTGGACTTTCCGTTTGGATTCCGAAGTTTTGCGTTGTGGGTCGCCATTCTTGTCCATTGGGAACTCAGCTCCCATCGGTTCCTCCTAGTATGACCCCGCTAATTGCCATTTCAACTTCACGATACGCTGAGCTGTCAAATTATTTTTTTCCTTTAACGGATTTCTTATTCTTGATTTTATTCAGCGAGTCTTAATTATATATATAAAAAAATATTCACGATGATGAATATTTTAAATTCTGAATCAAGATATTATTATCACACAAAAACAAGGCCGCAAATTTGTTTTTAAAATATTTCGTATTCTTTCATATATGTACGTCAATGATTTGCATCTTTAATGTTTTATTTAGTAATTATAAATACAAGGTCATGTTGAGTTTCAGATTTTGACTGATTAATAGAATTTAAATGCTAACTAAGTCTGCCTTAACCAGAACACAATTTTACATATTGTTTTTCTTGTTCTCGGATAAGTTAATCTTGGTAACATAATTTTTGATTCCATTTAATTGGCTTGTAAAAGATGACAGAGGACCAATTTCCTGCCCTTATATGTATGGTCGGCATAACATGTTTTGCTTTAATTCTCTCCTATCATTCGTCAACTCAGAATAAGTAATAGCAGAATAAGTAAGCAGAAGTGGCAGTGGGCCGGTCACGTCTGTCGCAGGACTGATGGCCGTTGGAGCAAAAGAGTCCTGGAGTGGAGACCGCGTCTTGGCAAACGCAGCGTAGGGCGTCCACCGTCTCGCTGGACCGACGACATCAGGAAGGTTGTCGGGGCCAGGTGGATGCGCATTGCGGAGAACCGGGATGTCTGGCGCAGACATGGGGAGGCCTACGTCCAGCAGTGGACTATGATAGGCTGATGGATGAATGGATGGATGGATGGATTCGTCAACTCTGGCGCTCCTTATGCATGTTGTACTGCACACAATCCAACCATCTCATTTTTGGCCTCGTTCCAGCCACAACATTCGTATTTAACTTCTCTCTCTTTTTTATCCCTCTAGTCACATATCCGTATGACTTGAGAGATTAGGGGTATTCATATTAGATAAAAATTATCTCGCTTATCAATCATGAAGATTATTCATCATCTCTTCAATAATTCATCATCATCATCGCTTATCAATCACGGAGATTATTCATTTGAGTGTGATCAAGCGAATTATTTGCCTGATCACACTCAAATGGGGTCGGTAAAATATGTTTTGTCTTCCATTCTTTTCTATCAATCATCAACTCTGGCGCTACTCCTTTTATATGCATGTCATACTTCACACAATCCAATTATCTCTTTTTCATCCCTCTAGTCATATACACATAGTTTTGTATTGTCTTAATCTACTATAAAAATGTGTTTTTTTTTTAAATCGACACGTTAGTGGTGCATCACTATGCCTTAGGACCCGTGCAAGTGCAAAAGAGAGCGCAACAGAGGGTGTCCTGTTTGCACATTTTATTACTCCGCGGGCAGCGACTTTTTGATATTAGTATAGTATATATATTTTTACTTATTTGTTTTAATGTGTTTTATAACTTTTTTAATTCTTTTTATCGGTTTATGATTGTAGATTAGTTTGTTTGTTTTTATAATCTGTAAGGGTAATAATCATACCTATTAAGGATATTTGACCATCACTGAATTCTATCCCTTCCTCTTTCTTCTGCAGAGAAGCGATCATGTTTGTGACATGGCCGAAAACGAATCCATTTGAAAAAGATATCCAATTGAGGCTGCCCAGAACATACACCTGAAATAACAGAACGATATATCATTGTGATGACCCCCTTAATAATTTATAAAATTGGGCGTTACTTTGCGGAGATCCATAACACAAAAGTACCTAATAATAAAATTATTATGCTATAACCAGCGATGACGTAAACTAGAAAATATATGTAATGCTAAATATAGAGTGGACAATCCTCTGTGCGATTTTGTCGTGCAGTCTATTTTCTGATGATGCTTCGGTTGCGGGGCGAAACGATTGAGTTTATGATAGTGAACGTGTGTAGTGCTTGTGTATTGTGATGGCGGTGATGGAGTTTTGTGCATGTGTTTCTACTAATCCTGCATGTATCAGGTATGAAAACGGATTGTCCACTCTACATTTACATAAATATACATTATATTGTATATTTTACTTCATCGCGGATTATAGCAAAATAATTTTATTATTACTTTTGAACCCCTAAATGTTTTACGATAGCCTAAAATTTGTTTTATATAAAGTCCATCAAGCTGTGATAGTGTGATCATAAACATACGAGGGGTTATAAAAAGCTTGTGATGCCTGTGTCGCGACTCAGCAGAGTTATTTATTTATTTTTTATTGTTTAATAGGCGAGCGCTTGACTGCAATCATGCCTGATGGTAAGCAGTGACGCAGTCTAAGGTGGAACGCGCATGCCTATAAAATGCCTATTCACCCTTGCTTTGAAGGTACCCATATTATAAGTTTCGGGAAAGATAGATGCCGGAAGAGAGTTCCAATCCCGTGCTGTGCGCATCAAAAAAGACGAAGCGAATCGCTCTGTGCACCTTCGTGGTATGTCGATAACGTAAGGGTGGAACTTCTCCCGGCGCCTAGCGGTGCGATGATAAAAAGGCGATGGTGGAATTAGGTCATGAAGTACCTGAGCGAATCGAATGAGTTAGCAACTCATTCGATTCTCGGTGTTCGCTTCGACAATAAAATTCCGCAATCCATACTAGACCAATTTAAAGAAAGGTTTGAATTAAGTATAAGAGATCTAATCTATCTATCTAATTGCGGGGACGCCTGTCGTTGCAGGACGGGTGGTCAGCTCCTATACTGGACTATTCCACCCATCAATAGTATAAGAGATATGCTTATACATAAAGTATATTACAAAATTGACGATTATTTGTATGATAAAAAAGCCTGGAATTGAAAATCCTATCAGCTTCATACAAGACTGCGGTTTAATAATGTAAAATTGAAAATGTTTAAAAGATTGACCGCCGTGTTTCTTTCTGGTTCTTCTCGGTAAGAGCAACATTCCGAACCAGTTGTAGCTTCATTAATCATATTGATTGACGATTCAAAAGTGCTTGAAAGAGCTTATTTGAATAGAGATTATTTTGATTTGATATGATAGCATAGCGGTGACATCATGCGACTCTTTCTAGCAGGTCACTGGTTCAAACTAATGGGTTTTTTTCTTAAAACTTTTATGTCTAATTAATAATTGCAATTTATCACACGCTTTCCGGTGAAGGGAAACATCGTGAGGAAACCTGCATATATCTAGAGAGTTCTGGAGATATGTGTAACCTACCAATCATTGGAGCAGCGTGGTAGGTCTTAGCTCCAAACCTTCTCTCCAAAAAACGGAAAGTAGAGGCACATTCTCAGCAGTGGGATAGTAACAGGCCGCTACTTACTTAGGTAACTGACTTTTCTATAACTTAATAACTTCATCCTCTATGGAAATAGTTTAACAGACAAATTTAAATTCAAAATGTTCCTAAGACCTACGTCTTAGGTCTAATTTTACTCTCCTAAAATATAGAGAAGAGGCCTATGACGTTTTATAGATTGACATAGAGCTAAATTAGGAGAGAACCTACTAAAGATACTCTTAAACCACAGGTGAAAGAGCTGCATACATACATAGTATAAACTATAATATATATAAATACTACATCGTACAAAACAAAGTCGCTTTCCCTGTCTGTCTCTATGTCCCTATATCCCTATGTATGCTTAAATCTTTAAAACTACGTAACAGATGTTATGCGATTTGTTTGTAATAGATAAAGTGATTGAAGAGGAAGGTTTATATGTATAATAACATTCAATACGATGTCGTAAATAATTACATTTTTTTCCGCTTAAATTGCAAAAACAAGCTGAACCCTACGAGATTTATCAAAATAATGTACTAAGTATATGTACACCTTGAAAAGGTCTACAGAAAACTCCGCGATGGTATATGTCTATCTCTTATAGATAACCCACAATAGCATTTTTTTGACATTTTTTTACGACAAATAATGCCTTATTATCGAAGCAATTTTAGACAATACAGCATTAATCATTATTCAATTTAGTACCTTAAATATATTGATAATTTAATATAGATCAATATGGCCGTTTACAGCATGTAATTTAAATAAACATTTTAGAAGATATTATAGATTTAAAATGCAGGGCATAGCGGTTCTTGTTTTACTCCAAATTTAACGCGTGCGGGCCACGGACAGTAAGGGATAAATCTAAACTACTGGATCGATGTTAATCATTTTTTCACTGAGTGACATAGGCTATATTTAATTATATATTATATTTAATTTAATTATTTCTTATTTATTTTACTTAAATACTTTTGTCCATATCATATTACTGTTTCTAACACACACATGCACACTCCTTTATATATTACACATTTTGTTTAAGTTTATATATATATAAGCTCACAGTTATGAGCTGTAATGCCAAACTTGGAGCTGTTGTAGCTGTCTTATGAAAGCAGACAAAGCTTATTTTAGATAAATTCAGCGTACGAAGGAAGTACTCTGCCAGTCATTGACACTTAATTCCCTCTTCTGCCTTTCCAATAACCTTCGGCCAATTTATTCCTTGAAAAATTAAAGCGGTGTCATCTGCATAGCAAACTATGTCAACTTGAATATTAGCCTGAATGTAATTAACATATCATAAACTAGCAGCCCGCTCCGGCTTCGCACGGGTATAAAATATATAGCCTATGTCACTCAGTGAAAAAAAAATAATAACGCCGTGTGGTATCCGGCTGAATAGAATAGTACCAACCTCATTTCTTACCGAGTTGTCGTAAAAGGCGACTAAGGTAAGTCGACCCGCCGTGTGGTATCCGGCTGAGTGGAATAGACCACCCTCATTTTTACCGAGGTGTCGTAAAAGGCGACAAAAGTAAGTTGACCCACCGTGTGGTATCTCGTTAAGTAGAATAGACCACCCTCTTTCTTACCGAAGAGTCGTATAATTCGACTAAGGTAAGTTGATGTCAGGCTGGCGGCCGATCGTAAAATACGTTGCCAAATCATGTGACAACATGCTTTTTACATGTTCTGCCCCACTTAGAGTGGGATAAGGACAGGAAGATGATGATGAGGTGATTGAGAAAATCGATTACATACAGACAGACAGGTATTGTGGACGTTGTTTTATAATATGTATAGATGAGATTTGACGATTTCACGGTGTAAATAGTGCTCTATCTCAAATATCAAACTGGTTTTAAATACTAAGAAAACAAATTGTTTGCGATTCGCATTACCTAACGTTACTAGAACAAACATTGACTTTAAATTAATAATGAAATATTAAAAATAAATGATTCAACTAGATTTTTAAACATTTCATTTATGTACATAAAAATATAAAGAATTAAAAAACTATAGACAAAGTAGGAACCGACATAAGCTTGCGGCTCCTGCTTTGCGCCTTGCAAAATTACGTAAGTCGTTTGTGGGTTTGGGTATAAGATTCTATAATAACATTCCGCAATCAATTTTAGCTTTGCCATTTCAGATTTACAGAAAGCCTAAAATATTGAGGATTACTTAGATGATAAAAATGTGAAGATATAGCTATAAATAAGATTGTTTTTTAAAAGCTCTTTTCGAATCTGTACATGACTTAATGTAACCAGTATTAAGAATTAAATTTTTAAAAGAGCAACCGCCGAGTTTCTCGCTGGCTCTTCTCGGTAGGAACAGCTTTCCGAACCAGCAGTAGAGTTGACGATTTAAAGCACTTGTTTACAAGTTTATTTGAATAAAGAATATTTTAAATTTTGAATTTATATTTATCAGACTGAAAGTAATCTCAAATTGGATTTTATATTAGTAAATTACTAGTAAATATTCACTTATAATAGTCACTTATACCTAATCTAATAAATAAAATAACAAATAAACAAAGTCACAAAAAGCTGTATGTATGTACTATTTGATCAATTTTCTCAAAAGCTATTGGAAATTTTTTGTATGGTTTTTACTAAAAGTTAGTGTAATTCTTAAGGAAGGTTTATTTTAACTGTATACAGTACTTTTAAATCGCCGAATGTTGCAAAGAAGCTACCACTGATTCGGAAGCTTGCTGATCCCAGAAGAACCAGCAAGAAACACGGCGGCTAATCTTTTAAATATTCGTAAAATGTTATAATAAAATAATTAGAAATATTAATAAAATAAAAGCGAGATAAAATAAAATAAATAATCTCTAAATACCTTATGAAACATCGTTATATGGTATACCAACCAAACGTTGTATTACTCTTATTTTGTTTTACGGACTGAATTTAATTTACTGAGAAATTATGTTAGTACACAAAAGTACCTTAGAAGAGTTAATAATAAGGAAATTCAACGTTTTCTTGTTCAGGCTTGTTTTTAATTGAAATTACAGCGATTATATCGCCGTGCCTTGATAATATAATTAATGACAATTAATTTATAGCACCTAGTGGTTAGGTAATTTTATTAAAAGAAATAAAAAATGCAATTAACAAAAAAAAACGGTTGCCTGTAAAGTCGGTTTTACGGAAAAGATTTTACGTGACAACGTCTTTTTAAATTTGATGGATTGGAGTGGGAGAGAGACGCAAGGCATTCGCCAGTCCGACGGGCCTCTCTTTCGTTCGGTGACTCATCGTAACAGACGTGAGCGGGCGTTACATATTTTCATGAGTGTCTCCAAGCCGCAACCTAATTTAAGACGTTGTGACGTCAAAATAACAAAAACAAAGAAAATGGTGACATCTTGGACTCGATCCCGCGTATTTTCATTGATATACTCCGTCCGATCGACTGAGCTATGACACCTTTACATATATAAGCAAATTAGCCTTTGTATTCTATTGGGGGAGAAAAATCGATTTATATAAGTTTTATTTAAAAAATGTCGTTTTATCCCTGATTTCGTGCCCTAAATTTTTTTTTTAATTTACGTTGAATACAATCACAATTTTTCGCTGTCAGATGTATAGTCATGGTAGTTCATTTGGGAAACGGGCGGTCTTTTTTTTTTTTTTTTTTTTTTTTTTTTTTTTTTTTTTTTTTTTTTTTTTTTTTTTTTTTTTTTTTTTTTTTTTTTTTTTTTTTCGAACTGACTATTTGCTGTTAGCCCTAACGGCTTTTACAGCGTCACCGGGCGGGACGGGCGAGCGCAGAAGCATCGCCGAAGTTGCGAAATGCGGAGAGTAGAGCGCAGAAGCTCTACTAGCGTCGGGGAACGCCGCCCTAAGGGTGCCTCCTGTGAGGCCGGACCACGGCTTAGGGCGACGTGTAGTGGAGGGCTGGTGGTATGACTCTGATTAGTCAATACGACGACGGAAGGGTGGCAAGAAACCACGACCAACCGATGTCACAAATCTGGGACCTCGTCTTCGCCGGCGAAGACGCTGTATGTGTGTATTACGTGTTTCTGTGTTTGCGATCGTTATTTGATCGTCAGGGTCATATAGGACGCTTTTTGGACGCCTATATTTTCGGTGGTCAGACCTAACTGGGATGTAGGTGGCAGCAACTGAAATGAGAGGGTTTGGGTGTACCTCGGATTTCTCGAAGTAAGACTTCGAAAAACGTTTAAAGAGGTGAGTAATGGTAGGGAGGTCGAGGTCTCTATGGAGGTCAACGTTCCGCATGAACCACGGACAACCAGTGGCTGTCCGCATAAATCGGTTTTGCATTCTTTGAAGCGTGAGCAATCTGACCTTTGAAACGTGCGCGAACGCAACGCTCGCATAGGACATTATTGGTCTTATGCAAGTTTTGTAGAGTGTCACTTTGTTGCGGAGTGACATTTTGCTTTTCTTGCATAACATTGGATAAAGTCGTACGGGCGGTCTAGAGAGGTGAAAATACCTAGGATCGAGCCCCACCGGCCTTATTATTTTTTTTTTTTTTCTTTTCAATTTAATTTTTTTTACATCATTTTAAAAATTATCGAACAAGGATCGGTCACCCAGTTACTATTCAATAATTAAAGTAAATTTTAGTATTATTTAATACCCAAAATCAAAGAAAGAGCGCTTGGCTTGCGGAGTTTTTTTTTTTTTTTGGTTGTGTAAACACCATCAAGTTATAACTTTAATCTATAATATCTTCTAAAGTATTCATTTGATTCATATGTGTTAAGGACAATTTGGTTTATACTATTTTGATTTATATTGAAGAAACAGTCTCGAATATTCGTAATATATGAAATTTTGTACATTAAACTAGTTATTGTGAGTTAACCATAACAGATAGAGATATGCTGTCACGGACTTTTTTGTAGTATTTTTGTAGATCTACAATTCTCTAGTACATTACTTTAGTGTATCTTTGTTAGTTTACGCGTCGCAGGACTAAAGCAGCAGCGAGTTTTTTCAAACCGCGCGACCTCTACAATACAATTTAAATAAAACTGTAATATGCTATTAACGTGAACCTTCTGGGAGAATTATCTTTAAGAAAAAAAACAAGATAGATTCCAATTATGTTACTAATCAAATTATATTTTTTCCGCTTATGATTTATATTGTAAAGTACTCTCGCCCGTTAATAAAAATCAGTTTTAAATTGCAAAACAAAAAAAACGTGAGAAGCTTTGTGCTGTCTATACTAATATATAAAGCTGAAGAGTTTGTTCGTTTGTTTGTTTGATTGATTGTTTCAACGCTCTAATCTCTAACTACTGGACCGATTTGAAAAATTATTTGAGTGTAAGATAGTCCATTTATCACGCCGTGTGGTATCCGGCTGAATAGAATAGTACCACCCTCATTTCTTACCGAGGTGTCGTAAAAGGCGACTAAGGTAAGACGATCCGCCGTGTAGTATCCGGCTGAGTAGAATAGACCAACCTCATTTCTTACCGAGGTGTCGTAAAAGGCGACTAATTTACGTTGACCCACCGAGTGGTATCCGGTTTAGAAGAATAGACCAACCTCTTTCTTACCGAGGCGTCGTAAAATACGACTGAGGTAAGTTGATGTCAGGCAGGCGGCCGGTCGTAAAAACGCAGCCAAATCATATGACAGCATGTTTATAACATGTTGTGCCGACCCCACTTAGAGTGGGATAAGGGCAGGAAGATGATGATACTCCATTTATCGAGGCTATAGGCTATATAACATCACGCTAAGATGAATAGGAGAGGAGCAGCAATAAAAAATAATACGAAAACGACAAAATTTAAAGCTTTCCTTTCGTGCGTTGAGTAAACGGTAATAGTTATTCAAAAATCATGTATTACAAAATTGTTCCCCTCTAGAAGTTCTGAATAAAAGTCCGCTACTGCATATGTCTAGCTTTTAAGGTAGACCCACTTTAACCATTTTTATGGTTATCAAAAGTATATATTAGTGTTTAAATCTTTCCACGCGGGCGGAGCCGCTGGCGATTGCTAGTATTTTATAAAAGGTTTTAATTAACTTGCCTTGTATGTATGTTTGTATTTGGAATCTTGGAAGCTAAATTTGACCCATTCCCCGACGTCCGAGGGAGCAGATATTTTATATATTGGTCCAGTCCCGATGACAACGCTTGTTTAAGATTAATATTACCTGATAATGCTGCCAGGATTGGCTTCAGGAATTCCTCAATATTAACAGTAGGGAAATGAAATTTGTTCAAAGCTTTTTTTAAAACGTTTTTAAGTTGCCTTGTATGTATATTTGTGAAGTTGCAATCTTGCAAGTTAAATTTGACCCACTTTCCGGTGTCCGATTGAGCTGAAATTTTACATACTGGCCCGATAAAAATGCGTGTTTATGATAAGCATGTGTCGCTTGTATACAGCGGCTCCTCGAGACCTTTTTAAGGTTGATAGTTCATCTTTTAGGGGGCTTATTGACGCTGAATTTTCAAGGGGTCACCATTCCAACACCTCAAGACCCCAACGCCCATCGGTTTCCCACAATAACCCATCGCCACTTCAGTTGCCCAACACACTGAGCTATATTGATGATTTTGTTTAGTCTATGGCAGTGGTTCTCAAACTTTGTTGGTGACGGAACAATTTTTGGAAAGCTAAATACTTGATGGAACCCTACAAGAAAACAATAGTTTTTAAAAGTGTATTCTTTATTAATAAGTATAATAAACAATGTAACAATGTTTGACTGGCTCGTTGGCGCAGTCGGTAGTGACCCTGCCTTTAGCACCACGGGTCTCGGGTTCGATTCCCGCCGAGGGCCAACATTTTCAATAAATGAATTTGTTGGTCTTTGAGCCTGGGTGTATATTTGTATTTAAGTATGTATTTAAGAATACATAAGTATATTCACCAGTTGTCTGTCCATAACACAAGTATTAAGTTACTTACTTTGGGGATGGATGACCGTGTGTGTAAGTGTCCCATATATTAAAAAAAAACAGTTACTAATTATTACTTACTCTACCAAATGATACTAATAATAATTATTATTGTATGGGTGTGGGTAAGTATTGAATAATAGAAGATATTAAAAAAGAAAAAATCTAATCTAATACACCAACTGTTGTAACACATGTTTAAACATACAAATAATTAAATATACGCGCGCGGTCGCGGAGTCAAAACGTTCGACCAGAGAGGTAATTTGATTTTTTTTTTGTAAAATCTTGTGGAACCCCTACAGAGGTATCACGGAACCCTAGGGTTTCGCGGAACACACTTTAAGTAAAGCTGGTCTATGGATCTACTCATTTTTGATTTGATCACGTAGAGATCAGCATAGCTCCGAGCATAACTGGTCGATTGCCCGTGCTTTCTTATGAACCACCTTTCAAATGTCATTGACAATACACGCCGTGTGGTATCCGGTGGAATAGAATAGACCACCCTCATTTCTTACCGAGGTGTCGTAAAAGGCGACTAAGGTAAGTCGACCCGCCGTGTGGTGTCCGGTTAAGTAGAATAGACCACCCTCTTTCTTACCGAGGTATCGTAAAAGGTGACTAAAGTAAGTTGACACACCGTGTGGTATCTGGTTAAGTAGAATAGACCACCCTCTTTCTAACCGAGGTGTCGTAAAATACGACTGAGGTAAGTTGACGTCAGGCAAGCGGCCGGTCGTAAAATACGTAGCCAAATCATGTGACAACATGTTTGTAGCATGTTGTGCCGACTCCACTTATAGTGGGATAAGGGCAGGAGAATGAATGATGTCATTGACAACACATCGTTTGAAAACTTCTGCAAATTTGCTACACATTAAAAATAGGTACTTTAATTAATTAAAATATTATTTTACTATAATCCGCGATTAAAGAAATTATATGTTATGCTAAATGTATTGTTCTGTTCGTTCTCATACCTGATACATGCAGAATTGAGTCCTATCTCATGATGATGCTGATTGTGGTGGTGAGTGTGTGCAGTTCTCGTATATTGTTGTGTTATTGGCGGCGCGTATTACATGAGTTTTCATAAACTGCATATATCAGGTATGAGAACGGATAGTCTATTTAGCATTACCTATAATGTTTTTATTACTCTTATTAAATATTTTTTGTTATTAGTTAGCATTACATATCTTTTATCGCGGATATAGAAAAATAATATTTTCATTACTCTTTGTATTATAGACATCCGAAAATAACGCCTAATTCTATAAATTAATTAAAAAATTATAACGGTAATAAAATAATAGACAAGCAGAGTAACGACTCCCCATCCCCTCTTGATTGTAGGGAGCAATAATATGGCGGCACGTCTGACGTCATTTCCGTTTTATTTTGGCGGTACGCAAGTATCTGATGCGGTATGTCTCTGGCTGAGAGTTATCTTTTTCAACTGTCTTGGCAGGCTTGGCTTATCTGACTGACTTGGCTTGGCTGACTGGCTTGGCTTAGCCATAGCTGCGAAAACAAGCCTTCGATACTTCTATTATAAGTAACTTTTCTAAGGTATTATAGGCCAGTATGCGTCCTTGAATAAATTTAATCTCATAACTTCAAAAATTATAATAATACATGTATTTTTTTTTATGCCATGTAATTTTTTTATAGTGTACACATAAGTTCTTAAAATTCGAGGTGTTGTTCCGCGAGTAAATATATAATTTACCGCGTATGTTTACCGTAGTGTGAATAACAATATGTTTTGTACTGAAAAAATATGATTTATTACCATTTATTCACGTGTTTTTATTTAAATGAGTTAATCTTGTATATATATATTCATCATCATCATCATCATCCTCCTGCCCTTATCCCACTATAAGTGGGAGCATGTTACAAACATGTTGTCATATGATTTGGCTATGTATTTTACGACCGGCCGCCTGCCTGACGTCAACATACCTTAGTCATATTTTACGACACCTCGGTAAGAAAGAGGGCGGACTATTTTACAAAACCGGATAACACACGGTGGGTCAACTTACCTTAGTCGCCTTTTACGACACCTCGGTAAGAAATGAGGTTGGTCTATTCTACTCAGCCGGATACCACACGGCGGGTCGACTTACCTTAGTCGCCTTTTACGAGACCTCGGTAAGAAATGAGGGTGGTACTATTCTATTCAGCCGATACCACACGGCGTTGTATATATATATATTCAGAATCTCGGAAACGGCTCCAACGATTTTCCTGAAATTCAGCATGTAGGGGGTTTTGGGGGAGAAATATCGATCTAGATAAGTTTCTTTTTAAATATCGTTTTATCCCTGTTTTCGGGCTCTAATTTTTTTTTTAAATTTACGTTGAATACAATGACAATTTTTGATGTCAAACGTAATGTCATGGTGGTTCATTCGGGGAACGGGCGGTCTAGAGAGGTGAAAACACCTAGGATCGAGCCCCACCTGCCCTATTATTTTTTAATATTTCTTTTCAATTTTTTTACATCATTTTAAAAACTACCGAGCAATGCTCAGTCACCCAGGTACTTATAAGTTAAAAGAATTAATAACAACTTTACCAATATTATGATTAAAGTCTATCCAGTAGTTTTCATTAATTCATTACTGCCCGTGGCCCGCACGCGTTAAATTTGGAGCAAAATAATTCCCCTTTCCCTATACCATGAAGATTTCCTGCTATCTTTGGAATATCTAAATTCATATAGTACATTTTTACTTGTTTACTTTTTACATTTTTCCCTATGTATTTTATTTTTACAATTAGAGAATGTCTCTATATACAACATTCACAGCGTTCTTTCATTAGACAATACAAACATGTTTTCTTTAGAGGTTACTCTTGAAAGAGCGACATAAAGTTGGCCATGTGAAAAACAAATGCGTCCGATCGCTGCTAAATTCGAAGTGCTATAGGGCGAAACGCAGCCTCCTCGCGGCATTTTAAATCTGTAATATCTTCGAAAATTTTCATTTAAATTACATGCTGTAAACGGCCATATTAATCTATATTAAATCAACAATGTATTTAAGGTACTTAATTGGATAAGGATTAATGATGTATCGTTTAAAATTGCTTCGATAATAAGGCATTATTTTTCGTAAAAAGAAAATGACAGAAAAACGCTATTGTGGGTTATTCATAACCTCGCGAGACATATACCATCGCGGAGTTTTCTGTAGACCTTTTCAAGGTGTACAAATACTTAGTACATTATTTTGATAAATCTCGTAGGGTTCAGGTTCCCGTTTGTAATCTAAGCGGAAAAAAATTTAACATTTACGACATCACATTAGAAACCTCAAAAATTATAAGTATTTCTCTACTCCGTATTGAATGTTATTATACATATAAACTTTCCTCTTGAATCACTCTATCTATGAAAAAACCGCATTCAAATTTCTTGCGTAGTTTAAAGATTTAATCATACATAGGGACTTAGGGACAGACAGAGAAAGCGACTTCTTTTTTGTCTATGTAGTGAATACTAGATATGCCTGCGGCCTCGACCGCGTCGAAGTCAGTGTATTTAATTGTAATTTTGAACATAAAAGTAGTTATTCTGAGTTAACTATAAGAGATAGAGACATGCTGTCTTTGACTTTTTTATAGAATAATAATTGGTCTACAATTCTCTAGTACATTACTTTACTGTATCTCTGTTGGTTAATACGGTGCACGCGACTAAAGCTAGAAGCGAGATTTGTTACAACTGCATGACACTATTTACATGAAACCGTAATGTACTATAACTTAAACATTCTAGAGGAATTTCGCTACCTTTTAGTAAAAACAGTAGACAAAATTGATTCAGTGATTTTGGAGGAAATCGACCATATTCAGACATCTTTTACGCCGTGGGGTATCCGGTTGAGTAGAATAGACCACCCTCTTTTTTACCGAGGTGTCGTAAAAGGTGAATAAGGTAAATTGAGCCCCGTGTGGTATCCGGGTTAGTAGAATAGACCATCCTCTTTCTTACTGAGGTGTCGTAAAATGTGACTAAGGTAAATTAACCACCGTGTGGTATCCGGTTAAGTAGAATAGAGCACCCTTTTTCTTACTGAACTGTCGTAAAATACGACTTAAACTAATCCTGCATGTATAAGGTATGAGAGCGGTACTGTACTTAGCATTATACAGATTCTGTTAATGAACGCGGATTATAGCAAAATGATTCTATCATGTGGCGTGTGATATCCGGCTGAGTTGAATTGAATAGACTATGGTAAGTTGACGTCAGGCAGGCGGCCGGTCGTAAATACGTACAAATCATATGACAATATGTTTATAAACTGTTGTGCGGACCCCACTTAGAGTGAGATGACAGCCAGACAGCTTCTGGTTACTTTTTTAAAATAAGAAGTAGTAGATTAGTAGAAAATTAATTTGATAAGGAGGGTACAAAATATACGCAGTTGTGGTCTGAATAATTTATTTTATAAACCTCTTAATGCTAAATACAATAATACTTATAAATAACTAGTAATCGCCAGTAGCTTCGCCCGCGTGGACAGTTAAAACCCTAATATAGTATTTTGATAACCACAAAAATGGTTAAAGTGGGTTAACCTTAAAAGCTAGACATATACTGTCGCGGACTTATATTTAGAACTTTTAGAGGGGAACAATTTTGTAATACATGATTTTTGAATAACTATCACCGTTTACTCAGCGCACGCAAAGAGAGCTTTATATTTTGCCGTTTTCGTAATATTTTTTATTGCTGCTCCTTTCCTATTTATCTTAGCTTGATGTTATATAACCTATAGCCTTCCTCAACAAATGGACTATTTCACTGAAATATCTTTTGAAATCGGTCCAGTAGTTCCTGAGATAAGCGGGTTCAAACAATCAAACAAACAAACTCTTCAGCTTTATATATTAGTATAGATTTATAAAAGTAGGCGTTACTTTGCGATGATCCATAATATAAAAGTAATTATTAAATTATTTTATTATTACTTATACAATAATGCTTAAATTCTAAAAAAAATAAACATCTCAAATCGAACGAAAATACACGTGGTCCGAACTCTTGTCTTCTCCATTTTTCTTTATGGGGCGGAGACATGGACACTAAAAGAAGCTGATAGGAAAAGGGTCGATGCCTTCGAGATGTGGTGTTGGCGTCGGTTATTGAGAATCCCCTGGACAGCCCGTCGCACTAATGTAGCCGTCCTAAAAGAACTAAGAATAGATGAAACAAAACGACTGTCCTGTGTTTGCTTGCAGAAGATCCTGCGATACTTTGGCCACATTGCTCGTAGGTCTAGTGACAATTTGGAGCGACTGATGGTGACAGGAAAAGTGTGAAAAGAGGGTAAGAGACCCAGAGGTCGAAGTCCGAAACGATGGGCAGACCAAATATCCCAACAACTGGATATACCCATCAGCACCGCACTATATCGAGCTGCGGATCGCAACTCCTGGAAACGGGCAGTTGACAATTCGACTAAGAGTCACGATCCTCAGTAATGAGGGAACGATAACGAAGAAGAAGAATGCTTAAATTAACGCTTTCGTTTGCTCACTGCTTAATACTTCGTCAATATCAAAATTGTTAGTTTTAAAATACACCTCGATTTCTTGCAAGGTCCTACCTTTAGTTTCAGGTAATTTCAACCAAATGTAACCCAGACTTATGGACATGATTGTCGCATTCACCAAAAACAAACCATAATAGCCTATAGCATTTATTGTATACGGCAACAAAATTATTGATAAACTCGTAGATGATACCAGAATTAAACCTGATAAAAAGAATACATACACTTTAAGCTCCAATGGAAACATTTCGCTCAAGATAGCTTCCAAAATCGGATATGGACCAGCGTTGATAATCGTAAAATAAACACCTAATATACAAACATTGATCCAATTCATATAAACTTGTTTGTCTTTCAAATAAAAGCATACACTGAAAACGACTAATAATATATTAGCAGTGAAACCTGTAGAAAATAACAAAGTGCGCATTGACGTTCTTCTAATAAAAACACACGATATACACGAACCGATTAACGTAAGTCCATCTAACAATAACGTGAAGAATAATACATCTGACGTTCCAGTTATCTCCTCTAAAATAATAGTAGCTAATATAGTGAAAATTGCTTTTCCCGCTGCAGCAATATACATCTGTATTAACAAACTCAATAATATAAGACCCCAGAAATATTTCCTCTTCATTGCTGAAGATAGCCTCTTTAAGGCGGTCCGTCTATTAGTCTCGCTTGCCCTTTTCAATTTAGCCTTCTCAATTTTTATAAGTAGTTCCAATTCTCTTTCGGAGTTTCGTCCAGTACCGTGGAGTTCTCTAAATGCTGTTTCACACTCCTCAAATCTCCCTTTCAAAGCCAACCAATGCGGGCTTTCTACCCAAAAGTATGGGACAACTGCTCCTAAAGCGATAACAGATAACCCAACCAAAGCAACAGTCCTGAAATTTAACACAATACCAATTGCGTGTATGAAACATGATCCAATCGCTGGTGATACAGTAGTTACCATATTAAGAAAGAACGCTCGTGTATTAGGTGATGTATATTCTGAGGTTACAAATATATTCAATATAGTCAAAGCACCAACAGATATTCCTCCTATAATTCTTGATAATATGAAATGGTTCATTTCAGTTGCGTGATACAGTATTATCCAATTTATAGCTGTTGATATGGAAAATAAGATGTATGGCCATCTTCGGCCAAGTTTATCTGTTATAAACGCTGATGAAAAAATGCCGAATATAGACATCAAAGGCAGTGTAGCAGCTGAAAAGACAAAAACATTGTAAATAATTGATATAATGTATCAATATTTGTAGAATTAGGCGTTACTTTGTAGAGGTCTATAATACAAAACTAATGAGAACATTATTTTGCTATAATCCGCGATAAAAGAAAATATATGTAATGCTAAATGTAGAGTGTACTATTCGTTCTTATACCTGATACATGCAGAATTTGTAAAAACTCATGCGCTACCCGACACCGATAACACAACAATATACAAGCACTGCACACATTCGCTGACTATGGGCCTCATAAGAAAGCTCAGAGTCACTCAGCGGGCGATGGAACGGGCTATGCTCGGAGTATCTCTACGTGATCAAATCAGAAATGAGGAGATCCGTAGACGAACCAGAATCACCGACATAGCTCATCGTATCGCGAATCTGAAGTGGCAATGGGCGGGGCACGTAGTACGTAGAACCGATGGGCGTTGGGGTCCTAAGGTGCTGGAATGGCGACCTCGCACTGGAAAGCGCAGCGTTGGTAGGCCCCCAACGAGGTGGACTGACGACCTCAAAAAGGTCGCGGGGAGCCGCTGGATCCAAGCGGCACAAAATCGTGGATTGTGGCGATCCCTTAAGGAGACATATGTTCAGCAGTGGACGTCCACCGGTTGAGAAAGAAGAAGAAGAAGAAGCACACATTCACCATCACAATCTCAACAATTGTTTCGCCCCGTAACCGAAGTATCGTCAGGAAATAGACTCCACGACAAAAGCGCAAAGAAAAAAATCGCGAAGTCACTTTGCGATTTTGTCGTGGAGTCTATCTCCTGACGATGCTTCGGTTACGGGGCGAAACAATTGTTGAAATTGTGGTGGTGAATTTGTGCAGCGGTGTCGCGTAGTGCATGAGGTCTTACAATTTCTGCATGTATCAGGTATGAGAACGAATAGTACACTCTACATTTAGCATTACATATATTTTCTTTTATCGTGGATTATAGCAAAATAATATTCTCATTATTTTTGTAAGACATCAGACGATTATACATTCAACCCAAAATAAAAGGTTAATGTATGCAACGCTTTAAATTTGTGTCCATTTAATTAAAAATCGTTTTAGTCATGATTCTCTTGATCTTATTCCAATTTAAGTCAGCACAACATGTTGTTACATGTTTTGGCTAGTTATTTTACGGTCGGCCGCCTGACTGACTTAAATTTACCTTGACGCCTTTTACTTAGTTAAGAAATAAGGGTGGTCTATTCTACTTAGCTGGATACCACCTGGTATCTATCACAAATTAAATCAAAATAATCTTTATTTAAATAAGCTCTTTCAAGCACTTTTGAATCATCAAGGATCAATATGATTAATCGGCGGTCAATCTTTTAAACACAATTTTGCAATATTAAACCGCAGTCTCGTATGAAGCTAAAAGGATTTTCAAATCCAGGCTTTTTTATCATTCAAATAATCCTCAATTTTGTAATATGCTTAACGTATAAGTACATCTCTTATACTTAACTTAAACCTTTCTGTAGACTGGTCCAGTATGGATTGCGGAACTTTATTGTAGAAGCGAATACCGAGACCATCGAATGAGTTGGTAACTCTGCTGAGTCGCGACACAGGTATCATAAGCTTTTTGTGACCTCTCGAATGTTTATCAATGTCTATGTCATCAAATTTTGCACAAAAAGTGCACAACTAAATAATTTTTAACTTGAAAATTATAGTCTAATTTAAAATCCTTACCAATTGTAGATATTTGACCTTCGCTAAGATCGACGCCATCTTCCTTTTTTTGCAGTGAACTGACTAAGCTAGATATATGACCGAAAATGAGACCGTTGGAAAATGATATCCAATTCAGGCTAGCGATTATGAACGCCTGTAATAAAAAACATATTCAAATTCAAATATAAAATTTTCTTTGTTCAAATATATTTGTAAACAAGTGCTTATGAATCAATTCTACTGCTGGTTCGGAAAGCAGTTCCTACCGAGAAGAGCCAGCTAGAAACTCGGCGGTTGCTCTTTTCAAAATATTACTTATAACTAGTTACATTAAGACATTATTATCTTGTACAGGGTCGTACAGAAGTTATATCCACGCATTTATTTTACACTATACACTATTTATTTTATTTAATTTATTTATTTATTTATTTATTCAAAAACATAATATTTATTACAAACTAACTAGGGATGTTAAATTATAATTGTTATGTAATTCGACTATTTTATTATTGTAATCGATTTTAAATAATTAATTTTCTTCAATTTTATTCGAATTCAAACAAAGCATTATTGATTTATCTACCGAAAACAATAATAAAGATCTAGAAAAATAAACGCCTGATAATTTTTTACCGCAAAAACGACGAAACGGGTATTAAGAAAAAAGCAGGCGCTTTATTAAAAAGTTTAAAAAAGATTTAATTCTGCACGCGATTTCGTCTACTTAGAATTTAGTAACCAAGATGATATATATATATATATATATATATATATATATATATATATATATATATATATATATATATATATATATATATACAAGATTAACTCATTTAAATATGAGTTTAATGTTAATTATAAGATAATAGTTATTAAAGTTTATTTCATTATTAGTCTTCACCACATAGTATAAAACAAAGTCACATTCTTTGTTTGTCCATATATCACTATGTACGCTTAAATCTTTAAAACGACGCAACAGATTTTGATGCGGTTTTTTTTTAATTGATAGAGTGATTCAAGAGGAAGGTTTGTACGTATAATAACATTCAATACGGAGTAGAGAAATACTGTAATTTTTGAGGTTTCTGTAAATAATTACATTTTTTTTTCGCTTACATTGCAAACGCAGGCTAAACCTACGAGATTTATCAAAATGATGTACTAAGTATTTGTACACCTTGAAAAGGTCTACAGAAAAGTCCGCGATGGTATATGTCTATCTCTTATGGATAACCCACAATAGCATTTTTTGTCATTCACTTTTTACGAAAAATAATGCCTTATGTTCAAAGCAATTTTTATACAATACAGCATTAATTCCTTATACACCGGAATAATATATAGGCTATAGAAATCCTGTAAATTGGATCCTGTGAATAGGATGACATTGAAAGCGCCATCTATTATCGATCTATCACACGATAACAGTCCACGCGAACGAAGTCGCGGGTAAAAGCTAGTATATATACAAGATTGACTCATATAAATATTAAAGAAGATATTTACATCCTCCTGCCCTTATCCCACTCTAAGTGGGGTCGGCACAACATGTTATAAACATGATGTCACATGATTTGGCTACGTATTTTATGACCGGCCGCCGGCCTGACGTCAACTTATCTTAGTCGTATTTTACGACACCTCGATAAGATAGAGGGTGGTCTATTCTTCTTAACCGGATACCACACGGTCGGTCAACTTACCTTAGTCACCTTTTACGACACCTCGGTAAGAAAAGAGGGTGATACAATTCTATTTAGCCGGATTACCACACGGCGGTATTAAATATATCTACCTGTCCTTATCCCACTCTAAGTGGGGTCGGCACAACATGTTTTTCTCTTCCATTCTGTGCTATCTTTCGTCAACTCTGGCGCCACTCCTTTTACATTTGTATCATACTTCACACAATCCAACCATCATTTTAGGCCTCCCTCTAGGCACATATCCATCCAGATTCAAATTTAACACACGTTTGGTCATGATTTTCATCCCTCCTCATTACATGTCCATACCATCTCAATCTTGCACTTCTCGACTTTTCTATAATGGGCGCAACTTTCAGACTTCCCCTTATATACTCGTTTCGTATTTTATCCAGTTTTGTCACACATCCACCTTAACATTCTCATCTCATTTGCATGTACACGGCGGTATTAAAGAAGATATTTATTAAGCTAAATTTGATTATAAACAGTAAATACCTTTTTGAACATCGTTTATTATTATAATTTCCTTTATCCGCCTAACGTCCAGTCTTCGACCTCTACTTTTTCAAACTATTTAAACATAAGGTTTAAAATTATCATAAGCATTAAATCATTATAGTGAAAAACTTAATAACTCAGGCCTTAGAGAAATTACTTTAATAGAAGTAACGTAAAAATTAAAGTTTTAAATATCAATGTGGATGGGTGTATGACTAGGAGAGGACAAAAAAAAGATGGATGGATTGTGTGAAAAATGATATGCATGTTAAAGAAGTGGCACCATAGTTGACGAATGATAGAGGAGAATGGAAGAAGACATATTGTGGTGACCCCACTCATAGTGGGATAAGAGAATGATGATGATGAGATGTAACGTAAAAAAAAGTTTATGATAAGCATTACCTGATGCTAGGATTGGCTCCAGACATATAACATAGCTAGTCGACCCAAAGTGTGGTATCCGTCCGAGTAGAATAGACCATCTCTTTCTGACGGAGGTGTCGTAAAATATGATTAAGGTAAGTTGAAATCAGGCAGGCGGCCGTTCGTATGTTGTGACGACCCCACTTACAGCGGGATAAGGGCAGGATGATAAGTTAAGTAATAAAAACGCTGCGGTACATCCTATATGTTATGGGATAAAAAATTCCTGACTTTTGAGGAAAAAAAACATAGCATTATGCTTAAATATATAAGTTGGAGAACGAAATCGCATGTGCCACTAGTATATACAGAGTGGTACCGACGATACGACATTAAATAACTTCACTGCTCACTTGGAAGTAATACATTACTACTATAATTCAATATATTTAAATATAGAATTTAAGAAAAATATATATTCTAACAAACTAAATACGTTTAAATACGTTTAAATTACGAAACACGCTCATTCATTAGGGTTCACTCACCTTGTAGTGCGCGCGTACGGCGCTCGGTGTAGATATGACGGTCGCCGCGAAGATCAAACGGAGCGGTGTAATACAAAAGTCGCGGCGCGGTGACCGCAAGACCAAGTCCAAGGCCATTTTAACACTTGATACAGAGGAGTATAATATTGTTTATAGGGTTTGTGGCTAAAGTACTTCATTGAATTAACTAATTTTTTTTATGTAGGCTGCTAAGGTGCGTAGCTATATAGGATTAAAATTTATGTCGTATCGTCGGTACCACTCTGTATAAACAGGACAGCTTTCTGCCTGTATGTGATCGATTTTCTCAAAATCTACTGAACGGATTTTTGAAGTGAAAACTTCTTTAGCAGTGATGTGCTCTTTTGTGATGGGTAAAAAACATAAAACTCGCGTCAGGGCACGTGGCCAGTGCGAGTTTTTTTAACCTGTTTTTGTAATTCAAATTGAAATTAGTTTCATTTGCAGAAAATACAGTTACATAGGATAACAATATAGTAGTAATAGCAACATGTTTAGTCATTTAGCTGTAATGCAAATTTTATCTTTAATATTTAAATGAGTTAATCTTGTATGTATATATATATTTTCGGAATCTCGGAAACGGCTCCAACGATTTTCCTGAAATTCAGCATGTAGAGGGGTTTTGGGGGAGAAAAATCGATCTAGATAAGTTTTATTTAAAAAAAATGTCGTTTTATCCCTGTTTTCGGGCTCTAATTTTTTTTTAACACAATGACAATTTTTCGTTGTCAAACGTAACGTCATGGTGGTTCATTTGGGGAACGGGCGGTCTAGAGAGGTGAAAATACATAGGATCGAGCACCACCTGCTCTATTATTTTTTAATTTGTCTTTTCAATTTTTTATTTGTAATTTTTTTTACATCATTGTAAAAATTAGCGAGCAAGGCTATCGCATACATGTATTAGCACGGATTAGTAATATTTTAAGATTCCGGAACAAAGGTCTACGGACTGCGTTGGGTCTGTATTACATACTCCACGAATGCACTAGTAATTGATACTAGATCAGTCTACAGACAGGTTTATATTAAGTGTAAGAGATATTCTTATACGTAAAGCATATTATAAAATTGAAGAATATTTGGATGATTTAAGAGCCTGGATTGCGGTTTAATAACGTGAAATTGAAAATGTTTAAAGATTGAACGCCGAGTTTCTTTCTGGTTCTTCTCGGTAAGAGCAACATTTCGAACCAGTTGTAGCTTCATTAATCATATTGATCATTGACGATTCAAAATTGCTTAGTAAGTAGCGGCCTGTTACTATCCCACTGTTGAGAATAGGCCTCTTCTCTCCATTTTTGGAGAGAAGGTTTGGAGCTAAGACCTACCACGCTGCTCCAATGCGGATTGGTAGGTTACACATATCTCCAGAATTCTCTAGAGATATGCAGGTTTCCTCACGATGTGTTCCTTCATCGAAGTGCGTGTGATAAATTGCAATTATCAATTAGACACATAAGTTTTAACAGAAACTCATTGGTGACTGCCCGGGTTTGAACGTGACCTTTTCGAAAGAGTCGGACGGTGTTACCGCTGGGCTACCACAGCTTAAGTAAGTAGTAGTAAGTAACAGCCTGTTACTATCCCACTGTTGGGCATAGGCCTCCACTCTCCATTTTTGGAGAGAAGGGTTGGAGCTAAGACCTACCACGCTGCTCCAATGCGGGTTGGTAGGTTACACATATCCCTAGGATTCTCTAGAGATATGCAGGTTTCCTCACGATGTTTTCCGTCACCGAAAAGCGTGTGATAAATTGCAATTATCAATTAGACACATAAGTTTTAATAGAAAAAACTCATTGGTGTCTGCCCAGGTTTGAACCCATGATCGTCTCTCGAGATTCACACGGTCGCACCGCTAGGCCATCACAGCTGTCGTACCACAGCTTATCAAATTCAAAATCAAAATTGCTTGATAGAGCTTATTTGAATAAAGATTGTTTTGATTTGATTTGTATTTTACCACATAAATGATGAAAACTCCCTAACCATCTCGAAACATCAAAAATGCACAACGTTAATATTCAAGTTTTCACTGTTTCATTCAGCAGTTAAACTTTTGAAACATATTCGTTAGGTATTATAATCATCAGAGATCATAAATGACTAGACAACAGTTTTAATACTCTGCGAAATAAATGACATTTTACGATGCAAACAAAGTGCTAGAGAATTTAGTGCCAGTAAAATTTTATATTGGCAGAGATATTTTGAGGGTTTTTTTATTTTTAGACTTGCAGACTGTAATCTGATATATACGAGTGGATGCTGTATATATATATCCTCCTGCCCTTATCCCACTCTAAGTGGGGTTCGCACAACATGTTATAAACATGCTGTAACATAATTTGGCTGCGTTTTTACGACCGCCGCCTGCCTGACGTCAACTTACCTTAGTCGTATGTAAAGAAAGAGGGTGGGCTATTCTACTAAACCGGATACCACACGGTGGGTCGACTTACCTTAGTCGCTTTTTACGACACCTCGGTAAGAAATGAGGGTGGCACTATTCTATTCAGCCGGATAACACACGATGAACGAGTATATAGTAAGTAAGTAAGTAACGGCCTGTTACTATCCCACTGCTGGGCATAGGCCTCTTCTCTCCGTTTTTTTTTTTTGGAGAGAAGGGTTGGAGCTAAGACCTACCACGCTGCACCAATGCGGATTGGTAGGTTACACACATCACCAGAGTTCTCTAGAGATATGCAGGTTTCCTCACGATGTTTTCCTTCACCGAAAAGCGTGTGATAAATTGCAATTATCAATTAGACACATAAGTTTTACTAGAAAACTCATTGGTGTCTGCCCGGGGTTTGAACCCTAGACCTCGAAAGAGGCGCACGGTGTTACCACTGGGCTACCACAGCTCCACTGGGCTACCACAGAACGAGTATATAGTGCTGTATTATTCTATTAGTAGGCGGAAACTTCTCTGTCCTTAAATGAAACGAATAACTCCTTTCAAAAGCTTTTATTAAAAGCAAAAGGATTATTAAAATCTTTTATTTAACTTGCCGTGTATGTTTGTGAAGGTGGAATCTTGCAAGTTAAATTTGACCCACTTCCCGGTGTCTGATTGAGATGAAATTGTACATACTGGTCCAGTCCCGATGACAATGCATGTTTATGATAAGCATGAGCTGATGTCAGGATTGGCTCCAGACGGGGGAACTCCTCAACGGTTAACAGTAGGAATATGCAATCTTGTTAAAAGCGTTTTTAAAAGCATTTTTAACTTGCCCTGTTGATAGTGACTTTAATTTTAGTTTCCGTTGATATAGAGAGAAGGTTTAGAGCTAAGACCTACCACGCTGCTCCAATGATTGGTAGGTTACACATATCCACAGAATTCTCTAGAGATATGCAGGTTTCCTCACGATGTTTTCCTTCAACGAAAAGCGTGTGGTAAATTGCAATTATCAATTACACACATTTAAGGTGAGTTGACCCTTCTTGTGGTATCGGGCTGAGTAGAATAGACCACCTTCAGTTCTTACCGAGGTGTCGTAAAAGGCGACTAAAGTAAGTTGAGCTACCGTGTGGTATATATGTATACGCGGTGCTGTGTTTCAATTTGGTTTAGACCTTAACAAAATTATAAATGATAGTTTAAAAAATGCTCTAACCGCCACCAAACTTTATAGGATTAAATTCAAATTTAAATTCTAAATATTATTTATTCAAATAAACTTGTAAACAAGTGCTCGGAAACTCGGCGGTTGCTCTTTTTATAATAAAATTCTTATAACTAATTTCATTAAGTCTTTACTATCTTGTACAGGGTCGGTCAGCAGCTGTACCCACCAATTCTTATAATTTAAATAATCTTCAACAGTATAGTAGGCTTTTTGTATTAGAATCAAACTATTAAACATCAAGTGCAGATGAAAACTTGTTTTTAAAAATAAAACATTTCGTCCCGAATACAGAAACAGCGCGTGAAATAGGGTTGCCAACTCAAAACTTTTATATCTTCATTATTTGGTTTAATAAATAATGTAATTTATATATAGTCATCATTATCCTCCCCTTCTCCCACTCAGAGGGGACTTCACAACATGTTATAACATGATTTGATTAGGTATATTAAAACCGCCTGCCTGAGATCAACTTACCCTTGTAGCCGTTTACGCCACCTCGGTAAGAAATGAGGGTGGTCTATTCTACTCAGCCGGAAACCACACGGCGGGTCGCTTACTTTAGTCGCCTTTTACAACACCTCAGTAACAAATGAGGGTGGTCTATTCTACTCAGCCGGATACCACACGGCTCGTCCACTTACCTTAGTCGACTTTTACGACTCCTCGGTAAGAAAAGAGGGTGGTACTATTCTATTCAACCGGATACCACACGGCGTAACATACAGATAAGTAATTAAAAATATTAGTTTCCTGACAACCCTAATGTGAGTTTATATTTTTTTCCTTATTCGAATTTATTGTTACTGGAACAATAAGTAATATTGCCAAGTCTTAAAATGTCATGATTTTACGTATTTTTATCTTTAATATTTAAATGAGTTAATTTTGTATTTATATAACTATATTTTCTGAATCTCGGAAACGGCTGTAACGATTTTCCTAAAATTCAGCATGTAAAAATGGTTTTGAACATTGATGGGGATAATTCCAAGAATAGGATCTGTGTGTTTTATTCAATTATATATTCATTATCCAAGATTATCTAAGTTCCAAAATTGACACCCTTGTTACTCCCTTTCCTTAGTATTCTCGTTGCCGTGGCAACGCGGCCCCCCGGTGTTGCCGCCTTCCTCTAGAATTCCCAACAAGCATTTTCGGTCTAACCGTTACTAAACATCGTAACATTACATTTAACAACTAAAAAAATCCTTCGCTTTCAATTCTATATTTGACCATTTTTTTAATGCCCAAAAACAGGGATAAAACGATTTTTTTTTAAATAAAACCTAGCTAGGTGGTTTTTCCTCCCCAAAAACCCCTTGCATGCAGAATTTCAGGAAAATCTTTGGAGCCGATATAAACATACAAGATTAACTCATTTAAATATTAAAGATATGTTCATTACAAAGCAATTTTATATACGTTTTGAATTTAAGTTTAACCGACTACAGTCGTCATAATGCCGTATAGTATCTGTTTTTGACTCATTTTCCCGGAATATTGCTCGGAAAACATGAACAGAACTAGTCATTATTTCCTATAATATCAAGTAATCACTACGTATTTCTATTTTTCACGCGGGTGAAAAAAATTTCGCCTGCTGGGTGCCTTACTCGCGTGCGCTGCGTTAACCTGTAGAGATACACTAAAGTACTAGAGAATTGTAAATGTACAAAAATTCTACAATAAAGTCCGCGACAGCATGTCTCTGTCTCTTGTGGTTAACTCACAATTAATACTTTGGAGTCTTTTGTAACACACTGAATTCCCAGAGGGAAAAGCCACAAGTATAGCTTTTTTATTATTAAACAAAGTCACTAAAATCTGTCTATCTGTATGTGATCGATTTTCTCAAAATCTACTTAACGGATTTTGTACGGTTTTTACCTAAAGATAGTACAATTCTTGAGGAAGGTTTAAGTCAATATTAGTATTGTCTAATGACATTAAAGCTGTGAATGTTGTATATAAAGACATTCTGTAATTAATTGTAAAATAAAATACATAGGGAAAGTGTAAAAGTAAATAAGTAAAAATGTACTATATGAATTTAGATATTCCAAGGATAGCAGGGAATCTTCATGGTATAGGGAAAGGGGAATTGCTTTTCTCCAAATTTAACGCGCGTGGGCCACGGGCAGTAATGAATGAATCAAAACCCGACTTTAATCATTTTTTTCACTGAGTGACATAGGCTATATATTTTGTACCAGTGCGAAGCAGGAGTGGGCCGCTAGTAATAAATAAATTTATCAAACGCTATAGTAAATTATCGTCTGTATAAAAAAAAGAAATAGATCGGCGTAAAACTCGTTAGTCAGTTGCCGATGTCAGATACAGATGCTGCGTAAGCGAGATGAATCATGGCGTCATACTTTATTAGCGTCTTGGCAAATGTTTACACCTCATGATAAAAATGTTAGAGAACATCAATCAACATTATATATCAAACTGTTTCGATTTCACAAATCATGCCTTTCATCATCATCTTCCTACCCTTATACTACTCTAAGTGGGGTCGGCACAACATGTTATAAACATGGTGTCACATGATTTGGCTGCGTTTTTACGACCGGCCGCCTGCCTGACATCAACTTACTTTAGTCATATTTTACGACACCTCGGTAAGAAAGAGGTTGGTCTATTCTACTTAACCGGATACCACACGGTACGTCAACTTACCTTAGTCGTCTTTTACGACACCTGGGCAAGAAATGAGGGTGGCCTATTCTATTCATCCGGATACCACACGGCGGTTCAAAAATTATGCCTTTATCCCATTCTAATAGCGTTATCGGCAAAACATTTTATTAACATGTTGTCACATGATTTGAATAGGTATTTTACGACCGGCTGCCTGCCTGACGTCAACTTACCATAGTCTATTTAATTCTACTCAGCCAGATATCAGACGGCACATAATAGAACCATTTTGTTATAATCCGCGTGTGTTAAGAGAATCTATGTAATGCTAAGTGTAGGAAGCGAAACCGCTCTCATACCTTATACATGCAAGATTAGTTACCGCACGTGTGACGAGACACCGACACCAACAGCACACTAAACAAGCATTACACACATTCACTACGACAATATCAACGATCGTTTCACCTCCGTAACCGAAGCATCGTCAGGAGATAGTAGTAAGTAGTAAAAACTACTTCACTACACACATTCACTACGACAATATCAACGATCGTTTCGCCCCGTAACCGAAGCATCGTCAGGAGATAAGCTCCACGCAATAATTGCAAAATTTATTTGTTCTGTTGGTGGTTGTGTTTAGTGATACGTGCTATAACTTATCCTGCATGTATAATAAACAAATCATGTGACAACTTGTTTACAATATGTTGTGCGGACACCACTTAGAGTGGGATTATACGTATACAACACATAACTATTGAAAATGCTTATTAATTAATAGCATTTTAATAACCACTCAATTCAATCACTTTTGCACTGTCAAAGATAAATAAGATTAAGTTACCACTGGTTATTAACATAACCGAAAAGAACGCTTCACTTAGAGCGTATATGTGTTAATTTCTTAACCATGGTCATCAGCCAGACATTTACAAGATAGCCGTTTTTAGTTTAACTGTAACATGAAAAAAAAACTACGATACGCTTTATTGCACAGTCAGCTCACTGCTTAGTCCTTGACAGTGTTTCGACGGAAACGGACGTACACGCTGTGAGTTGACACATTTTATTTATGTTTCAATTACATAATCGTAAATTTTGTTTACTAGAAATGTGACTAAACGTAAATAAATATACGTAACTGTGCTTGCGGTTTTACCTGCGTGGGAATTAGTGTAAATAAAATATTGAGCGTAAAAGTATTTATTACTAGCTATTATGCTAGCAGCTTCGACCGCGTGGAAAATAAATGTCACAGATTATTTCTCGAAATTTTTTTAATTTTATTTACAGCAAAAATGTACAATGTACAAGCTATCTTAAATTACTTACACGCTAGGACTATACAGATCATGCCCACGTGGAATGGAAGAATGCTGGCAGCGTTTCCGCGCTGAATCGCTAAGCTGATTCTTTGTGCGAAAAAACAGCCAGCCCTCTTGTCACCTGAAGAGGCAATCAACCGAGGTGTTAATAATAACCGAGGTTGAAATTGTGATTGTGAACATTAAAGTTATCGTTAGTTATTTATTAGATATTTTTAGTAACTTACACCTTTTATTTAGCGCACGCGAGGAAAGATTAGCATTAAAAGCTAGACATATGCTGTTGCGGACTTTTATTTAGGACTTTTAAAGGGGAACAACTTAGTAATATATGATTTTCTAATAACACCTTTTACTCAGCGCACGCAAGCAAAGCCTTTAAAGTTTGCCGTTTTCGCAATATTTTTAATTGCTGCTCCTCTCCTATTCATCTTAGCGTGATGTTATATAGCTTATAGCCTTCCTCGATGAATGGACTATCTTACACACAAATAATTTTTCAAATAGACCCAGTAAAAAAAGTTTTCCTTGCGTGCTCTAAGTAAACGGTGAAAGTTATTAAAAATCATGTGTCACTAAATTGTTCCCCTTTAAAAGTTCTAAATAAAAGTCCGCGACAGCATATGGCTAGTTTTTAAGGTTAACCCACTTTAACCATTATAGTTATCAATATACTATATTACGGCTTTAATCTATCCCCGCTTGTAGAACCACTGGCGATTGCTAGATACGGTAATTCTAATACATAATGTTTGATATTTGCATACCAACTTTTTCATAAATATAAATTATCTCACTTTGTAGCTTAGCTGGCAGAGATCTCTGTCTTAGGGATTAGTTGATCTTTGTACATTTTTATGTAAATAAATAAATAAAATTTCCCACCTATGGGGCGTGGGCAACAGGTTGGGAAACACTGATGTACATTTAAAAGAAATATCCAAATTTCCGTTATAACTGTAGCGTAAACAAAAATACATGAATAATAAATGTAGTGAAATGTGAAGACAAACGTTACTCGTCACACGGTCACATTCTATTTAGTTCAGTCTAGTTTCGCGACTCGAAGAGAACGGACGTGTTTCCTCTGTAAGTGTCTGTTATTTTTTTACTGTTGTACAGAGTTTTTGTTAAATATGACCTTGATTTATAGAAGCAGGCGTTACTTTGCGAAATTCCATAGTACAGAAGTTACAATAGAATTGAAGAATTGTTAACAGAATTTATGTAAGTAACTTAACAAGCGCGGATTAGAGAAAAATTATTCGTAGAAATCAGTGTATTGAATTGGAATTTTGATTGTTATTGTGACTGAACCATAAGAGATAGAGACATGCTGTCCCGGACTTTTTTGTAGTTTGTTTGTAGATCTACAATTCTCTAGTACATTACTTTAGCGTATCTCTGTTGGATTACGGGGTGCACGCGTGTAAAGCTCCCAGCAGGCGAGTTTTATATTACCGCGTGACCTCTTTAACTCAATTTATAAAAAAGTCGCATTAAAAATGTTATTATAAAAGCTTTTTACAAAATTTCATGACCCTACTGTTAACCGTTGAGCAGTTCCTTCGTCTGGAGCCAATTCCTACAGCATCAGATCAGCTTAGCATAAACATGTACTGTCATTGGGACTGGACCAATATACCTATACGTGGTATTTACAAATTAAGCCAGCGTAATTACCTGCGAGAGAAGTTTAGTAAATAGGTATTCTTACATTTGCTTCACAGTATCATCATCTTCCTGCCCTTATCCCACTCTAAGTGGGGTCGGCAAAACAT